>CM077790.1:14615936-15219686 GCA_039737535.1 Lagodon rhomboides
GGGCTTAATGTTAATTGAAACATTGAAACACAGGAGGAAAACTATCTAAATTGAATTTCAACTTCAAACTAGGCTGTGTAGACCTCTTTGAGGGAATGAGTTCACAAAGTACTTTTCTTTTTTCGTGCTTTTTCTATATCCTTCGCTCCCTCACATATTAACCTGTGCTGCCAAATCTCTCAAGGCAAAACTGATGACTCATCATGTGAACCACAGGTTTAATATTAGAAGCTCAGACAAACACCACGGCCAGTGAAAAGTTTCAATATGCTGCCTGACGATGCAGATGACATTAGAGGGATCCCTGCTGTATCTGGTTGGAAGGTATTAAATTGCATTCCAGTAACAGATATCATGATATCTTTGTCTACTTTGCGTGCCCAGGCCTGGTTCTGTCAGACACATGACAGATGTTTGACATGCGTCTGATCCCAGCATGCTCCACTGCAGTGAAATTTCAATGTATTCCAATGTGTTTCTATTATTCATATTTGGCATATGGAAGACACTGCAGCTGAAATTGAATGTATAAATATATATGGTTACGTTATACACACACACACACACACACACACACACACACACACACACAAATATACATATAATAACATGTTTCTCATCTAAATAGGATATCTAAGTGTTGGATCAATGTAAGGTGGCAGGCTCAGTGATAAATAAAAGACTAGAAGGCAAAATGTCATCATCACTACGCTGAGTGGTACATCGATTTTCCATTTCAGCTGCCGTGCCGTCCAGTATCTCCATTAAAATTACAGTAGGGTCCACACACAACACATAACAAAATAAATATCTGTGATCATCTTAATTCTGATATGAGTTCAATAGCACCAGTTCCGCCTTGTCGGAGAATTTGTCAGAGGTAAGATGTATTTAATGGCAAGAATTAACAGGACAAAGGCCCGTTAAAACTTCCAGAAAACTGCCTGCTCTGTTTTTTAAGAAGCTTTGCTGTTCTGATCTGAAGGCGGGGGCTGCATCAACACTAGTGACTGATCATTGTATAACACAGGCACACAGCAGTGCTCCCAAACACCACGCAAGACTGAAAGCTATTACTGTTACCTCTGCTTGCTCCACTTCCTCACACTGATTGGATTCTGTGAGTCCCTTTGCTGTGCCTGCAGGATGGATCTATACACACTGATCAATGATGTTCGGCGGCAAATCAGACAACTGTCTGTTTATGTATGCACAAGTACAGTAAATGTATCACATGTAGGGTAACAGTAAGGTAACAGTAAGGAAAAATCTCCACCTTCTCCTTCACGCATAAGAACACACATTTTCACACACAAACACAGGCAAAGGAGACAAGGATTTGTGAATTAAAGCAGAGACCAGGTCCCCACCAGCACTGATTCTGGCCTGGTTTAGCATTCCCATTAAAGAGAATTGGAAGTATTTGTGAGTTTTGAGGTGAGATGATTATTAGTACCGGGGAAAAAGATTTGACATTGGACATTAAAAAGTCAGGGAACCAACAAAGACATTAGGATACATTCTTTTGGGGACCATGAATGTCTTTCGTGATGTTCTACAGCCGAATTGTGAATGTACAGCCCGACATAAACCTTTATAACACTGAAACACATTATGAGAATGTCAGGTGATTTAACAGATACGGTTAGCTTATCCATCCAACATGCGATAAATACATTAAAAGGAATCAGGATGTGAATTCAAGTTGGCTGCAACACGAGAGCAGAAGAATGTTCAATGATTTAAACATACAGGTGGCATCACAAGTAATTGCCAAAGGATGCGATGTGGATGACAGTCCACTCGTGACTCCTACGAACAGCTGTTTCATCCACATCAGATGATGAGCTAAACTGCTGCTGATCTTTCTTAAGACGTTATAAATAATTTTACAAAACTCGGAACATTTCTCACATTGTGTTTTGCCAAGACTCATCATCTCAGCAAGAACAACAGATATCCATATGTCAACTTCAATATCATTATTCTTTTGAAAGGAAGAAGATGACATAATACAAATTGATTGTAGGCTCCATAGCTACGAGGGCAACAGCTGCGGCCGTTCCACTTCTGTCTTCCCTTGATGAAGTTAAGAGATTGGTTTGGGAAAAGCAATTTCGCCAAATGTCAACACCCAAGCGAGCGAGATGTTTGCATATGAAAGATAGGAATGGAGAATGAAGATGAGGTATAGCATGCTTCTATCTACACATAAAGCTATGTGCTATACGTATTTCTTTCCCTTAACCCTACAATATTCTCCATAACCTGATGCTTCTTTCCTGCTGCCTGTCAATTTCTTTGGCTTTGAAATTTTCCATATTCCACCCTTTCATCTTTTTTCCACTCTGCCTCTTTATCTTATTCCCCTTCATCTTATGTCCTGTACAAGACAACTGATAAGAAAATAAATCCTTGTGTGACTGTGTATGTGTGTGTGTGTGTGTGTGTGTGTGACATCTCTGATTACCATGCAGCCTTGTCAGCAGACTGAGATTCTGCACCATCACATCGATCTTTCTATGAACTCCTATGAATCTAATTCTCAAACCAGCTCTTTAATTGGGAACAAGTGTGACCCATTGATTTGTGGAGTAGCGTTTAAGCCTTGAGTTTGGCATTACGGCTGTCGTAATTTGTTTTTTTTGGAGACAGCAGTGAACACATTTGGACAAGAGAGTGAAGCTGGGAAGGACACTGATTGGATCTGACTGAGAACATGAGGGCATGCCGTGGTAGCAACTTGCTAATTATCAGGTAGTCACACCCATATCATGCTTGATCTTCTATTTTAGTCCAAATGGACTACTGACTCAACTAGGATCACTTTCTCATAAGCTTACATTCAATCTGACTTTCTTCTCTGTCCATAAGTTATAAAATCAATGGTTAAGACATCCAATCTCTCTCATTCTATTTCACTCGTCCGTATTTCTTTTGCCATTTCCTCTCATTTTGGCCAGTCATTCTCTTTCTCTCTAGCACCCTAACAAATTCCTAAAAACAAGGACAAGCCACCGAAACATCTTCCAATCAATTTCTTCATTAATCAGCACCACGTGGGGGACATGGTGTTGAAAATTGAAATCTGATAATGTTTAGACATCCACAGTTCATTCAACAGCAATGTTAAAAATATAATTGTCTATCAGCTCACAGCCGTGAATGTTTTACGCCGTATTACAATGCCTATCTGTCTTATTTCACACTTCACACTTAAAACTTCATCTTGTGGATCCATTTAATGATAATAATCAGTGCATGAAAAAACAAAAAAAAACATATTTTTCTGGTAGTCCTGTCTGATGTAGATATACAGTAATGAGCTTCTTGCATCATCAAGAGGAAATCAGCCCTCACATATCCTGTTTGATATTTCTGTTTTTATTTCCAAGACACTGAGTGATAACTGCATTGTCAAATCCCTTATTCTTTAACCTACCCACCAGATGAACCCCGAGGCTCTCGTTGCAACAAGTGCGTTTACACAATCCCTCTCCTCTTAAAATATTTCTGTGGTAAGAGGAAACGTTCCTACATTACTTTGGGGAAAATCCAAGCCCGAGGCAAATCCTATCACTCTTTACGAAAGGAGAGGAGAGCTGACTCAAGCAGCAATGGTGCGAAAAACTGTTATCACTTAGCTCACCAGAGCCAGCGAGGAACACTCGAGAACCATTGTCAAGAAGTAGCAAGTGCTGATCCGCCCAACCAAGTGTTACCTCAATGAGACAGACGCTGCAATAAAGAACAAGACAGGCCAACTGAAGTGAAACTGTTGGCAGTGAAGCTGTCCCTCATGTGGGGACGGCTGCACACGAGTGTTACATTTTGTTTGATCAGGATCCAGTGCTTGCCATGAACACCACCAGAAGGTCAGAAGGCCTTCCCACAGCAAAACAAAAGGTAGCCTTGGACCAGTTCAGTGCCATGGTAGGCACCACCATGGCTGTAGGTAGGCACGAGGCAGAGGGGTAGCAGATCTGATTCATGCCAAGCCAAGGAACCCTGGTTTCAGTCTGGCTGTTTGCAATGGCACACCAGCTGCTCCCACAGACCCCGGCTGAACCTCATTGGCAGCCAGAGAGCAGAGATTAACACAGTGACCTGCAAAGACTGCTTGCAGGTCTGACACAGATACTCCCAGACAGCTGGGTGAAGGGCTGGCAAATGACTGGCATACACAAAAAGAAAGACTGTGATGTTAGAAAGAAAATCAATGCCCTTTAGAATAAAGTGTGTGGACCTCTGGAATCTTACGAGTTCATTGACTATCTCATCTGAGTGCTTGCGTGTGTCTTTACTAGGAGCCAAGCGGGCTGCAGTCCTGTTTAGACCCGAGGCCAGATTTGCTATACTGTGTGGACAAATGCACAAACTCACAGACACAAACAAATATTCTCAGATAAAGAAAGCTGAAAATCTTCTTTTAAATTATCCAGTGCAGATATTTTTTTTACTAGTATTATCTTCATTGCCATCTGTATGTGTAGAAAACACAATCATTCCAGTCCACAGTTTAACCAAAGAGCCGTTTTGTTTGTTTGTTTGTTTGAAACAAATAACTGAACGGTTGAAACGATGCCCAATATTCATTTTTCCTGGGCTAATATTTTAACATGCTGATGTTTGTTTTGTTTCATTACCTTGCATTTGTGTCACTGTGAAATGCGCATGAAACTACAAAAACAACGCTATCAATCTAAAAAATAGCTACTATTCACTGATGTACCAGCCAGGTCTAGAAACCAAGCGGGAATCGGTCTCTTTTACACAGAGTCCAACAAAAAGTGACTGCCACTGTGTGGAATTACTGTTTGCTCTCGACAGCAGACATTATCATCTCAGCTGAGGTATTTTTGTCCTTGACAGCAGTTTGTATCAGGATAAAAGCTTCACTCTGTTCCGCTCAGTCAAGTGGACAGCTTCCAGCAGAACAAGTCGTGTAACCTGCAGCCAGCAGCACTGTTCTGGCCCACTCCTGTGTGTGTGTGTGTGTGTGTGTGTGTGTGTGTGTGTGTGATATGTAGATCTCAGAGATCTAGCACTGCCAATCTTGTAGCCAGTCCTTCACATTCAGGCACACTACTGCCTTTTCACTGACACACCCCCACAAATCCACTCACATACACACCTTCTTTGTCATCATGGCGAATGATGGCATCCTGCAGGACGTCGGCAAGGCTGAAGCGGACGCGGTGCTTCTTGCGGTGGGCGGGCAGGGCTCGAACCTTGATGCCACCTTGCTGGCGCTGAAGGCTCTTTTCTCTCTCGTAGTAAGCCCTTATTTGGTCGCAGCGCATCCTTCGAACCAGCCGCTGGCGCTGGCCAATGGGGAGAGACTCCAGCAGACACTGGTCTATCTCCATGTTCTGACGAAAGACATTACATAGCTGGAAACAACCTGGTGAGAAAGAGAGAGACAATGACAATGATGATTAATATCCGGATACTATAAGGCTGCTTCCAACTAAATGCAAATGTAATGTATTTATGCATTATTTGTTTTCATTCAAGCTCTGGTGCCAAGCTGTCCCTGCTAACAGTGAGGATGACAGTCTGGTGAATCAGAGAAGACATTATATTTACTCTAATATAGTTTGATACTGAGCTAAAGAGGCAAGCATCAGGTGATGAAACACACTAACACTGTCAGCTTCATTTCATGGCAGAACTGAGTTTTACATGTTATTGTTTCATGTGCACGCATTTTTGCACTTTTCCCAGTTGTGTGTTCCTCACTTAGCATATTTACTGTAAATGATATTTGCTGTGTCTGTTTAGCCTTGGGGGTGAGTTGATAGGAGCACCGCAGCACTTTGCGTGTTGTCTCTCCTGTCCCAACAGTGTGTAGTGATTCTCCTGACTCCGCATTATCTCTCTGCCTCTCAGTGGAACTCAGCCAAACAGATCTCATTGTGAGGCAGCTGCCAAACCCATTATTATTGTCTGCGTGGCTGATTAGGATGTGCAGTGTTTGCACAGTAGGTAGGCTCAGATTGAGATTCACAAAGGGCGCTTGGGTGAAAATCAAGGGAGACAAACACCTTAGGTGTCAAGTAAAAGTTTGTCCATCAATCTTGCATTGATAGCTGATGATTCGACAAATTCAGGTCACAGACACCCCTGAGGACAGAAACAATATGAAGAGGAGGATGCCTTCGCAGAAATAGCATGTGTTTTTCTTTCTGACTCACCAACTCATCCCTCTTCAGCCCCTGCTGTCTCTATATCTCATTCCTTCTTTTATCAAACTCAACTCTGCTGTTCCTTTGTTGCTATCGTTCTTTTGTGCCCACTTTGTTTTAAGAATCTCCTCCTTGGAGCCACTTTGTCTCTCCATTGATCTCCAGTGGTTCTCAATGTCTCTATTTCATCTCTCTCTTTGTCTTTTATACGTTGTCCCCATGTGTCCCATAACCCCCATCTGTCTTTCTCTCTCTCTTCATCTCTCATCATATCCACAGAGTGAAGTGCATTAGTCTTTGTAGAGTATGAACATTCAGGTGGGAAAAAAACAATACGGCAATAAAAGATGGCCTCTGCAGTCCTTCGACATAAATGAGTGGACTGTTTCCACTTTGTGTCTACTTTATACAGCAAACTGCTGCCTCTCATCTGTGGGCCGAGGTGTGTTTGGACTAGATCTTTATCTTGTGGAGACAAAGCCATCCTGGCAGACGAATGGAGCTGCTGCGTCTTTATGTGCTTTTTCCCGTCTGATATACATCTACACATTCATTCTAACACCTGCCTCCTCCACCCCCATTAGCCACACATAAACACACACATACACACACCTTCTGCACAATACACTAGTGCCATCTGCTCTGGTTAGACATGTTAAAATGGTTCTTTTGTGTTCAGGTCCCAGACAAGGGGGGTCATTATTATACTCTTCATGCCAGGTGTCTGCTTCAACTGTATTTTATTGAGGAACTTGGCTTCAAGTCGAGCAGACTCGCGCATACAAGCACAGAAATACAATCAACCTACTGCCTTTTCCACTATCATGCCACTCCATCTCTCAACAGTCCAGCTTTCACAGCCCTGTTATTGCCTCCTTTCTTCTCCTACTCTTACATATTTCTCCCCCTTGACTTCTATTCCACTCTGAATCCCATTTTGATATGTGACTGCAGTAGTAGTAGCTGTGCTGTGTGTCTAAACAATAAGACTGGGTACTCTGATATGAGCTGCCCTGATTTATCCTATGTTGACACGTAGCTCACTGCAGGGCTGAAAAAGATGAGGGGCAGCTGCTGCTATGTTTCTCAGAGACAGCCAGCTCTGGAGGAGAGAGTCGGTGCAGAGCCAGACCTTCTGGAGGAATAAACACTCAGTTGTATTGGATTCTGCTCTGAATCAGGAGCAATTTACCAGAGATTAATTTTAACCATTTTGGATTAGACAATACTTCAAAGATGACATAGCTACCTTAACTTGTCTGATGATCGCCCTGTGTGCCCGAAGACAATCAACTGTACCTCAGCAGCTGAGATGTTGGTTTAATTTTCTCTTTCAGAGATCTTTTATTGATTTATTTTGGAGGAGGGTTTACCTGGGACAGGTTTGAGAAACCAAGCATTGTGACAAAGTGAATTTCAAACTTCTGTTGTTTATTGTTGAATTTTTTTGTTTAACTCTAAAATCTTTATTTGTGGTGGTTATTATTTGAGCTTGCCTCCCCGTAATGTGCAAAAAGCCACAAGAATAGTGAAGTGAAGAGAAGCTGTTGTAGAATACCCCTTCTTTTTAAAGAATTTGAAAATGTTAGTGACAGTTGCCAGGGCATAGAACTTTAAGAATCCAGACAATGTCCAACAATGGCATAGCTGTCATGTTTGAGGCATTAATCACATTGAATCGTGAAATTTAAATCAAAAATCATCATCTGGATTTGTGACACCTCTACTGGTAGGGCTCCTGACGCATGGATGACAATTTGTCACCCTTATTTATTTATATAGTCTTGAATGAAGGTTCAGTGGTAACGTATGAGACGATGACAGGAGACAGATTTTCCACACCAAGAAAAACCACTGAGACTGCAGATATTATTCTTTTGCTCCCTTTATCGAACTGAATGCTGAGATAATGGTATGACAGTAGGCAGCAGAGAGCACAACGCACACTAGTTCTGTCAGTTCAACCACACAAAATGTGGATATGTTGAACCCTGTCTTCATCACCGCCTTGACTCTGTGACTGTCATCTCTGCCTGTGTTTGGCCACTCATATCCCTCACACTCTCTGTCAACCTCATATATCATCTATTAAACATGCATTCAAGGTTACAGTCACACCCAGCAGATGAGGCAGATGCTGCTAGCATATACATGCACATATTAGAGTATATAGTATGAAATAGATGGATATCCATCAGAATCTGCTGAACACCCTGAAGTAACATTTTGTGAGTAAAGATATGTACATAAAGTGCATCTCTAAATAAATAATGATGTCTGCTCAGTGAGCTAAAAGGTTCACTTTAATCTGCGCAGCAGCACGCGTAGCACTAAATGTCTATAGACTATAAAACCTTACCCTTCTGAGTTGTCATAACCTGGTGTGTGTTGTTGTATATTAATGTGGCTGAACGTGTTATTAGTATAACATTACTGGGTAGTGTGTTGGAACACTCCCTGGAGAATTTCTCTGTCTTCAGTTTTTAGGTGAAAACATCAAATACGGCCAGCACTGACAGCAGAGATCATTAATGGTTTACCCTCAGTCAATAAATACTTGAATTTCCATTTTCACATGAAAACAGTATGTAAATGAATACTTCATTGACTTATTCATTATCTAACATTTGCGCAAAATGACCAATAGATGAATGAAAAAACTATGACATGACGTCCCCTCTGAACAGTCGTACAAAAATAACGCAGCGTTTGTTGCCGTGTGATGAATGGCTCCAAGCTGAACGATGGAATGTGAATGGGAGAGGGAAAGGACAGTACTGTAGGACTGAGTCTGACAGGAAATAGGGCTGAATGAATCTGAGAGAGATGGAGTCAGTGGAGAGACAGAGAGAGAGAGGAGAGAGAGGGGAGAGAAGGAGTGAAACGGGAATAAAAAGCAGGAGCTTTCTTCTCCTGCCACCCCATCCCCAGGCTATCAGTTATTGATTGTCTGTGGAATATCCAATGCAGGCTCCGTCTAATAACACTGACAGCACAGCAATGAGTTTATAAATAAGACCGAAATTACAAGCTGACGAATGTATGCCCGCACCAACCCGTCAGGTTGCAGATTAGATCCATGTCTGACCAGAGTCATACTGGACAGACACTGGACTTTTTATAGAAGAGTACAGAGGACTGATATAGAGCTTCATCACATGGTGCAATGACAATCAGCCGAAGCTCAATATCAGCAAAACCAATGAGCTTGTGGTGGACTACTGTTGTATGTCTGTTAGTGCGTAAAATGTATTGTGTAAATTCATTGAGAGAAACAAAAACAGTCAAAGTCCTTGATTGTGTTTTACATGCTCGCTCGGCCATTAAAGCTGATTCTGACAGAATACAGAGTTGTCGCCACGACAGCAGACAATGCTTTAAATATGGATGTTGCTGGAAAGAAGCTGCTGCTTCAAGGTGGGCCGCCAAGATTAGTGTCACCAATTCAGTATCCCACCAAATGTGAAATGTGGTCACAATCTCACCTTCTGCTATGGCAGTTAGGGTGATGATGTTAATGTCCAGAAAAGCTTTTTTGCAGAAAGCTGATCTTTGACCTTTTGGATATAAAATGCCATTAGGTCATTATCTTAAACTACAAGACATTTGTGTGAAATTTTGCCCCAATAAGCGTTTGAATTATTGATGGGAAAAACGCGCTCTGTGAAGTCAATCTTAACCTTAAACATCTGACAACCACATTCTACAGTAATCAGTTCATCCTCAAGTTCAACTGGATGTCTGTGCCAAATCTGAGGAAATTCACTCAAGGCGTTATCATGTTCAACAGAATGGGATGGATGGAACCCAAAAACAGAGGCACTAGCATTGAATCATGAAGAGAGCAAACAAAGACACATGCAGGCTGCAAACACAGACACCATAAACATGCAGGATATAGCTATAGATGCATGTAGTATGGAGAGATTTGGGGGCGACACAGATAGGGTTCTCAAGGGTCGAGGAAAGACTCTACAGCATCATAGAATTCAAGTATTTCTCCTTTCATTCCCCCTCCTTCATTCCTTCTCCCGGTCATTACCTCTTAAACATCAGCATCACACCCTCTCATTCCTCCCTGACTCTGCTCATCATTCTTCCCACCACTTGGCCGCATTCTTCATATGTCACTCATCCCATCCTCACCTCCTTCCCAATTCCCAACGCTGCCATTCCCTCACTCTCTCCCAACGCTCCTCTAAATCACCCTCAGTTTCCCTCCATCTGTCCTTTTCTCTCTGAAACCACTTTCTCTCTCTGTCAGTCTGCCACTGTGTTATGAATATGCCAGACGCTCTTGGGATCTGCATCTTTGTGGCTCTGTTTCATCTCTCTCTCTCTCCCTCTGCTGCTACCTGCCGCATTCACCGGTCAACTTCACACATCTGCAGCAGCTCTCTGCAGCAAGCTCACACACCCACTTACTGCACGCACACACATACACACACACACGCACAAACAGGGACAAAAATACCCATTTGAAGTTTAGATTGTGCTGCTGTGTGCAGCTGGTGACCAGAATTCTTAAGCATGTAAACTCATATAGTATATGATACCCTGCATACATAGTAAGTGCTAATACAAGAGGCACACACCCATGGCTGAAGCATAGACTTGCACACACACTTGCATACACAGATAAAGAGATAGAGAATGGCTACTTACAGCATTTGATGAAATGGTAGTGAGACATGTTCTGAGTAAGTCAGACAGTCCGTCAGTCAGGTAGAAAGGCTGGCAGGGAGGTAGCCAGGGAGTCAGAGAGTCTGGCAGACAGGCAGGCAGTAAGCAGCTACAGGTTCCAGCAAAACTAACTAATGCAGCGCTCGTAACCCGGCAGGGTGCATTATTAATCTGGCTCCCTGCATGCTATCCAAACTCTGTTCCCCTGTCTGCATTATTCACCACCAGCAGCAGCTCCGGTTGCAGCCCATGCAGCATCTACATGCGCACAGACGCAGACTCACATTCACTCACACACACACACGCACACACACACACACACTCACACACAAGACATTCACTCCCTCGATCAACCCGTCAGCAAGGGGAGCTGCGGCTGTTTCTAGCTCTCCTCGCCTACAGCCAGATAACCGCCGCACAACGTCTTCTCAGCCATGACCGACGCACGTGCTCCGCTCGCGTCACTGACTGACAGCCGGCTCGGCCCACCTCCCGCTCAACACACCCCCGATGACGCAATGCTCTTCACCTCCTTACACACCCCCTCCCGATCTCCTTCGATCACACATACACACACACACACACACACACACAGTGACTCATAGGGAGGATGCACACCTCTTTGGTCTATCCTCTACCTTCTCAGCCAAAAGAAGAAAGACGGGGGAGGGAGGGGTGGGATTAATTGTGCCTCTTTACACTGTAGAGAGAGAGATAAAGAGAGAGTGCAAGGGAGGTCATTGGAGAATACAGAAGAATAGAGATAGTATTGGAAAATGGAGGAAATGCAGATACAGCAGGGGGAGCAAGAGAAAGAAAAATAAGCCAGACATAGCAAGAGACAGGGAGAAAGGGGGAGCATTAAATTGGATAGAGGGAATGCTAAAGAGAGAAATAGAGAGAGAGAGAGAGAGAGAGAGAGAGAGAGAGAGAGAGAGAGAGAGAGAGGAGCTGCTGCAGTGCGGCTTTTGGTGCGGTGACAGGTTAAGTGCTCATCAAGGGTCTTAAACTGGCCACAAATTAACTTCAGATAAGTATAATTTACCAGAATGGTGAGGTTTGAGACTAGTATAAAAACACACACTCTATCATCTATTTAACACTCTCCAGCACACACACACAGCTTTTAAGTGACGCAACATGCACTCTGTGCTTGCGGTGTCAGTGTGTCTGTGGGGCAATCTCTATGACTTTGTGCTTTAAGGCTGATTTGCATACATGAATACCTAATCTTTGCATTAAAAAGAGGATTTGTGCGAGGGGGGGGTGAGAATGTGAGGATGAGCGAAAGAGAGGGGATAGAGAAGCGGGGGAAAAACAGCCGAGTAAAGAGAAACGAGAAGAAGATAAAGTGAGATAGCGAGCAAGACTGCAGACACACACAGAAACACACACACACGCAATATGGATGAGCGCATAACAGCTTAACGGGCTGTGCAGTGTGTGACTAAAGCAGGATTGTGACACACATTTTAGAAATCTGTGCCACGGTGCTCCCACATGTGCAGGTTACATAGCGGTGCTGCATTTTTCTGTGGGAGGTTTTGGGCTGTGTTCTCACATCGCTGTCAAACACGAGCAAGTGGAGGTGGGATAAAAGAACGTGAGAAGCAGGTGAGGTTCATTTTGTGAGGGTACTGAACGGAGAGGAGCGGAAGAACAAGCTTGAAAGAGAACGAGGGGAAGGCAGAGACACACACACACACACATCCATCCATCTCGGGTGTGTGTGTGTGTGTGTGTGTGTCAGACTGAATGCTCGAGTAATTCCTGTCATCGGAAATCAGGTCAGGGAAGCAACTCGCTGCATTTTCTGCAAAACACGGCCGGAACAACTACTCCAGCATGTACCTGTATATAAAAAAGATGCCAGGTTTGCGTGTGCATATGCATGATATTTTACTACTACAAGTCATAAGCACACAGACAACACATGCATTCACACCTCCACTGCCCTCACTAGCCGGACAGTGCAGTATTTCTGGTCAAGGACAACGCAATGACTCTTCCATTAACACTTTACCCATGACATCCAGACCTCACAGCGGTAGATCTGACAAGAAAATGTCATGCTTTTCCATCCGAATGTCACGAAGCATTAACGGCTCGTGCGAAATCTTGCCATCTGCGCCCGCAGCGATAGAATCGAAACACACTGTATCACATGGCGGTGATATGCTGGAACACTGGGACAAAAGGTAACGCAAGGTCTCACATAATGCCAGAAGGCAAGTCAACTCATCTCTGGGGGAATGGCGACAGGATAATGGGTTGGAGTTGCGCTCGAATACTTTCTACCTCTCTGCAGCTGCAATTAGGTCAAGCACCTGAGCAGCAAGGTACACAGAATACAGATACAATGAAGAAAATGGAGGTAGATAACAGACAGTAGAGTTTGATTATTTATGACAGCTATTCAAGCCTTGAAATTCAAGTTGTTCGTGTTTTTTTTAAATACAGGTAGAGAGAAAGTGATTGTCTAAAGTAATAACACTGATCTGGCACTTCACACACCATGTCTCAGTAACCCCTTTCACACAGGAGAAGACGCATTATCTCCGCAGCGGCGGTTCGGCAATTCTTCGCCGATAGCGATTCACACAGAGCGAAGTAGCTCCGCATTAGAGATGAACCGACGTGAATTCACGCAGAAATCCGGCGCTGCGGCTCCTAAAGAGGCGTGACAGTACACGTCATGATGATGACGTAGGTGTGTTTTCAAGGTGTTTCCCCGGTGTCCCCCCGTCAATCTAAACCCGCGGACAGTTTATAATCATATGGATGCTGTTATGCTGTGTCGTGATTGAGATGCTGACCCACCAAACATCCTGGAAAGTGATGTCGCGCTAAATTACATAATTACATAATCACCATCAATAAACTGGACGCTGTCTGACTCGCTGGGAGGGAGGCTGTCTTCCGGGGGAAAGTTCACCGAAGTCTCGGTCGGGAGGGCTGACCGTCGCGGTGATTTATTTTCATCACAAACACTTGGTGAGTTTAAGTTTTTTGCCGGTAACAGACGCTGTTTTTCTGACATAAATGTGTCGGTCAGACAGACGGAGGACAGACGGAGGACAGACGGAGGACAGACGCTTCTCCGCGTATATCTGCGGTATTATTTTCCTCATATAAGTTGCCAAAGACAGTTACAGTTACTACGTTACTGTTGTTTGGTCCTGTAACGTTGCTTTGTGGGACATTTCTCTGTATTAAGTTGAGTGAAGGACCTGTGTAGTTCACTGACAGTCCGATCGACTCGCCCTCGATACGCGAAGCCGGCTTATCCGTTCACACTGGTTCAGCTCGCCAATAATGCGGCCCTGACACTACCTCCAGAGGCGCATCAGCGCCGGAGCGAAATTTCACCCCTCGCCGCATCGGAGAGATTCACACTGGGACGGATGCGGAGAATTGGCGCACAGAAGCCGCACCCTAACGCCAGTGTGAAAGGGGTTAGTGTGTTTTCTCCATTTTATCTAGATATGTGCAGCAGTATACATCTGTGCATGTTTGTATAGTATCAGAATTAATGCTGTGAGTGGTAGCTTGTACTGTGCTTCAATGCAGCAGTGACAAACTCTCATTATAACAGCTTTAGTCTCACAGGAGACGACAAGCGTCATTCTCTTTGACACAGCTGTCATTCTGCCATCATCACTCTCAGGTGTAAATCAATACTACAACTGTGTTACCACCATTATTTCTATGGTTACCAGCCAACCAGTGTGTGCATATGCTCGCGAGCAATCTGACACTAATAATGCGGGATGTCTGATGCAGGAAATGTTCCCAATTATGGCAAAGCCAAAGGCACTTGGTAAGTTTCGGGCTGATGCATTATATATGAAAAGAGATCTCTCTGGATTAATTATTTAGTATGTGTGATATATTTACACAAATAAATATTTATTTATATTACCAGTCGAATTTAAAATTTGGAATACTATTTGCATGTTTTATGAATTGTTTAATGTTGCCATGCAAATGAAGACCTCGTGTAACTGGGTGGCACATGTGCACCTGCACCAACACACACACACACACACACACACACAATGGAGACTATGTGATTACCAAGGGAAACTCTCTCTCACACACGAACTCAGCCAAACCACACCATTCAATGTTAATGAAGTGCCTTTCTCCTCACAAGATTGCGTTATCTAGATCTCGCTCCCTCTCCTCTATACCTGCTGGTCATGTAATTGAAATGTCCTGCAGCTATTCCCCAGCAGAATTTACATTTAGTGTGGTGATTTATGGGCACAACCCTTCTGTATATTGTATCATGTTGTTCTTCACAGTGAATTGTATAATTTGCTGTGTGTATTGTTTGAAATCTGCTGCAATACACAGTGCCGCGGTTGTTTAGCTGAGGTGACAGCTTGTGTTTTTGTCACGACATTGGGTTTTATTGTTACACTGCCAAGCACTGTTGTGGTTTTTGTTAATTATGCTGCTGATGAAACACTCTGAAATAGCCCATTTTTATTTTTTAAGTAATTCTTATGTGAGAATGTATGTGAGATTTTCTTAATTATGTTCTAATTGGAACAGTAAGGCACATTCTATGGGCAATGCGCTGAATAATTACCCCACCATAACATATGGTATGAAAGTGAATGTTGAGTTGTTTCAGGCCATATTATTTCAGACACCTGAGCTTGGTATTTTCTTATTACTGTCATTATCGTCTTCCTTCTGTAGGCTTACCTTACCACACACAAAAGTAGAGTCAGCATTTGCGTCACTTGCATGCTGTTTTGGAGGATTAGTTAAAACACATGTGAGAATATGTAACAACTAGGTTTCATAGTGAGCAGCCATGCATCACAGTTACAAGGGTGTTGACAGGCAGTCTAAGCGATGAGCTACACCCTGGTGGATATTTGCTAGCTGCTGAGGAAAGGAGAGATGGAAATGTGCAAGAACCTAATGTAAGAATGAAATGGTTATGACCAAATGCATCTGAAGTGGGAGTCAAAAAAACGAAACAAATATCCTTTGGCGATGTAACAACATTTAGAGGGTGGCCAATTGAAAGGTGCCTCGTGTTTAACTGCTCAAGTGTGTTATGTATTAAATCCAATCTCAGTGTGGTTAAGACAGATTGGCCCTCTGACTGCTGTACGGTACTGATCTCATGCTGGTTTTCTTGATATGCTGTTGAGGTTTCTGGAGTGACGTGCTGATGTGGTTTAGCACAAGCTGTTGTCCCACCTGGTTGTGACACAAGATTAGAAGGTTGATTTGCTGTTGCTCTCCTTCGTCTTAGGCAGTGTGAATGTGTGTGTTTATTCTAAAAAATACTGCGCACTACACATATCTTTTGTGGATTCTGGCGGCCCCTCTGGACAAATGCAGTATGAGCACCACTGCATCCTGTCATGAAGTATTCGATCTGACTGGCATGTGCATTTGTTCTAAAAGCAAGTGAAAGAAAGAGGTCTGTTGATTCAGGGAGGGAGGGAGTCAGGATGCTAGAAGGCAATATGCACCAGTAGAAGCTCCTCGCACATTCACAGGCACAAACACAAACATGGATTTAAACTTATAAAAGACTAGACTAATAAAGGACAGAAGGAAAAGAAACAAGAATATGTAGGTGTAACACACACACTTACTGAAGCAAAAGTGTGGAGCTGTTGAATTGCATGCATGCAAATTGCACATTTTCCTGAAGTTAAATTCTATACCTTTTAAGACTATTTTTAAGACCCTTTCCATACATTTTAAAACCTCATTGCCACTTCGAGTTCTAACCAGTTATATCAGCGACACACTTAAACTTACATTTACTATTGATTGTAAAATAGCACAACCAAACAGTCTTAGTTTGTGGCAACTCCTTATCAATATAACATAATTCAAATAGGCGGGTTGAGAACCAAGCACAAGAGAATGAACTGAGTGACTAACCCAATGCAAGGTTTATTAGAACAAAACCATTAGAAACCAGTATTTGACTGATAAACAAAACAACTGATAAAACTAAAAATGAAATATATCAAGCTTTGGTGAGCTTCAGTAGGGTCATGCCATGTAGGAACTCCCTCACAAATAGTAGCAATACAACAATGTAAAAGTACCCCACAACAGGTAAAAGTCCTGCATTCCAAATCCCGCTTAAGTGAAAGTACAGTATTATCAGCTTAAAGTATCAAAAGTTAAACTTGTTCAGTAGATAACTGGCCCTGTGACTGATATATTATCAGATAACTTATCATTAGATTATTAATATTGCATCAATTCTGTTGTAGCTGTAATTACTTTATATACTTTTAGGTAGTTTCATCCAGTGGTTCCCAACATAGGGGACGGGCCCCTCCAAATGTTCACAAGATAAATCTGAGGGGTGCTGAGATTATAAATGGGGTAGAAAATAAGGAAAAAAGTTCTGCTTCACAAATTTTCCGGAACTTTGGTCTAATCTTGGCTTTTTGTGAAATAGAGTTTTACCTCTAAGAGCCACAGATATCTATTTAAATATTATAGCTTTATATTAGCTTTATGGGATATATTATGGGATATTAAATTGTCTGTCTTGTCTGCTCACTTCATCTTAGCCGTAACCTCAGTTGTGAATAAACCCTAGCAATTAACTTCTTTTTAGTTATGTGAAATTATCGGTTATCTAATTGGTGTAGGCCACGAAAAGCAGTAATCAGTATCAGCTGAAAAATAAAACCGCATCGTGCATCTCCACAAATTCTAAAAGATGGTTGCTTCACACACATTTTTTACCAGCACAGAAGATCTATTCAGTCACCATAGTTTCAACGAGGCACCCAAGATTAGTGTTACCAATTCAGTATCTGCTCAAATGTGAAATATGGTCAGAAAAATGTTTTTTCAAAACATGAAAATTTCACAGTGAAGTTGATCTTTGGCCGTTTGGATATAAAATGCCATCACATTGTATCCTATGAAGACATTTGTGTGAAATTCTGACAAAATCAGAATATATGGCCAAAAACTTATTTTGTGAGGTCACAGTGACCTTGACCTTTGACAACCAAATTCTAATCAGTTCATCCTAAAGTCCCAGCAGACATTTGTGCCAAATTTGAAGAAAGTGCCTCAAGGCATTCTGGAAATATAGCCTTCACAAAAATGGAAGAGACAACCTGAAAACCTAATGCCTCTGGCCACTGCTGTTGTCAGCATGGAGTTATTAAAAAAAAAAAACTACAAATACAATACACCTTGTGCACGTGTGAAATCTATTTATAATCTGGGTATCACCCTTTAGGATGGATTATATTGTAATCCAACCATTTTTCCTCCAAAACAGCAGCTCAGTCCAGGTTTAAACTGAACAGCAGGGATTACTATTTAATATTCATAATACTAGTTAATAGCCTAGCAGCAATACTGCTCAATCCCATGGTGGATCGTTGCCTGCAAGGAGAGGATTTAAATGCTTTTCTGCTTGATGCAGCAGAGCAGCAAGAAACTCCACTGAATCAAAAAGAGGTTTATGTGCCTTGATCAAGTCGACCTACATAGTAATTAAAGATGCATTATGCAATTTTTGACCATTTAAAAGCAGACAGCCTCACAAAAAAATTACAACGACCTTAGGCACAATTGTATGCTATGAAGCTCTTATGGGTAAATAACAACTACTGACATAAATCCAGAGCAAGAACTCATGCAACATTCAAAAGGTGTACAGACGAAGGTAAGAAATCCAGTCACACGTTCCATCTGTACAAAGGAGATATTAGAGTTGTGCTGGTGTTGTTCCAACAGTAACAATTCAAGTGTTGCTTTCAACAGCTCACAGGTGCTGAACAAACAGGCATGGCTGCAGACTGACACATTTCCTCCCCTGTCACACAGCAGGCAATGTCTCCTTAATTCCATTTATTTAAAACGGGACAAGTTCCAATAAGCAATACTTGTGAATCCAACCACTGCAAAGCAACTCTGTGTTCGATCTCCTGAAATGTTGTGTTGGTACACAACACCCTTTACTAACACTAAGAAGGTGGAGTACATTACGCTGGTCCTTGAATCACTACACTGGTTTCCTGTGTGTCAAAGGATAGACTTTGACGACTTGTCTATAAAGCACTAAATGGTCTCAGCCCTAAATGCATCTCTGATTTACTTGTATGTTACGAAAAATCCAGACCCCTCAGGTCATCTGGGACAGGTTTACACAGGGTTTCCAGGATCAAAACAAAGCAATGTGAAGCAGCTTCTGAGATCTGAGATTGGGAACTGAGTTTTGAATCCGAATTTTAAAAAAATGTCTTATCATTCATGTATTTCTATGCCCTAGTAAGCTGATTAACATTTCAATATTTTTACACTTTTCTTAAATTATACAAAGATATTATATCAGATAAATATCAAATATATATATATTTGATATTTATCTGATATCACTGTTAGTACTGCTTTGGTATTGGTAGAAAAAATCCTGTAGAATATGCATGTTTGAAAGTGCCACTGTAAATAAAATCTGTATAATATTCCTTCTGCCTGAAAAAGACTTGTTATTTAAAGTCAAACATTCATCCACCAGGCCTGACAAGATGGGCAATCTGCTTTGGAGCTGTCTGCCCAAAAAACGTGCCTGGCCCTATCAGTCAGTTATTCAGCTACAGTCGTGTCATACATGTGTGCAACTGAAGCTACAACCAACGCTTGCTGTGAAGCAGATCCGTCAGCTCAACACTTATAAAAGTGATGAAAGCTCCCTAATCCTCAGTTCTAATTTCCCTTAGCTTCGAAAATGTCATACAAAATAAGAATCGAGAAAGGATGAACTTGCATTGAATGGTGGATCAAGATTCCCTATAACAAAGAAACAGTGGGATGAGAAAAAAGTGAAGGGTAGTTCATCATCAGAGGGGATATGAGCGATCAGGTGGCAGACTTACACTGACAGTATGTTACAACTTCATTATTCATTCCAATGTTGCAGCAGAGATTGACTATGCAGCAGCCAAGTAAAATTAAATTTCACAAATTTCACAGGTCAAGAGTCAACAACTTGAAGGAAGAAGGAAGAAACCATTTAGGGAAGGACAGAAAGGTCACATCTGTAGCATCTTCATGCTGCAGATCGGACACTGGTGGACTGATGGAGCTCATTATTACCGCAGGCTAATGTGCGAAAAGAAAAGGACATGATGGAATCACGAGTGGGGAGGAGTGAAGTGAAAAATCTGTCAGAACCATGACAATTTGACAGACAAATGAAGTAAATTAGTATATGACAAAGGCAGTAAAAGACAGGGGAGAGCTATAACAATTAATAAGTTATAAGCCACTTTCTCTCCTCTCACACATTCTCGTGCTGAAGGCCTCACTTTCCTGCCAATAATTATATTTCTGCTTCTCTCCCTAAATCACCTCCCCTCTGCTCGTCAACTCCAAAATCCCTCAAACTGGAAGCATCTCTCTCCCTGCCTTTGTCTATCCTTAACTGCCCTCTCCCCAAGCTCCCAGCTCCAAGCAGCTGGCACAATGGATAACATGGGAACATAAAGGATGGCTGCGAGCTTCAGCCAGAGACAATCAATAACCAGACAAACAAAAGAGCAGCGCGGTCCTGCATGTGAGAAGCTCCCAACTAAAGCAGCACTCAGCGCAGAGGCGGCATCCTCCTGTTACCTTGTTCTGTTCCTGGCTGACTAAGAGTGAAAACCATGACCGCTGCCTGACACACACTGTATTAGTGACTCACAGTGAGCTAACAGACCAGTGAACAGTTGGCTCTGACTCCTACCCCACGAACCATTATGTCTATGTTATCATGCTACGTGCAAAGCTGCTCGAAACAAGAAAAAATGGTTGAGGAAAGAGTATACATTCTACATGAAATTAAATGTTGAGATGTTTGCAGATATTCAAGAATTATTGACAGTGGATAAACAAGTGAGATAGACAGAAATAAACATACAGTAGTTGGTGGGTCTCCTCTGGCAAAATGGCCTAGTTTGTACCTACAATTGCTGATGCTGTGAGAAAATCCAACCTGCAAAACAATGAGTTTCCTATGTCAATGTAATCCCCAGGCATTGCGAGTTCTCCCATCTGGCTTTTAGAGTCATTAAAAAATCAACGGAAGTTAAATTTCCTGCAAGTTTAGTTTTATTCACCCATTCTGTAGCTGACCAAACAGTCCCAGGAACTAACTTTTGCACACTGAGAAATGTGATCAGCCCATCTGGTTAAGTTGCTTTTGATGTTTACATATTTTGCTCTCAGCGTCATTCGAACATTCAAAAATAGTTTGTGTGAAACTTCAGGGAGAGAACAGATAAGGGATCTCGATTCACTGACCTAATTTCACACACAAGTTAGCTGATTGAAATGGACAATCGTGTGGTCAAAATGCAGGTGAACCTTCAGGGTTAATAGTTAAAAGTTAATAGCACTAAAGAAAAACAAAGAGGAGGCAGAGTGAGGAAGGTTATCTGTTAATCTGTAAGAGAACTGTCCATGTCATTAGTTAATAAGTCTCATTAAGGCCACTAGCTATGCTACAGCGATCATGACGCTCCACAAAAAGTTATTGCTCTCCCCATCTGAACACTTGCTAAACACACAGTAAAGTTGTAGTAACTGATTAAACATTTTGAGTAAATCTCTGTATAACTCATACGCTTGTACTACTCGACAAACCTCCACACAGTCTGTATATGTGGGCATGTTTAAATGTGAGTGTTTGTGTACAGGTCCAGTCACCATATCTGACCACAGCGTTGCCAACCAGCTGTCACCACAAGGAGGAACGACCTACTGCGAACACATGGATACAAACACGCACACACATAAGCTGACTTCAGCGTGGTGTAAACACAACTCCTCACGTCGCTAAGCAACCTCCTTGAAACACCTCCTCCCGTCCAGTAGGAATGAACAGCGAACGAAGAGAGGCACAGAGCGAACTGAAAGATAAAGAAAAAATACAAACTCACTGTGTAACTGAGTCACATAATGCAGTGCCAGGAGCCCAGAGTGGAACGGCTTAGAGTTCACTTCATATTGTTTATTCCAAAAAAAAAAACACAACCCACTTTGTTAAGTTGCGTTTCGCTACGGGCCAGTTCTGTTCTCTAAGTGGAAACAAAGAGCGATCAGTAAGAGCTGGCTTGGCTCTCCACTACTGACCCACTTGTGCCCCCAACCATGCCCTCCAAAAGGCTGGCAGACTCTCAGTCATTCACTTTGCGGAGCTTTTAAGCTGACTTAGAAGACATGCCAGCACTGCTTTATATTGTCTTGACTGGAGCCTGGTAACAGCCACCCTGATGTCGCCTCACAATACATACAACATGCCAACTAGTTGTGACTGGTGTGTGTGTGTAAACAAAGACTATACACACACACGAAAACTCAGTGACCTACACCTGCAGCACCGTTTCCTACACCTGCCAGGGACATTTTTCTTCAGTTTTCAAATTAAACTGTCTGAAACTGTATTAAACAGCCTCATGTATATTTATCCCTTCCCTATTTATAATTGATGGCCTGAGTCTACCCACGGTGCTGAAGCTGGCCACATTAACTTCTTGCACCACACACCTCCTCAAAGACACCTTCACAGCATCAACAGTTACACTTAACTCTTACCTTTAATAACACCACAATGTGGACCCTGAAACAAACATATATCCTGACTGATCCCCTTTCACATGCCAGCAATAAAATGTCTCCTGCTGTTTTAAAAACTAAAACATTCTGCTTTTACTCCTTAACTCCAAAACATCACAGTCATAAGCATACAGGTAAATGTGTTACATGTCATATTATCTCTTTACCCTCATAATCAGTAGGGAGGTACCCTCATATACTTGGTAGGGATTAGAGCCTGACTAATGCTTGAGTTTTTTTCAACAACATTGATATATCGCCATTATCCACATATTTTGTGAAATAATCTCTAATATATGTTTTTTATTAGTTGTTAAGTGTTTACACTGTTTTACTAGAAATAAAAAAACAAGCTTTCATATCAGCACATATTGTTTTAATGAACTTTCCGACAACACTGGCGTTACCAATCAGACACTTTTTCTGAAAAGAAAAGACATTTGTCAAAGACATCGTCAGTGGAGTGCTTAGATGTTTAACATAAGATTTGAGTTGCCAGGTCCGTCAAACATCGCCCACAGTGGCCCAAACAATTGTAGGTGATGTTCAAAGAGAAGCTGAAAGTAATGTCAACTTAAAATACACACCAGCTGTAATGTGAGCTCATTGTCAAGGCTAACTTGGCTGGCCAAGTTCACCCTGGTTTAGACAAATTAGGAACAGCTAACGCCTTCACTGTAATGTATTGAACAAAAAAAAACTCGGTTTTATGCCTTCTTGCCCCCTTGCAGGCTGTTTTTTAGATTTGAATAAAACAGGATAGTCTGGTTAGGGGAGGCAGCTAAATGACTACAAGCAAATTCAGATCTGTCTCTTTTAATATTCTCCCAGGAACCAAACAGACAGCACTGTTCACATATGCCTGTGACAGGAGGCCAAAGTACTAAACTGCCTACTGTACAGTGTCCTTGGAGCCTAAATGCTCTGCTCAACAACAGTGTGGCCTTGACTGCAGCCACTGAAACGAAGTGAAATCAGCTACCTCCACATATTCACCTCCACACTGCGAGACAGGCTGCATCTCAGCAGATCTAAAGACCAGTCGATAGTCAAGTCGTAGTAATGGATTATGTTTTCCAAATCTAGCTAAATGTTGATCCTCTGATCCCCAATGTCCCCAATGTAATCTGTTTCCCCATTCTGGATGTGGGCCAGCGGGAAGAGACACTGAGCTAAAGGATTCTGATTGGCTTTGTCGTGACCTCGAGCCCCTCGACTTCACTCTGACTGTTTGTCCCGAAGGAGTCATCGCAGGTCAACTTCATCATTAATCACAGAGCCTGATGAATGGCACAGGCTTTGCCAATGAACTCGTGGTAGGGGTGGTGCACTGCGAAGGAAAACCACCCTTCAGTCAGGGGAGCCAGATTCAAACTCCGGGGCTGGAAAAGCAGCTTCTCTAAGGAGACTTTACCAGCTCCAAGTGGCTGACCCTGTGCTTTGATAGCCCTGTGGAGAGTGGCAAGTGACAAGACAATTGCCCTGAGCAACCAGAAAATTATCGCATGATAACTAAAAGCGTCAGCGCACCATGATTCTTGACAACAACACAGCTACAAGATAAGTGCGAGTCTTTCTTACACAAAGACATAACATCAACAGATTCATGCTCAAGTACAGCTCTAAAGTGTAACAACCTAGACACAGATAACAACTCTTGTTATAGCGAGGGTGTCTGACAGCATACTGAAATCACTGCTGCACAATCAGCTGTTCATTCCCAGCCAGAAACACACACATTCTTCCACACTAAGCATCTCATGGTATATTTAGAGCCATGACAACTGCACGGCACATCTGCCTTCCCTTTCATTCCCCGTGGCACGCCGGGAGCACCACATGACATCCATGCACACTATCACGCACACATGTCCTCGCTGTACGTCTCCCATGTTGTCCGAAGAGAGTCAGAGTTAAAATTCCCATATGCACTTGCCATCAGCCCTCACGTGAATGATGAGGGAGAAAAAAGAAAAACCTTACCGGTGAGAGCACGTCCACGGGAGACACCAGGGTGCGGAGGAGAGAGAAATGTGTCTGCCCTGGCGAAAACCCGACGAGAAACGCCTCCCCGTGCTCCGCCACCAAATCAATTTCACACTCTCTCACCTCCCCGCCACTGTGATGTCATTCATTCATCCGTTTCCCCCCGTAGCCATGGCAACTCTGCCGCTTGGAGCAGTTCATTCTTTTACATCTGTCTTTCTCTCCCTCCTTCTTCGTCCCTCCCCCTCTCCAGACCCCGGTGAACCCAGCCCACTTCACTCCATCTGAGGGGGTACAGTTACACCCCCCAGCGTCGCAAGCATCCACCCTCCTCCTCTCGACTATTACATTGCGGAGCTGGTGTAAAGTAAAAAAAAAAAAAAAACTGAGTAGGAGGGTGCAAAACACAAAAAGGGGGAGGCGCCTGGATTCACCTCATGTAGCATACACGCCCTGAAGACTTTGTGGTCAAACAGGCACAGTTTTGTCAAGGCTGCCCATAAAGACAGCACCGGCAGACAAAGAGAGCCGGGAGACACAACAGAGCCTTGAATAGGTGTGCCTGGAAATCTCTTGTTCAGACGTGAGCCAGCCGTCTCATTTGCACACGGGCAAACAGATCAAAACAACACATGACGGAGCTTTTAAGTGCTGATGCACAGATGTGTATGTCTGGAACTCCCTAATACACTCACACAGCCCAAACACTTGGTACTGCGGCGTGGCGTGAGGTGATGAATAGTTAATGACCATCACCATCATCATTATGACGGTGCCTCTACGCTAATAATCCCCGTGTTGACCTTGGAAAAAGGGGGGAGGAAAATCTGGCCACTGAGAGACAAATCAAACAAAGACACACACTTACACACACCATCACCCTCCTTTATTCAATTACGGGCTGCCCTCTCCCTCGGTCCACATTCCCTTTCCCAGCAAGCCCTCTCCTCACAGCCTCCACAGGCTTAAGATGTTCATCGCTGCCCTATTTAAACCATTTCAACCTGCGCCACTTGCCGCTCACAACCCCGCTGTTTTCATATTTTAAATCTCCCTCAGCATCTCCCCTCCCACCTGCTTTCATTTTCACCTGCAGGCCTGAGAGAGCCACCATCAACCAGATGGAAGAAGAGCATCAGACCAAAAACCAGGAACAGGGAGAGACATAAGGATAAAGAAACATCAACACAATCACAAAGGAGACTATTGTCTGGAGTGGGACAAAGGACACCGATTAAAAAAGTAATTAAAATATGACCAAGTAAATCCTAAAGCCTTAAGAGAGAGAAGTATCTCCGGGAAAGACAGGGATCTCCCCTCTGTCACATCTCTTCACACATCATCTGGTTTTTAATTAGCTTCCCGTGCTTTCCTCCTGGAAAATCTCCCCATCTGTCTGCATCAATCCCTCACTCGTCATTCTTTATCTCTCTGTTGCTTCTCACATAATTAATGGTGGTCTTAGCCAACCGCCTGTAAAGTAACAAGTTCTCGCTTCTTAGCTTTATTTCCATGTATCATAAATCATAGTTTACGTCAATTGTCCATTGACGTTTTCTTACATACTACAGCCAGAGGTTGTCAAATAAAGGTTTTGTCTTTTTTAAATCTCTCTTAGGAGCATCATTTTAGAGCTGAAACACACATTTTGGACAGCCAAACATCTTTGCCACATACAGTATACAGTAGAAGGACATTATGGATTACTTACTTGCTGTTAAAGTCAAAATGGTTTTTGAAAGAGTCACTCCTCTGTGAGCTCAATTTCCTGTTGCTTATGCTGACACTGACCATGACGCTGACAGGGAACCTCAATACAAATCTAGTCAAACCGTCATTTTCAAAGACATCCAGGAGACGGTTATATCTTCAGAAGTATTTTTTGGTGAGCTTATACGTGTTAACTGGCGTGATAAAAACGTTTGCTAACACAAAGTTAAACCACTTGTGTGTTGCAAAGAGTAAAGCACTACAGAGATCCAACAGTCTCTAGCTCATTCATATCAGTACTAAATTACTGAAAATCACTTCAAAAACGTATTTCATTGTGAACAATTCACATTCAGGACAATGCAATGACGTTAACAGGAGAAAAAAAAACGTACTTTTCTGACCTTGTTATCCTTCGGTTGCCCTCCGTGTCCGTTTGTCGTACAGGAGAAGGAGTTTAGCTAACGTTAGCATGGCGCAGTTCGCCAGCTTTAGCTTTAGCCTTAGCATTGTCGGTACTTAGGTTGTTTTACCTCGGCAACAGTGATTTTTTTCGGTGCTCTTGGGCACTTTCTCCCCGGCAGTATGAGACTCCCTTAAATTGTGACACCTTTCAAGTTATAAAAAATGACTATGCCCCACCTGTACTCCACCTTTTATTTAGCTACTTTCCTCCCTTGCTGCTGATTGCTAGCTTGCTCTCTAGCTTGTGTCTTAACACACTATGCGCTAATACAGATTAGTGATACAGCAAACTTTATGTTACCTATATTTTTATTTATCTATTTACAGTAGCCTATTTACCAATTACTTTATTTTTGTTTATTCTAATTAATATTTCACTCTCAATTAATTTTAAAACAGCTCACAAGTTATTTCAAAAAACTAAATTATAATAATCGAGAGGTTCAGATATTATTATCTATTTCTGCTTCTATTTATTTTAACTGTGCCTGTGATATCTTAATTTCAATAATTATTTAATCTGAATTATATTAAAACTGCATTCTGGTTCATCATTAATAGCATTAATAGTTAAACGTTTTGTGTTGTACCTTCAGTTGAAGGGTTTTGTGCTTGAGTTTTAATAATGACACGTAAGTTGTATTGTTTAAAGGTGCGATATGTAAGAATTCCTACTCAAAACAAACAGGGGGCAGCATATCAACATGGTAGACGCTAAATGGCTGCTAACTGAGGCTGCCGTTAGCTAGTTAGCTCAGTTAGCCATTTATCTAGTGAACTGGGAGCTCGAAGCAGGAGCTTTGGACAGGGATGGATTCGGGGCTAGCTATTTAGCATGCTAACCTCAGAGGATATCCACAACACAAAAGAGAGGCATCTTAACTTTAAAACTGTTACTTCTTTGCAGTCTGTTGATAATTTTAGTTCATTTTTGAATGCTTTCAACTAAAAATTCTTACATATAGCACCTTTGAGAGTTCTTTGTTGCTTTTAAAGGAATGTTGCTCGGCTTTGACCTCCTTTTTTGTTATTTCTACTTTCTCCCAGTAGGTTTGATTTCTTACTTTGAAGACATTTGATTTTTTTTTTCCGTTGTTGCTCAGTGCGCTGCTGAAGCCTGCTATTTTCAGCGCTGATAAACACACTGAGCAAGGGCAGGCAAATTCAGTTCATTTACTTAATTAGTCATTCTAATGGGTTATATCACCGGCCAGACTAGACATCCACACAGTTAGAGGCTAAATGTTCCTCTACTCTGTTTTACTGCTAACACTCAGATGCAGCAGTCCGTCATAACTGTGATTAAACTAAAAGTGCTGCCCTGATACGTACAGTATATGAACCCTGGCTGGGGACAACTCACGCTGCGTTCACACACACTGCTGCAGCCCGGCCTCTCATGAAGCTGCAGCTCTGTGTGCGTTCACTTCTCTGCTCTGACTGCAAAGTTTTAGTGCTGATGTAGCCGCCGCACTACACATAAGAGAGTTTTTTTTTTTCTTGTCATGCAGGGCAGTGTTTCAGACTTACCCGCGCTTGGTTATTGCTCACATTGCGTCATTGCACATAAAGCAGAGCTTTTCTCAACTTTCTTCTGAAGTGCTGCACACTTCGAATCCCTGCAGCTCAGCGGGAGGCCATTGACAATGACATGTGCGAGAGCGACTGCTGGAGTGATCACGCTTAACCTCGACTTTACAACTCTTTCACTCTTTCAACTCTTTCTTTACACTCATCTGCTTCTCAGCCCCCTGTTAGAGTGAGGTGTGTGTGCGGCCACGGCTCCGGTCGAGCTACACTCCCTGTGCTCTGGACTATGGGGTCGATTGGCAAATGTAAGACGGATGAATGGAGGTGGAAGGTGGAGACAAAGTTAGAACACACTGCGAGAGGTGGGAGAGGTTCAGGGGTAAGTGTGTATTAAATCTTGGAATTGAGGTCCACCAGGGGCATGAAATTACCAGACTACAGGTTCAAATCGTGCTGGCGCACACAGCCTTTAATCCAAAGCCGAAGCAATTCCCTCCGCAGCGTGGTCTGAGACGTTGCTTTACCTAGACATTATCCCTCTCTTCAGAACTCTTATCTGCACTCGCAGGAACGAGCAGAGGATATGACAGACTCGGTCCGTCATCGCCCCTTTCCACCATACCTCCTCTTCCTCCTTTGCCGCTCTGATTAACCTCACCTCGATGGTCTTTTTCTCTCACACACTCCTTAATTCTTGCCTCACTCTTTCCTCCACAAATCCTCCATCCCTCTCATCCCCTCTGCTGTAGACAACGCTTTGACAGGGATCCGTAGGAGATTAGCATGATGGTAACGTGGGATCGTATCATGGCATCGTCAGAGGGGGGCATCATGCCCCATTAGGTAATGACCTAATTTGATCAGGGTTGAATGTGAGAGATGACATGTTTGAAATCAAGCACACAAACATCACAGCCAGACGATATCTTTCATCTCGGCGTAAACTCCCCCCCCCCCACGGCTTCTCCGATGGATCAAAGCCGTGTGTTTTTTTTAAAGGGAATGCTTAACCGATCCTGTTCAAATCATTAGCATGGCTCTGCAGCTGGGCTCACACTCAGCACTCTAATATTCACTGTCTAGCTGCGGGCAAGGAAACCTGGTAGGTGGACGACGAGTGTTTGTGCGCGAGGGGGGAGCGTCGGCGTGTGCGTGTGCATGTGCATGTGTGTTTAAGCGAGTGTGTGTTTAGCGATGGGGGCCGTTAAGTGGGTACATTTGACACACCTGCCCTGCAGAAAGGTGGGAGAACAAGCCACTTCATGAGCTACTCTCTCTCTCGCTCTCTCTCTGTCCTACTTTCCTGTCGTTTCATCCCTCCCGCCTCTGTCCTCTTTCTGACGAAGACCTTTACCATCTTCCCTTGTTAACATCCTCGCCATGTCACATAATCTAGTCAGAGCTCCCACTCTCGCACGCTGAATTACCTTCGTAACATTCAAGTACCACTGTTTAATTTGCATTCGATTGATTTTGTATGTCTCATTTGATTTATCATTTTACATGCTGTCTCATTGATAAAAATGTCTTAAATATGCCTTCATCACACAGGCTGTTTATAGTATATTTCCTGTGTGGGTGGACTAAATCTGGCGGGTAAATTTATTTATGAATTTACTTGCTTGTTTTTTCTTTGCTTTTTTTGAGATTGCTCTTCAATATCTTTTTACCTAATGTTAAAATGTTTCTATATATCGCTCAATTTGCAATGTCGGAAGCCCTTAAGGGTCATTGGTCAAACATATTATTTCCTTTGCTTATTCGTGATAACTAGTTACATTTTAAAATATTTTCAAGATCACAAGTTTTATTTATGTCATTATCACTTAATAAAAAATGTTGTCTTCCCGAGATAACAAGATAATTAATCATGAGAGAAATCTTGAGATTCATAAGAGCGGGTTTTGGGAGTTTCAAAGCAAAACCACATGAACTGCTTATGAATTTCTGCCATTAATAATGAGCACTCCTTGATCTGACACTTTCAGCTCAAATCAGTTGCTGCACTTGTCAGGATGCCACGTATGCATGCTGGCATGCAGCAGCACTGCTGATCTAATGAACTTGAAGCTATGGGGAATAAGAGGGAACAATCTTTTGTGTTCTTGCGATAACGGATTGATTTATCTTGTTCTCTTATCTCTGGACAACAGCATTTGTTTTGTTCATGATAAAGACACGAATAACTTGTGATCTCGGGAAAACAAATAACATGTAACTCGTGAAAACAGAGGAAATGAAGTGTTCGACCCATGGCCGTTTATTGCTTCCGCTGGTATGGGTATTGGTCGCTGTATACATTTTTGTCAAAGAAACAATAAGAGGCACGATTACACACAAAAGAAATGACCTGTACCTGCACATGAGATGCTCTTTTTTTTTCTTTCCACAAGCACAAATCCCCCGCACTGTAAAGCTCTACAGTTTCAGTCAGGGGTACAAACAGGAGAGAAGCCATGTTCACATGTACTGTACATACACACGAATGTAGCCGACGCAAGTCCTGGCAGGCCCAGACACCGACCCTGACACTGATGTCCCTCACAGACATTCTGTCCGATAATAGCTCTGGAAGGGAAACAAAGTCTGCAAGGCCACCAGTCACATGCCAGCGGCAGCAAGCCCACATTAACATGAGGAAGTCTTCTATAGAAAGATGAGGTCACACAGGGAACAGCCCCCCCCTCCTCTGACAATGACTACTATCATATAGGCCTCGGTCAACCTTTGTGTGAGCCGGTGCACCTGTTCAGCATCGAAGCCGCTGCAGACCGCTCCGCTTTGATCATATTGTTTCATCAGATGGGGGGAAAATCTCCGACCAAAGGTTTTGGATTTAATCTTAGCCCGCTGGAAGTGGTCCACTCCCAAATAACATGTTGCTGCTGCCGCTGCCAGCAGTGCTTCCCACCACCTGTCATTAGCTTTAGCTGCTGTTTGAGTCGGCCAACTGCCCGGTCCCATGGGCCTCACTTATAGGAATAGTCTGGGGTTTTCATCTTCATCTGCCGGATCATTTTTCAACACACGAGGACACCTGATATATACAGGAAGAAGAGAAATTCTGATGAGTTAGGTTGTGGATTTACACCTCCAGCTTATTTTACCTCTATTTATGTCCCCGTCCTGTCATTTCAGTGTTATGTTATTTGGGTTTTTTCGGTTTTTGTGGTGCCTTTTGCTCAGTTTCCTTCCTGTGTCCCTGTTCTCCTCCCTAGCCTGATTTTCCCTCCACACCTGTCACGTATCTGTCTCATTAGCCCTTCCCTGTTCCTGGTGTTTTTCCAAGCCGACCAGCTCCCTCCCTGCTCTCTGGTATCCCCCACTCATTACCCTCATCTGTGTGTCTCACTCCACCTGCACCTCATTCCCTCGTTGGTTTAGTTTGTATTTAAGGCCACGTTTATACGTAGCAGGGTATTTAGAGAAACGAATATTTCCCCCCCTTCGTTTTCAAAAAAGTTGTCATTTACATCAACCCGCATAAATACGCCGTCGAGTGCCATTATGACTATGCCAAACCTATGGGCAGCAGTGTAGGGAGAAGGATAAAGCCATGCAAGCCAATCAGAATCCTCAGAATCAATAAACGAATAACACGAGCAACTTCCTGTTCCTTTCAAAACAACGCTCACATGACGTTAAGCATTTTCTAGCGCATAGCCTAATGAGTGTTTCTCCCAGTTGACACGACAACACATAACCGGAGTTTTCCAAATTCTCCACTTTGCCCGGAGTTTTTAGAAATAATCGTTTTCTGTGATAAAAACGGGGTTTTCGTGTAAATGAGAGGCCAAACCGCATGGAAATATCTGCGTTTTCCCTTCGTGTAAACGGGGCATTTGTTGAGTCATCTGTTGTGATTTCCCATTCCTGATGTTCCGTTTTGTTTGCCTTTTCCTTGTGTTGCCGTGATCCTGAATAAAACATCGTCCATTGCACTTTCTGTCTGCAGACTCCTGAATTTGGATCCACATTAGCTCTGATTTTCAGCATCTGACACGATCGTCTGACTGAACTGTTGAAAGTACTTGTAAGTCTGACGATGTTTAAGCGGTGCACAGCCGTATCAGTGCAGTATTGAGGATTTGCAGATTTATTTACTACTTGTGTACTATGATTTTACATTAAGTAGTTTTGCTGTTGGTTGCACAAAATAAACAGCTTTACAGTGATATAATACATCAAGTTGTTTTGAGCATTTTTTAAAAACATTATATACTAAATAATCCTTAATCCAAAAATAAGCTATCAGATCACTCAACATTAAAGGTGCAGCATTCCGTCTGTAATTTTCAGTTCATTTTTCAATGTTTTAAACTAAAATTCTTAGTTATTGCAACTTTAAATATGAATGCACTAATAAACACAGTTCCCTTTGTTTCTTGTCAAACGAACGCCTCTCAGAGATATCGCACATCTCCAGTCACAAGTGACATCTGTCTCACGATAACCAATTATAAATAGCGCATATTGGTGTGGATTACAATTTGCACTAATCAGCTTTGTGGGTGAAACAAATCTATGGCTTCCCCAGATGAGCGGTAACCCCCTTAATCCCATCCCACCCCCACTCCTGTCTGCTCAGTCAGCTGTCTGCCTTCCGACGTCAGGCGCATGAAATGCATCTATCCACTAAGTGACTGTGTGTATATGTATGCATGCATGTGGTCTTTTTCTGAAGGGGGGCGGGGTCCATCGGAGGAAATCCAGTAAGCGTGGTAACCAGTCACTCCCATCTAAGAATAGGTCGACTGGTGGAGAGGCCAAGGGTTAGACATCAAGTATGTAGACAAAGGCTTGTGACTGACAGGAGGCCCATAGTTAGCCAACAGGAATTCCTCGGACTGATCAGACAGAAATATCACCAGGTAACAGGTGGACGCTGTATTTTCTAGTTTTTCCCTTCTAAATCTTATGCAGCTGTGACATTCACGACCGCGCCGCACCACCTCCGCCAGCCAGTATTCCCCTCTTTAATCATGCATAAAAGGTGCCATTTAAATCTTGCCAGAGCCGCAGGACTTCGCCGTCGCAACACAGCCGGTGGGCTGCTTTACATGAGTGAAACAGTGGGAGGGGGCTGTATATTCCTTGAACACCTCTGGAGCTCTGACAGCGGCAGATCCATCAAAGAGCTTTTCTTGGGGAGAAAAAGTCTTTGCATCCTCCTCCTCCTCCTCCTGGTCTTCGTCATCGTCCTCTGTTGCTCATAAATCACCCCGTAATTATCAGGGCGGGTGGTGACTAAGTCTCGAGACCATGTGGCTCAACAGCTGACCGCAGCACAGGGGACCGGGCTGCGTCCACACACAGGCCCACAGACTACAGCCCCTCTTTGCCGGATACCCCCACAGACCAGCGCAGCACGCTTCGCCGTGTTCCAAACAAGAGAAATGTGAAAGAAGAGAGACAAGCCAGAGGGGAAACTGCTGGAAAATGGCACTGTGGAACCGACGGCGGAGATAATCTTTTCAGTTTAAAGGGAGAGTGATACCTCCGTGCGACGCCGGCAGACACAGAGGCCTGCAATCTGGCTGAGCGGGCGGACAGATGGGTGTAGCGCACACACACACACACACACACACACACACACACAATAAAAAGGGGGGTTGTGAGTGAAATGGCTGGTCCTCCTTGCACATCAGTTTGCCGTGATTGATTTTTTTTGACACACTGTTTAACAGTTATCATACCTTCCCAAGGGTTTAACAACAACAAGTTCAGCCCACATGCACACACACACACACACACACACTTCTGCACACAGTCAGACTGTCAGCGGTCTGAATGAGCCCATCTGTGAGCGCCTGTGAAACAAAAGCAGAGTTTTGTGGGGTGACACAGGCGGAGTTATGTCTGCCCGCGACACTGCTTCTGTCTCTGTGTCCCTGCTTCCTTCTTTTACCTTTTCTGTCCCTACCTTTGTCCCTCCTCTGTCTCACTGACTCTCTCTAAACACAGCTGCACACATCACACAACCAACACATGGTGTTTGGGTGAGAGCCGCCCAAGGTCCTCCGAAACTGGGACTATTCCCAGCTGATGTTCAGCACCCCCAAAGGCCTTCTGAGAGGAGTGTGTGTTTGTGTGCGCAGTGAACAGGCAAAACCCGTTTTCCTTCTTTTTTCTTTTTTTTTTTTTCTGCGCTGCCAGCCGGCACACATGCAATATCTCAGGGCAGACAACAGCGTGCAAGAAGGGGAAAAAAGGAAAAGAAACAAAGGCGAGTGAACACTGAGGAGAAAAAATGCTCTTTCCCCAGTAAAACATACAAAGTAGAAAGGATAGAAAACAGAGGTATTAGGTGTTTGTTCAGTTATGGAAACAAAGTCATGCAAAATCAAAGTGAGAATAAATTGCCAGTGGACAAGAAATGTGCCACCAGGCCTCATGTAAACACCCAGAAGCTCTCTCTCTCTCTCTCTCACACACACACACACACACACACACACACACACACACACACACACACACAAAACAGGACACAAGTGGCACTGTACCTCACTGTAACACCTCCCTCGTAGTTCTTGATGCCTTCTTGCCAGCGAGGAAATAACATCCAGAGACAATCTGGTCTCAGCTGCAAAAGATCTGAAACACTCAGAGAGAGAGAGAGAGAGAGAGAGAGAGAGAGCGAGGGAGCGAGAGAGAAATCAACTCCCAGCTCTCTCTACACATCTACACCCATAGGCTACAATCCTCCACAGACATCCCATCACAGAGATGGAGAGAGGGAGAGAGGGGGAGAGAGAGGGGGGAGAGAGGGGAGCGTGCCAGTTAGTTTGAATTAGGAGGGGGAGTAGTTGAAAAGGAGAGAGAGCATGAGTCAGTGATAGAGAGAGAGAGAGAGAGAGATTTAGGAGTTTGTCAGCGAGCGAGCGAGCGTGTTTGTGAGAGAGAAAAACAGAAAGCGAGTGAGACGGGAGTTTAAAATCTCTAATTACAACTGCTTATCACAAGCCCATAAGCAGCTGGTGGGAGTGAGTGACACAGGACTTTATATACACACACTACACTCTGTTGCGCCTGTATTGTGTGAGTCTGTGTGTGTGTGTGTGTGTGTGTGTGTGTGTGTGCTCTGTTAGTATGAGGGGGAGGAGAAGCAAACACTCAAACAATGGGCTGAAAGTGAAACCGTGTAGTGAAAACAGGAGGACAAAAAAGCAGCGCGGAGCAGATATGCCGAGCAACAGGACATCTACCAACTTAGTGCCCCCCTTTCCCATCATCCTCCTGGATGGACTGCCAGGAAGCGGCGTCCAGACAGTCACGGCGACAAGAGCAAGATTTCTTTGTCGGACTTTGTCCATCCCCTGACTTCGGTTGTCACCACGAGGTTCACGTGTTCAGTTTTTAAAGGATGAGTTTTAAGTCATAATTCAGATTCATCCTCTGGGGATAATGAATGTCTAATCAAATTTCTTCTTCAGCTTCAGGAGGCGTTCAAGCTGAAAGTGCCAACTGGGAACTCGGAAATTCCGTTGAATGTTTCAGCAACCCGATTTCCCCATTTCTGTGATATTTCTGCCACTGGAATATCAGAAATTATGAAATGGCAGCTGTGGCTCAGGGGCAGAGCCAGCGTCTTGTTATCTGAAGGTCGCTGGTTCGATTCCCCTGGTCATGTCGAAGTGTCCTTGGGCAAGATACTAAAACCCAAAACTGCTCCTGGTGTGCTGGCCAGCCTTGCATGGCAGCCACGGCCATCAGTGCATGAATGTATGTGTGAATTACTGTAAGTGGCTGTGGCCAAAAGTGTCTGCTAAATGCCCTAAACATGCCAAGATGTATTACATGCTGTTAAAATTAACAAAAAAAGACTAAGATTAGAGAATAAACATCTAAAATCACATAAATCCGTCTTCATATAATCATACTGTAGATGTCTGTGTCGAGCTGTTTGTCGATGTGTTCATGCTTTTTGTGTTTTTAAATGAACTGTGAGCATCGGAGAGATCAGGGTGTAGTTGTTAACAGGAAAGCATGAGTGTAAACACACGGTTAATATTTACGGTACACACTGCAAATGTGTGTGAGATGTGGGAAGCATTTTAGCGCGACATAACAGCAGCCCTAGATAAATGCGCTGTCTGTGTGTGTGTGTGTGTGTGTGTCTGCCAAAGCTGCATCTTGTAGCCATCATGCAGAGTGGAGTGTGGGAGCCAGGAGATGGAGAGAGGAAGGGGGGGAGGGAGGAGGCAGAGTTGTGGCAAACCAAAATCCTTCCCCTTCTCTCATCCATTTGATGTCCTTCCTCTCCTCTGTAATAGGCTGGCGTCCTTGAGAAGAAGGCCATCGGAAAAGAAGAACGCTTCATCAAGACGAGCTCGCGCAGAACTTTTATAAATCTACCCTTTCCTTGCACTTTTCTTGCACACGTGCAGATCGCGCGCCTGGCTCTTCGTCGCGGTTTGATTCCAGGCAGAGGCAGAACCGCATGAATTATAGATCAGCTTATATTCCAGCAGATCCGATGTAGTCAGGGGGAGTACGGGACGCTAATGCTGTCAAAAACAAATAAAGCCTCTCGTTCTGCCGGGTCAGTCGCGTTGTTCAGATCACAAACTATTAGCGTCTCCTCGGGCTCAATCGATTAAAAATCTACAGCGTGGCAGCCACCGAACATGTGGTTTAGACTTTGGGAGTAACGGATGGCACAATCCAGTTTGTTGATAAACCAAATCCTCACTTAAATGAGAAATCCACGCAGTGCTGCTGCCAGTTCAGCTGCCGGGCTCTGGATCAGCCTGATTACTTTGGGCTGACTGCAGCAGATCAAAGTAATCCCCCAATACTCGAGTCCTGCGGACATGGAACAACCGTGTAGTACGCTGCAGCATGGTGAGACCACGTGAGGGCTGTGTGATTTGTGAGTATTTCGGGATGGCGATGAAGGTGCATGTGTGCCTATGTCTGTCTGTGTGCAAGTCTGTGTGAGCGTTTCGAGGTGTTTCGCTGCAGAGACGCAGCACGCTGGGTTTTATAATCAGGATTCAGGCATCACCTTAAGCCCCTGTCATCAGTCAGACCTGTCCTGAAGCTACCAAACAGCGATGGGGGGAGGGAGGGAGGAAATGGAAGGACACATGGGGACACGGAGAGGCTAGGGTCTATCTTTTAATACAGGCGATGCAGACTGACAAATAGGAGGATGAAGAAGACAGACTCTAAGGCACTGAGACTGATGGTTCCACAGTATCTGATTCAAAAAAAAATCTAAAAGTACAAACCCAACACTTCTGTTGTTGCTCAGGGTATCATGATAAAGTAAAAGCTGTGTGCACATTAAAGGCTCATTTCTATCAAGATGCTGACTAAACAGCATAATTAGTGCACAGGAGTGCCCTTGGAATGGTCACAATAAAAGGCCACTGTAAAATGTGCAGTTTTAACACAAAACACAGTGTCACAGGAATTGCAGATGCTTTAAGGTAGCGTGCAGTTGGCATGCTCACGCAGGAATGTCCACCAGAGCTATTGCCTGTGAACTAAGTGCTCATTTCTCTACGATAAGCCGTCTCCAGTGTCGATTTGGAGAATTTGGGAGCACATCCAACCAGCATCACCATACCCGGGACCTCCACACCAAGCTTCACACTTCTGCAACTGTCCAGACGGAGAGTTGCAGAAGTTGGTTTGCGCAACCAGAAAAGCTCCACCGCAGGCTCGTCATCGACATCAGGGTTTTGACCTGACTGCAGACTGTGGTCGTAAACAGCTTGACTGGTCAGATGTTCCCCTTCTGCGTCTGGCACTTTGGAGAAGTGTTATTCTCTTCACGGATGAATCCAAGTTTTCGCGGTGCCAGGCAGATGGCAGGTAGCCTTCATGGTGCCGTGTGAGCGAGCTGTTTGCTTGTTGTGAAAGTGGTGGTGGCGGGGTCATGGTATGGCCAGGCATAAGCTACGAACAATAAACACAGATGCATCCTATCAATGCCAATTTAAATGCCCTGAGATATTGTGACGAGGCCCATTGTTGTGCCGCTCATCACCATCGCCTCACATTGCGGTGTGATAATGCACTGCTTCAATTCAACACCCCTAGATCCTTTACTAAAACATATCAAAAATGTAAGCAAAATTGTTGCATTTATCTATTTGTTGAGTGTGCTTGAGTATCAAAAGTAACTTTCAGCAAAAAATGGTTTTCAAGCACTAAAGTAAAAGTACATTTACATGTATGTAGATTGCTGTTTGAATGATTATCCGCCTGGACGATTATCAGATCCAATATTAAGGAAATAAAATGAATTAATTTGAAAATGCACTGCTTTAACTCTCATGCAGCATGCAGTCTGCAAAGTAACTGGTCACTAAAGTTATCAAACAAATGTACTGGAGTAGAAGTATAAAATAGCAGATACCTCTAAATTGTACTTAAATTAAAATTCACTCCTTATCTCAGGCGACACATGGCGAGTCGGATGACGTTAGTAGCCATGCAGCATTCTCTTAAACAACTGAAGTAGATGGGAGCTTGTTTAAGAAAGAACCCCCCCTATAAACATAAAGTGGCTTTGTACAGCTCATCTGGTGTAATCCAAGTCTCCAGAAGCCCCTAGATTACAAATTGATTTGAAAAGACGCTATCTACAGCCTCACCCTTTGGTTGAGTATGTGCGACTATGACGGAGCGCACACTAATGCTTATAGCTTTGCAGCTAAAGAGAAGAATTCAGCTTAAAAAAAGGCGTTAATTGTGTCTTTGATATCAATCTGAGATCTCGAGTCTTCAGGCCGAGCTGCACGGAGCGATTTTATTTTTCTTTATACATTCTAAAAGTCCCCATCTACTACACTTGTCCAGGAGAATGCTGCATTGCTGTTTTGCTGTGAAGCTCCAGAAATGTTTTGTGGACTACAGAACTTCACCCGACTTTCCGTCCGCACGTGAGTAGATAATGACTGAATTTTGCTTTTTGGGCGAACTTGTCCTTCAAGTAAAGTACATCGGTAAGTGTTGTTACTTTCATTCCATCGCTGAAATGATCAAAGTATTTACATCTAACAGATGTTGTGACAACCTTTGAAGTTTTTGTCCGCTCCACATTTAAATTATGGACAATGTTTGGTGAGGCTCTCACCGATGTGACAAGAAACCAGACCTAATCATTGTGCCTTGTGGGTGATGTATATCCATCCGCTTCTCTTTGCGTATAATAACACAACAGTGTGTATTTGCAACATGTGTGTGAGTGTGTGAACTACACACAGTGCCAGCATGTGTACTCAGCAGGTCTCATTTCCTGATTCTCCGGTCAGACGCTGGTTTCTCTTTTGAGAGGCGAGCCCACAATGACATCAGCTTCCGCCAACACACCAGCGGTCACCATGGCACCGCACAAAGACATTTCTTGCCCGGGGGGAGGGAGGGGAGGGGAGGGAGGGGGAGCATCATGCTTGACACATTTATAGGAGAGGTCTGCGCTCCCCTCTCCTCTCCTCTCATCCCCCGCCGCCTCCTCCCTTTCTCTCCATCGGTGTTTGTACAGCCGCCTGCTCTGTTTACCGGATCATCAAAGAGCTTCTCAGACTGCCATGGCTGCAGCAGCCCCGGCCCCGAGCCCGCTCCTTCTATCTGCCTCAGCCTCTCTCCCCTTCCGCTCGCTTTTGCCACTAATGGCAAACGCTGCTCCATTAAGTCTGTGTGAAATCTTTCTTTCGCAGCCTTCTATTTTAGACTTTCATCCTCCCTCCCCCTTCTTTTCGGTCTCTCCTCTTGTCAAATGGAGCCATGACTCCAAGGGCAAAATGCCTAGTGGAGAAGTGACCACCCACTGGGCTTTGTCTAACTCTTTGCCCCGATGGACAGAAGGCCAGTGTGTGTGTGTGTGTGTGTGTGTGTGAGAGAGAGTTAAACAGAGAAGGGGAAACAGATGGACAGAGTGGCAGGTAGGAGGGGGGGAGAGACCCATAAGCTATATCAGTCTCTTCTAAATTAACAAGTTCGAGTAGGAAATATTTGGCTGAACAACATCACAAGTCGCCACCTTATCTGGGGCAACATAGTGGGGCATCTTGTGTTACGGTGATATACGGGACACTTATCTTTTACACCGAGTCAGTTATTTCTAAAAGGCCAAGTTGAGTTAGATTCAATATGGCTTTAAAGGGTTTAGGCCTGAAACGAAATAAAATAACAAACGTTTTTCAATTATGTCGCCGTTTCTGCATTTTAAAGAGCAGCCTGTGACTTAATTACGGTTTATTCTTCGCTAATTATGTAAGTAGTGTTTTCACTTAACCATTTGGGGTTTGCTCTGAGCTGGTAGCATTATCAAAGAGTGAGTGGATTAGTGCGTTTATCCACTTTTACGCAGCAACAAAACTCACACTACAACAATACGATATTGGGGTTGGGGAATCTTTTTTTGCCCCGAACTTGTACCGACTGAACAAAAGAAGTCAGTTTAACATCCTCGTGGAACGTTGAGAAAACATCCACCGAAGAGCCGGAACGAAAGTTTTTGTGTCGTCTTTTTTCAGACGTCTTCTTAAAGGGGCTCTATGGAACAATTTGTAGCGTTTCACATGTATTAATCTTTTTTTTTGGCCACGTGTTAATTGACATTAACGTGACATGATAAACGGGATCTTGACCGTCTCTCTCGGTTGCCTATACAAGCCTGTGGACAATTTGTCGAAGTTGTTTAATGCTGCTGGACTGTGGATTTCTCTGTGAAAGACTCGGGTCGGAGTTTCCGCGACAGTCTGAAGTCTAGTTCAGAAATGGAGTCCGCTGACATAAACGAATGACAGGCTTCCAACACAAGTTCCACAGAGCCCCTTTGACGTTTCACTATTGATGTCCATGCAACATCCTTACAGGAGTCAAGATGACATCACTTTTAGAGCTATTGCAGCGGTCTGAATGACAGCTTCTCGTGGTTCAAAAGGAAAGTTTCAAAGACATATTTTCAAATACATTTGGGATCTTGGGGCTTCTGGAGACTTGGATTGCGCTGGACAAGCTGCAAAACTGTTTTGCTGTGAGTCAGAAATTCTTTGTGGACCTGCCTTTCCATCCGCATGAGGTGAGTAGATAATAACCAAATTTTCCTTTTTGGGTGAACTTATCCTTTTACATAATATACAGTGAATAATCATCTGCTGAGGGCGTTTCACTGTTTTCTTCTGGGTCCTCAGTTATTACAAATTCATTAAGCAGCAGCTCCTTTGAATACGCAGGCATCATTTGCTTATGCAATCTAAAAATAGGCACTCTCCCCTGCTCGATTACTCTCTGCGCCGCCTGGCAGGATGTTCTGTCACACTCAAGTCGTTCCTTCTTGTGGCCGACAAGGGAACAACAACCTCCACCCAGATTCCAGATGATGTCATCTGTCGTGCAAGAGCCGTCACTTTATTGCTACTGAATTCTCAGACATAATATAGGTCAACTTAAATCAAATCATGGCATTCAGAGGATGAATCACACCACTTCAAATATCTAAAGTGATAAAAGCATTATGAGAAGAACTATTTGGGCAGCACAGTTATGCTGCTGCTGCGACGTGTTTGTGATTATTTAAAGAAAAAAGGACTTGATTCGGACAGTTATTACAAAATTGTGCCTTGGTGTGCAGTAGAAATGAACATAACACAGCTGCAGCTACAAGGTGCGTGCAAAGACCATCACCTCACAGGGGCATTTAAAGCCCCCTCAGGCTGAAAGAAACTCAGTCAATCGTTCAGCCAGTACAGACGCGGCTGCTTCCTGTATTCTTCTCACAACACCCAAAGTCAGTCGAGGTCACCACGACTGCGCCTTGTTGCACAGTTCGCTTCGCGAAAGCGTCCCTCGGGTCCAAAGTGACGTGACACACTTTAAGCGAGCTTGACAGCGCCCAGGAAGGTGGAGTCTCCGGCCAGGGACACGCTGGCCGTGGAACGAGGGATCACCAGCTCCAAGTGGTCCCCGACCTCCAGCTTCACAATACCTGAGGAGATGGAAATGTTCACATCAGATCCGTGTGCGGTCACTCCACACACACACACACACACGGGCCTGAGAGAAAAACACGCTGTCTGACCTTCTGTAACAGCTGTTGTAAAAAGGGTGAGCATAGCTGGACATAAACAATAAGACAGGCTCACCTCCTGTGTAGCAGGTGTTGTAAGGGTAGTTAGGGTTCATGTTCTGGATGCAGCGGAACAGGCTCACATATGGAGTCTCGGTTCCCACCACGTTCCTCTTCCTCCGGATCACAACGTGACCCATTGCAAAGATTCTGTCCGTGTAGTAGACCTGAGCACATCACAAATACTGGGGTTAAATCCACGAGGTATGGCGCAGGCATGCATAAACAGTCATGTGAGTGGTTCACTATGTATGCATCATTTGCATTCTCTCTTCCTTGTTTGACCTTTCTTCAAGGTCTGTTAACCAGCTGTGTGCCTCCATCGAGCACACCCTGTTTTTCTGCCATATATATATATATAGATGCTTTCCCTTCATGGTGAATGGCAAACAGACCAGCAGCACCCCCATGTGGACAAACTTTAACATGACAGCAAAGAGACCAACCTGACTGTACACAAAGTAGAAGCCCTCCTCTCTGACTAACATGCTGTCCTCTTCTACGTCCAGGGCAGAGCCTCTCCTCAGCCCAGTCCGCCAGGGGATAGCGGTACAGGGTGTATCAGTGCAGGGGATATCTGCATTCGGCCCCGGGGAGTATTCTGATTCAAGGAATGAGAATATAAAAGAAAACACATCAAAGCAGCTCAGTGTTGTAAAAAGTACCCAGAAGTCAAACTTGAGTAAAAGTAAAGCTGTTGTTTTAAGACATCACTTCGGTTAAAGTCACCCATACAGATTTTACTTGAGTAAAAATGATACTTTTTAGTATCTGATATGAAATGAACTTAAAGGTGCAATATTTTTGAAATTAACAACAGAATGTGATGAAAGAACAATTCTGACATTTTGACATTTAAATATTGTGTTGCAGAGACATCTGCTAGAGTTAGCCTGCTAACCAGCTAGCATCCGGCCCACTACCGACAACTCCTCAGTGCTCCAAGCTCACAGTCTAGCTGCATGGCTGCATTGTTCTGAGATTGAATTTGACATATTGCACCTTGAAGTAGCAGGTAGCAATTATCACATCCTACATTCAGCATTTTTCTGATCTTTAGAATCATTTTTAAATGACTGCCCATAAGATTAATTTATCTAAAAATGCTCTACTTTGGCTCTGATGCAGCATGCAATAGGAGAAGTAATGTTCGGTAACAATATTGGTACAATATTGACTCCAAAATGTTGGGGAGTGGAAGAATAAAGTGGCAGTAAATTGAAATGCTCTCTCTTTCTCTCTCTCTCTCTCTCTCTCTCTCTCTCTCTCTCTCTCTCTCTCTCTCTCTCTATATATATATATATATATATATATATAAACGTATATCAAATGGTACAGTGTCAATAACTAACAAAAGTCAAATAAAATCAATTAAAATCACAAATCATCAAACAATCACAGCTGAGGCCAGACATAGTGTACCTTTGGTGAAGGTTCTCCTGCTACTGTTTGCCAACAGCTGCAGGCAAGGCTGAGAAACTGTGATGAAACAAAACAGACGTTTAGTTATGTGAAAACCGCTCAGCAGTTTCCTTATAGCCTGCATGTAGTCAATCTCAAGGCTGTCTCTCTTTTTCTGTGTGCTCTTTCCTTTTTTCCTTTGTGGGCAAGATTCCATTGACGTGGGCACCAATCAGAAGTATGCTTTACATGCTGCAGCCCAGGGATGCTTACATAGCTTCAGCTGAAGGTGTTAACATTCACACCATCAGTTAGAGCGCATGAAGCCTTCACATCTGACTTATTTTTCATGCGGTTATCACCAAAGCTGATGAGTCATTTGCACATGGCTGTTACACTGTCAAAAATAATGTCCTCTGTGGGCGGAGTTTAATATCTGCATCAAGAGAGATATTTTGTGGTTTGGAGCTAACGCCTGACTTGAACATGGTATATAAAATATCTTTAGCAATCGCAAAAGTATTCTTATCATTTACTTAAGTAAAAGTACGAAACCCAAGCTGTGAAAATACTCCGCTACAGGTATTCAAAATTCAAAACCTTGCATTCAAAACCTTACTTAAAGGGCAACTCCACCAATTTTACACAGTGTGCACTACTGTGTATGTGATAAAAGTAGTATAAAGCCTTTTGTGGCTCCAGAGGAAGCTGCATGTATTCTGATGAATTGCCTCCAGCGCTGTTACTCAGTTGCTGAGTTGCATTGTGGGTAATGTAGGCATTAGGGTTTAAAAAGGCAGTCCACTGGTCTGCATTGCCCTCCTTATAACACTGTTGCACTTATTATGAACAGCAACTGACACAGCAAAACCAGAAATATAGGCTAGTTTATGCCATGCATTCTTCTTCTTTTTCAAAACTTTCTGCCTGCGTTTCCACAATAAAATCAGTGGAGTTATCCTTTAAGTAAAAGCATGTGAGCATTATTAGCTGGTATCAAAAGTCAACTTTTCATGAGCTCAGTGATTATTTATTTCCCAGCTAATCCAGGAGGGCTTTTTGATATTATTATATATATTTATTCAGCACAAGAAGTCAGAGAATTTTCTCAGCCCACAAAGGAACATGTTATCCTATTAGTTAGTTACTAACTAAAAACAAAAGCTGTCAGTGAAATGTAGTGAGGTAAAAAAAAATACAATATTTCCTCCTGAGATGTAGCGGAGTAAAAGTATAAAGTTGCATGAAATGAAATGAAGTAAGTGAATAGAAGTACGTCAAATTCACACCTGAGTAAATGTACTTAGTTACCTTCTATCATAACAATACTGACATCTATTAAAAACCTTAATCACCACTTTAAACAACAGAAATAGAATTAGTCACACTCTGTTTCTATGTATTATGAAAGCAATTAATTTGTAAAACACCACCAATCTCACGCTAAACTAGAGGAACTACTAACTGCAGTAACAGTGAGCAGTCACTGTGTCTTACCTGATGGCTCTGATCCAGAGGCCAGCCTTCTCTTTCTTATCAGTGTGAAGGCATCTTGAGACCCAGGTTGGTGCAGGGGCTCCTGGCTGCTTCTCCTGCTGCTGATATTCTCAGTCTGAACAGACACAATAAAGCCACAATGCATGCTGGTGAAATGCTCGTCTTATGGGTTGTTTGTTTTGGCGTTCTAAAGGATTAGTCGTCTCTCACCTGGCCTCCATGTCTGGCATCTTGTCCCTCCTCTCTCCTGCGACAGACCTCTGATTTGAGCCCCTCCACCTCAGCCCTGAGAGCCACCAGTTGGTACAGAGACAGCGCTGAAAGAGAGGAGGAGGTGACGGCAGCCAGCGTCAGCAGGAAAACCGGCCAGGACAGCCTCCCCTCTCCTGCCCTGTGTCCAGTCCCAGGCTCCATGCCTGCCAAAACTGCCATCGGTGGTCCCATACACAATCCCCAGAGAGCTCAAACTGGCCGCATGACCGCTCTCAAGCCTGAACTATGCTGCTGACTGACTGTGCCACGGATGGTGGATGCCCACAGCTTACCTTAATACCAGCCTAAATGCTCCACTGACTTCCTTAACTCTCGTTTTTTGTCCTCCAGCAGCAGGTTCCACTTCAGTCTGAGGGATTACGCAGACTGAATACTGTACAAAAAAGGGCAATGCAGCTTCCCCTCTACTGTTCCGCTCAGCTAACCACACTCAGCTTCCTGCCTGGCCAGCAGGCTCAACAAATATCTCTCCCTTTTCTCTTCATATCGCTCTTTCACAATGATAAAACGTGTCTCAGCTCCTCCGCATTCACACAAGTAAACATGTACGATAGTTTCAGAGTGGAAACAGGAAGGGCAGTCTTGGAATTTAGCTGAGAGACAGAGTGGTGAGAAATAAAGGAAGAGGTGTCAGACTAAGAAGGAGGAATAAACATTATTGTCAGTTTCAGATTTAAACTTGACAACTAGAGGAGCGCACTGAAAGAAGGAAGTGCCAAAGTTACTTGAACAGAAACATGTCAAAAGAAACAAACTGCGATTCCCAGAATATAAAAAGTGAAGTGATGCCAAGTTGCATTAACGCATTGCATTAATTTGGAACTGTCACAAAAAGCTTGTTTACGGCAAAAATGAGATTGGACAAGCCGTTTTAATGTATCAATTTATTGCATGTTACAGTACAGAAAATAGAAAGTGAAAATGTGTGCTTACAAAAGAAGTTGTCAACATTGTCTTGAAATAGAAAAGAAAGTACTCTAAAATGGAAAAAACCCTCAAACTGACTGCTTCACACTTGAAGAGGAAGATGAGCCATTCAGATGTCAGACCGTTCAGATATCCATCCTGAAGTCATGGTGGATGTACACAAATGATGTCAACACTGCGCAGGTTCAGGACAGAAATGTTGCCAAGACTCAATGTGATCACATGCCAGCTTGTAATGGAAATTCCAAATTATGCAAACGCTTTCAACGGCATTCATTGCACCCAGTTCACAATCGCATGAACATATAAAAACATGTTCCATAGTGCATTTGGACGATACCTGGCAGATTATTTTGTTTTTATAGAAAAAAATGAACAGACATTCACTTTGATTCCATTTCTTTTCATCAACAGGGAGTTGAACAGGAAACAATACACCTGGCTTGGGTAAAAAGCCATTCATTTTGTCTTTAAGCCAGCCACGAAAAGAATAAATCAAGTGAACGATGACAAGTTCCTGCATGGTTTCTTGAATGAAGAGACGGCGCACTGCCAAAAAACAAACAAACAAACAAACAAACAGCAGAAGTGTGTAAAATAAGTATTGAACTGAATAGCCATATGGTTGAATTCAAATTACACAATGTGCTCTACCAACATATAAAGGGAGGAAAAAACGTATTTAACTGAGTGCATACAACTTAGTTTATGAATGTGATAAACTACAAAAATGGCTGAAATTGTTCTGTGCCACTGGTGGCAAAAAGTCACACAAAGAGGGAGAAATCAACATCTATACATTATTTCTTATAAAGCACACCTGTTAATTTAAGACCACAATTTACATTCATTGTATCCTTTAGACCATTTTTAAAGTTATCACATCGACACAAACAAATTTAGTCTTTTGATGTTTGTTCAATTTGCACTGTTCACAAACAGCATCAAATATGGCTAAGGAGATCTGTATTCAAATGGCTTCGATACCACTGCAGTGCAGCATGCTGCATTTGGAAAGCAAGAGCAGATAGAACGGTGTCATCGGGCTCTGCTCCACCCCCTGGAAGACATGCAGGAAAGGTTAATTAGCTCATTAAAAGCCCTCCAAGTGAGTAAAGCCATTTTGCCACACAAGCATGGGGTGAGACAAGAATCAAGAATCCTCCAGTTAACAATTATGATGCTAATGATTATAGCTAACAAATAATTACAATATTTGATTAAAAATGCTCACACTTGAGTTTAGGTTCTTAAAGGAGAGGTCCAGATTTTTTAAAGACTATCTTAAAGGTGCAATGTGTAGGATTTTCTTTCAAGAGTTGACAAAAAAATATCAAAAGTTTTGACGTTGAAGAAATATCTACTGAAGTTAGCATGCTAACCACCTAGCCTCTTTCATCTAGCGGTCCAAAGCTCCTGTGCTAGCGGAGTAAACACCAACACTCCCACAGTACTCTGGCTAGCTGTGCAGCTAACTGAATACAGTTAGCAGCTGTTAGCAGTTACTCTTGCGATATACTGCCTGATTTGTTGGGAGGTGAATTCCATGTGGCTAATTCTTAGGTATTGCTCCTTTAACACAATACACGTGCTACTGGAGGATAACACTAGCATGGCACACATTAGCTTGTTGTCCCTGCTGCTGCTGATGTGCTTACTGACCCTATACTGCCCCCTACCCTTTTTGTGCGTATTGCAACTTGCTGATGTGTAGCGTTAATTTCTGAGGACATCCACAACTGACCCTCCAAATAGGTGCAGGATACGCGAGGTAGTCATAATGTTCACACAAACTAGTTGTAAAAAGCAAGTATATCTTCGACCTAACCCTGTCTACAACCCAAATTCCAAAACAGTCAAGACACTTTTTAAATGCTGAAATCTTCCAATCAGATGTTTTTCGAACATTTCACAACTTGTCCAATTTGAAACGTGTTTCTAGCATCAAAATTCTGAATAAGCATACATTTAAAAAAAAAATCTATGTATTTGATGAGGTTAAACACGAAATATATTGTCTTTGTATCGATTTCAATTTAGTAGATGCCACAAAGGATACGCAAAATATATAATTTTATTTTTAACAAAACGCCAACAAGAGATGCAAATTTTGAGCAATTTCTTTAATTGAGAGTCGGCTGCTTTAACAATTGATTATCAGTTAATCGTTGATAATATATGAAATATGTTGGACATTTTTCTGTAGGAAGTTGTTTTAACCACTGACACGATCTATGTTCGTAAAATCAGAGTAAGCTACATTAAGAAGTCAAAGAACATACAAAGTAGAGGTTAACTGAATGATAAATTAAATAACACTAAATGATGAATTTGAGCATCTGGCCCGATGAAATCCAACCCATATTGAGGTTACTAAATGGCTAAAATCTAGAATTGGTTAACTTCTTAACTTAGATTAAACGGTTAATCATTAACATCCCTCGTCACTACATTTTCTGGAATTAGGGCGGTAGGAGGAACCACAAAGTTCAGCCAAAGATGAAGTGAGTTATTATGAAAAAGTCCTTTCCAACACAAAACATCTCTGTGGGAATATGCTTAGTGACACTAAGAGGAAACAATCTACTTGGAAAATACACTCTTGACTTGTCTGACTCACTGCTTTTCACAGTCAGTATGAACAATTGGTCTTTCACTGCACATATGGCATGCATTAGTGTTGTACAAGGACTTGAAAGAATCTGAACCCATCCTTTAATAACAAAACACACAGAGCACAAATACTCCTTACCAAACAACATGAGCCCACTTAAGAGTAAAGACTCTCCTTGTGTGCTAGCTGTGTTCGAACAGGACACAGTAACAGCAGCGTCTCCCAATCTCACTGGAACAGAAGTAACTTGACAGGAAATAAGATCTCTAGAAATGTATTTTTGATAGGCAGAAGTAACCGACATGTCAATGTTATCTTACTGACCACTTCATCTCAGCCAACACTTCTCGTGGCTGAATATAATTATTCAACCGTTTTTTTTTTTTTTATACTATTGTGCCAGACAAACGATTTCAAGGGTATATATAAATATTGATCACTACAATGACATGTTATGCAAAGCTGCTGCAAGTACTTTAAATATCAATGTTCCTCACCAAACGGGTAGAGAAATAAAACATCCTTATGCCCCTCAAAGTATTGCTCAGAAGACGTTAGCCTACATAACTCAACACTTGTGTAAATCTGAACAAAAAAGTGCAGTGGATTAATAAGGATGTATATTATTTACAGAATAGGCCTACATATGATCAGTGTCTCGTTTTGTATATCAGAAGAAGTGTCTTTTTAATTCCAGTAGTAATTGGTTTTCACTGAAACATTGTAGGTCCTCTAATGGTCATTATACTCTGAGCAATTGTTTGAGTGATTTTTAATTAATTTCAATAGACCCATCACAACAAACTCTTTTGTGGTTGAACAGGTCTTGCAGTGTGTGCATGTATGCTCTGGCTTCATTCATAAAAAGGTCATAAATACATGCATTCATAGCTGCAACACAAAAGAACCCACGATGGCATTGTCAGCTTCTTAAAACCTTGAAATAGTCAAATCATCTTAGCAAATATGTTACATTTACAGAAAGGTAAAAAGAGTGAAAATAAAAGAAGAACCCAGACAAAAGCATAAAAAAATTTACATTCTTCCCAAAAACCAGTGAAGTCCATCCAATCAATTTCAGTGACAGCCTTCACTTCTTCCAGCCCATTACCCGTAGTCTGTCCCTGGCTGTTTTTTTTTTTTTTTATTTTCTTCAAATAATGGTGACACTAGCTGAGGGCTGAGCACTCTCCTCGTGGGCGTGGCTCTTCAGCAGGTCTTTCATGAATTGCTCCAAAGCAGCGAAGTAGCCCTGACACTGCCACGTGTCGTTGTGTGTCCCCTCTGGAAAGATAGCCAGGCGTTTAGTCCGCGCAGGAGACAGCTCGTACAGCTGTTTCATCATGACTGGTGGGATGAGCTGGTCCGACAGGCCGGACACAAACAGTGAGGGCATGCGGCACAGCGCCACCTGCCGATAGGACAGGAACTGATTCCTGTAGCACCACAAGGGCAGCAGGCGCATCGGCATGAATGAGAAGAGCGTCGCTGCCATGTGGGGGATGCTGAGGAAGGTGTTTTCAACAATAATAGCTGCTACGCGGTGAGGGTTGACAGATGCCAAGCGCACAGCCACAGCGCCCCCCAGTGAGCGGCCAAACAGTACCACTTTTGTCTTGTCCAGATCAGGACGTGTCATGACGTAGTCCAGCGTGGCCTCCGCATCCAGGTACAGCCCATCCTCACTGGGCTCACCCTCACTCTTTCCATAGCCACGGTAGTCCACCAGCACCACGTTGGCTTTCAGATTGACCAGCATCAGCAAAGCGTTTGGCACCCTGTGACCAATATTACCTGCGTTGCCATGGAAATAAAGGATAGTAGGTGGAGCAGAGGAAGTGGGGCTGCTTTGATTGCCAGGGGTGACTCCAGGTGGTGTGTCCCCTCCTGTGTAGCGGAGCAGGATGAGGTTAAGCTTCACACCGTCCTTGGTTCGAATGTAGACATTCTCATGTGGGATTCCTGTTGGCATGGGAACATAAAGGCGAGAGGACGAGGGCTGGTCCGGGAAGTAGAGGAGCACATCCTGAAATTTGTAGAGAATACCTGCCACAGAGGCTAGGATGAGGGCTAGGAGAAAGAATCCTCCATACAGGTGGAAGGTGAGGATGAGGGCCAAAAGTGAGACTCGACAAGCACCCCAAGACCAGGAGGCCAGAGTCAGGGTACAACGCTCCATTGCCCCCCACAGCCTCCAGGGCTTCTCCATGGCTACACAAGAGCTGAGTCACACGACACACACTCTGTAAAAACAGACAGAACAAAAAGAAGATAACAAGGGAGAGAGGGGAAAGTGGTTCAATATAAATGCACAAAATCACGAAAAAGCATCTAGAAAAACAGTTTGTTTTAGTTAATCTATAGTTAAAGCCACTTCACTTGTAATCCACTATTTCACAATACCATTGGGTCAGAAGTTCACATACAATAGGGTGACTGTTCCTTTCACACCAAAATTCCAGAAACTTATGTCATAGCTTTCAAAGTTTCTGATAATTGCTAATTGCCACAATTTGAATCAATATGAGGTGTCTTTGGATGTATTTCAATGTCTCCCTTCAAACTCAGTGCCTCTTTGCTTTGCATCATTGTAAATCTTTTCCAGAAACATCTCCAGAAGTCCAGAAGCTATTTTCAAATGCCTGTAGGTACCTCATCTATCTGTACAAACAATATTATGCAAGCACAAACACTATGTCCTACTTCCTGAGCGGTATGGCGGTCATACCGCTCAGAAAGGCAACACATTCTGTCTCCTACAGATGAGCGTTCTTTGGCACAAACAGTGGAAAACAATCCTGAAATTCAGGACCTTATCAAGATGCTGGAGTGAAAGAGTACAAACGTACAGATTATTTTCCGTAAAACAAGTCCTATATTAAAACAAGCCACCCAAATAGCCACTGCTCAAAACCCATTATAAAAAAAGTCAGACTACGGTGTGCAACTGCATATTGGGGCAAAGATTGTACTTCTTCAACAAATGCCCTTTGGTCTTATGAAACTAAAATTAAACTCTTAGGCCATTATGACCATCATTGGGTGTGGAGGAAAAAAAACGAAAGCCTGCCAGCCTAAAAAACACCATCCCAACAGCAACAAGAGGGTAGCAACATCATGTTGTGGGGGTGTCTTGCTCCAGGAGGGACAGGAAAATATATATTAATATATAAAGCAACATCACAACACATCAACCAGGAAGTTAAAGCTTGGTTAAAATGGGTCTTCCAAATGGACATTAATCCCCAAACACTTAAAAATTTGTAGCATAATGGCCTATGGACGACAAAATCAAGGTATAGGAGTGGCCATCACAAAAACCTGACCTCAATCCAAAAGAAAATGTGTGGGCAGAAATGAAAAAGTGTGTGCAAGCAGGGAGGCCAACAAACATGTCTCTGTTAGACTAGTTCTGTCGGGCGGGGGGCCAAAATTCTAGCACATTAATTATTTATTATTATGGTGAGAACCTTGTAGAAGGCTACAAGAAATATTTTACCCAAGTGAAACAGTTCAGAGGCAACGCTACCAAATACTAACAAAGTGTATTTAAACTGCTGATCCACTGGGAATGTGATGAAAGAAATAAAAGTCTAAACAAATCTATGGCTTTATCATTATTCCGACATGCTGCATTCTTAAAGCTTCTGATAGTAAGACAGTCAAACTGATGCTTTGAGATTGTGAGTCTGGTAGCTCGTATCCGAAAGAGTGAGAATTCGACAAGAAAAAATCAACTATCTTACTAACAGGAATTTTAAAATAAGGAGATATCTAATAGATTACAGACACAGATTGTTAAATCTATCAAATTGTTAATGTTGGAGTGGATGCATCTAATGAAGTCTAAGGATTGTAGCCTCATTTATTAAAAAATATATTCTGCATTGTCTAGCCAGTTAGCTGCAGTGTAGCTCAGCAAAAGTCTATGCTATCTACAAACATTTTTAAATAAAACCTTAAAGGGATAGTTTGGGTTTTTTGAAGTGGGGTCATATAAAGTACATATCTATAGTTGGTCTGTTCCCTACCATAATTGCCGATTAGCGTAGCCTCAGTTTGGAGAAGCTGAGAGCCGCTCCAGCCCAGACGCTCAGCTTTGTACTGCAGTAAACGGAGACCAGATGCAAAGCAAATTTTAACCACCTAAAAAAATCTATATCAGTTCAAGTGTACGTTGTATAGAGAAAATTCACAACGCTTTACATTGCCGTCAGACCGCCCGTTCTACTGGCACTACATTTTCTTAACCGTAGAACCTCTGAGACCCAAAACAGGGGATCTGCGAGTGGCGAAATACAGTGCAAGGCCCAGTTGCGCTAATGCGTAGGGAAACGGAGGTTCTACGGTGGGCCTTGTTTTAGGTGGTTAAAATTCGCTTTGCATCTGGTCTCGGTTCACTGCAGTACAAAGCTGAGCGGCTCTCTGCTTCTCCAAACTGAGGCTGCGCTGATCGGCAATTATGGTAGGAAACAGACCGACTATATATATGTACTTTATATGACCCCACTTCAAAAAACCCGAACTATCCCTTTAAAATCCTTGAAAGCCAAGCAATGAACAGTGATGGGTGGATATTTATGTATTCATAAAATACACATATTATTATATTCTTGTCTCACAAGAGGGGGTTTATAATAAATACAATAAACACATTTAAGAAAGCAGTATGTACATTTCATACTGTGGTAAAACACAATCGCTTCAAAGCAGAGGACGCTGCACAGTGGCTATTTAAAATGTAGACTGTTTGTCCGGTGACAGCCATGATTTTAATAACACCCTCATAACCAAGAAGCCCTTTATGCTACTGATGCTACTCTGGGAAATGGGCAAGAAAAACCGTCTATCTACTACGTTCCTTTTACAGTTACAACTGCATTAAGTCCCTGCCACTGAGTCCCTGTCAGCTGATGGAAGTGGCTGTCACAAACCCCAGGATGGCATATTTTCTTCATCATCTTTCCCTGTTGTACCTAAACATGATTAGATGGATAAGGTGTGTCTGCCAATTTAATTTGAGCTGTTGGGCTCCAACTCTTCAAGTGAAAACCCAAAATTTGTCTCATTAGGCTCGGGCAGCAGAAACAGATGTAGCAGGTAACCTACAGTATGTAGAGGTGGGGCTCTCCAGGACCAGGACTGAGCACGACTTAAGGGAATACGTTACATTAATGATAATTCTGCTGGAAGCAAACTGTGGAAAATGTATAAATATTACAAGACTGTAAAGTGTCCTGGCCCCACCCACGATGAAAAGATGGTGACAGCTACTGTCAGCCTGGTGAAAAACACATACGACCAACGTAAGGAGTGCTTTGACAGTTAGCTTTAGCCAGCTAACGTTGACTAGCTAGCATTTAGCGTTCCCGGCAGCTATCACTAAGCCATCACTTTCTGGACTGTCAAAACAAGCTGTCGAAGCAGAGACGGCTGTACACACAATTTAGACGTTTTTGCTAACAATATCACCGAACTAAGCCTTTTAAAATTCACGTTAGCTTACTGCGAATCAACGTTGGCTCAGTAGCAGGCATGCTAACTATCAAGCTATCTTTTGCTCCTGTAGCTGCTAGTGCTATCACTTTAACTGAGCCACCTCTCCTCTCCATGTAGCCACATACTCACCCTTCTCTCATTTTTGGCGCCTCAGCTGCATGAAATTTTTACACAACAGTAACACATAGACAGTCCCGTCACTGTCATTCAGCTCCGGAGCAGTTAACTGAATTAATAATGAAAGTTAACTGGCGTGACCGTAAGGTAACTGTCAGCAGGAACCGGCGAGGCTAGCTTGTAGCTACACAGCTGGTTAGCATCACTAGTGTAGCCCTCATGAGTTCCGTGTTGCGCCCAGGACAAGAAAAAAGGTTCCGCAGAAGAAACTTCTTCGTCTTCCGCTGCTTCTTCGAGTACCCACAAGTGTTGCATCACTGCCATCCTGTGGAGTAGGCTAAGTCAAGTGCCACAATTTCTGGGTTGTCAGATTTCTTTTTTCCATCATGTCCTTTCTCTCTCGCAAGTAACAAGCACATTGATAGTTTTTCGAGGCTTCCTGAAACTTGAATGTGTTCTGCTTACCTCCTAATCCCAGAGCTGTTGCCATTCTGCCATTATGCATCTAATTTAAGACTGACCAAAGAAGAGGCTCACTGCAGACTAGAGCTTAGTTTGATTTGTTCAACCCATCCTCATCAGAAACAGTACACAACTCCAAATTATACACACATTATCTAGAGCAAGGCTACCCAAATTGAGACCCGAGGGCCAAAGTTTGCCTGCCATAAGGTTTGACTTGGTCCACCACATGTGTCCAGTTAAAAAACAAACAAAAAAACACAACACAAATTTAGTGACTGGTCATAGAAAAAAGGTTTATGCTGTTTAATTTTTTGTGAGGTAAAAATGCTCTTAAATATATAGGACCCCATTTTTCTGGTTTATTTTTCATTAGCTGAATTCAATGGGTGACATCTGAGAAGGAAGTAAGTCAACTAAGGGATCTTCTACTACCTGAAAAACATTATCATTTAGGATCTAAAAAATACAGAACAAGACAAAATCAAACAAAAGGAGTTTGCTTTGGCCTGTGGTCCACTATTAAGTTTCAGTTTTGGCCCTTCAAAAGAAAACGTTCCAGTCCCCCTGCTCTAGAGACTGACTGAGGCTAAAGGCCAATATTATTGGCTGATATTGGCCTATGACAGATATTCCAGTATTGGCGTACTTTAAAGCTTAAATTCCCAGTGAAGTTTATTCATTTAGTGAGGAATCATTGCAAAAAAATGTGTTTATCTAAATATTCTCTCTCTCTCTCTCTCTCTCTCTCTCTCTCTCTCTCTCTCTCTCTCTCTCTCTCTCTCTCTCTCTCTCTCTCTCTCTCTCTCTCTGTGTGTGTGTCTACATATACCCCCAATACCAGTATCGGCCCCAAAATCGGCTCCAAAAATGCAGCAGGTCAGGCTCTGGCTCTAGTATCATCTGTACTGGATCCTTTGATCCGTTGCTAATTTACATTCCTTGCAACTAAAGGACTGACTCACTAAATCTGGACTTTTATTTCTCTGAATGAATTCCAAATCTACAAGTTTCCAGTAACCACACAGAGATTATAGTTCATATCACAGTTGGAAAAGATTCATTTTGATACTTCCTTGCTGCTGCATCTGCCGTCCTTGATGTTCTCTTCTTTTTATCTCCACCAAAGAGGTTGTGTTTATACACATGTCCATTTGTTGGTGGTTGGCCTGTCAGCAGGATTACACAACAACTACGAGACAGATTTCCACAGAACTTGGATGGAAGATGGACCAGAATTGACCCCATTTACTTTCGGTGCAGATCTGGAAAAAAACACGGGTCCAGGAAGTTCTTCTCACTTTCTTTAAAATGGTGAGATAGTGTTTTGCAACATTCTCCTACATTTCTCAGGGAAAAATGCATAGATCTTGATGAAAATCAGGTATATTTAGGTGTCTGATATTTATGAGTGAGTACAATTTGATGTGGATGAGAAAACAATTCTGGATCTAGTGAATTTTAATGTCTCATCTCAATCACACAATATTCATAACCTCGTTTCACGCACAACACAGCGTGCTGTTGTTGGTCTGATCTCAAGTCGAACAAACATCCCTGCATGTGCTATTTGATTATTTCCCACCAGGTGGTGCTCTACTACAGAATATAATCCACATGATTCCCAACGTGAAGGATAGCTTAACAGGTTAAATGTAAACTCCACATATTATAATTACTGGGGTGTTTAATAAATAATCAAAAGCACCCTGTCATAGTACTCAAATAGATAAGGGACTGTAGCTATTAATCATGAATGACATGAAGCCAAGATAACTGTTTTTATTGTTGATGAAGGCCCAGCACAGACCACTAAAAAGCAACAATCCTGGAAGAGTTTATCAAAGATAAAGAATGCTGTAATCCACCCATCCTCTAAATCATGATCCTAACATTAAGTGCACCCCAACAGCCTCTGTTAGCCTGCTGCCGTGAGCTCAACAACAGACAATAATATATATATATATATATAGTGGAGTGGAGTGTTGGTGGAGTCAGAATTGACACATCACAGCCCGCAGAAGTGGGTCAAATTGTAGATGTGACAGCTGTAACACTCTCAGCTGCTGACTTGTAGTGTGAAAGAAAAGATGCCCTTGAATGAAATGTCCCTCGACGAAAGGACAGTAAAAGCAGAAACATGTCAACGTTCATCTTGGGTCATCTGAGGTCGACAAATTAACAGAGATGAGATAACAGGATTTGAGCTGACTGTGACCGCATGTACTCGCACCGGCAGTGACCTCACATGCAACCAAATGATGATCTCCCAAAACAAGCAGAAAATGAAAATGAGGAATGTGCAGCACAATGCTTGTTAAGTACACATTTGGATATCGTATGTTGATGTTTTTCCTCTCTTTATAGCGCGCCTGTTGGTTGTTGCTGTATTTAACATCTTGCTCGCTCTCAGCGTGACCTTGGAGGAGACAGACAGATTATGTGCAGACTGGCACAGCTGTTGGCCGTTTGGCTCTGTCCTTGAAGTTTTCTTTGATTCCGTGGTGTCGAGGCCGGCATCACAACCTTAGACGGAGCGCGCCTCCGTTCCGTGCGATGGAAACGCCATAGGTTACCAAAATTAGGTTAGTATACGCCTTGAATCAGCGTGTGTTGTAATTATTGTTGAGGCAGAAATGCTGACACCGGCAATAATGAGCCTTAAAGCTGCAGCGCAAGTGCAGTTGAGGAGAAGTTTGCTGGGCACTGCGTTGGAAGAGGTGGTTATGAGGTGACCACACGATAACGTGCTGCTGTATATTGTATAATTCGTGCCCATGGACAGGAGGTAGGTGGGCAAATTGTTATCACCAAAGAAAATTGGCGATTTTGTTTAGTTATTCTTAACCAGGTCAGATTCTAACAATTAAAAACTATAACTAACTGATTCATCAAACTCGGATAAGTCGGAATCGGATCAACAGTCATTAAGAATAACTATTTTAGTTATATGTGACTAGTCAATCTTCTCGCTTAAGGTCTCTTTTGCTTATGTAGATCATACAGAAGGACAGTAATAGTGTTACATCTAGATTGTTTTATAACAAGTTAAAATGTCCTTGTAGTAACTTTAACTCATTGCTATGCACCCTACAGTTGTGTGCAAAAAATAATTCCAAACTGTCTTTCTTTCACTCGCTTCCAAAACAAATGCATGTGCTAACCATATCAAGCTCTACCACAGGGGGCGGTGGTGCTCAGATGGCTTTTGTCCCCAGGAAGCATCAGAAGAACACAAAAAGGTTCCTTGGAGCTACTTTGTGGTATATCCGTTTGTGTTTTGACATTTGTGACAACCCCCAGAGGCCTGTGCCCAAGCACGGTACACTTTCTTGGCCCTGGAATGGTTGGAAGAGATGTGCTTCGGCACGGTGCGGTTGCTCATGCACGAGCACAAGCACGGGTACGTAACGTGGACACCTATGTACAAGAGGTACTCAGGCCCGGTCGGGGCCGGAGCAATGTGAGTGCAGGTCTGCCGGGAGGACTAGGGAGGAGGAGGACAATCGTGCTTCGGTACGGTACGGAGCAACTGGGCCAAGTGTGAGTGCACCCTTAGTCACATTCCATCACTGCTTGAAACACACACAGAAGGCTTTGACACACATGCAGATATTTGTATAGGATTCTTTGTCCTTTGTTGTTGCTAAAACACCCACAGAACTCCATTTTACTCTGAAAACCCAACCTTAAAGGAAAAATGGTTTCTTTGAACTACATGAGTGAGGAATGAGGATGAGGAACTGTATTTTTTTCAACGTGATCAGATCGACTTCAAGATCATGTCCATGTTCAAACTCTAGTCATTATTCAGACTCTGTCGAAAAAAAAGGGAAAAGCTAATAACAGCCCCGCCTGGTAGGTAGGAGGTGCAGCATTGGAATACATGGTGCACACACACACACACACACACACACACACACACACACACACTTGTCTCTTTAGGTTATAGGGAGTGCTGCATGCTGATGGATTCAGCTTATAAGAGACTGACAGCTGGCAAGTTCACTCTCTCCTACCTACGACCCAATTACCTTTGACATGTCAGTCAAAACATCTATTACACACACACACACTCGAGCTCTCATACACACTTATAGAGCCACACACTCTGGCTCCACTCTCTCGTATTCCCACGACTCAATTACTTGATATATGGCACTTTAAACAGCTGGAGGGCCCGAGCTCAATAATACAAAGTCAGAGCTGCAACCGGACTAGGAGTGACTGCGATGACCTAGCTGGGGAATATCATATCATCAGGCCAAGGGACACACTTATCATTCACCTCACGCCACGCGCCCAATGGCCGAGCTATTGATACACTATTGATTTTTCCGTCAGTCAGCATCTTTTATGACTGGCTGCTGTGACTTCACCCCTTTGTGGGCAAGAGTCGCCACCATGGCATTTTCTGCTGGCTTTGTGAAAAGACGTGGTCGAGCTCGTCTGACATCATCGTGAGTGATGCCTCTTTGATTTGCAAGTCACTGAATGCCATGCACAAGGTGATAGATGTGGTGTCCATGGCTACAATGTAAATGTGTTGTCACCTTGGAGACGGAGCGTCGCTTTGAGTCAGAGAGGGACGGCTACATGATGGCAACTCTTCATTTTAAACACATCGCAGAGGAGGGGGCAAATAGAGCCAGAAGTAACCTATCAGTGCGGCACAAAACGATGACTGCCTTTTTCTCCCCCTTTCATGCCGATTCATAATTAACAAAGTGAGAGCTGCTAGTAGCTCCTATGGCTCTATTATAGTGTCAGTCAACATGGTTTAATGAGCTTGTACATTGTACATTGATTGCATAATCAGCTGAGCGAAATAGGCAGGCGTACCTGGCATTGTGGACAGGCAGCAAAGAGTGCCCTATACGCTGCGCCTGCGAGGAATAAATTGGGTGGAAACGGCTGTATGTCTCAGGCAGCAATTAGGAGGCCTCCTGTGGGGAAGAGGCAGACGTTTAATAAAGGCTGCATTTCCCTCATTTCCTTTGCAAATAAACCTTCTGTCACACCTATGATGATATCTATCACTCTAATTAACCCGCAAATATAGGCGTGTGCGTACATGTGTCCGTGTGTGTGTGCGCGCTTCTGTGTGAAATGTGGGCGCTGTCTTGTTAAAAGTGCGGGGAGTGGTGAGCATTTGGAGACCGAGGTTTAAAAAAGGAACTGTGCCAAAGCAAAGCCATGCAGTGAGGTAATGAAGGAGTAGTTACGTGTTGACTGGACATGCTCCGGATCTGAATGAGGTGATGGGTTTTGTGTGATGATGCGCTACATTTCGCAGGACTTGTTGCTCTTTCTGTTGACGTATCTCACCGTGTTTACTCACCAGGATGGGAGAGTGACACCGCTTTTCCTGAAAATGCTCCGAGCACATCCGCAGCGACTTTGAATGATCTCATCTAAGTCATCATTAATCTTCCGGTCTTTGCCTAACCTCCTCTGATGGTGGAGACAGATAATTAGCACATTTGGACTATGTGCCAAAAATAAGCTAAAAAAAAAATGACTTTGAGAGAAGGCTTTCTTTGGCACCTCAGTCACTTGAACAACCTCCACGGTTGTAACGTCACTTCCCAGAGCTGCTAAATCAAGCGGCCTTGATGTTGAACCTTTTTTAATGCGGTTCATCTAAAAATTCCATCTTTTGTTTTTGGCAGTCTTTGTGTCTGACCTTGCTGCTACATGGTTACAAAAAATGGTTCCAGATTTTTTTGGGGAAATGTGCTCATTTGCTTTCTTGCAGAGCACTAAATGAGAAGGTGGATACCACTCTCTAGGCTGGGCATTACACTTGAAGCAAAAGCCATGAGACATTTAGCCCAGCTTAGCATATAGACTGGAAGTACAAGGAAACGACTCGCTTGGCTTGCTCCAAAGTGAAAAAAAATTAAATGAATGCCAGCCAGCACATGTTCAAAAGTTCACTAATTAAAGGTGCAAAAAGCAATTCTGGAGAAAGATGCTTGCTTTTTTAAGGTGACTTTTGAGTCTCATGACCAAGTCGTCAAATACTGAAGCTTTGATCAGTCCAGTTGTCTGGTATCAACATATTGCACTTTGAAAGCAACATAATATCTTACTTTAAAACAAAAGCCATTCAGTCTGCAGTCATAAAGTCATTTTGGTGGTCCACTGACTTGTGTTCGGGAGAATGGTGCCTCTCTCATTTCCACTCTGTGCACCGAAAGCCTGCTCTTGCTCGGGGTGACTTGGGTTGCAGGGTATGATCTCTCGTGAAAAGTGCATTTCTTTACGGCACATCAGTAATTTTGGAGAAACCGGATCATATTTTATTGAAAAAGTGTTCTCTGGTTTTCCCTCTGATGTCCTCCCGCTGCTCTGCCTCATTTCTTGGTGATTTACGTTGTTTCCTGATGGCCAGCTTTAAGTATCTGCTAACTGTAGCTGCAGCTAGCTCACTCTGCCGGACTGGACTGGGAGCTTGGAGTAATGGGCGAGTGTTTACACTGCTAACACAGGAACTTTGGACTTTCAGGAGGAGGAGGTTTCAGGTGGAGACCTTGGCGAGGAACAACGCAAAATCCTGGCCAAGGCAATGGAACCTGGCTCTGCAGTGTCTACGTGCTCATGGTAGAGGCAAAGAGATCAAAGAATACGTTAACGGAGGAAGCTTTAAAAAAAGAACGAGAAAGAGCGAGAGGGCAAGATGCAAGAGATCCCCAAACTCCCTGTCCAGAATTTCACCCATTCTCATCTGGTCCCCCTAGGTATATACGATGTAATTACGCGGTTTGGCCACTACGAAAACTGGCCTCAAAGCCTGATACTCTTCCTGCAGGGTTGGGCCAGGGACAGTGAGTCTCTGCTGGTTGTTTGGTATCCTCACTGTGGCGACAAAACTCAATCGAATCACTCCGACCAACCACTTCCCCACGAGACATAGCTGCATCAAAGGACTGCAACCAGATACGTGTTAATTACTGAGCTCGACAAGTATAGTTGTATTTTTGAACTTTAGACAGAGCTAGCCTGCTGTTTCCAGCTACTGCATGAGTGATGGTATCGATCTTCTCATCTCACTCTTAGCAAGAAAGCGAATAATCATATTTCATGAAATGTCAAACTATTCCTGCGAGGCATAATCACCTCAGCTGCCGCCACCACAGTAATCATCATCCTCATCATTCCCATCATTAATTGTGATACAGTAACAGCCAGAGCTCCTCATGTTGGGATAAGCCAAAACATGTTTCTCTGTGAAGGCCATTTTCTTATCTGAAGGAGGTGCAACCATGAAATAGTGTCAGCAGTGAGCCATGTTTGAAAAAGTGCAATATCAAGGGCATGCTGTAATTACAGTGTGTTCAATTTAGCCTGTGGAGACTTCAGCCTCTGCAGAGAGAAGTAGTACCCACTGTCCTTGAGAAATGCAGCCACATTGTCTGAGTGAAGCCAAGAGGTTTGTAAAGGTGGGGTAAACTGTAGGAATATGGGGTCACGTCGGTAACCGCCATCCACTTAAATAGCAAATTCACTCCATTTAGGGAAAGCTCAGTCACTTTGTGAAGGTCAGTCGGACCAGTAATAAGTGATTGTTGTGAGTTGTTTTGGGAGATCAGTCCTGACTGAGCTGATACCAGAGGACATGTAGACTCTGGTCGCCAGTAGGGTTGTGGTCCAGATGAAAGGTTACTGTTTCATCCTGTGGGGACGGAAAGGCCATCTTTCATTTCTCATTTCATAAGTGTGCATGTTTGTGCACGCGACTGTGGGTTTCTACGGGTGTGTGGATGATCAAAAATGGTAGGTTCAAAAGAAAAGATTGAAGAATCTTCTCCCAGATGTAGGCTTTGGACTTTTGACATGAAAACCAGATAAATAAAGCCAGTTAATAGTGTTTTCATAATACAGAACATTGTGTCCCAAGTTCACACATTTAGAACACACTAACAAAATGGAGCTTTTCCTTTAAATTGAATAGAATAATTCATTATTTAAAGGTGCAATATGAAAGAATCTTAGTTGTCAAATGTTCAAAAGTGAACCAAAATTACCACCATAATGTGAGGAAATAACAGTTATGACGTTATGATGTTTACTTATTGTGTTGCACAGATATCTAGCTAGAAGATAGCATGCTAACTAGCTAGCCCCGGCCTTTCTTGGTCTAAAGCTCCCGTGTAGGTGGTGTGAAAACCAATACTCTTCAAGGTTTCCGAGTCCGGCCTGCTAGCTGCACGGCTAACTAAGCTAAGTAGGTAAGGGCAGCTAAAGCTGCAGAGTTCACCTATACCCTGGTGATATGCAGCCCCGTAGCTGTTTTGAGAATGAATTTGACTGGTGGCCAGTTCTTACATATTGCACCTTTAACCATTCAAAAGCCTCCATGCTCGACAAGAATGTGCATGCACTGCCAAAGAATGAGGGTTTATGTAAATACCCAATATACAAACACGCTGTCATCAACTATCTTCATGTGATGCAGTTGGGAGAGGCAGGCACTTATTCATCTGTGTCAGTAGGTCATGCTCTAAACAGATCTCGCTGAAGTGTGTTGCAAATAAAGGCTAATAGCCTGGTTGGGGGTAGATAGGTCTCCTGACACCAACACATTGTTTCATGAGCACTCGAGATATAGCAATTATCAATCCAATTAATCTCGTTTTGAACACACTGGACTGACAGATCAATTCCAATCATGCTCTGTGTGCATCACAGCATGCCAGATAAAATGGCCTCTATGAAATAAGAGTCAAATGACCCTGGAGTAATAACAGCACTGCATGTCATTTTTAAGGTTGAAATTTTTAAAAAGTCAAGGTATCTCCAAAAATACAGGGGGCATCATATCGTCAGTACACGACACCTGCTGCTCTTTTCTAGCTATCGTCAGCTGTAGCTTGCTAATATTAGCTAGCCAGCTTTTGAACTGCCTGACTGTTCAGCAGCCTGACTGTGAAGACAGCTGGACACTGAACTGGCACTGAACATAGTTGCCAAGACTGACGAAGGGTCAGTTTGAAGACATGGGATACATGGGAGTATGGAGGTGATTTACAGTGGCTCTGACCAGGGCTATGACTCCGGGTACGTAAAGGCAGCAGCAGAAGAGCAAGATAGAGTTGGACAACAGCAGCAAGCAAAAACGTTATGTAGAGCAGGAACATTTTCAAATCTTACTCAGTGAATTGAGGATTTATTTTGAACAAACTAGATGCAATTGTAGAAAGATAAAGTGTTTTACGATGAGTTAACGAGGCAGTTAAGCTCGTCTTTGTTCAGTAAAAGAGAGAAACTTGAATTCAGAAGGCACATGCCCGTATTATTCTGGATGGCAAGGAAAGTGAATGTAACAGTATTTCCTTTTCGACATTTTGTGAGTTAATTTTCTTCATTTCATCACACTGATGGCTGCGAGAACTTTAATGAAAAATAATTCAAATAAAGTGTAAGATGTCGTCCCAGACTATCACTTCACACAGAGTAATAACTAGACAGGACGGGCCGGGGCTAGCTGGATGGCATGCATCTTTGACATCAAGTCAAAACTATTGTCTCTTTGCATTCTGTTGATTCACTGTTTTATACCAAAATTATGGATATATCTTACAAATTGCCCCTTTAAAATGCTGTGAATTCAGCCGAACACAGAACTCCAGGTAGATTTTGCTGCATATAGGGGACTAGAGTGAGAGGGAGGGTACAAGAATGATTGAGAGGAAGGGCCAACGTACAAGTCCATGTGGTGATCTACGTATGCGGCTTCATATATCTCTCCCTTTTCGGTCATATGACCCTGTAGTAAGTCAGTGTGAGAGCCATTGCTCAGGGAGCCATGTGATTTAAAGACAAGAGTTCCAACCTGTGAATCTGGACAATATATCACTGCCTCACCTCCTCGTCTCCCCCTCTTTATCTCCACACTTGGCTCTCGGTTGTTGTCTGTTCCAAGCTGTCTCTCTCTCTCGCTCTCTATCGTCTGTTCTCTCTTTCTCCCCACACACACACACACACACACACACACACACTCCCTGGCACCTCCCCTCCTCACCCCGGAGGCCCACACAATAAGAGCTTAATGAAAAGGTACTTTACACTGGCGGCCGTGCACTGGGGGAGATATCCTTAAATGTCACTGTTAATGGGAGGAATTAGCGGCGAGCAGGGTGTTCTGTATCTGTGTGTGAACGCGTGCATCCTGATGACAGGGTGCGATACCTGGATAAATGAGTTATAGCTTATTCGTGCTGCTGTGTGTGTGTGAGAGAAACAGTGCGCATGTGCATGTTAGCTCACCACCCAGCAGTATATAGTGGCAGTTCATGCAGGTTGATTTATGTTCCCCAGGCCTCGACTCCCCGGACCACGCCGTGATTACAGTGTATCACTGCAGCTACAGCCATGACCCCACTGTGGCCCCATAAAGTAGACCCCCCCCACCCGCTGCATGACGGGAGCTCGCAAAATCACATGATGCCAATCTTTCTCGGTCTGATTGATTTAACTATAGCCATAATTTCAGCATATCATTTATTCTCCCCGAGTCTCCTTCCTGTAAATCGAGCATCTCCGTGGTGCAATGCATCACAGCTCCAGCGAGCCCAGAGGACCACGGCGAGGATTGATGTTTTTCCACGGATCATTGCTGAGAGGGTCTGCTTAATGGTTGCAACGCTGGTTTACATGCTTGATAGAAAGGTGTTCAAAAAAACAAAAAAAAAGGGGGGCGGATCATGTCGCTGCTGTCTTGTAAGCTCAGCTGATGAAACCGCCGGTACACTCAGATGAAACACTGGGTGCTTTCTCAAACTCTGGTTTTACACTGAGAGACCCAGTGCAGAATTTATCACTTTTGACCTTTTCCTGAACTTTACACTGTCTGTGGCAGATATTTACCGAGCCTCACAGAGAGGGGCATGGCTGATGGAGAGAGACAGAGAGAGAAAAGTGGATGGTCGTTCGGGAAGGAAGGAGGTCATGAGTGATGCAAGCCTCCTCCACATCAAGGCAGCTTTGAGAGAGCAGTTAGCCAAGCTGCAAATAGGCGGATAACACAATTAACGGTGACACAATCTTTGCATTTAACATGGTCCCAGGTTAACCGAATTTACAGTGCTGCGTCTAAAAAGCAACTTGTGAACAGTCGCTAATGGATGTCACTCCTCCTTTGATTGTCTCACTGAGGCGCAGATTTTAGATTGCCAGGAGAAGCACAGATGTGTGCTGTGATCAGAAGTAGAGCAAGCCACCACAGGGAGAGAGGGAGAGATTTGCACGTGACTGCTAGACTGCAGAGTGTGTCTGCAAAGTCATCTGAGGTCGGCCAGTCTGTGTGATGAGATGGATGACGCAGAGTATAAGGGCTTAGGCCGAGTACAGCACAGTGGCCCACAGGCCCGGGCTCTCACACACACAACACACCGCCTCGCATATTAGATTAGATAGCGATTGAACCTTGGCTTTGTTTGCAAACGAGGAAGCTACACGGAGAGCGTTGCATGAGGAACTAAGCTGCATGACAATAGGAGTCTGCAGGCCTATAGCAAGTCTGTGAGGGTGGTTTTGGGCACGGTGGTGGAAATGTCAACATGCTCACAATGACAGTGCTAGTATTAGCAGGTAGAATCTTCACCATAAGTACCATTTTTGTCTAGCATGTTAGCATGCTAACATTTGCTAATAAGCACTAGGCAGAGTAGAGCTGAGGCTGACAAGGATGTCATCTGTATTCTTCTGTATGAAAGGCAAAAAAGGGGAAGACTAAATCCTTTCTTGACATTTTGTGAGTTTATTTTGTTCATTTATTACACTAACAGAGCAACAATGAAGCAAACTTGTAACTCATCTCCTAGCTGAAACTATAGGGGCTATCAGATTATCACCTCCTATGTTAAAAAGTGGTATTACCAGACTGGGCTAGCTGGTTGACATGCTAGCTTCTCTGCAATGACATACATAGACCTATTTGACACAAGACAACACTGTTGTTTCTTCAGACTCTGTTGATAACGTTAGCTCTGGCCACATTTACACTGTGGTGAAAATGTCAACATGCTAACATGCTCACAATGACTAACATTAGCAGGTAAATCTTAACCATGTTCACCATTTTCTTTTGCATTTTGGCATGCTAACATCTGCTTATTAGCACTAAACAGATTACAGCTGAGGCTGCAGGGAAAGTCATCAGCCTAGAAATAAAAACTTTGGCCAGGTGAGGGCATTTTTAAAAATCAGGTGGTCAGCAAATTTATTATAATAAAGGTGTTATCTGTAAAGTTGATTTTTGAGTGTCATTCCCAACTCGTCAAAAACTGACGCTTTGAGATTGTAGGACAGGTCATTCGCCATCCCAAAGTGTCAGCTTTGACAAGTTGGGAAACCCGGAGCATCATTATTTGACGAGTTGGGAATGAGACTAAAAAATCAACTTTTCTTACATATAGCACCGTTAACCCTGTGGCGGACTTGACTGGTGTACTAACTTTCACGGCAATCCATTCAGTGGTTGGACAATTTTTAATCCAAATTGCAATTGTGAATCTGATGGTGGCACTTGTTGGTTGGATCATCAAAGTCCTGGAATTCATTGTCTGAAAGACTTTAATTTCTCTGTACAAAATGATGGTCCAATTCTTGTAGTTAATGTTGTTTTTAATGTTAATATTTCACTTTTTGGACAACTTGGACCTGCTGCTCACACTAGGGGTTAAATCAGGGGGTCACAGTTTCATTAGGATGCATCCTTTGGGGAACATGAATGTATCTGTACAAAATTCCATGACAATCTATGACCGATTGGACTACCAGACTTGACGACCAACTGACAGACTGACACCGCCCTTTCGGTGGATCACCATGGGCCCATAAATGGCGAGAGACAAATCACTTTTTTAACTGTGTCATATGATGTTTGTCCATTTAAAAGACAATCTTTCAAAAGAGAAAGTTGAAGCTTGTCATAAAACTAATCAATATATTAGATGTAAATAAAATATTACTAATAATGAATAATTATGAATCAATAATATTACTATTAATAATATACCTTTTAGAGCCAGTATATCTGTTGCCGCACAAAACTGACCAGCCCTCTTTATGCATAACTTAAAGCCTAATATGGCTAGACATATTATGCTTTTTGTTTTTTTGGCTTTGCTTTAGTGTTTTATATGGATCCTTGTATATAAAAGATCTTCCTGAAAGTCAAAGTCTGCACCAACAGAAGCTCCTCTCTCCCACAGAAAAACACTGCTCCTGAAACCACTCACCAGCAGCCTCCTCTTTCCTTCTGTGACTTTGTGACATCACACTACGTAACCATGTCCCATATTTACATAATTTATGCCTAGTGGCTAGTTGGCACGTAACAATTGATTTAGCACAGCTGCTCTTTTGTTGTTTGCAGTGTTGGCTCAGGCTTAAAGAGACAGGAGCTACAACAGAGTGTTACGGACAGAGGGGAATGTGATGTGTTTTTTGAGCATTAAAGCATGTAAACCTATTCTAGTAGTAACCTAAATTAAAATTACGAACCTAAAAATGAGCAAAATATGTCTCCTTTGATACCTTCTCTGTGCTGAAGTCACAGCTATGTTAATTTGGTGGCATATATTTGGTGAGATGATGTAGCTTACTGATCGGTTCTAAACAAAGCTTTATGGTACTTGACTATCTTTTCAACAAAATGTGACTCTTGACTTGCAAAATTATCCTTTAGATTGACCAACATCAGATGTGTAATTCCACAATGCACCATTCCAATGGGATCCGACATTTTTCGCCTCTCCCCACCGACGACTGTACAATTTTTTTTGTCCAAAATAAGGTGCCACGGGGCGTTCTCCATACAGACGGGAGAAATGATAACTTAGCTGGTCAAGTACCAAACGAGAGGCAATAATGCAGCCAAAAAAAAAATTAGCGATAGCACATTCATTATAAAATAAGTCACTTGCTGAAATTTTGTATCTGATCTAAGCAATTTCCCCAGTACATCATTTTAACAATTACACAGTAAGACAGTGATGACATGAGCGAGGCAGATTCAAGATGCAGGAGTAATTGGTATGGACCTGTGTGATTAGTGAACACAGCGGCAGGGACCGGTCGCTGTTGTTCTAAGGCTCAGCATCCTCAACACTCCAAGCAGAATTGGGGAGGAGAGGGAGGGAAAGATGAGGCTGGGGGATTGGAGCAGAGCAACCCTGGCCTTTTTCCAGCCCCATCCCAGGCACAATCTGGGTAGTAGCTGCGGTTTCTTTATTCCTGTGAACACGCCACTCCTACAGGATGTGCGGTGACTGGATCTCGGCGCTGGATGCTGCTCAGGTTCCACGTTAGCCAGAATTTGACTTCACTCCCTGGTCTTCAAAGGCTTCAATATAATTCCCCCCCCCCCACACACTTTCCTGTTGGATCCAGGGGCAGACATATCCCTTTCATCAGGAGGTGCTTTTCTCTGACAGCACAGATTAGAGAGAGGCAAATGCATTTAGAAACGCCAGGCTCGCTTCCTTGCTCACACACTGAGCCTTTACCATGCTTTGCATTAATAAATGGCTCATCCAGAGTCTTCTGTCTGTTGTCCCATTAAGTTCAGAGTATGAAATTTTTATGTAAGCTCACCTCACATGAGGAATATTAAGTTCAAGTGATACCAACAGCAGCAGAATCCGACGTAGAGATAGAGGACTGGGTGGATGGACAGATGGGAGGGAGTGAGGTGCTGTCGGTCCAGCTCAGGTTGATGTCGACAGCAGGGATGCTCGGTGACAAAAAACCCCTTTGGGCTGGGCCTCAGCTCTCTCTGCTGGAGTGTGGAGCGTCACTCTCAGCCCTTTAGTTCCTGTAAATCCTGCCTTCTGCTGTTTACACTCGGCCTAAAGCTGATGTTACAGGAGCTTGCTCCTTCCATCTGGAGGAAGCAGGGCCAGGGTTCTGGCAAGACACTTTCTCCTCAGAAATGTATAAATATATCTCTGGTCTGATTAAACATGTTGTAGCAATGGAAATTGCTTTTTTGTTAAAGCCACTTCATGTAGACCAATGGTTCCCCAAATAGTGTTTGGTGGCACTCCGGGTGTTCCCTGGGTTTTTGTTACAACTGTAGATTATTATTGCAATATACAACTTTACAACAAGTAATGAATACATTTTTAATTCACCATATCAGTGCTTTGTACATGTTCATTTTCTAATACAGGATTCTAGATCATAACTATCTACATATATCTGAATTCTATAAATCCTATACCCTAAATGAATCATTTAAAAATGATTTATAAACTAATTTATAGTTTGGGATCCTACATGTTTAAAGAGCATTTTTCCCTTGCAAAAATAAAACAGCATGAACAGCAAATGATATTATGATTTTAAATGTATTTCTTGATTTCCTTTTTCACTTGATAATAAGTTTGGGCTCAGAACTAGACAAATAGTGTACTATGCTAGTGTATCGACTAAGCAGAAAGAAATGCTTATCTACAATTATGGGTGCGACTTCTGATGCGTCCGATCACTCACCAAACCGGCGCTTTCCATGGTAACAGGATGCTTATCTGCTTTCTTGGAGTGATTCGTACCGTGTATCATTCATTCATGATGATCTAGGTTGGCAACTTCATCCACTGAATATTACCTACACTGTTATTATTGATTATTAGCCCAATTAGCCCAGGCTTCTACAGCCAAAATGGCCTCCAGTGACTTCCCCAGAAACCCATGGACACCATGTTCACCATGCTAGTTTAGCATGTTAACATGCTTAACATTCTAATGTTAGCGATAAACACAAAGTGCAATAAAGGCAAATGGAAATGTCATTAGTTAAACCAAGCAAAGGTGTTTAGAAATTTTAACCTGATGGTGACGCTGAATGAAAGTCAGAGGATCACCAAAGTCATTGATCATCTGGGAACCATGAATTTCCAGACAAAATTTCATGGGAAATCAGCCAATAGTTGATGAGATATCGAGCCAGACCAAGTCCGACTGACAGACTGACAATGCTGCCCTTTAGCCAGGCTGCTAGCATGGCTAAAAATTAAGACATCTGTGCAACAAACATTATAAAGAAACAACAGATTAATGTTGCATTACAAATCATGCACTGAAAGCATCTTGCTTGCTGCTCAAAGAGGCAAAATCCTTTTAAATTGTTAAAGCTGTTAGAAATACAGTAAGGAAAGTCTAACCCACTTTGTGATTATCATTACACCAGCCTCCTGGTCCTCTCCCAGAGAGAGTGATCATTCCCTGTGTATGAGATGGTGTAGCGACTGTGAGAGCATTACGATACAGTCTCGGGCCATTAGTGATGTAACATCAGGGTAAGAGGGGATGAGACAAACACACCCTCACACATACGCAAACACATTTAATCATTTCTGCATGTATTCAACAGTGTTTTTTTAATGAAATATTGTGATGGTTTTATCACTGGAAGATATTCTGGAACTACATGCTTTAAATATTGTGGTTTGACCAAGTATCTAAAATTAGATCTGCATCATAAAATGGCTTAGAGAGGGTATGAATAAACTGTTAAGGTTACTAGTCAAACAATGCTAATAATAAACGCAATACAAGGGGCTTGACATCAGTAGATTTGTGTCTAACACAAACATGTCTCCTCTGCTATGTATTTGTATTCTGTATGTCTCCTTGTCAGGGTGAAAGCTGCCTTCCCTGACAGACACTGTTCCTTTGAAGCTGGAGGCTGGGTGAACGAACACATCCAGACTGCACGGTGGGAATATAGGCCAGGAATCCAGGATCATGGATATGGGAATAGGCAGTGTCCTTGGGAAAGTGAGCTGTGTTGATAAGCCGCTGAGGGATTCCTGGAATGGAAATGGGTTGAGTCAATCGATCAGTGGAGTAAAAGCCCGAGGCGGAGCAGAGGTGGTGCTGGGCGAGGGGTTGAACTGCATGATGGTATCTCCATCATTGGCCTAATCCCCCACGATTGCAGTGACCAATTGAACAGTCCGAACAATTTGTTAAACCAATAATGCTTCACATAGGACCGTACCAGTGAGCCTGCATGTTTAATGCAATTTATGGAACATTATACATCACACTGCTGCCGAGTATTTGCGTTACAGCAGTGAGACTGATATGCAATACATAATTTTTTTTAATCTCGCAGGCAGCCATTGGCTTTCATTAATTTATCTGTGGTTGAAATTATATTTGTGTCTATATGTTTAAAGTTAAGAGCTTGGAACTACAGTCATTGCCATCTCTTTTTTTGGCGCCAGAAATGACTATATTTGGACAAGACGGGGGAAGTGGGGAGGAAACGCATTGCTACACCTCTATCCTGATTGGTTCTGATTGAGAACGCGCTGCAGTAGCAACTTGTCAATCACGGTGCTTTACCATGTACTGTATTTTACTCTAAATGGGACCCATAATTCACAAAATATACAGCTGTATTAGAGAAGACCTGGAATTTGAAATTGAAACCATATTCAACCAACTCATTAGGAGTTTACTCAACTGTTTGCTCAGTTAATCAAGTGAGACGAAGGATTTGTGGAGTCGCCCTCTGCTGGCCATTATAAGAATGCAGTTTTAAGGCATTAACAAATATGTTGAAAAATGTCCTATAAATTATAAATTAACTATTACATAACTACTACCGCTTGACTGGATTTCCACACTGAAGTTACATGATGACAACAGAGAAAACTGATTTCGCTGACAGAGATGAGATGACTTTGAAAGCTAGTCGACCTTGAGTTAATATATTTTTGTCGGAAAGGTCAAAGATCAACTTTCACCTTCAAATAATAACGATATTACCGCTGCGGCACACACTCAGAGCAGCAGAATAACCACACGTAGGACTAACACAGGACGTATGTGCACAAACATGTCTTTGCGGGTTGTTCTTGAGTGGGATAATGCACTAACCTCATACCACACACCCACTTGGGACAGTAAGCCCGGGCTGAGGGTGTTGTCTTCCCCGACCAATCAGGGCGGCTGAGCCGGTCTCCTTCTCATCTCTGACGTCAGACGGATGAAAGCGCAGAAGGAGACTGAGAGCCAGAGGAAGACGGGCTGGTGGTGAGCGAGAGCTTAAGGAAGAGTCACATCGGAAGAGTCGCGCGGGGTCAGCTGAGTGGGAGAGGAAGGATGCAGAGAGATGGCGGCAGCGGGAATGAGGAAAAAAAAGTGAGAACAGAGGAGGAGAGGAGGAAGATGAAGAGCATGCGTCTTTAAGCCAGCTGTACAAGAGATGTTGAGACATACAGTGACAGGCACTTAAAGGGGCTAATTTCCAAACTTGACACAGTGCGGAGGAGGCGTGAAGGTTGTGGATTTGACACAAGTATGCACAGTCGGCTGACGTCACGTGTCATCCTTCTCTCACACCATTCTCCTCTTCCTCTGATTGTCAGCGGGTCCAGTCTCCTCCCCGTGTCCCTCCATCAGGAATGCTGACAGCTGGGGAAACACACTGCAATGATGAGATAGTGGAGAGAGAGACTGGTTATATGCACATCACACATCACGTTATGTCGCGACTTTGCCTTTGTTCAGGTTGAATTTCCTATCTCTTTTTTGTCACAAGACTATACTCTGGTAAGGTTCCCGTGAAAAATCGCTGGAAAGGTGCACAGCTCTTTAAAAGAAACGCCTGGTTTGATTGCCCACAAACATCCCTGGATATGTCCACAACTCCTTTTTGGCACCACAGAAACGGATGGAAATGTCTTCACGGCTTCTCCTTCACGGTGTGACTCGAACTCCTGTTGTCCGTTTGGCAGCTTAATTGTTGGATGTAATGGCGCCACCTCCACCCAAGTGTGCAGGCTTAACCTTCTCTCCATGCAATGATGAGATGGTAAACAGTCAAAGCGCAAAAAGACTTGGACAGAAACGCACAGAGCCAACGCTGTCGGCTTCAGTTTGAGCTTCTTGTTTTGCACGAGAGAAACAACAGAGGTTGTGATTACTTTTATCGCTGGAACTCAATCAGAATCGGTCTCTCAAAAAGCTTCCGTCAGAGTACCGAAAGGGCAAAAGATGCCTCCAGTTGCTTACTTTTGATTTGTTTACAGAACATTTTACGACAGACATTTATTAATAGATGGTCGAGCCTAATCTGAGCGGCACAGATGTACTTTCCAGTGCCTTTTGACAAACCGGACAGGACAAGGATGTAAAAACAGATACAATGGGAGTTGTGATATCGAATGACGCACTTTGCATTGTGCTTTAGATTTCATTTGTATTGCCTCTGATTTAGCAAGAGCTACTGTATCAGTGCAATGAGATAACACAATCAGTTCTACACATGTACTCTATGTCCAGAGAGCGCACACACACACACACACACACATGCACATGTTCCCCTGCATGGCTCGAGGATGAGTCATGTCTGCCAGCCCTTACTGTTACTGTGATGGCTCCAGATTTAAGGGCCAGCAATCTACATTCATCTCACAGACATACTCCTCCTCTCCCCTCTCTCTCTCTCTCTCTCTCTCTCTCTCTCTCCCTAACACACACTCAAACACACACACTTATACGCAATATACAGGTAGGAAAGTGTTGGGGCTGTTGTGAAACCGACAACCCTCTGCCGTGCCAAACACACACATTTCGTATGTTGTTGATTGGCCACCTCTCTGGAGCTGACATAAGTCAGGCGTTCAGCTCGAACCAATCAAAATCGCGGATTCGGAAATGGTATCAAGAGACTCCTGGCCAGGTCCCTTTAGCCATATGTCTGCCAACATGGTGAAGGGGGGATACAGGCACACACATGCACAAACACACCGCAGGCAGGGTCAAAGACGGAGCATGAAATCGAGCCACCTCAGTCGAAGGCAAACTAAACAATCCAAGCCGAAGTAGGACACCTTTCCCCGCGAGGCTCGATCACAGCATCCTGCAGTGACATAATATGTGAGAGAAATGAGTGATGAATGATGAGCATTCAAGCAGCCGTAGCAGCGACACAACAGACGTTCGCCACAGCACAGTCCGCGGTTTCAAATCCAGTTCATCCTACCGCCCCCCCAAAAAATCCAGGCCCTGCACGCTGGTGAACTTTGAGCCACAGCAGCAAATGATGTCATTGACAAGACTTGTTCCCTCCACTCAGGTGACACAACAGAAATGGCTCTACATCACAGACGCTCTGATTTTGAATTAATACATTTTATTTTTTTTACTTCAAACAACTGTGGAGTGCACTCACAACGCAATAAGAGGGAGTAAACACCTCTTTTTGTTGTGTTTGAGGGCAGTTGTACACAGTAAACCTGTGTGACAGGATAAACTGCAGTTTCCACAAGTGGCGAGCTGAAATCCAGAACGTTTACATTTAATTCCCTTCATTCACTGCTCAATATGATGTCGCGTCAATTTTTTTTTTCTTTTTCCTTTTTGGCAGAGGGACGCTGGCTGCACTAAAACTAATTGGACTGGTGTTAGATGAGCACTTTTCCCTCTCAACAACAAATTGTAGAATAAGCGACTTTAAGCACAAATTAATCAGGTAATCATCTCTTGTCTTATCCCCAGTATACAGCCCATTAACATTAGGCAACAGTCTGTTTGGTGGCACTCCAAGCCACGCACGCTGACAGTGATTAGTCGTTTTAAGGACGAGTATAAATACTGTAATTTACTTTCAGCACCCTTAAAGCAACCACCTATTCTCCCTCCCTCTCCCTTTCTCTTTCACACACACAGGGACATTGTACATCGCATATAGGGCCATACTGTAAGCCATGTGTTTGTTTTAAACACACTGACCAAACACAACACAACTGATGAGATCGGACCCTACCGGATATACAGGTACGTGATATGGTTTACACCACCTACACGCACAACTCTTGTGCTTGTTCAGCTGCGTTTCCACGCGTTCACAGGTTCAAGCCTCACTTGTGTTCACTGGTGCCGTCAAGACCTTCGAGCAGCACTGTGTAGTTTTCGAGAAGAGATTTAAAGTCAGAGTTTTAATATTTACGACATCAATGAGGTGATGATAAGGATTCAAAACTGAATAAACGAGCTGTTCTCAGAGGAAAATAAGGTCCCCAGAACAGTGTTTGAAGCTAGAAAGATGGCAGGGTCCGCCACAGTATGTAAAACAGTATGAAAATGTGTTGTCCTTTTGTTTATGCAGTCATGAAGATCCTTCTCTTCTGATTAAAATCTCCTCCCCAAATCTACATAGTGCACCTTTAAAGGATGACACAGTTTCATACTGTTGTACTTTGTTTATATGTGGCGGACCCAGCCACCTTTCTAGCTTCAAACAGTGTTCTGGGACCTTACTTTCCTCTGAGAACAGCTTGTTTATTCACTATCTGAGTTTGTATTATCACCTCATTAGTACTGTAAATATAAAAGTCACGGGTTTCTGAAATCTTCATAGTGCTCCTTTAATTTCCCTGTCACCCAAGCGCGGAGGGCTCTGTGACTCGAGGACAAACGGCCTGCGTTGGGTGCCCGAGACGGCTCAGATCAATGAATTATGGAAACGGTGAGTGTGATGTCTTAACTGCATTGTTGTTCTTGTGAATGGAAGATCGCGTCTATCCTGCACCAAAAGCAAGATGTCGCTAAAAGTGTGTGTTTGTGCCCCGCCGAGAGGACAACACCTGGCGACCGGTACTCATGAGGAGCAGAGTGGCTAGTCAAAACACCTTTAACCACCTTTATGTGTGCCTGTGCTCCCCCTCTCTCTCCCTCCTCGCGCGTGTGTGTGTGTGTGTGTGTGTGCGTTTGTGTGTGCAGTGCACATAGGTAATAAGCTGCTCCGCCACTGCGCAACGATGGAGCTATCGCAAGGATGGAGATGACGCAAACAGACCCAGCTCTCCGAAAAAGTGTTTCAAGACGAACATGGCGGCAACTTAACCGCGGTCCAAGATGACAATGGCCAACGGGAGAAATGATTCTAGGCTTTCCGCCCAGGTACGGGACAGAGACACCAGCCTGCGTGCATCGAAAGCGCTCGTCGCTCTCCTTTAAGTGAATCTGCAAAGCGAACGGCGGCAGACGCGCAGCATCAGCACCGAGAGGCTCGCAACAGCTGGTCTCCCTGCGCCCCCGACGAGAGAACAAACCCGGGGAGGGACGGTCGGGAGAGGGGGGCATGCGGTCAAAGAGGACGCCGTTTCCCCCCGGAGAGCCATGGAGAACCGGGATGCGGCAGCGCGAAGCTTAATCTGTGCGGGCGCGCTAATTGGATCGGAATAGCACCGATTGTTGCGGGCGCGATAGAGGAGCGCCCTGGACCGGCGGAGGCACGGCACCCCACCGTTACAGAGGAGAACCAACCGGAGCCCATCTCCCCTCAAGTCAATGAGTATTGTGGCAGAGCAGCCCCCGCGGTGGAGTCGGCCAGGGCAGCACTTTCCTAAAATATGACCAGGGGTGCTTGGATGCGTCGGCAGCATGATGAAGGCTTAAAATTCTGGTTTGCACCCCGCGAGAACGAGAAGCCATTCACCGAGTCGGAGCGGGCCCAGAGATGGCGACTGTCGCTGGCCTCTCTGCTCTTCATCACCGTCCTGCTCTCTGATCACTTGTGGTTCTGCGCCGAGGCGAAACTGACGCGAACCCGAGACAAGCGGCCGGACGAGGGGCTGCTTGCATTTACGGACATGGGCGAGTACTCCAGCTCCCTCCACCGACACCATACCCCAACAACACCACCTGACCCCCGCCGTCTCGCCAGAGAGCAAGATGTTATTTTTATAGGGAATTCTACTCTGTGGCGAATGGACACCTGTCACCCCGACAGCCTGTTCAAAGACTGCTTTACTTTCACGGACGCGGAGACCGTGTGCCCGGGCCTCTCCGGTGGAGGGGGAGAGGGGACACAGTCGGCGTACGTGAATCTGAGCGATTTGTACCTTTCTTTTTGTAATTCCTACTCACTTTTGGATTTGTTTAACGGGTTTACGAGTCTGGGCAATTTGACTTGCACCCTGGGCATGACCGCGGGGGAGGACCAGGACGGATGCAAGGAGTGCGTCCGGGCTTATCAGAGTCTCGACCGGGAGGCGGAGAAGAACTACCGGGAGTTTGAGCTGCTGGTTCAGAAATACGAGACGGATGCGTACTCGGTCAGGACGTGCATGGAGGAATGCAAGGTAGGACTAACGAGGCCGGCTCGTGCACGCGCGCGAGTGCGTTTAAGGGGGTGGGTTCACAGTCGTCATGGCAACCGTTGGGCTTATCTTTGAGTATATTGGTATGTTGTGTTTTTTGCAGAGTTGGGGCCAACTGCTGGCCCGTCAGGGTTTTTTTTTGCACAAACACACAGTTGCACCAACACGAGGACGGGTGGAGGACGGGTCAGCAGACCCCCCCACCCGCTCCTCTTCCTCCAAGCCTAATCTTTCCAGCGTGGACCACTTTGTGACCTGTGGAAGAAGAAGTGACGTTTGACATTTGGAGTAAGGGCCCAGGCCATGCAGCCCCGTGAGGCGAGGGTTAGACAGGGCCGCCGCGTGGTGCTCATTTCAATATCGTTAATAGCACACGAGTGATTCCTGCACCTAATCCCAGGCTTTGCACTGTCCCCAGTTTGCTTGTTGTTCCAATAACGTGCCGGTCTTAGAGCACATACCTCACTCAGGCTGTGCATGTGGACAGCATCCACATAACCTGCACGTGCACACACACACACACAGACACACTACTGACAAACTCTGTGGTGTGTTACTTGCCTGTGAATAGAAACGTGGGGTGGATTGCACTTCAGCCTGTTTCATTTGTTGTGGCGCTGGACAGCGGCAGTTGGCGCCGTCTCTCCTTCAGCTCCGTGTCCTCCTGTGCTCGCTGTCCGTGGTGCTGAAAGGAGGCCCCTGCAGAAGGCCTCTCAGTTCAGGAGGACACGCTTGCTTCTCTGGCTTACATCCACCGTTTTTAATGAGTCTGGCTGGCAGTGAAATGTGGTCAAGTGGTTGGCACAAAGACCAATGTTCTCCGTCTCTCCAACCTCCTCGCATACTTGATTGGGAGCCCACCTGATGGATGGAAGATATGCAGCGTGGGGGTCATGACATCAGTCTAGCTTCTACGTGCATTTCATATCAGATATGTTAGAAGTCTGACACCACGCAGCTTGATCAATGTCCTCCCCCTGAACATTAAAGGTGCATTATGTAGTTTGGGGGAAGAAACTCTCTTTGTTTTCATGACTGAATAAGCAAACTGAACCTTAAAGGACAACACAATTTCATACTGTTTCACTTTGTTGATATGTGGCGGACCCTGCCACCTTTCCAACTTCAGACAGTGTTCTGGGGACCTTATTTTCCCCTGAGAACAGCTTGTTTATTCAGTTATGGAAAACAACTGTGTAATTACCTCATTAATGTTGTAAATTATACAAATTCAGAGTTAAAATGTCTTCACCAAAACACTACATAGTGCCCCTTTAAAGGTTCTGACGAAACGTAATGACAGCTGCACCACGGCCACAACAACAGGTGATGGGGTGAGGGAACGAACCTCAGAAAGCAGGAAGTCTCGCCTCCGAACGATCCTGCAGCCCAAACTCGTTCCTCCAAGATGGATGTTGTACAAGGGCAGATGGGCTGTGAGTGCTGATAATCCATGTGTGTGTGTGTGTGTGTGTGTGTGTGTGTGTGTGATAGTTAGTGGGAGGATATACTGAGGATAAACCTTCACAATGGAATCATGTGCCGTTTATATGTTTGTTTATTGTGAGTCATACCTTATTGTTATGCCTGCCTGTTTGTCGGAGACTGTGTGTGTGTGTGTGTGTGTGTGTGTGCATTCCAATCCGCTTCCTATAACATCTTATAGTCGCCTCCTTCTTATTCCATCTAATCAGTTGTGTGCATTTGCACTCCTACTCTTTGCTAATGTAATCAGACTCAGGCAGGGCTACAGCAGCCTTTTAGCCCCTTTAGCCCAATCTGAATTGCTAATCTGCTTCAGTGTTCGTATGACCTTTTTTGAGAGCGCAGCACCCCAGGCCTGCATCGCAAACCAGTACTCCTTGAAGAAGCACTCCGCTGGACAACTAAAAGACATTAGACAGCTTGAAACAACAATTACAGCGATTCACTCTTATCTCTCCTATTTCTCTCATCTCAGACCTCTCCGCTCTTGTAAATTCTCGGTCCGCATTTTTTAAACAGCTGCCGAGAAGCTCCTTTCAATTGGTTCACATGAGTTGAAAATGTAAAATCGCACGGTGTTTGTGGGTGCTGTGCGGTGGGGTGACAAGAAAGGAGAAGGAATAATGGAAAAGGTGAGGTGTTGAACAATGGGTAACCGTCAAATGGAGGCGGCTATATCAACACATATACACAACACGCGATAAGACATAACTAGCCAGCCGGTCTTCACGGACAGATGTAAGCCGAAGGTGTCATCATCATTCAAACCAGCTAGTTTTCATCAGGATGCTGCATGGCACCGCGTCCGCCTTGTTTACTGCCAGAGTAAAGACGTGTTACTGGAGTTTGCCAGTTAGCTAAGCTAGAGAAGGGAAATCAATCAAAATTCACTCGAAAACAAGCGAGACACTCATGTATTTGGATATTTGGTTGGCGTGAGTGAAGCAAATATTACAAACACCAAAAAGAATCAAACAACATTTTGCACAGTTAACATAAAAACACGAGCAAACTTCAGTCAACGACTGGAGCTCCCTGTGAGTCAGCTGAATGATGGGATTCCAAAAGGGATGGTGAAGGCCCGCTAAATATATTTCAATGGACACTTGAAAGGCTGTGGGACACCCTGATATGCAAATTGTCACAAAGATGATATATTTTTAGATAGTTGGGTCCCGCTAGCTGAGCTGCATGTATAGTACAGTGTCTGGATGGAAAAGAAAAAAGGAATTCAGTGCACGATCTGCTTCAACAGTCAAACCTCCATCATGTGTGATACACAGTAAATGAAAAGAGAGGCTTGCCATTGTCACTTTGCAAAAAGCGCTTTGTTTACCATCCACTGTCAATATGATGTTGGCTTGTGTTTTACTGAGTGTTTCCATTATGGCCACATGAATTGCTTAGTTAAAGGTCCTATTCATAAGACTTCCCAACTTGTCAAATACTGACACTTGAGGATGGCGGCCGGCCCGACCGACAGTCCCGACGAGACTCAAAAATCCACTTTCTCATCAAGTGGACTTTTAAAGTTGTACCGCCCCGATTCCAAAAAAGTCAGATCGCCACATAAAACATTAATACGGACAAAATCTTAACTTCTGCAAATGAACTGTGTTTACTGACAGGGACAATTTATATATTTATCTGAATAATAAACACTTTAACCTTTGATACTTTAAGCACATTTTGCTGATAACACAAGACCAAACATGAGTTCATTCAATCATTTAGTCTCTAATAGAGATGGATCACCAGTTAACCTTCCTCTTCCCCGGCGACCGATAAAACTGTATAGTGACAGCGAGGTTTGTAGGGACCCGATGCAAACGCAGATGGTTTCATTATTCTATATCAATCAACATTTACTTTGTAATGATACGTTGATGCAGAAAACTCGATGCATCTTACTACTGGAAATATGGCCTTAGCATAAAACTAGACTGTATGTGCAGTGGGAAAAAGCAATTGTTTTTTGATGAATTGATGCTACATGAAGAGAGAAAAAAGATAATAAGTGCTGTGGCGTTCCTCAATTGTGTTACAGCTAAACGGCACACTAAAATATGGAAATGTTTTAGGTGAGAAATGGACAGTGACCAAGATCAGGGTTAATATTTGTCTGGTTTTACAGTTTGATCAGAGTTTTGTCAGCCTCCCTTTTCACAGTACATAACCAATAAAGCAATATGGCGGCCACTTCAGCTAAAGAGTATGCTAAAATGTGTTTCTGAAAACATTTAAGGGAGAAATAGGCAGCGTAGTAACACAATTTTGGTTTATATTGCCACTGCTTTATTCAGACAGTTTGATCAGCGTTTGTTGAGATGTGCCTCACACGTTTCAAGTAAAGGATCTTTCTTTCTTTCTTTCTTTCTTTCTTTCTTTCTTTCTTTCTTTCTTTCTTTCTTTCTTTCTTTCTTTCTTACTTCTGTTCTTCACCTTTTGATCTCTGTATGTACCTGTTTACATCACACTGACACATACACACACACACACACACACACACACACATGCACACACATGCACACGGAGCCCCATGTGCAGTATTTCCTGCAGGTCCAGACCTGACTGTCCCTTCCGGTGTAATTTAATTTGCACTCCCATAATTCTCTGCTTCTCTGGTGGCTCTGTCTCCAGGGCTGTATCTCAACATGTTGATCTCCTCTCTCTCTCTGTCTCTCTCTCTTTCCCTCCCTCTGTCATTGTCTCTCGCCTACTTTCACATCCTCTCTCTCCGTCTTCCTCCCATCTGTGTCAGAGCTCTGAGGGGCCAACATCACACATACACATGTGTCCAGTGTTTGCCTCCACATCACCTCCGCCCCCCCCTTCTCCCTCCTCCTTATAGACTTACTTCCCGTCAGGGGCCTCGGTTCCTCTCCCTGTCTCTCCGTATGTAGGTGTTTAGCTCTCTCTTCCTGCTGGAGTGAAAGATACTGATCTAGGTTAAGGCTCTTTCCTTCTCTTCAATTACAGGCCTGTCCACACAGATCCCACCGTGTGCTCCTTCACCCAGCCTCTCTGGCCCCTCTGCTTATTCAATCACCTCTCTCCTCCATCACTCTCCGTTCCTACAAGACTATTCACTTGAGCCCCTATTTAATTTAACTGTTTAGCTTTTTGTTTTAACTCTGCAGTGGGGATGGGCTGATTGTGTTTTCCATTAAATAAAGCAGAATTACAAACACCACGAGAAGCAGATGGTCAGAGATGATGGAGGGGAAGAGCACAGAAATACAGCAAGTAGAAACAGGACAGTCATGCTAGCAGCTCCAGGAGGTGAAAGCTAAGCTTCACAAAAACGTATTTGAACAATTTAAAGGTGCAATACGAAAGAACTGAATTAACACAGCCAACAAATAAGGCAGCATATTACCAGAACGACTGCTCACTGCTGCTAACTGTATTCTATTTATACAGGCCCGACTGTAAATAATGTAGCATGTTAGCTCAGTTAGCCAGGGGACTGTTGGTGTTTACACTGCTGGCACACGAGCTTTGGACCGCTGGGAGAAAGAGGTTCACATTACATAGACGTCTTTGACATAACATCAACACTGTTGCTTCTTCGGATTCTGTAGATCAATTTAGTTAATTGTTGAGTGTTTTGAACAATAAATCTTACATATTGCACCGTTAAATAGTGACCCGATAGTGAAACATTAAGGGCTCAGTAATGGGATTATAATTCATCCAAATTTCATCCAAGTTCAACAGCAGATTATCCAACAGGTGAGAGTGACAGTTCATTCTTGACCCTGGAAAGAGCCGTGGACAAAAAAAACATTTCGAATGAATAATAATCGATTAATCATTTGGTCTATAAAATGTCAAAAAACTGTGAGAAATGCTCGTCTCATCGTCAAATTTTGCTGAACGAACAGCTCAAACTTGAAAGACTCTTCATGTGCAGAAAAGGAGCAAATCCTTACATTTAAGAAGCTAAAACCAACAAGTCGTTGACATTTTTTGCTTGAAAAGTGATTGAAATGTTCAATCGATTATTGAAATAGTTGGCAATTATTAATTTTTTGACTGACTAATTGCTTAATGGAGTTCAATGCTGCAGCTTTAATCAACAGGCTGACATTTCCATAGAGACCTGTTGCTAGAATGGCTCATATATGCAGCTAACATATTTCATATTTCATGTCAAACTGACCGAGAAGATGAAATATACACTACATTTGTTATCTGGATCATTTACAGTTTGTGTAAAGTAGACATTAAGAGGTAGTATCACAATAGAAAACATACTGACTCAGCATATGTTAATACCTTCTGCTTTACTACAAAAGGTTGTACTAAACTACACTTTTTCGCCACAGCTGACACCTTATTTTATGTAAATTAAACGAAGATCGTCATCGACGCGGCACATAATGTACAGATTGCTCTGCTATCAACACCGACCGCATGGCCCTACTGCAAGTCCTGCACTTTCCTCTCTCTCTCTCCCTCAAATTCAATTAGGGCTCTGTTGCTTCTCGATGCAGCTCAAACAGATCCAGGGAAACTCCCCTTCATATGAGCTGCCAGTGTTTGTTTCTCCCCAGGCAGGAGATAAGGGAATGTGTCTGTTCGAGAAGAACACAGCAGCACTCCCATGGAAACGCCTCCTCGTCGCCCTCTATTCCCCATCTACGCAGCACAATGAGACCGTACAGCTCCCTCCTTCGCTGCCTTGGGCCTCGGCTCCGATCAACACATCCACAGTCATTTCTTTCTCTCCATATAATTTGCCTCCCTCTTTCCTGCAGGCTGCTGATCTGAAAAAAAAAAAAAAAAGGCTCAGTCCCTCATTCAGTTAATACATACGGAGGCGAACTGTCCTGCTTGCCTGGTGCGCAGCGTGGGTACCGTTTAGGTCAACAGTGTGTTTGCTTTATCATGCATGCGTGTGTGTGTGTGTGTGTGTGTGTGTGTGTGTGTGTGACAGGCCGTGCAGGAACAAGCCGCATGTATCCAGCTGGTCCCTGCGGGGCCATAACTCATCTCCGCTGATAATAAGATAAAAGTTGCATCGAGTCCTTTTATACTGCGTCCAATTCGATCAGATCTATGACATAAACAAATTATGACTTTTACAAATGCACACTTGTTCTCTGTCGCATCTCTCCTCCATCTTAGTTGAATGATTTGATGAGTGGGTGATGTGTTAGCTTTGATTTTCTGTGACAAAGTGAAGAGAGAGAGAGAGAGAGAGAAAGAGAGACAGAGAGAAGGGGCTAGAGAGAGCGGAAATGGCTGCTATTGATAACTGATAACTGACATTAAACCCTGGAGACGGAAAATCGGTAAACATCGGGCATTAATTTGTTTAAGCTGATGATGATTTTAAGGCGTTCAAGAGCCAGATGTGTGTGTTCGGAAATGGATGGACAAGTGGATTGACAAAACCATAATGCAAAAAAGACCAGTTTTAAAACACAAACCATCCGAGATACACCGGTGCCACCACGACAGCCCAGAACCGCTCCACATTTCTGGTCTGAGTTCTCCGTTGTGCTGAGATGCACAGGTTAATTCAGTTCTCGCGCCTCACCGTGACATTAATCCGTCAACCGACTTGTTGTTTGAAAGGGATAGAAAACTGCCTGTCAGTGGGATGAATCATTGATAAAAATGGAACCCATTTAATCAGAACTTCATTGAAGCAGCTCTTTGGAAGCCATTTATAAAGCAGGGAGTGCAAGTACGTGCTATTTAGACACTATTTTTAGAGTATGATCTGTAAGCTGTTTAATGGTGTTCACATTGGACGATAAAGTGAATAGAACAGAACGTCGCATTCACAGCCTCCTCCCGAGGTAAAGGCCTCTGAATTATGAATGAATTCGGGGTGAACGGGGTCTTGATGTGAAACTTCAGTGTGGAATGGTTGAATGAATGAGGGTTAAATAATAGAACTGTCACGATTATCACGGTGTGTTTGCAGGTTTTGGTCAGACTGCGTTTAAGAAAAATCTCAGGGTGATGAGTTAGAAAGATGTCAGCTTGGTTGACCTTTGTAGCTCGTTTCTGCTTGTGGCTAGTTTTTTTAAAAAAAAATATTTTACTTGGGAACTTTTGAAGTCCAATATATTAAAATCTCTTGGGTCATAATGTCACATGAAAGTAATTCCCCCGAAGCAAAATATGAATTGTGATTAATCGATGTAGTTCTGGAGAAACGCAGTTGATTGTTGAGTCTGGGGATGGGGCGAACGATGACAGTCAACGCCCTGTACCGCCCTAACGTTGTGATTTAAAAGGCGCCCCTCCAGACAGCACAGTAAAGCAGTGTGTCTCTTCTGGGCTTGCTGTGAGGCAACCCAAGACGCTTGGTTGAATTTCTTGGCAGTGCCGTTTCTTGTCTGTGGGGCTGTTGGCCCAACCCTAGTTGAGTCTTATTCTCAGGTTGTTGAATACACTTTGGGTCAGTGACAAACTACTGCTACTAGCATAACACACCAGAATCTCCGATCAAACGGTTCTGCTCCTGTGGTCTATGACGCAGAACATAAGCATCACTGGTGATTAAGCAAATAGATTTGGTGAAAGATATTGCTTTTTTTTTCAATCAGTATCTGATAAATGTGGATGTGACTTCCTGTATATGCCGCTGATGCTGCTGGAAAACGTCCAAGTTGACTGTAGCTTTTTGTCACCTCCCCCGTCTGCAGCCACCAGGCGAGAAGGGATTCATCTTAAACAAGCCTGTTCTATCAAAAATCTCCATCCACTGCCTGCTTAACATGCATGAATTGCAGGGTGCTTTATTCCCCAGAGCTCGACTTATGAGGCAGCACTTCTTCTCTGGGTCTTAACAAATCCCAGGTCGTCTGCATCTCATGGAACCTCATCACTTTAATAGATGAAGGTTTGGGAAATGCTCAAGACCCATTATCTTTGTAGTTTTATGGTTGATGATAGAAAATTGTGCTCACCACAGCTTATAATCAACAGTCATACTTTGGGGTAGGCAGGGAAATGGTCAACCACAGACTCCACATTGAAGCTTACCCATGATGCGTCTCTGGTAGAGCAGATAGCTACAGCACAGACAGCAAGGGCGCATAAAGTATTTAAAATGTGGGTGGAACAATCTAACGGTGGTCTGGATGTTCTCCAGGGAAACGTTTTGTTTTTCCCATATTCGAGTGCTTTTAAACAGGTGGTTTGAGACTTATCTAGCTATACTAGCATGAAAGAAAGGGTAATTTCATCCATATGAAGTGTTTGGGCCCGGATCATATATCTGAAGACTTTAAGAATCTGACGGTACACAAATTGATTTGGTGACTAATACATTCATCGCTTTGTGGCACTGGCCTCTGATATGTACCTTTTATTTTTTCCATTTCAAATAGCAAATAACTTAAAATCCAAATAGAACCAAAGAAATGTACTCAGATATCTGAAATAATGTGAAAAAGTTAATGAGCAATAAGGACTGAAGGGGGTAGATGTATTTTTTTGCTGTTTTTGATCTCATAAATTTCATGACCCTACACAATTATCAGCGACCCAGTTGTATCAAGTACCGTAATGGTACTTTCCTCTTTCCTGTCATGTTTAACCTCTTTCTACTGAGTTTACCCACCTTACCTCAGCTGCCTGGTAATGGTTAGCTGCGTGATTGAGTGTAGGTGCATGCTTGCTATGTGACAATCTGCCGGGTTGCGAGGTAGCAGTGAAAATGTGGTATGGAATTTATTAATTTGTGCATTCTCTGAATTAGCAAGCAGATTGGATTTGATGACGAAGGATACTATCAGATACCATAAAAAGTTCACTGGCGTCAAAAAGATTGAAATGAGCAGCGTTTTAGCCAGATGTTGAAAAGGTAACAATGGGGCCATCTCTCTAAGACGCCTGTCGTGTAATTATGTCAGTCAGCTGCCTGCTCACAGAGCCTATCCCATGTGCACATTTCACAAACATTACATGGGAATTAGCTGTTATTATTTCAGGATGAAAGCAGGAAAGCAATTCCAGCAAATGTAACATGCCGCCGTGGCCTTTATCTGAACCCGATCAATGTACCCACTGAATGATCTGCGTGGGTGAACGAGCATTGATCTGTTATCGGTGAGGAAGCGGTGGCAGTGAGAGCGTGTAATGACGAGCAAAACCTTTGACAAAGTCCAAGTGAGTCATCCATGTGTTGGTGCTAGCTAATGGATAGTTGTTAGCTACCTAGCCAGGATGCTAAGTTATTCTTCTCCTGGTGTTTTTTTTTCTTCAGATGCATTGCCTCCTTTTGAATGGACTGAAGTATTGCTGACTGTGATTTAAACGTGTAGTCTGGTGAAAAAACCTGGGACTGCCAACGAATTTAGGATCTGGCGAACAGAGAGAGTTAGTTAAAACTGCATCTGGATTTCACCTGCATAAAAGACACTTGAGACGAGGAATGAAAACTGCGAGAACAAAAAGAAAGTGACAGCAGCAGTAGCGCTGAGAAAGCTACAGTCTGAGCATCACTGGCAGAGAAACAGAAACCAGTCACAGTTCCCAGACTCTGGTGACATTCTCACATTACTGAGTCATCATCATCATCAGCCGCTCACAGCATGTCCTGATTCAGAGAGAGAGCTGAGCAGAACAGTGAGGGAAGAGAGACACACGTACACGCGGCCTCTCAACACACGCACGCTGTACGTATACACGGCACATTATAGCACAGCCAACAACACCTCACACACAGGAGAGAGGCTGACAGGCGCCAGGTGCAGGAAGCTAACAGAAGAGGGAGAGAGAATGACAAATGAATGGTTAGATCAGAGGAAATACCCAGCGATGTGTGCAGCATGATGGGCTCGTGGCAGATCCCCTGACATACTGTATTTTCTCTGGGTTTTGTACAAACAATTATTTGAGCACCTGGTCCTAATCCTCTCCATTTTAATCAGGCTAGTGTTTCTGTCAATGGATGAGTGTGTGTGTGTGTGTGTGTGTGTGTGTGTATATGTTGAGTGAGGGCGCGTGTTTGCATGCATGAGTGCTTGCATAGTGGGATGTTGTTTTTTCATGTCATGAATTTAGTTTGAAGCGTGAAAGGAAAGGAATAGTTTGACATTTTGGGGAATTAATGAAACGCTTTCCTGCTCAGAGCTCGATGAGAATTTCGATTTCACTGTCATGTCAGTTAAACATGAAGCTACAGCTACAGGAGCCGGTTAGCCTAGCTTAACAGACAGACTGACAGCATGGGGCTAGTTAGTCATTTTTTCCGGTTTGACTTTTGTGCTGGTTAAACCAACAAGGCATAGCGTGTCAGTTAGTGAGCTTTAGAGGTGCCGGTAGGTGGGTTTTGTTACCCCTGAATGGAGGCAGGCTAAGCTAGGCTAAGTGGCTGATGGTGCGAGCTCAATATTTACAGTACAAACATGAGAGTGGTATTAATCTTCTCGTCTAACGCTCAGCCGGAAAGCAAGCTTGTTTTTGTTTTGAGCATATTTTTCCATCAGTGGAAAAGTTGAACCAGGGAAAGTTTTCATTTCATAGGTTGCAGCCAGCCACCAGATGCTGAATGTGGGTATCGCCCTCTTCAACTATCGAAGTATTATTAATCATTTCAAGTCCCTTTCACTATGGGAAACCACAACTAGCCTACAACCTCCGAGCTAGCAACCTACATACTGACATGGCAAGTTACCCAGGTCCATAATGGTACAAATGCCAAATGTAGACTGTGGGTTTAAGCCCCGAGGCTGATGCTACCTATTCCAGGTGGCCAGTGGCAAGCTGCATGTATCAGTTTTCAAAATTCCCATTAACCTCTGAGTCAGCAACTTACACACTGACAACAGCAAGTTAGCCTATCCCTAACCTGGTCGCTAATGCTATGAATGTTAACAAGTTAGCAGTTGGTAGCCTACCTTTTGTCTTACGGGATGAATAGCAAATTTAAAGCCAATATTTGCCTCTCCAAAATGGAAATTTTCCAACAATGTTTGTTTGAGAACTACAAACTGGACGCCGTGTTTTTTCCCTATAGGAAACATAGATAATGGGTGCAGCCAGACCTATCACCCACGTGTGTCTGGCTATTTAAGATATGTAGGTTGCAAGTAACAATAATTTTTCTTCTAAACTGATTTTGTCAATAAAATGTGAAAATAATAAAATAATGGAAAATACCCATCTAATTACTCTGAGCCCTGGGTGATATATTTATATAGCCTGTTTTATTCATATTATTATACTTCATATGACGAAGAAAAGAGAACAGAATGTTCTGCATTTTTGCTTGATTATCCAATTCATTTTCTGCCCATTCACTCATTGAATGATCAAATAATTGTTTCAGCACCAGCTGCAACTTCCTGATATTCAGTCATCCAATGGAGGCACTCAGAAATAAAAGCACAGGGGTTTTTCTTGTTTTATGATACGTGTGAAAAATATGTACTTTGTTTCGATGATCTAAATGTTTTCAGTCATGATGGATCATTTTCCATTGTCTGGTTATTTCAGAATCATTGGATGTTTCGTGGCTGTTTCCAGGGCGCCTGATTGAAGGTTGCACTCACCATTCATGTGTGATATTTGAAACTTTCCAAAATAATCTTTGTTTTTAGTCGTTTGTTGAGGTGTGTGCGCCTGTGTGCGACTACCTGGGTCTCTCCTTAAAAAAGTGTTTTCCAGGTGGGCCGGAAAACCCTCCAAATGAGCGTTTAGGAAGTGCTACACTAAATGCCTCCATTCAAAGTGATGCAAATGAGTTTGTGCTGTCCTCCTCACAGGCCTCATTATGAAGCCAAAGGGGCTGATTATTCACATCATTACTCCAGTGGCACCTAGCAACCACCTCACCACTGAGGAGCTGCTCCTGGTGCGTGATGCAGGCTCCAGGTATGTGCGACCTGTGATTTAGGATTCTGTGAGTTGGCCAGCAGTATCCTCGGCCCAACACCTCCACCAGTCCGCCACAGTAATTTGATTGTGGAGGGGGGCGGGGAGGGGCGGATGGAGGGGGGGGGGGTTATTGATGGGTACAGATAGAACATGGAAGAGGAACAAAGCAAGACAGGAGAGGAATGGAGCGGAGCTTGACCTGATGATGAGGGTCTTATCGGCACCTCTTATAATGGTTTTTCACCTGCCGTGTGTGTGTGTGTGTGAAGGGGATGGATGGTGGAAGGGTTATTAAGGTGGTTTTTCACCTGCCGAATGTTTCCTCTTTGTCTAAAAACCCTTTTGTCCATTTGTCCTCAGCCACACATCTGCCATTTGTCAACTGCAGCTGTGTCACTCTTTCTTCGTCCTTTTACTCCCTCTTTCCCACGGTTAAGCTTCGTTCGTCTGTTCACTCTTCCTCTTCCTTCTTTTGCCCACGTGGAAACTCCCTGTACAACATGGAGGATGGCGCTCCGGTCCTGTCCTGCTTTGTCTCTTTCATTGCAGTTTTTCTTTACAGTGGCAGCGACACGGCCCCTGACTGATTCTCTGTAAATAATTCATCTGTCATTGACTTTTCAAAAGCACCGAGGAGGAACCGAAACTCCTCTCCCTTGATCCCAAACCCCGGTGACACTGATGCGCCTCACTTTTTTTTTTTTAAACAAAGGCACACATACAGACACTGAAGCATGTACCTGCCTGGTATCTGTCTGTGTGCTGTGGAACATTTGAGAACTTTTTACAACATTAATTTATTTCTCATTTAAGAACACCGGAAAATTGAGTTTGACTCCATTTTAGCTACATCACAGAAAATCACCATTTCATATGATGGAGTGTGGAGGATGAATTGAGGAGTCTTACAGCCTGAGGGAAGGAGCTCCTCTGTAGTCTGGTGGTACGGCAGCGGTTACTTCTGTATCTTTTGTCAGATGGCAGCAGGGTGGGTTGGGTGTTTTATCTCTATGACCGCTACAAATCAATAGTAGGACTTGGGATGGGAATTTCTTTGAATGTTGATCATCAGATAACGTTGCTGACCAGTGCGGGGACAAAGAAACTAGATTGTTTCTTTGTAGTTACATACTAAGGCAGAAAAATCAGGTTGGAAATCAATTTTGGCAACAGGATTCTTAACCTTTCAGTTTTTTTATGGACGGATATTTGTTCCCAAAAATAATGTGAGGATCTTTTTCTATTACAGATGCCCTGTAGAGTACAGCCAGACTTGAAAAAGCCCATGAATTTCTCCATTTGCACCAATTTAAAAAAACATTGTGTAAAAAGTAGCTTTTCCTCATCCGCCATGTCACAGTCAAGGAAGCGACTGGTCCAGGCTATGCAGCTCATTACTCTACTGGTCTATTCACATAACGCAGATCTGATAGTCAGTGAGGTTATGTGAAACACAAGTAAGACGACATTGAATACCTCAATTTACGGCTTCAAAGCTATTGCACGCTAAAATCATCAGGTTGCCTTCCAGCTATTTCAACAAATGGTTCACAAGAGTGAATAAGAAAGTACTCATGACTCAAACACACGAATGTTACATATCAAGATTGACTCTTTGTACTCCGCTGAAAACAGAAACTTCCAGAGACTTCTTTATTTCATCTGATCGAGTCTTTTTTGGGTGTTCAGAATCCTACAGAGCGCAGCAGATACAGCAGTCGTCGAGCATTTAGACAGCAGGGATGAGCTTTACATAAAATTAAGCTTTTTATGGTGTCCAGACAGCCACTGTACATCTGTGTTTGCTTCGTGCTAACCTGGAGGGCATGAATGTGTTTCGATGCAGATATTGTCTCCCTGCTGAAATCCCACAGAGTCTGACCTCGACGCTGACACTTTCTCCACACGCTCCTTTCCCTGTTTCTTTGTTTCCTGCCTGCCCCCCTTCCCGTTTCCTTTTTTGCGTCCCTTCCATTCCTCTTTCCATTTTTATCAAGGTTGTTACCCGTCACACAATCGCTGCCCCCGTTCGTCACATCCTCCTCCTCCTCCTCTCCCTATCTTGCTCCCTGTAGCCCTAATCCTCCTGTGCCGGCTCTTAGCTGGATAAAGCTGTCTCCCATCCTTTCTCTTTATGGCAGGATTTACAGCAGTACCCTTTCATATCCCCCTTTTAGCACTCTTACGGTAGCTTCCACTGTTATAGGGCTGTGCTCTCTGGGGAGCATAAAATTCAGTTGCCCAACGGTAGGAAATCCCCGGAGGAACCAGAGGGTCTCTGACAAACTACCCATGAATTGAAAGGGTTAAATATATTTGAATAGATTTGTATGCGTTACTGAAAGAAATCTTGATAAATGTTGTGTATAGACGGCAACATCGAACTCGCAAAAGACAACGTAGTGGAGGCACACACATTTTTTGCAAGAAAGTTTTTCGAATAGCTACATTTACCATCTTGTGTTGAGCATATGTATGAAAACACTTCTAAACTGGCCTCGTGACACACTGTTGTACATTTATGTTTTGACCAGCTGTGAAGTGAAGACAGTAACTGTCTCACCCACTTTAGCCCAGGGATAGCTCTTCAGTGGAGGTGGTGGAGTGGAGTGGAAGTTCACAAGATGTTCTTTCACCACTTTTCTCTCATTGAACTGAAAAATGCTGTTTGAAAACACTTACGATGAAGTAGTTATTTTTCGCATTTGTCTTGCTGGTCGAAATTTGTGGAACACTTCTAACAAGGCACAGAAGATGGTGCGCTCATAAACAGACTCGGACAAGCAACACACAGGTGAAATGTGCACTTTATTCTGAGTGTTTTTAAACTGTACCTTTACTTTTACAAGACAAAGGACTTTGAGGATCAGGGCTAAGCAGTTGGTTTTTGTTGCAAATCCACGTCTAGATAACCACCTCACTTCTGTTTAAAGTGCAGAGCCACTTCCCTCATGCTTCATTTTCAGCATCCACCTTCTAAAATGTGGTTGTCTTCACTTCCAGCTGGTCAATACATGTTCGTGCTCAACGTTTTCTTCAGTGTCCTCTTGTCCTTGGTGTCAGGTAGCTGTGGTATGCATTGCAGCACCTGAGCTTAATGTGCTGTCATTCCTACAGTATAATACAGTGTGTGTGTGTGTGTGTGTGTGTTACTTCAGTCCCGCAGTGCAGTGTCTCTGAGAGGACAGAATGAAAAGGAGTCAGAATTCGTCAGAGAGATTTTTTCAAATATCTAACATTCAGGATTTAATGATTTGTTTTGGCGTTCTTGGCAGTGTTGGTGGGATATGATGGAGTGCACATTACTGTATATGTGGCTGCGTCTGTGCGCGCGTGTGAGTGTGTGCTACTGTGTGTGTGAGTAAGCAGAAAGAGGGAGCGAGAGAGAGCGAGGGCGACTTTCACAAACGGACTTATTGATTTCCCATTTGAAAGCAGGGGTGAGTTTTCGGACGGGAGAGATTGGGAGGTGGAGTTGTCAGAGGAAAAAGGAAGACATGAGGTGGAAAAGAAAAGACAAAAGGTAGAGGGGGGGGGGTGGGTCCGGGATTGACAGCTGACTAATATCGATGACGCTTGGAAAGAGAGGCTGGACACATGTGGGATGAGAGTGGACGAACAGGGGGAGGGCTGGTGATTGGGCGTACAGGGGCTTGGCCTTACATCCCCTCCTTCCTCCCGTCAGAGATTGATGCTCTCAGTCAGGGCACACAGATGCTGGTAACACAACTCTGGCATAGGAAATGATGATGATTGATTGATAGGGGACGATGAGGGTCATATCCTGTGCAGAGGACAGCAGGACTGTTACTGACTGAATTACTTCGCCTCTCTCTTTCTCTCTTTTATCTCTTCCTCTGTCTCCATCAGTCCTCCCTTCACCTCCCCCAACCCACAATAACATCATCTCTGCCTTCCTGCATGATGTATCAAGTCAGCCTCTTCCTCTGTCTCTTTGCTCCCTTGCTGTTTTCGTCTCCCTTGCTACAGATGCTGTAACGCGAGTTTAGGTCATCTGTGGATTTTGAACCACAGTAATATCAACACTCTCTTCAATGTGAAAACCTCTCTGTCTGTAGCTGATAAACTCACGTCATCTTGGTTTTTAAGCTAACGTGAGTTTATCAGTTAAATAGGCTAACTGTTTCTTTACAGCATGAGAAGAACTTGTCAAAGTGTCACTTTTGAAACAATGGTAGTTCGATTTCACACAGAAGTAAAGAAACTGTTGACTGCCGATTCATAGAGCTGAGATGGCGACAGTTGCGAGATTATGTTAGCTGCAGCTACTTTGCGCCAGCTACTGCCATAGCTAATAATCCACACGTAGCCTAGGTTGAAAACTCTATGTGCAACTGACATCTTAAACCAACATTTTGTAGGAATTTCTATTGGTATTTGAGCAAATTGGCACCCCAGTTGAACACGGTAAATCACCGTTGTAAACACAAATCACAGGTGTCTGTAACAACAATATCAGATGCCATTGAGCTACCTATAGCAGCAGTTAGCGGTTACTTTAGCAACAAATAAAGCCATCTGACTTTTAGAAGGCTAACATACGATATTTATTGTCCCAGAGATGAAATTTTGCTTCGGCAATCGTGCTGCATACAGCTAAAATCAACTTAAAGGTGCAATATGTAAGAATTGAAATTTAAAACATTCTAAAATGAAATAAAAGAATGTGAAGAAATCACAGTTGTGACGTTATGACATCGATGTATATCGTGGCAGAGATATCTGCTGAAGTTAGCATGCTAGCTAGCTTCCCCCTGGCTGGAAAACCTTTTTCTCCCAGCAGTCCAATGCCCGTGTGCAAGTGATGTAAACACCATCACTCCTAAGGCAGTCCGGCTAGCTGCATGGCTAACTGAGCTAACACGAATACAGTAAGCAGCAGTTAGCAGTTACTCTAGTGATATGCTGCTTCTATTTGTTGGGACTGTGAAAAATGTCAGTAACTTCCCAAAAAACAAATAAAGACCTGGACACAGGTTGGATGTTCCAGTCTTGAACAAGTATTTTTCCAAACTTCCCCTCATAAAAATATAGTTCGCTTGCCTTTGGAAAGAATGTTATGTTAGTGCTGTAAGCCAGTTATCTGAGCATGCCATAATTTAGAGCAGATAAACACACACAGCTCAGTTCACTCCTTACACTTCTGCTCTTGTGTTTTGGGAAGGTAATTTAAAATAGCCGAGATACCATCAAGTTCTCGTCTAACACGCACACACAGTTCATGCTGTAGAGGAGCTGCTGCTGTGAGCAGCGGGGATCAGAGCAGGTGCCACACTCAGTGTCTTCAGTGTCCACACAGAAAAGGCTTCCCTCGGCGTAATTACATAATTACAGCGTCTACATCTCTTCAACAAACCACTTCACCTGCGAGTGGCTGCGTTTTTTTATTTTATATCTCTCCTAGACCAAAACTGACATGCTGAAGAATGTAGCTCCTCCATTGGGGGTTTTAGCTGCTGTTGCTAAAAGTTGAGTGTTAATAGGATGTACGTTTATTCAGTGTGCATTAAATCCTTGCACGGTTTCCAAACCCTCCACGACAAAAATGTAACAGTGTTTCCCGCAGAATGATTGTTAACCTGTGGTGGGTCTTGTGATGGCAGCGACAAACAAACAAGTGTGAGAATGAGCTTCAAAAATCAACTTGTATGATTACATACTCCACAGTGTTGCTTCAGTCATCCACTTTAATACACACACACTTGCCTTGCCTTCCTGTTTCTCTCTCTCAGTACATAGCAGTCGTACATTCGTCAGCGATATGATTAATAAAATTGTCCAATAAACCCATCTCGCGGGGCTTATTGTTAATTATGTCACCAATCAAAACTAGCTTGATACCGAATGACATCCCAACAATCAGGTGCACTCACAAGCTTTTAGCAAACAGCGACATAAGTCGGCCTACATAAGTGAGTCAGTAGGGACATCTCAAGCTGTTTTATTGTTGACCAAACCCGGCTATTTTTCACAGGAAGTCAAACCATCTCCATGCGTTTTTGAGCGACAAAGCCTGGTGGTTTTTTTTTTAGGAGACCTGGGGGTATTTCCAGCCGTGTTTTTGGCAACCAAAACAGGTACTTAAGGCCAAACCAAGATGTTTTCCTAACCTTAAACAAGTGTTTTTCGTGCCTAAAGCTAAGTAGAGCATAAGCACAGAGTTGTGAAGCTAAAAAGCTAAATGGAATCGAACGTCCTCATGTGGGAAACATTGTATATGGAGCAAATCTTTTTTCTTAGCTCACTAGTAAAATCATTGTCAGCACTCCCGGTTTAGCCTCACAGTCGTTAGCTCGCCGCGCTGAGTGAGTCATGTGGAACAGAAATGTGGGTCGTGACGTTTGGCCGGTACACAATCTTATTTATAAAGGTCAGTGCCGAAAACTGATCCAAAACTTCCAAGTGGTGCACCCCCTCTTCTCCACTGTCTGTCTGGATGTCTCTCTCTTGCTCTCTCTCTCTCTCTCTCTCTCTCTCTGTATGTGTCTCTCGCCCTTGAAGCTGCATCAAAGTGCAGCAGCAGAAAGAGGGAGATCGTGAGTGGAGCACACGATGCTTTTTTTACAAGTCTTCGCTTGTGAAACCTCAACCCTATTTATGTTTGTTTGGCGACATGTGTGAGGGTGATCCGGGCATGTGTGTGCTGTGTAATGCGCGCGTTTGTTGTGTGTCATTGTGTTCCTGCGTTTTCATGGGGCTCAGTGTAATCACAGCTCTAATCTGTCTGCCAGGAGTCTGTGTGTGGGTGACATTAAAGTTCTCATTAGCACTGTAACTCAGCACCAATGTCACTGTGAAGAAACCAACGACACATCCACTGCAGCAAAGTCTACCCACCATGTCTCTCTCTGCGCGAGTGTGTGTGTGTATGTGTGTGTGTGAGAGAAAGCGTAAAAAACGTCTCAAGCTTACAGTTCGAATGATATCTTGCGCCCGTTCTCCTCAGCGTGCCGTCGATTTTGCCACTCACGTAGGCAAAAACTGAGATGAAACAGTCCGTGAGTGCTCAGCGTAACAGCGTGCACGGTTAAAAAGTTGAGGAACGATAAAAAAAAGAAAAAAAACGTTGTGTGATTTACCGGCCCGTGAATCATGTCTTGTTGCGCCACATTTTCATTGAATAACTTAGCAGTTATCTTTACAGACACACACGCTGTTTGATGTAGCTTATGCTGAAGTAAGGCAGGATGAATGAGAGAGAAGAGGTGGAAAGAAAGGGATAGCTGGGAAGAAGGGAGAGATAGGTTACCATGGTAACAGGAAACGGGCTTGAATTGAATGAAAGATGTGGTGTAGACTGTTGGACTGGGTAAAAAAACCACAACAATACCAGGTCTGCCGCTGCTGCCTTACCCGCACATGCTAGCTGTGTAGCTGCATGGATTTCTTTTTCTCTCTTCTCTCTCACCCATCCCGTCCCCGTCCCGATCCTCCTGACCCACCTCTGGATGCCGTCTGAATAAGCATGGCCTCGAGCGCCCTGCACCAAGTTAGTCTGAGTTGTTTGCAGCAAGCATATTAAGTAAAGACAGAACCAGAGCGAGTGAGAGAAGTGGGTCAGGGGAGGATAAGGGCGTCTGCACTCAGGCCGGTTCTGTCTGATTTCACACATCCCGGCTAATCAGCCTCTAACACTTAGCATCCTCGCCCTCTCGTGAATGCTAACGCGCAGGCAGGCTGGAGTACCGGTTGTTCTTGAGGGCTAACAGGCTAACAGAGAGCTAATCATCTCGGAGGGATGCTTAAAGGCGATCCAGTGTGGTGTTGCCACCGTGTAGACGAGTCAGCCAAGGTTTCTCTGCCGTCAGCCGCGGATTTGATTTTAAACACACAGGATTTTAGTGCCGGCTTCCCCTGAATGAATGTGTTTTTCTTGAAAGAGGCAGGTGTAGTGGAAAAGGCAGCAAAAAGTGAGAGCAAGGGAAGGAGTGGAGAGAGTGATAGCAGATCCATCAGACTTGTCTCTTGTGTCCTTGGTGACGCAGATCTGCAGTTTTTCTGCAGCAGGAACAACAGAGAGACAGAGAGACAGAGAGTACATTTCGAGGGTCAGGGGCTGAGACAAACAGGGAACAAGCTCAGGGAGTGAACACTCGGCACCTGCAGTGGGACTTGGCTGCTACAGTAGTTGATTTTTTTCAGGAGGAAATGGGGTCTCTGATTTGCATTATGCAGCATTCAAGCTGCAACGCCAGCCCTACTACAAAGTTCAGAAAAATCAGCTTTATTTCCAGTGGCTGGGCTTTACTTAGCGCTGAAATAGATTGATTTCTTTTCTGGCTTTTGGGCCGAAACCTTGTTGTTTCTTAGTCGTTAATGGTGTGTGTATATGGAGGGTATGAAGCTAGGGACTGCGGATTGAAGAATAATGCAGATGTACTGGACTCCTTCAACTTCATGAGCAGATGCCTTCCGATGCTGAAATGAAATCAAACAAAAAAAACAAACCCTTCGCAGCCACCAAATGCGGAGAGTTCTTACTCACAGGCAGCTTAATGACATGAAATGATAGTAATCTCCTGGTGTAGAGGTAAATGAGGGGGCAAGCAGGTTCACTTAGTCATGCAGAGTTAGCTTGATGACAACCAGAGTGTTTTTTTTTTTTACTAGGCTCACCTGCTGAGTGGTGCTCTTGTTACAGCAGCACATTACCACTTCAGTTATGTATACAGGTTGACTTCAGCATTTCTGACTCGATTTTATTCATTGTAGTCACTCAATTTTCATACCTCTAATTTTCATTTCAACTGTTTTATTAAACATGTTTACTGCACAAAGGAAAACACTATCTTAAATACCAAATATGCAGGATCTCTACAACATAATGTGTCATGGGTGGGTGACCAAAAGATTTGGTCGATATCCGATGCACAGTAACACCAGGGCCAGGATCACTGACATCGATATCATATATTTTAGTTTTAAAATTGTTGTTTAAACACAAGACATGAACTTTGAATTGCAAATGACAAAGCATGTTTGTTGTAGTAAAAGCAACTGTTTGCCAGTTTTTCAAATTTAAACCCGATGTTTATAGGTAACCTGAGAATGGTAATGGGGGGAAAGGGAGTTGGTTACCTCACTGAGAAGTTGGAGGTGTGCAGCCTGTCACGTGCAGCTCTTCATCTGACAGCTTACTAAAACTTCCTGTTCCTTCCACAGAAGGAAGTTGTTTAAAACTAATCCCTGACATATGTCAAACCAATCTACTGTACAAAAAGAAAAGAAAAGAAAAGCTAAAAATGAACGTTGTTTTGCTCTTTAGACTCTTTTTTGATCAATTATAGCAGTAGGCGCTAAATCACTGAACACAGCATTTCCTGTGATTCGGCTATGTCAAAATAAGAGTCAGCTAGTGTTTCGCCAGTTAATCTCAATGTGAACGTCTCAGTGTGGCCTCATAGCTTCACATCCCCCCCTGTAGTTCTTGTAATAGAAGGTGGCGAGGACAGAAAGCAGAAAGAAAGTTGGGAGACTTGTGATAAATGGTAGCGAAAGTGGTCAGACACAGCTACAGTATATACGTAGGTAGAAAAGCTGAAATAAAGCATCGTCTTTGTAAAACTTAAGTAAGTCTCATTATGAAGCGTGTTATTACCACAGACGGAAGATGTTTTACATAAAGTGTGGACTGAGTTCATTTTCATTAAACATATGCTTTTTCTCTGCCTTTTTAAATTTTAACCAGCCCTCTTTAAGCTAATCCAGTCAGAGTGGTTCTATAAATGGACCACTGAAAACTTTGGCTTAATTAATAAAGGTTAATGCATTCAAGATGGAACACTTAATCCTTCAACGCGTGGCCTTTGGTCGAACATTCACTTTCAACATGTTTAATATCAGTTTCATCAATATTTATTGTAGAAAACCAAGTAAAGTTTTAAATGGTCTTTCCAGGCCTTGAACATATCTACTCTTTAAGAGAATGTGACAGATGTTTACGCAGAACCTTCCACAGTATGAGCGCAACGGTTTGAAAATGGGAAAACGGCTCTCTGACTCAACAATCTTTCTCTGACATCAGGCTGTCAGTTGTGACTGGGCAACATCCAATAAAAGTTTGACATGGTCTTATTAACTCCGTAAACCAGCGAGGAATCCCATCATGGTCCTGTGCCGGCAGTCAGAGTCCATTACCACAGAGAAAACAAAATGTAGTTGGTAGCACAGGTCTGGAGCTGCTGTCTGAATCACAGTCTTGTAACTGTAGCATCAAGGAAGGTTTACATGAGTACATCTCTGCATTAAAAACTTGAAATAGCACCTTTCTGGCCAGACGCCGGGTTTCTATTTTCATTCCTGTTGCTCGCGTTGAAAGCGCAACTGGAATGAGGAACAGTTGATTAATAAAGTTGAAATGAGGAGTTAGCTCGTCGTTTACAGAATCTTGATTCATATCTGATCATCACTGCTTCGTTTTACAGTTTGAGTCTGAGATACGCGAGCGGCGTACGATGCGTGCATTTGTTTTGGTCTGAGATGCTCATGCTCTTGTGCTTGTAGTAGTCACTGCACTTACCTGTGCATCCCATTTACGCATTTATTGAATGTAGCTCTTAGTGTAAGTTCAGGCAGGAAGATAATTATCATTCTCATTTCCTCATCACGATGGGTCTCAGCTTCTCATTAATTATCCAACAAACCCACAGGGGGACTGTTGAAGGGCTCTCCTACAGTATGCATCAACCAATGATCATCCTAGCTGAGGGGTATCCAAACTACACGACACTATAAATAGTGGTGCTGTTTAGCTGCATCTGCAGTAAAAGTGTCAAAGCTGGTGGCACTTGCGCTCTTACATCCGACTGAACACCCTGTTTCTGTGATGTCTGACGATGGAAGCAAATATTTCTTTTTCCAGATCACTTTGCTTGTGTGTGCGAACAATTGCTGCTGTTTGTCCTTGTCCACGGCGGTGTGCTGTATGTTTGTGCTGGTTAAAAATGTTTACTCTTCTCTGAGCATACTGTGTTTTATTAACTGAATGTATTCGTTCTATCGGAGCCTTTCTGCACTGTAGCATGTTTGCAAATTCAGTTTAACACCCACCTTTTGATTCAAGACAATCACAAGAAGCTGGTCATCAAAGAAATATGAAGACCACGTGGAGGTTTACTGTAAATCAGAGACTACTTTTTCTCGCAATGTCTTATTGCGTGTAAACTATTATTGCTAACCCAATTGCTGGAATGCATGTTGGCAATGAGTGTTTCTGAAGACCACGGATATGTTCAGAACTTTCTTTCTTTGTGATGCAACTTTACGTTTCTTTGGGTCCAGTTTTCTATTTTGTGTTGTGACTATACTTAGTTAGGGTTAGGAGAAAAATCATGTTTTTCCTTGAAACACCTGTTTTGGTTTAAACAAACATGGCAGGAAATTGACCCGAAGTTGCCTTAAAAATATCCAGTGGTTTGACACTTACAAATGTTGAAACCAAGTTTCACACTGTAGTATATAGATATGAATGTGCAGATGTAGACTTCAGTACTATTTGATCGATTTACATGGTCCAAACTTTGGAGGCTATGTTTTCACCCATGTCTGTTTGTTGGTTAGTTGGATTGTCAGCAGTATTACACAAAAACGACTGAACAGATGTCCTCTGAACTTCGATTGAGCATGGGACTCAAAAAGGATCCAATTAACTATTTTATGTGGATAAAGGAACAGATCCAGGAATCTTTTTAATTTAACAAAGCAAGTAAGACGTTTTCATTAATTTCAGGGAATAATGCATGGATCTGGATGCTAAAAATGTGCCGTATTTATGTGGCTGGTGTCTATGAGCATGAATACATAATGATGTGACGTGGCTGTGCACTGAAATACTTATATAATTGTATTAGAATAGAACAACTGAGAGTTTGACTTGTAATGGCGAAGAGAGAGAGAGAGAGGGGAGATGACATGCAGCAAGGACAGAGTCGGACCCGGGACGCTGCAAAGGACTCAGCCTCCGATGGGGTGCGTGTTCCACCAGGGGAACATTCAAAGCTAATGTATGTAGTCGTTTTTATGCGTCATCTGTTTACCTGCATCAAGAGGCAGGAAGCTTGATCAAAACTCATTCATGCATCATATTGTCAGCGACAGTGGCGGCTGCTGGTCTTTCAAGGAGGGGAAGCTCATTTTTCCGGCCTACATCATCAATGTGTTTGTTTATTTATTATATATACAGTGAACCCTCGCTATAACGCGGTTCACTTTTCACGGTCTCGCTGCTTCACGGATTTGCATCATGCATTGTGTTCTGCATTCTGATTGGCTAAACAGTCTCTCCGCGTCTTCTCTACCTGTGTGTCAATAACGTTATGGTTTAATATGTACACGTACGTAAAACAGCGACAACAACTACCGATAACTATGTTCTTCTCTCCAAAAAACACACCTGCACCGCAGGCTTTAGAAGAAAAAAACGCCACAGAGCGGAGTCAGGATGCAGCGGCTCAGTCAGAAGAGCAGTGAAATACTGTACTGTACACGTCAGTCACTATTTGTCCTACTGTACTTTGTATTTTTTTTCATAATCATTTTTCATTTTCTCCCGTTCCAATCCGTCACGGTGGGGCGGTGCTGATCCCCGCAATATTAACCCTTCAGTTCGTATTGATGATTAAAATTATTATTTATTTATTTATAACTATATTATTTTACAGTACAGTACAGTAGTTATTTGTAAAAAAAAACAAAAAAACAAACAAAAAAAAAACAAACGTTTATACAGTACTTTTATTTGTTAAACAAATGCTTGGGCCTGTAAAAAGGTTTTGTTCCTTGCTTTCAATGTTTTATGGAGTATTTCATTGTATAATAACTGTAAAAAAAATAAAGGTTTCTACTTCACGGATTTCGCCTATCGCGGGTTCTTTTTGGAACGTAACCCCCGCGATAAACGAGGGTTCACTGTATTATTATTATTCAGGACACCTGAAAAGACCTGTTACTTTTCCCCACCTTTTGCACTAAATCAATCTTGACCTGCCCTGCTGTTTAACTCTAACAACATTCATATTATCTGCCATGATGTGCAGCTTGCTAATGCTAGCAGCTGGAGCTGCTGCGCCAGGCTACTGTGAAGTGTGACCGCCTGTGAGTGTGAGTGATCGTGACAAAGTCGCTGGGGATCGGTAAAGTCTCCGGATCAGTTCAGAACAACGGAATGAAAAACTTGGAAAATGCTCCGGTGGATGTTTATTCTTCAAGATCGCAGATTCGCTCATTTGGCTGTCAGTCAAAAAAGGATTCCACCTCAGACAGCTCATCCAATCATCATGCAGAAGCCGAGCGTCCGGGCCAGCCCACTGCCCCATAGACCCCCAGAGACGCTGAGCGTCCGATGGGCGGGACAAAGCCCAGCATTTATCCAATGACCGTCTGGTTTCGCTGCAGTGGAACAACCCGCTCTACGCTTCCCCATTGAAGTCAGTAGAAGCTGAGCGTCCGACTGTGGAAAGCGCTGTGGCGCTGCGGGGATGAATGAGAAGGAAGTTGCGCCAGTTACCTGTGATAAGTAGCTGATTCTGAACAAAAGATGAAGGCTTTCTAGCGCGTATTTAGTCAATGAAATGTACACACAGCAGTACATATTTCACCACTTTTTTTTTTTTTTTTGGTGACATTTTAGGGGAAGCTGAGCTTCCCTTGCAGTCTTAGAGCAATCGCCACTGGTCAGCGACAGTATTTGCATCTCTACAGATGAAGTTGGTGTCAGGCTGAATGCAGAGTGATTTCTTTGCCAACTTTCTTTGCTCCAATTTGATCATTTAAATCTTGTTTGCAGCGGACAACAGACATTCTGAGCGTACGTCTTTGTACGCGTGTGATACAGCCTTGGCTATGACAGCTTTTTAAAACTTAGCAGAAAAAAATCCTTCTTCTTCCATCCCTCCTGACCTTCTCGTCTTTTACTCTTGTGTCTCTACTTCATGATGTGAGTCATAGCTCAGAAAATACATTTCTCACTCCATTTGAAACATTTTCATCTCACGCAAATGTGTCCTCACCTCAATTTGCATTACCCTGTTCGAACCGTGGCCAGCTTCATTTTCATGCAGTCTTGTCAGACAGAGATTTGGTTCACTTTTCACTGTAGTTCATCTTCACACTCAAACTACTGACTATCTAGGAATAAAGAATCATGAGACGATGAAACAAGATTATTATATATATTATATATATATTTAATGGTAATTTGCCAAAATGCACTGTTCAACAAGCAGTCTCTTCAACAATAACCTGTCTGTCCAGACATGCTGAGGCCTTGACATCTCAGATTTAAATGACAACAATTCTTTAACCCATATTGAATGTCAGGCTCTTCACCAGTATATGCAGCGATTTCTGTGAAAGATGACATTAAAGCAGCTGTGTTATAACATATCACACCTGCAGCTGCTGTAAGGCCCCCCCCCTTAACTGTCAGAGATTTCCCTGTGTGCTTATGTGCAGTGTGCGAGCTTGTGTGTGTTGCTTTGCATCACTCACACACACATACAGAAAGAGAGAGAGAGAGAGAGAGAGAAGGAAAGAGAGAGAGAAGAGAGACAGTGTCAGCCGTGCACCTGTGTATGTTATGTCCTGTGTCAGTGTGGCCTCTCTGAAGCCTGATGTTATCAACCTCTGGTGATGAAAGGCAGATTTTGTCCTCTCCAGGTGTCCCTGCCGGTCGGTTAGGAGGAGGGGGAGGATGAGGGGGAGGGGGAGGAGGAGGAGGAGGAGGGGGGGAGGAGGAGGAGAGAGGGGAAGTGGTTTCTGCAAGTCCACCGCGGGCCTTGCTGGACATTAATGACTGACTTGTTATTAAGCTATTTCATGCTAATGTGAGTTGAGTTTCAAGTCTAGGCATGGGTCTGAATCAAAGCTTAAATCCCTTTGGATTTATTATCATCCTCTCGTATAATCTCTCACAGGGCTAAGTGCCTTGAACAGTCACCATGATAATGAAGCACCTTGTGCCTGAAGATTGAGTAATGTAGTCTTAATTGGCTAAATAGCATTTCTTTCAACCTTTTGAAATCGTACAATGACTGTCTAATTACGGCTTATATGGTGGAACATGTGGAACATACACTCAGTTGCCACTTTATTAGGTATGCCAAGCTGAACCCAAGGCAGTCTACTATAGCTGCTCTGCACTAAAAAATGCCTACCATTGTGAAGGTCATAATGTTTTCATTTCCGTCCATGGTCATTCTGGTCATTCTTTGCTTTAGTTTGTGGCCATTGAAGAATGTGTTTCCATTGATACTTCCATCGATATAAATAGGATGGGAACATATTTGAGTATAATGAATGAAAAATCTTCTTTGGGGATCAATGCGATACAATTCAATGACAGTTTGACTTGCTACCAATGAAAAAACAAAATATAGACATTAATTGATCGATTTAATTAATTTAACAAACTTAAATTATTCTAATTAGGAACTTGGTCAATATTAATTGACTTCCATGATCTAGTTTTAAATGCAACAGCAGGACAAAGTAAAGCTGGTGACCTTACTGAGAAGTTGACGTACAACTGTAAAATCAGTCACTTCGAACAGGGCAGCACCGAACACTGTCTCCTGTCCTTATCCTCGAATGATTCTAGCTCTTCAGCATCTTCCTGTCCGTTTCTATCCTCAGGAAACCTCCATGTTTTATTACTTCTTCCACATCTTGCTGCATCTGACTGTGACGTTGAATACATCAGGCCAGTCCAGGAAACAACACAATGCACAGGCTTTCTGATGCTGCCTTTCAGGACACTGGGTTTATAATAGGTAACAAAGCACCAGCTGAATATTTCAGTCGCACAGCCTTGCTGCTAGGACGGATGATTCTTGAAGTGAGAGAGCTGTAAGGAAGAAAATGAGCATATGTCAGTGTGTAGCGCTTGAGTGCCAGTGTATAGTTTGTTTGACAACAAACACAACTATTTTTTTCCCATGTAAAATAGTTTGTACATCTCGGTTTACGTTCGGTTTTTCATTTTGTATTCAGTCGGCCAGACGATGGAATATACATTCATGTTTTACTAAGGTCTGGCCTGAACGTTGGCTCTATTGAGCACACACTTGCCTGCAGGTTAGGGGTCTTGAAATTAACCAGTGATAAAAACAATAATAAAATAGGCTAAATGTAATTCCAACAGTGCTTCTTGTTGTGCAGTCCAAAATCGTCCACAATGAGATATTAAGATACAGTATAGGCAGCTAGCTGTATCTTTAGGCTGCTAGTGACTATTTTAGAGTCATTTTCTTAAAGAAGACACATTGTGTTCATTTTCAAGTTCATGGTTTTATTTTGGGTTACTACTAGAATAGGTGTAGATGCTTTAAAGCTCAAAAAATGCATGCTGTACAGTGCTGCAGCACTTTATTCCCATTCTGTCTGAAAGGCTCTGTTTTAGCTCCTGTCTCTTTAAGGCCCCTCCTCCTGACATGCACTTAACGTTAAACTTGCAATATGTCAGGTATATTTTAGGTGAAAACACTAAATAATTACTTCAAATTATCAACAGAATGTCAGGAAATAACAGTTTTGTGTTGTGAGTTACATGTGTTGTATTGCAGAGATATCTACTGGAGTCAGCATGCTAACAGCTCGTCCCGGCTTGTCCCGGTTCAGCGTTCCTGTGCTAGTTGTGTGAACAACAACACTCCTCTGGTGATCTGTGCTCCCTGTCTGGACCGCTACATGCACAGCTAACTGAGCTAACTAGCGGCTAACGGCAGCTATAGCTAGCAGTTATTCTTTAGATATGCTGTCTTGGCTCATTCTTGGGAACGGAGGACCAAACACAGGAAAGAGTTGTTGTTCCTTTACTCAAGACCTGCAAATAGACGCTTCAACCATCAACATGTGATGCTTATGGCTAAAGGCGCCAAAACATCCTCTTATTCTTACATAGTGCACCTTTAATTCCATCTGTACCACAGTCATATCAGTAGTCACCAGTATCCTGCTGTGAGTTTCCCTGTTTGATACGGATACTAATATTAAGCACAAACAAATTCCAATATGTTTGCCTTGCCATTCTTTCAGTCAGTGTCAAGCTACTGTCAGTGAGACTTAACACATCCTGCAGATAGTTCACATCGGAAACAGCAGGATTATGCCCACTTTTAACGTGACGTATCCGTGTTGGAGACATTGAGTTTCACAGCAGCTGAACACCGAATGAAATGGAGAATATAAAAGGTACTTATGACTCAGAGAATGAACATGAAGACCGTTCTCTCATATCTTAACCTGTTTCATCTTGATGGCTTGCTCTCTCTGCATTTGAGAGACAGAGAATGGTGAGCTTTGTCACCTCGTATAAACTCAGTGTCCCGAAAGGTAGCAGAGAGCTTGTGAGTTGCGTCTCTTATCGTATCTCTAATCGGTAGCGTTCAGCATAACACACAGATGCATTAATATGTGGAAGAAACACGCAACGATACATCAGTTATCCAAGAAGGGCAGGAAGATGTTGAAACGAAAAACAGCTACTATTTGAGAATGTGAGGAACCAGCAGACATTAGCCAAAATGGTGGCCGTTTGTCTTTGTAAACATATTCGCCAGCAGGAACTAATCACTGATCTGTATCAGATTGGCTGTTTCTAATTACATGAAAACAGTGAGCGAGGAATCACCCTGAAAAATATTGATTCCTTTGTTGACAGCAGCCTGTCCCTCGTCAATAAGTGAAAAAGTCCTGCAGCCAGAAGAAACATACAAAAAACACAATTCAATGATAGAGAAATTGTTTTCAAATAAGCTAACAATCATCAGTAAATCCAAGACATGAAATGACAGTGCTTTCTTTTATTATCAGTCCGAGTAGCTTTGTGCTTCTACCACCAGCCTCTCCCAAACCTTTGTCACATGAAGTGAAATTTTCACCCCGTGTACGTTAACCTGCTTGCTTTTTTTTGTGTCCGTGTGTTTAATAAGTGCTTCTCTTTGAAAGAGTCGTGGCAGGAGGTAGCCGACTACTGTTCAGGCCGCCTCATCTCCCCTCCCTGTGCACCCCCTGCTGGCTCAGCTGGTCTGGAAACCCACCTTAATATAGATCAGGCACCTGGGAGAGCAGCGTGGGGTCCCGGCCCTCTGGCCTGTTCCAGGGCTTTATTGATAGGCACCGAGCCAAGCTGCCAATATCACAGCAGCACATGGACCTGGTGGCTGTTGTTTAGTGTGTGATGGTGTGTGTGTGTGTGTGTGTGTGTGTGTGTCGACTTTTTTTCTTTTTGTGTTTTCCATCTTTGCTCGTTTAGTCGTGTATTGACATTGTAAGAAAAATGGGTTTGTACATCCAAACAGCCTTGTCTGCACACACACACACACAGGCGCATACTAACCTGTACAATCTGAGCCTAGCATGGGACCGCTCTGCCTCTGCTTTTGAAAGTAGCTGGCAACATAGTGAAGTGTTTCAGGTGAAAGAAAGTGTATGTCGTTTGATTTCCTTTGCTCCTGACCCCACCACGTTTTTATTTACGCTGCTGCCTCTCATGTTAAAATGTCATGATTTATTCCATCTGAATAATGGCATTGCTGGTGTTGAATCAAATCGCGGACAATGAGAACAGAGCACGGAGGCGAACATCTTACATCTTTCCCCCGTGTTGCAGAGGCTTGACTTCATCTATGGAGCATATTTGAACATGAGAACTCTGTGAAAAATGGGGGTAAAGAGGATGGGTAATGAGAAACACGGAAGAAAAAAAGTGCAGGAGGAGGCAGACAGAATAGAAGGAGAAAGAAGAGGTGGTTAATATTTCATTAGTTAATTAGAGAGTGTGCTACGTTCTGAGTGAGTGTGCTGTAGCTCTAGGCTCCTGTCACTGTGGCCAGCACAGTCATCACTTACTGTACAAGCCCATTTCCGATGGCCTCCACTTTACAACAAATACAGTACCGGGACTAGTTCTTTTCCACAAAGGGAAGTACATGCAGAAAGTTAAAGGGAAAGAAAAGATAAAGGTTTTTAACGTGCAATGTACAGTGAGGCAAATACTGTGCAGGCCGCAGTGGTGTTCCGGTTTCTTCGTGCATCCAGATAAACTTGGTTTTAGTGGTATACGATGCAAGACATTATTAAACATTGTCAGAGGACATGCCAGAGAGGCCATGTGAGTGGATCATAACGTAACGTGAAAAATTAGACCTTCACTGTCCCTCTCTTTTGCCCATACGAGCATGCGGACAATTGGTTTAAGTTGTGTGGATTTCTTTGTAAAGGACTTGGGTTGGATTTTTTTCCTGTGACAGTCCAAAGGATGTTCCTCATCTCAGTGCCTCTCTCCGCTATGCTAACAGACAGCAACAGTAGCTAACAGTAGGTTAGACGGCTTCCAGCAAGTCACCAGCAGGGAAGCAGAGCATTGTGCTGCTAAACGGCACCAACAGGAAGACATATTTCAGCCACCTATAAGAAGACGCACCCAAATTTTGTTATAAATATTTAAGTTTATGCTATGTTTTGAACACTTTTGGTGCTTTACATTGCCGTCTGACAGCCCTTTCCTTTTGGGACTACATTCCCTCAACTGTACATGGTCACACTCTATGACACTGCTGTTTGACGGCAATGTGAAGCACCTAAGACGTTCAAAATATAGTGTACACTAAAAGGGATTTTTCTTTTTTTGAGGTCGACCTTCTTTTAGGTGCTTAAAATACGTCCTTCTGTTTGTGCCGTTTAGCAGTACAGTGCTCTGCTTCTCCACACGGGGTGAGCTGACGGTCATCTGCTGGAGCTAATACACTGACTAGGGATAAGTAACTCATACAACCCCACATCAAAAGACCCAACCATCACTTTAATACATGGTCTGGGAAATTTTACTGCTATTAATTTAAGGTAAGTGTTAGCTTCTCCAACACTTGAGGTTTGAGTAGCTTTCCAGTCATAATATTTTGGTGTTCCTGTCGTTTCCCATTTAACAACAGTGGTGCCGTCATTCTCGGCAGCTGTTTTGAATTCAGGACAGGGCGTCCTCCAGCTAGGAATAATAACTTTGGAAATTCTTCAGTTAGGAAGGTTCTGTTTAGCTAATAGACATGTTCCTATCCTGAGATAATTTTTTCTCTAAGTAAGAAACGTGTGTCTGTAATATTGAAAATCATAAACGTCACCCTGAACTAAGACAGGATTTCAGACTTTCTGTAATGAGGCCCCCGTGCTGAGCAGGTGGGTGGTGCAGTCATACCTTACACCAGAAAAGCAGTGCACCTCTGTATTACAGGTAGCATTCGGTATTGTTGTTGTTGTTCTATGTTGTTGTTGTTTGTTTGCACTAAAGCTTCTTGGGAAACATTATTTCATTGCACTGTGTGCTGTGTATTTGGCTGGAATGACAATAAACCCTCTTGAATCTTGAATCTTGAATCTATTGCCGATGAAACAACCACTACCACAGCTGTTGCCCCGCCTTAGTGCGCGGCTTCGTCTCGAAAAATAAAGAAAAAGTTGCCAAATGCTGCACAAAAACTATGGCCTTAGAGACTCTGAGAGAGGCAAAGTGAGGGCATGAGTTGAGGACAATCAAGGACAGAAGGGCAGCACTGGGGAAAGCAGTGGGAGGCGTTGGTTTCCTCAGAGAGAAACCATGGAAATGCCACGAGTTACCTCAGGCTCTCGGGGAGCAGCACTGAGAGAGAAGACAGTGGAAGTGCGTGTTTTAGGTGTGTGTGTGTGTGTGCATGTGTGTGTGTGTGTGTGTGTGAGGGAGACGGACAGAGAGGAACATTTGGAGAAAAGAGATTTAGCTTTTGACACACAGTGGCTGAAAAAGTAGAAAACGTCTCTCCTCTGTTTGCCAATTCTTAATTAAGTCTCACTGCTATTTCAGGCCTAGATGTTAACAGAGAGGTGAGAATGTGTGTTTTCTTATTAACACGCTTGTTTTGATGTGAGAATGTCACTCGGCGACCAAAAAAAGATCCAGATGTATTAATGATGAGTCATAGAGCTCTCAATTGAGGGAGAGCGAGTGCTGAAGAGGTGAAAAGCTCTTGGTTTTGTGAGAGCAGGTCTACGGAGACGGGAAATCCTGACCAGGTCTCTCTACAGGTGGAGAGCGTTAGCATCTGCAGATTTGGCTGCGAAACATTCGGAATGCTATAATTACCACGCGCGCATATACAGGAACGCACATGAAAAGCTTTGCCTTGTTGGGCGAGTCCCCCGTGCGAAAAGCGTCTTGCCAGCCCATGAATAAAGTTTTCCGCAGAGAGCGGCGCGGGGAGAGACTGATGCACATGAGCTGTGATTGATGGTTTATTGAGCTTATCAACCCAGAGGGGAACAGAAAAACCCAATCCTCCAACTCTTCTCTTCTCACAGCAAGACCAGTGGAAAAAAAAACAAAGCGAGCAGGGACCAAGGTCTGCATGTTAATTACAAGTGTATAAGATAAACCCAAGTGCATTGTGTGTGCACGCATGTGTGTGTGCGCGTGTGCGTGTACACTCGATAATTAGCACCAATTCGAGAAGAATTAGAGGCTTGAAGCCGCAGGAAGTCATTCATTCAAAATAAAAGGTCTCATCATGAAAGGACTTGCAGCTTAAAAGAATCAGCGGTAATATGTATCGTAATGGGTTTATTGTTTACCACAGTGTAAAGACAGCATTGTTGAAATGAGCTCTCTCTCTAAGATTGGCCTCACTCAGTCAAATAAGGAATTGACCACTCAAGAAAGCACATCATAAGATGTTAATATAATAGAAATACAGACAAGTGACAAATTTGAGTGGAGAATTATAAACGGTGGCTCAGTTATGCTCGCCACCATCATCAAAACACCAAATGCTGGAATATCTTTTGGAAGAATGGTGTCCCATCACTCCAGTAGAGTCGCGTTGAAGCTGTTCTGGGAGCGCCTGGTCGCCAAACACCTTATGCAGACACTTTATGTTGGTTGGTTAGTTGGTTGGTTACTGTCTTTAATTGCATTTTTTTTCCAATTTATAGGGACAGTTGATCCTAAAATCAAAAATACACGTTTTTGCCTCTTGCCTGTAGCGCTACTTTGTCCTTCTAGGTTGTTTTGTTATGAGATGCCAAGTTTTAGAGATATCGTCTGCCTTCTCTGGAATATAATGGAACTAGATGGCGCTTGGCTTGTGTATAAAAGATAACACTCAACAGCATTGTCCCTTTCAAGAGAACGTGATCCGGTTACTCAAGATAATCCACAGACCTCGTCGTGAGCGCTTTCATTCAGGAACTATGTTCGTTCTAGCAAACTATACCGCCAACAATATCGATACACAGAAGAAAGTGTGCATCTACTCAGGGACTAATTAAGCTAACTCAACCGAGGCGGACACTGTATCAAGCTCAGGCCTCTCGTCCATGAGAGGATGCATGCGTCCTCCTGCCAAAACTCATGCCAAAACAATATAGATAGATAAACAGCACTACAGGTATGAGTATAAAAACATTATTTTTGATTTTGGGTTGAATTGCCCCTTTAAATTATACCTTTCAAACATGTAGTTAGAGTTATAACCCTACATGCTGCACAACTGGGATGATACATTACATTTCATTCAGTTATTGTAAGAAAAATAGAATAGAGAATCACTAGTGTTCACGTTCCCATCGACTGAATGACTTTTCATAACCTTGCATGGCTTTTGTACGTGTGTGAGTAAGCGTCTGACTGGCCTCCAGCCGTTTTCTGTGTTTGTCATGTGAATTTTTCATACACTTGATGTGAGCCTAAAGCGCCGCTGCACTCAAAGAAAAACGCATGGCACGGTTCCTGTGAGAACTTGGAGGGCATTATGCAACCAAGCCACCGTACTGTTACAGTATCCAAGGCAACACTTTCATGTGCATCACACGTTTGAAACGGCTGCAACTGTATGAGCTCGGACCCCCCTTTTGCACTTCAAATGAATTTCTACTCCGATTTAGACTGGCAAAGTTTGCTGTCTCTCCCTGAACTGTTCCAGTGAGCAGAATGTATTTCACGTCGGAAAATTAGCATTCAACGGTAGCTTTCACCCTCACATCAGGGTGTTGGTGCTGCTGTTTTTAGCAGCTTTCACTCCTACATTCCTGGTTCTAGCCAGTTATGACTCAGGACTACTAATTGTCTTCATGGCATGAAGGAACCCTCGGGGGTATCAGGAAATAACGGAGTGATAACTCACGTTCATACTTTTTTAGATCAGCCTTTTCGCTTCCAGGTATGTCATGTGATCTCCAGTATGTGTGTGCGTACTGTAGGTGTGTGTGTGTGCGGATATTCTTGAGGTAGACTCAGTATGTCTCCTGGTCAAAGAAGTGATGTGTGTGTGAGTGTGTGTGTGTGCATCGGTGGATGCAGCAGTGTAACTAGGATGATTCCTGCTGTTGGAGTAGATAGTGGTGACCTGGCAGTGGTGTTATTTGGCTGAGAAAAGACTCTGGCCCTCTCCAATCCTCCGCTGTACTGATTACTGACTCCTGACTCCTGGCACACACACCCCAGCTATAGGCCAGGGCAGCTCCACCCCATAATCACTATTGATTACTGATAATCCAGTTAGAAGAAGGAAAACTGCCCCTGTTTTGGCAATGGGGAGGAGATGGCATCAATCAGATGAGCTATCTCCTTACAGGGCCGCTGAGGCAGGAAGGATAGAAAGAACACTGTATTCTGAAAACTATCTTTCAGATATGAACCTTGTCACATTAGTGCAATGTCAGTCTCACCTCTGAATAAGGGTCCGAGTTACTTTTCCATAAATGTTGGGATGGGAACAGAGCTAGTTGATTGAAAGGCAAATATATTGAAAATGTATTTAATGTATATATTAAAATGTGAAGATTTGCTGCTTGTCTCTGTTATTTAAGAGTCTTTAGGTTTTGGACTGTTGGTTACACAAAAGAAGACATCACTTTTGGAGTTGTGATGAGCACTTTTGACAATTATAGACTAAATGATCGATCAATCGATCATGAAAATAATCAGCAGATAAATCAATAACGAAGATAATCACTAGTTGCAGCCCACATGACGATATTTTCTGGATCAGACCTTGTAATATTTCATTCTCTTTGTATGCTTTGGTTCTGTTTGTACAGTAGATTGCACATTTTTTATTGTAAGACAAGCCGTGTCATTTGTACGTGGATTGATGAGATTGAGTTGCACAATGAACATTTATTTAAAAAACTGGAGGTTTACAGGAAACAAACAACATACGATACAGTGTTACTCACTAAAAAGTGTGTTGTGTGTATCCATGAGATGTAGCAGATGTGTTAAACTAAGTTCTTCATCAAAACATTTGCAAAGCCATTTTAAGCCAGGTCCCCTATAATGCTCACTTTTAAGTTTGTGCTTTTATTTTGGGTGTTGACTAGCAAACCTTTACATTCTTCTCTGACTGTGTACTGCTGCAGCACCTCTGTTCACCCTCCGACTGATCGCTCCGTTTTAGTCCCTGTCACTTTAATGCCCCTCACGTTAAAAGCCCAGTCTGCTATGATTGGTCAGCTCTCACAGGGCTGAGCAGGCACCGCCCACTGTGTTTATGCATCAGCTCTGCTACGCTGGCCAGCTTGCAGTCTTCAGAAACACTGCAGACTACGTTTGAGCAACAGAGACGAACTTCAAACTGAAAAGGCAGCGGAACTCTGTCAACATCCTTTTATATAATTATCTTCCAGCTGTCTGCTTTACAGCAGCGCTTCCACTACCTCTCACTCACCTGAAATACTCTACGGGCATTCTAGCTCTACATGTTGTCACATTTGAATAGAGACGCATTTACACCACAGAGACCTCTGTCTGAAAGCGAAAAAGTGATTACTTTACAAATGAAGTCGTCAACGTTACAGATTCCACATCTGAGTTATAATGGGCTACATTCTTTGTGAGGGTTGCGGAAGAGTCTGCATCACTGAAGGCCAAATTTGTTGCGGTTCAGCAACTTTTGATAAGAAAAATATGTGATTTATCAAAAGCTTGATACTGTGTATTTGCTGAGTTTTGTATAGAGAGGCAGATAACAAACAGAAGAGAGATTTTGAGAGAGGAGAGAAGAGAAGAAAAGGAGAAGGTAAACAGAGAGGAGGCAAAGGAGAGCGGATGGATAGGTGAAGAGAGACGGCTTCAGTTGATCTGCAGAGTGGGAGATAAAGAGAGATGCACTGTAGGTGTAAGGCTAAGGTGAGAGAGGCATTAAGACACAGATGTTTTTGGCAAAAACATTTTAGCATTATATCATACTGCAGGTGAGGGAATGTGAAAAAGAAAACTGTGCTGTATTTCAAAGGTGCCATGAATTGTCCACCTGTCGAATTCAGACTCAAAAAAAAGGGGGCAGCGTTTTGATAAAGTAACCTTCAATTGCAGCTATATGTAGCTGCTGTTTGCTAGTTAGCTCAGTTAGCTGTGCAGCTAGCCGTACCGAACCTGAGCTTGGAGCACTGAGGGAGTGTCGATGGGCTAGCTGGTTAGCATGCTAACGTCAGCAGATATCTTGGCAACACATTACATAGATGTCAAAACTGTTATTTCTTCACATTCTGTTGATAATTGTAGTTTATTTTTGCATATTTTTCACTTAAATCTTACGTATTGCACCTTTAACATTACATTTGAAATTAAATGCATCATTATCCTAGTAAAACACTCAAATAAAACGGGATAAAAGGAGGCCTTTCTTCGCTGGCTGTACGTTCAGGTGATAGGAGCGCCTTTAAATCAACTCCCATTTGAATAAACGAAGGCATACTATCGAGAGAAAGCACATCTTTCCTCGCACTGATCCTTTCAGATGCATGCTCGATAATGGTTGAAAGTGTGGAAGCGGGCATGTACTGCGCTGTGTGGCATAATCCTGGCCATCAACTCCCACGCTCTCTGCAGCTCCACAGCATGAAGCATCCACTGTCTGTCAACACTCTAATGGGAGGCAAACCAAACAACACAGAGGGAAGGGGACAAGAACATATACACAAACTACACAGAGATAAATGGATACCGGGGCCCAGCGTTTCACAGATTGTGAATTATGCTGATGATGGATCCTGTTTGAGACGATCTGCGCCGGACAGCTGGAGTGGACTCTTCCTTGTGTCGGATGTCAGCATTTTGGCTCCGATTGTTAAGAGGCTGCATCGATCGTAATGTGGTTATAAACGCTGCAGCTGGGCCGCGGGAGGAGGGCAGGATTTAGAGGGTCATTACAGTAAAAAAGAAATAAACAAAATGTCTTCAAGAACAAAAGCAAACAGCGGGATGATTTAAAAACTGCGCAGTGACATATTGAAAGAAAAATGGAGCTTGGTCTCTTTTTTTTTTCTTCATACCCTTGTCACAGTACGGCAGATTTAATAGTGCTTACATAAAACTGGAGGGTGATTAAGGGACTGAATAGAAGATAATTGTATTTACTGCAATGCACACATGGGGTCAATTATAAGAGTGAATAATGCTGCACTGTGCAGTCAGCGGTGTACAGTGGCACAGGGCCGCCTCGTGTCCTTCCTGTTCTCTCAATGTGGGGTCCCATTGGAGTCTGATGGCAGAGATGGCAGCTAAGTGGGCCCTGGATTGATGTTCTCCTACAGCAAAGCACTGCAGAGGCCCGACACTCTCCCCTCTACCCCCTGCACCCCCCCCCAACTCCCCCACCCGCTAAACCTCTTCTTCACTCACCTGCATTGCACCAGTTATTTCTCACCTCCAACTTAACATCTCCTCCTGTCCTACAGAGTTCTCTCGCCTCCCTCCCTCTGTCCCTTTATCACTCCCTCTCTTTCGGTAAACACTGCAGGGTTTCACTCGCCTGTGCTCAGGTGTGGGCTCCTAATCCTCCTGTTACAGTAGCAACGGTTCTGAAATACAGACGTCTACTGCAGGAGCTAAATGACCCTCCGTTTGCAGCTTCCCCCAAAAAACTTTCATGAACCTGTCAGCTGTTCTCCGCCTTATCTTTTTTTGTTGTTTTACTGTGTTTAAAACGCAAAACGTTTCAGATAAATGTCAGTGGAAAGGTGAAGGCACAAAAGTTGTGAGACACACGTGGTTACTGGTAAGTGAGGTTTAAAACTCCAGCAAACACTAGTTGAGCAGCGGCATCATCGGATAAACAACAGATGGTGTATCCTTTTACGGCGCAGCCAAACAAACGCAGGATCCAATGTTTGAAAGCGGTCAGCTCCGAAAAAAGACCCGCGCTAACCTCCTGTGACTATTTTAAAATAAAACGAAATATAGCCACGCAGTGTTCCATCAGTTTACATTTGCTCTGACTGAGCAGCAAACAGTCAGGCTGATGTCAGTGAGGTGAAAATAACAACAGTAACATCAGATTATGTGCTGCACAGTTACAATGTGAAGCCCAGACGACTAACAATGATGATTACCTTAGAAAAAGGTAATACATAGAGTGACTGTTGCTAAAAGAAATGGTCAAAACCAAGGTCTGAATACATGAACATCTTAAGGATTACAACTGAAGTCTCAGCATACCAACTTAAAGGATAACTCCACCAATTTTACACATTAAAGTGTTTTAACAGGTCTTGGAGACTACTACTGCATATGTGAAAAAAAAACACCCAAACAAACAGGTTTAAAGCCTTTCGTGGCTCCAGAGGACGCTGCGTATAATCTGATAGATTGCCTCCAGTGATGTCACTCAGTGGCTAAATTGCATCGTGGGTAATGAAGGCACCAGGCTGTGAAAGGCAGTCCTATAACACTGTTGGAGTCATTGTGGAGTGAACACAAGAGATATCACCTTGTTTATTCCATGCATTTTTCTGCATTTTCAAAACCTGGTGCCTACATTACCCACAACGCAATTCAGGTAGTTTATCAGATTACATGTAGCTTCCACTGGAGCCACAAAAGGCTTTATAATACTATTTTCACATATGCAGTACAGTAGTACTCCCCAAGACCTGTAAAGACATTTCAATGTGTAAAATGAGTGAAGTTAACCTTTAACTGACCCAAAGTGCAACAAGGATCGACATTTTTATGTACTGTTTGGTAGATGAGAGCAGTTGTTGGACAGACGACAGTGGAATAGGCAGAGTTCATCTTGTTCTTTGTTCATATTTAAGCTTAATGACTTGTAAATGCCACTATCATTAAATTAATGGAAGAGCCCCACCAGCAGTAAGATGTCCACAGAATTGGCTAAACCAGCTCCCATCCCGCTGACCAGCTGTCCACTTGCCAAGTGTGTCCACTGGGGCAGGTTGGCAGCTCCGTTTCTCTGTGTCTTTTATTCTTCGCACATCATTGATCTGCCCATCCAGAGCAAATTTGGGCTCATTGTTTTGCTCAAGGGCACTTTGACATGCAGAACCAGAGCAGGCCTTACTGTACTCATGTGCACACAATCACCGGCTGACATGGACAAAAAAAATGTGATATTCACAATCAGGCTAAACGTATGCCTCGAGTTATTCAAGGATAAGTTCACTCAAAAAGGAAAATTCAATCATTATCTACTCACCCATATGTGGTTGGAAAGTCACGTGAAATGTCGTCATCCACAACACATTTTTGGAGCTTCAGTGCAAAACTGCATTGCAGCATGCTTCGAAGCAACTGAAGCAGATGGCTTGCTTCTATGTTACAACTTGTAGTATTTTACATGTATTAATCACTATTTCATTGGCCATGTGTGAGCGAATTGTACTGTGATGTGAAAAAAGAGACCTTTCTTGTTTTTATCCGTTGCCTATACAAGCCGGTGGCCAATTTGTTGAAGCTGTTTAATGCTGCTGGATTTTACGCAACAGTCCAAAGGATGTGACTTTATGCACGTTCTTGAGTGCCTCTCTCTGCTCCGCTAACAGAAAGCAGCAGTAGCTAACATTAGTTTAGAAATGGAATCTGCTAACACAAACTAACGACCGGCTTCCAGCAAAGCACAGAAGTTCCACAGAGCCGCTTTAACATTTTAAAACAAGTCTTTTAATGTCTGTGTTGCAGTAGCTGTTGGATTCCATTCCCCTGAGAGGGAATTTAATGTCTGTATCATTTCCTGAGCAGTGGCAGAAATGTAGTTCCCAAAAGCCCGGGAGTACAGTTGAGACAATGGCAGAAGCTGTGACAGCGGCTTCACGTCTGTCAAGTTACGGGTCGTTAAGTTCCTGTAGTGGAGAAGGCCCAGGAAATCAAGTAGGTCCAACAACATCTTTTGTTCAACAGGACAAATTGTAGCACCACAATATTGTTCAGCTCCCTCTGTAACACAGAGTCTTTGGCCTTGCGTCAGGTCGGGTTGACTGTGCGCTCCTCAGCTGCTGAACCATGACAGGCTACTGACCACTGTTCATGAGCTCTAGCCTGGAGGAACAGCACCCAGCTTTGCACCATCAACCCCAAGATGAAATGCTAAGAGAGAGGAGAGCGGGAAGAGCTGGTCTCTTCTGTGTGCATGTGACAGTAGTATGTGTGATGGATAATGATAGTAGGATGTGTTTACAGCATTTGGTTTGGCCACTGTAAATCAAGTCCCTTCTTTTCCCCGTCGCTATGGCAATGATGTCCTGTTCCACTCCGGGCTGATTTAATAGACCCGGGGGACCTCTAAACACACGCCATGGATGCTCTCTGGGCTCCACTCACCAGGCTTAGGCTCCGTAAATTCAATCAGTTACCGGTTAGAGCACCTGTGTGCACTTGGGCGAGTATGTGTTTGTGTGTGCAGCTTATTGGTGTGTGTGTGTTTTTTACACTAAGTAAACTAATGATTTTCTGATGTAATTCAATCATGCAGTGAGTCTCACAGTGTTAAAAATGTAAAAGTGTGATTGTGGTGTTTTCAGTCGCTGTCTCCCCACATCCCTCTGCTAGAAAACTCATTTTTCTTTTAATTACAGTTAAATTAGGCTGTTATTTTATGAACATATTGAATCAAACAGCACCTGTTAATTTGACAGAGTTGCTTTTACTGCTGGTTCCACTGAGAGCAATCTGAAACTGTACAGCTTTTAGTTTTAGCTGAAGTATATTAGTGGGGAAACAAAAAAATGTGCAGCACAGCTACTCATATTGTTCTGTTTCTGATGGAGGGGTCTTTCTCAGGTTCTGTTCTCACAGTTACACACATTGTCAACTGAAAGCTGCCCAATACAGCCATTGTCCTGTGTGTGTGGCCTACAGATAGACTGACTATTGGCCACTTGATGGCATCGGAGACAGGCTGTGATAATTCATGATTAAAGGTATACATTGCACGATATTTCTGATGAAGTGTCAGGACTCATTACTGGTTACATCACTGTCTCCGTTTCCTCTCTGCTGTTGGTCTGTTATGAATGTACAGAGCTACAGGTCTTTGTTTCTGTTTGACTGTGGGTGGGGCTGAGATGCACACACACACACAGAGCAGAGCAGAGCAAAGGCACATACAGCGGGCAGGTTTAAGCGTGCACTTCGACTGCAAAACTGACATAATCTAAAGTTGAAATCACAGTTTCATATTTACACATCCAAGAGACCCATTGCAAATTAGCATTTATTCGGAATTGTATTTTTGTCCACCTGACGAAAGTAAGTTTAATATTAACTTTCCTTTTTCATTCTGGTGTCATCTCCACCAACTCCTAAAAGATTCTCTTTGGAGTGAAATGTTCCTAAATTCTCACCCGTTAGTAGTTAACTTTAGTAGTAAAACCACAACTATGTAACTATAGACATGATAAATCTCTGTGGAGATGAGGGGACCTCTAAAATCGTGAGGTAAATCGCTGTGGTTGCATCGCTACAAGTGAACCCTTTAATATTACACAGTCATTGTATCCAATGTTATGACGAGAAAACTTTTGTTTCTCATGCTACAGACCTGATACTGATTCTGGCCGGGGACCTTGTCTTTACAACCTACACCCTAAGCACTGCCAATATATCTATCTTTCTTTCCTTGTTTCCTCTTTCTAAATAATGATATGGTCAAATGCAGTATAAATGCTATTAAAATGAGGCTAAAACAAAGTATTTACAGGAATCATTAACTTTCAGTGGAGTTTGCAACCCAGCCACTGCATACATTTTGAATAAAGACAGGAGTAGACATCAGTCAAGTGGCAATATTAGCTATCTTCTGTCATATGGCATGTACAAAAAGTTCAATATAGGATTTAATACGGGGAGTTGGGGGTGGGGGGGTGGTTGTTTAATGTCAGCACACAAGCATGAGTCTATTTTCCTCTCTCTGTCTCACACACACACACACACACACACACACACACACACACACACACGAGGGGAGAATGAGATAATGGTATGGTGCGTTTGTTTGGGTTCAGTTTGTTAACTGGCATTAAAAGAGACTGCAGTACAAGAATCAAGACTGATGTAAGAGGAGATTGCTGGAAAGACCATGACCAGCATTACGTGTCTGTGTGTGTGTGCGCTCGTTTTTCAGAGGAACCATGTTATCTGATAAGCCTAATAAGCTGATTGATCACATGTTCGTAAGTGTCCCTCTGCTCGTTTATCAGTGAGAGCTGCAGCAGAGTCAGAGCCATGTGGGCCTGTAGCACATTGATCGTCAACTGGTGGACTAGCGTGACTAACAAGCATTTCAGATGCCTTTTTCGATTCCTAGAAAAAAAAAAGGATTAGGATATTTTGACGTCTGCATTGTTAAAGGTGCAACATGTAAGATGCTAACCAGCTAGCCCCAGCCTGTGATGTCTCATAATACCACTATGAGCTCCCAGTCCTGACCTCTAACTGCTTCTAACTGTAAGCTGCCGTTAGCTAGTTAGCTCAGTTAGCCGTACAGCTAGCGGTTTTACTATGGTGATACGCTACCCCCTAACTGTTTGGAGTATGAGCTCAAGGGGTAGGCAAATCTTACATATTGCACCTTTAACAACCTGGTTCACGTCGCCTGCCGGTGCATTACTAAGTTTCCTGGAGCATTAATATCAACATCACTTGATCAGTGAAACAGTGACATTAGCCCCCTTGTAATATGGCTAATGTTCCCGGTAACCAGATTGGTTAGCCATCACAGTGGGCCTTGTATACACTTTGCATACCCTCTGCAGTGGACTACAGTGTGTATTTTTTGTAACCCTGCATGTGAGCAAAGAATGAGATACAAGTAACATAATGTCATTTTAAAGGGGTTTGTTTTTTCTTGCCTGCTTGCTTGGCAGTCATCCATGGTGGTTGACACTTGCTCACCCACTTCAGTTCCTCCCTACCACTTTGACCACATTTGAAGAGTTTATTTGCAAAAACAGCTTCAAGCCAGTCTCAAGATGAATAAACAAACACCATTTTGATTGACAGTCCCTGAAGTGCACAACAAAAATACATGATTTAGGAAAATTAAAGACATTGAGATGTCTTATCATAACAAACCCAACACCTGTTTGATTGATACTCACACACTCACAAAAAACATAATTTCAGATGATAAATACAAACAGAGATATTTCTTTTTTGCAAAAGAACCCCTCATTTTGGATTTACTCTCGTCAACAACTGCCAAACACTGGCAAGAAATAAACCAGGTTACAGATTTCCTCTTAGGCGTGTTTGAGTGTCAGCACTGATGCTAAATCCATGTTCTTAACACAGTCCACTGGACTATTTGTGTCTTGATTCAGTTCAAAACCCACAGGTCTGTAGTGTCCTATTCAACCAATAATTATTCTTATTTTATGACACAGTTTCATTCATATTTCTGAGAGAGCCTGATTGTTGTAAGTTTTTTTCAGAAATCATGTTCTTTCAACTCTTAATTAATATAAAGCAGGGGTGGCCAAGGGTACGCCGTGGAGAGCCCGACGTCTGCAGGTTTTTACTCCAAAACAAAACTCAACGTACTGATTAGCACTGTTTCAAGTCGAGGAAAAGAACTTGTCAGAAAAATCACCTGCTGAGTTGGAATGAAAGCCTGCACACTAATGACTCTCCATGGCACAAGGCTGGTTACGTCTGATTAACAGGACAAAGAAAAGATATAGTTGGGAATCAGTTCTGTTTTTTTGTGACTCTGTCAGAAAATCCTCAGTTGTAATGTAGTTGTTTGTTTTTAGGATTGGGCCAAGTGGAGCCTCTCTTGTCCTAATCTTCTCCAAACTTCGATTGCAGATTGCCGGAGGATCCTGTCGCCCACTGAGTGTTTGCACACACATTTACTCTCTGGGTATTCAAATGTTCTGAATTGAACTTGGCACATGTAACACCATATTGTGTTTACAATATGCGGCATAAGCCCGTATCACAAATATGAAAAACCTGAATATGCTAGCTGTGATATGCTGAGTCTATCACACAACCAGCAAATGTTTGTTGAGTCTGAAGTGAACAGTGTGTGAAAAGTTCTTTTTACTCTAAATTTCTAGGCATGAAATAACAGATTTTTTTGGCCACACAGGGGCAAGCAGGAACAGTTTTGGAACACTCTACTAGAACGTAGCTACCAGGTTACACCACTGCCATCTCTCCTCCACTATCAGTCAGACAATAGCGGCAGGTCTATGTGTATTTTTGACCGAGGGTGGGGCTGAGATGCACATGTACTGTATACACACAGAGCAGAGAGGCAAAAAGCAAGCAGGATGAAGCGTGCAGTTCAGCTGCAATAACACCAAAATCTGGAGGGTTGGGCGGATGTGCGGGCATGTTGATTTATCCTTGAGAACTTATCCAAACTGAAACAATCAGAAAATAACTATATTTCTCCGAATCACTGCCTTGTTCTTGCTTAAGCCGCTCCCTCTCTTCATGTGCTCTGTAAAGCTCCACCACCACTGCTTTCTTTCTCTCTTGCCCATTGAGCCGAAAATGAGGGGTCAACTTTGAATAGTGTGTTTATAAACAGCAACCGCAAAACCTGTGAAGAGTGGGGAACTTTTTTAGCAGCACAAGGAACTGTTGCTCACTTACACATACAGCAGATGCAGAGCACCATGAGTCATTTGGACGTGTGTTTCTGGCCACCATTCACTCTCTTTTTAGCTCTGTTTTTGGTCTCTGTACTAACTTTTGAGGGTCATATCTGGCCCTTCAGCAGCCAAGTTGGAATCAGCTTTATTGGCCATGTTCACCATGTTGCACTGTGTTCACCAGTAAGTCTCTAACTACTGTATGTCTGCTGCTGTTTGGTGCTGAGCAGGTAGCTTTTCGCCGTCATGAGTGCGGTGAGAGTGAGCCAGAAGAATGACAGGTTGCCTGACAGACAGGTCAAGAATGAGGATAAACTCCCTATTAGGCTCCAAGTGGTTCCGGCTTCTTAGATTGAACACAATCAGCTGATTTAAACTCAAAACTAAATGAGACAGTATATAATAAATGAGTATCACAGCCCTAAGCTCTACATAGGTTTATGTAGAATAAAGTTCATTACAATGGAACTGAAAATCGTGCTATATTCATGTCTACATTTAGACTCCGTGGATAATAATATGCATTTTAAATTCAGCATTTCACAGAAACGTGTAACCACTGAAACATGGCTACACTTTTCACCACTGATACTTCCTAATGAATCCTCCTGGCGGAACCAGGTCTGCTGTTGTCACAGAAACGGCCCGGTTCGTGCCGGGTGATGTACGATTGCTTCCTGTTTGCTCTCCCCTCGGACAATGCAGCTAAATCGCCTGGAAACAGGCCAAATATGAAAATATGAATCGAGTCCGTCAGCGGGCACTAACTTTAAAACAACAACACATATTATGTATGTATTTTTTTTTCTTTTCCTCTTGCTGTTCTTCCTGCAGCTCTGGAGGGCATCAACATTTGGATTTGTTGTAGATGTGTTGCTCTGCCTCTGACAGTGTTATTGTAGACACAGTTTGTCTTTGCTTCAGCTGAGTCACTTTCCTTTACGGAGGTAGACTGATGTCTTCTTCAGCACTAGAAGTATCTGACCAGCAGCTGTCATCTCTCTGCTCTGAAGGTGAGGACCTGTCTGTCCCTGTAGACATTTTTGACACATACACGCACACGCACACACACACACACTTTCCACATACTCCTGGTGCATCAATCCGACTGTAAAGCTCTAAGCGATAGCCTCAGGGCTTTACAAGGTGTCTAGAAAGACCTTTCAGCCCGCCTTAACCTCTTCCCAACAACGCAGCTGGACACCATCAGCTAACATATGGAGGCATAAATTATTTATAAGGATTACTTTACATAAAATAATCAATAAAACACTTTGAATCTGGGCTTTGTAAATACATTTGACCTGAACTGATAAATAAAATAAAACTTTTCCCTTGCTTAAAATGTGAGGAACTTTGTTTCTCATGCATACCTGGGATGAAAAAACAGCTTTTTCAGAATTGATTTTCAAGTGATAACACAATGAGTTTTGTTTGAAGTTCACACAAAATGACATTTTCTACATAATATTGCTTTAAACCACCTAAAAGGTAAGTTACTTTTAACATGCCAGTTTTACAGAAGGTCCTGTGGTTTTTAAATAATTGCCAGTTTCCTCTTTACTGTTGACATATTTAAGTAAACAAAATAAAACCGATATGGTAAATTTAGCCTGCTGATATTTGTAAGGAGGATCCCTCCCACTGTAGTGAAATGGGGAGGAAACGTGAGGAGTTAGCGGACAGAAACACGTTGCCCATATTGAACATGTCCATGACCTCTGATAGGATGGCTGTGTGTGTACAGTCAGAGGGCAAGCAGGGTCACAGTAATTTATATTGACTGTTATTACAATATACCTTTGTTCAAAGTGACTTATAATGAAGCCTTTCAAACACAGGAACTCAATGAACTCCAGCTAAATGTCATCAAATATTGGAAGTTAAAACCCCCCAAATAAACAGCTGCTCAGAGTTTATAGGTCAAGATTCTAACTTGAATCCAAGTTATTTGATAATAATCAGGTTGTTTGATTGACATTAAAAAAAATCGGCATCTATTTGTCTTAATCATTTAAGTTTATATATTTCAATTTAGTTTTCAAGCACAAATGCAAAACATTTGCTGTCTCTAGCTTCTCAAATGTGATGATTCAATGCTTTTCACTGGTTTATTAGATTGTAAACAGAATTATTATTATCATTATCATTTTTCGAATTTGGATTGCAAAAAGAAAACACAATTTAAATAATTCATCTTGGGCATTTTTTTGTTTTTTGCTGACATTTCATGGTCTTAGCAATTCATCAGTTAATCAAAATGACAATCAACAGATTCACTCTGAATGAAAACAATCATTTGCTGTCACCCCTGAAAATTAAGACCTCTTTCTCGACAAACTCATCATAAAAGGGGAAGTGATACTGATCTCTCCACTGGCAGCTGCCTCAGAGGACGCATCAACACTACGTACTTTTAAATAAGGGCCGCGACCTTCACTTAGTCTGGACTGGCAACTCTATTATCAACTCCCTAACACATAATGCCTGTATGGGATGAGGCAAATCTTAATTATGAATACTTTGTAAACACAGTAAACCAATCAGTTGTTACAGATGTTGTTACTGTACCGAAAATATGAGTCACACAGAGAAAAATTGGAACAAGTTTCCCTATTCTCTTTGGAGGTGACCTGAAGTCAGTCTGGGAAATGTAAGAAATTAAAGTACAGCAGGTGAACCAAACAAAGAATAAATTAGATCGCTCCACTCTGAATAGCTAATAGATGCTATCCGTAATCTTCCTTTGTGACGTCAGCGCTTCTGGTCGCCCTCTCTTGCTCCGACATCTGACCTTTTCCCATGAGGCTGCACTCCAATCACAGAAAAACAGGAAGAACATTGCCTCTGACAGCAGGCGTTACGAGTGGCCTCATGGGAAATGTAGTGCTTGGCAATCTAAAGTGGGGTATGAGTCACCATCTGTCTCCCTCACTCAGTCATTACGCAAGCGCTGCACATGCGTGTTTTGTGTGCGTGTGTGTGTGTGTGTGTTTGTGTGAGTATGTGACTGTGTTTTTTGCCCTACTGATGTCTTACGGTTTGAATCCCATCTGGAATGACAGCAGAATTATGGGTTGACCTTGCAACACACGGAGAGTCTTGGGTGTCGCTCCGTCCTGTGTGTGCAGGTGATTTCAGGAGTGTCTGTGCATCTGGGAAGTGCCGTCAGGGCTGGTGGCTGTTGATGTGCACGCAGAGAGGATATGCTGCTGCAATACAGGCACACACACGCACACACACACACACACACACACACACACACACCTCAAGGCTGAGACTGTCCTACTGTGTCTCTACTTGGCACCATGTTTAGGTATTCCAGGCAGCGCTCACAGGGTATATTGACATTCCTGTCTCATTGCTTGCTCCATTGTGCATTCTGTGAGAGCCAACCCCCCCATCTCTCTCTCTCTCTCTCTCTCTCTCTCTCTCTCTCTCTCTCTCTATCACACACACACTCACACTAGAGCATCAGACTTATTATCCCCTCTCACACTCAGCTTTGGAGCAGAGCAAGACGAGGCATACATCAAAACAGGCACACATTCAGGTGCAGACGACCAGCGGTTACTGTACACGGACAATATTTGAAAGATAAATCGATTTAGTGACCCAATTAATGTGACCAGGTTGCTGATTCATCAATACAACCGTTATTCATGATGTCAGCCTCTCCCCCAACAGAACTGAAGGCATGCACATGTGCATGTGTGTGTGTGTGTGTTCAGCATATTCATATTGATTGAGTGTATGCTCATGCTAGCGGCGTTGTGAGGGCTGGCCTTCGAGCTAAATGCTAATGTCAGCATGCTAACATGTACACAGCGATAGTGCTAACATGTTGATGCTAAAGGTGCTAACTTAAGTTGATATCTGCAACACAATAGCCTTCACTTCATAATGGAAAACCCCTTATTTCTTCACATTCTGCTGATCATTTTAGATAATTAAAAAAAAAGAATGCAACTAAAGTTCTGCCATATTGCACCTTTACGCAGATATAATGTGTACAATGGCCCCAATAGTAGCTTAGCATGTTAACATGATTAAGAATGCTTTTGGTTGCCTCTTTAGCTGATATGTGCATGTTGGTCTAGAGTCCTGTCACCTTGAACATGTATGCGGTTGTCTTTAAGGGAATGACACACCTTAAATTCTTCCCAGTCTAACTTACCCTTGTTAGCGTATCATCATTGCTGAAGATACATAAATAAATGTATAGCCTGGCCTGTGACGTATTTATTTAAATGAACACAAGATTACACCTGGTACATTAGCATGCTAACTTCTGATGATCAGCATTAAACACATCACACAGCGGAGGCTGATGTCATTAGTTCTGCTGGTGTTCGGTCTCAAACCACAGTTTTGGACAAATTGGGATTTTAATGATGGTACTTTATGAAACGTCAGGGATCACCTAAATTAATCCTGAAAGGGGCTTGAATATGTGGAGCACATTTCATGGCCATCCATTCGATAAATATTTCAGACTGGACCAAAGTGGTGGAACCGATCAAGACTGCGATTCTGAGAGCCGTATCAAGTACTGATAGTTTACTGTTACTGTAACATTTGTAAATATTCTGACATTAGTTTTGCTTTTTTTTTTATTAACACAGCGAGATGTTAGAAAAATAATTGTTTATATGGAAGGCAAATATTAGAACAAGTAGAACAGGCTGGTTAGAAAATGACATCACTTTACTGTAATGCAGACTTTAAAACTAGGAAGAAAAAAAAAGTCATATGATGTAATGATGTCCCAGTCTCAGACTGGACAGGGAGCTGCGCTTTAGAAACAAAGGGCCAAAACACACCAAACTGACATGAAAGAACTAGTGGCAAAAAAGCAGACTGTTGCATCGCCTCACGTTGCCAGTGTCTCACCCAACTAGTTGTACGTTCTGCGCCTGCGTAATAACCCTACACATGAGCAGGAAGGGGTAGTCTGTGTTAATCGTCAGGGAATTTCAGCAGCAACAGTTGGAGGGACAGCTACGGCATTCAAGAAAAAAAAAGCTCCAAGCTGCACTTCTATCTCAAAACTTCCTGAAGTTGTAGCCCATCAGTCAACTACGGGAGAATGGAGTATGGATCAGAAGGCTTTTATAGAAGTAGCCGTGTTCTAAGAGTAAAATGTTGCTTAGTGATATTCATTGTCCACTACCATGGCAACCCATTGGAATATTTGGCGAGTTGTGCCTCTACCATCACTGCTCCACGTCCCTATTCGAATAGGGAAACTGAAAGACTGGACTGCGAACCGTCGTAATGATAAATGTGCTTCCACTTCTAATAGAAAATTTGTCCAATAAAACGTTATAAATGGCACTGGCAAAGAGGTGGAGGTGAATAATAAGAGGAAACTGCACTCAAAAGGTGAACACATGAGAACTAAAGCGACAGGCTCAAGGGGCTTTCCCTCTCTTGTGTCCTTTCTCTTATCATGCGCTGATTACCAATCATCACGGGCTGACGGGCTCAGCGTCGCTTCAACATGCTCAGCAAGTGCCACAGTGCTGGACACACCGGAACAACTACAGCCAGGATGTTGGCCGACAGCCGACCATTGGCCTAGCATGCCAGGGCCTGAGAGTGATCACTTGGAAGTGCTATGCAATAGATCAAAGCCGGGGCCTGTTATCACCACAGGTGTTGCCAAAATCGAAGGGAAAAAAACAAGGACTTTTCAATGTATATAACAGTCTTAGACCTCAGGAGCTAGTGTACCGATGTAAACAAATGCTTTAGCAACAAAGGTACACACCGCAATCATTCTCATAGTCTGGGAAGCTGTGTCCAACAATGAAACACAAACTTTGAGACGGACCGAGACAACAGAAAAACACAGTTGAACAGATGATACATAACCGTCCGGGAACTGTGATCTGTGTGTGTTTGCTCGTTTATGTCTCAGACAAGCAGTCGTGACTCATGTGGTGTTTGTTTAACTCAGTACAACAGGTGCTGTAAGGTAAGACACACGAGTAAGCGTATAAATATTGTACATCACGGATGTGGGTCTCTAAAACAATTCTTAACGATGTATTTTGTCCAGTGAAAAAGTGGAAATAAGGAGAAACAAAACTGAAAAATATGGGTGCATCGCGAAATCTGAACTGGAGAGGATTGAAATAGAAAGTAGGACTCATCAGCATTACGCACACTTTATCATATCAACAGACCTAGTTTGCAAACACAAGCACACAAACACGTTTGCACACCTTCAGGAGCTGGAAGCGATGTAGCTTACTGGCATCATGCTGGCCTGTGATGTTGGTTTGTTTATGTGTGCCAAGGGAGTGATAACCTGCTACTGTAGCTAATATTTCTAAACAGCACCGGCAGCAGCAGCTGAGGAAATGAATGGGCAGATTTCAGTTGGGTTGTTTGGGCGGAGAGAGATGTCTTAGAGGCAGCCCTCTTTGTCAGCTAAATACACCCATGGGTTTATTTATTTTGACCACGCCGCCATCCTTATCCTCTTCTGTTCCACATGGTACCTCTCAACAGTTGTCAAACGTTCGTCTCTCTCAGATGTTGGTGAAGCGACGTGGCGTCTTTTCTTTTGAAGTGTTCTAACATCACACCACCTCAGGACGCCTCTCCCTTGCTACTACATATTTGTTTGACTGGTACTGTGTAGGACTGAAATGAAAATTGATCTACTATTTGAAATGCGCTACTGATACCAAAATGGCCCCAATCGAGGGCAATTTTTCTAAAGTTTTTGTCCATGTTTTGTAAAGTTTTCTAACTGTATGAAACTACGTGCCCAGGTGTGACTTTTCTTTGCCTTCAAGTGCTTGCATCCAGAGAAAGCCAGAAGAGAGGAGCAGAAATTTTGAACCTTGGCTTTGGTGGAAAAGGATAGAAAAGAGCGATAGGAGGACAAGACATCTTAAAGGGAAGACACAAGATAGCTGGAGACATAACTTAACTGTGCAGAAACCTGTTAAAGGGGGACGAAGTACAGTTAGTCTTATGTCAAAAATCAGTAAATGAACTGTTAGCTGATGATAAGTCACTATATTCAGTCACTATATGTTAATATACAAACACATCTTTATTTTAAAGATTAAACTCTGAAGATAATTCTGAAGATTATCAATTATTTTTTTGCATCTACATTCTGCAGTGTCTCAATATTAATGCACAACCCATTCGCCACAATAACTGGTAGCAAAGGACGTTTCAACAAAACCACATTTAAGTGAAAAGTTGTCTTTATGTTGCAACTTTACATTTCTTTAGGTTAAAGATGTAAGAACTGGCCAGCTGTCTAATTTCTCCTTCAAACAACAAAGGGGCAGAATATCACCAGGTTAACTGCTGCTTACTCTAGCTGCTGTTAGCTAGTTAGCTCGGTTAGCTGTGCATCTAGCGGTTCAGACGGGGAGCTCAGTGCACCAGGGGAGCAGACAGGTCAGGGCTAGCTGGTTGGCATGCTAACTTCATTAAATATTGCTGCAACACATTACATAGATCATAATGCCAATATTGATATTTTTTTCACTTTATGTTGATTTTGGAACTTTCAAATATTTTTACTAAAACTCTTTCACATTGCACCTTTTAGATTCTATTCCTCTCTTGTCACAATGATGTTCTTATGCTCTAGTAAGGTTTAGGGACAAAAAGGGTTCGGAAAAGAGTATGTTTTGGCTTAAAATATCAGTCTTTTGTCGCCACAAACATGGCTGCAAATTATCCTGATGTCTCCGCATAAAAATCCACTAGTGTCTGCTTACAGATGTTGTAGTGCAGTAGTCCCTCGTCAATATCCAGTAGTTTCACTCTTTCATATGCTGAAACACAGACTCGAACTGTGGTCACCAGTTTGGCAGCCTCATCCTAAGTCAGGTAATAAACATGCCACATGAACGGGATATGTCAAGTCTTGCACAGATGTCAATGTGGTACGTAGCCTGTGACACGAGTGTATGAAGTTACAGAAACTTAAAGCATCATTATGTAGAAATTGGCATTTTGTGTGATTTGGCGCCACCCACAGTGTTCTGAGTGTAACACCACTGTGGTAAATACAAATCCCAGGTCTGTAACAATTTGTCGGACATAATGTAGGAGCTAACCACCAACACAACTCATTCAGTCATGATTATGATTAAGTCATCATAATGTTATATGTTGAAAACTTGTACGTTGAAGTAAACATGTATGTAACGCTGTGATGCTACCCTCTCACTGAAGTCACAAAGTGCAGAAACAAGTGTCAGAGACACCATTCAACCTGTTATAAGACACTGAACCATCAACATGACTTGGAAACTGTTATTTTAAGATTTTGAAAAAAGTGACATAATGTTGCTTTAACTGCTCACATTTTATGCTGACGGCTGGGCTGTTAACGAGCGTCTCATTTTGCACGTCGCACTCTTAATCTGAGGTCAAGCACTCCCCTATCAAGTTCATCTAAGAACAAATCTGAACCACATAAACAGGCATTTACACAGTATTTACACATGTTAACATGCACACACACACAGAGACACACATGCTCACATACACACAGGACCACTAAACTACATTTAGCGATTCAGCATTGATCAGAACCCCAGAGGGCGGACCTCTTAGCTCTTTTATTAATAATTGATACGGGCCAGGAGAGCACAGGGGCGCTCATCTTTACTTAGCATATTAAGGCAGGAACCTTTTCCTTCAAGGCTTAGAGGCAGAAGCCACTTATGGGAGGTTTGTGGGCTACTGCATTCGCATGCTGATGACATTTAGCTGAGCAGAGAGTCAGGGGACCTTATTTAGATGATAGAGACATTAAGACGTGGCTGTAAGCTGGCAGACCAAAGTCATAATATCAAACTGAATAATGTGGTAGAAGTGGAGTGAATCCCCAAGAGACGCGCTTGTTTGCTCTATTATCATACACATTTGTCATCACTGCACCTTTTACAGATGTAGTCACAGGAATAAGCTCCAGTCGAGGGGAAAATAACTCCACGCCAGTGCCTGTTGTGTGTTCTTTCATTAGAAGAAGATGAAAGAGGGATTTCACATCCTGCCTGTATTTATTATGCTCCTTGTGTCATGTCAGACAGGTTGAAAGAGTTTGGAGGGTTTGAGGACACCTTTCACCGATTTTGTTTGATGTGTCTTAAGCTGTTAAGTGACATATATTTTTCAAAAGTGAAAATTACAGTGATTCAGAGGATGAGGTGTGATGTGATCGCGGATTTTAATGAGAGCTGAAGTGGAGCCTGCTGGTGTTTTTGCTCCAGCGTGCTGTTCGGCAGGTCTGCAGGTCAGAGCTGCCAGGCAGGCAGGCAGACAGACAGCTGTGGTGGTGGGGAGCCAGTCACGTACAGATGACACAATCCGCTGTGATGCCACAAAGCTGCCACTGAGAAAGACCGGCGAAAAGGCAGGCGATACACGCCCCGGCATCTCGGTGTTATGTAACTGCTCGTACACTGTGGAACATTTAAGGCCACGCTGCACCTGAGGCAGCAGATGCACGTGTTTTTAAACACCCTAAATGTTTCTCGGTGGCCCGATGAGAAGGGGGAAGTATCAATGTCACGTGTCAAGTGAAGGCATGGCGTGGTTGCCCTTTGCCTGAGCAGCACCATATGCTGTAGGTATCACAATCCTGCATGGTTTATACCCCCGAATCTCCGGCGTGTCAGTCAGAGATACACTCAGACACAAAAAAAATCCAAACAAAGCAAAGCCGACCTTGACTTACAGTCTCCAAGGCGGATGAGCGAATTTAACCTTAATGTCACCAGCACCAGCATGCTTCCAATCATGGCAGTGTACGTAACTTGTTGGTGCTCTGCTCACTCTTTTGCTGCATGTGCGTTCACTTGAAAGCTGCTATTGCTGTCTCCGCTACTGCTGCTGGTCATGCAGCATTTAAAAATTCTGATTACTGACATTTCTGCGTCAGTACAATCCTTAAGGGGAGAATCGTAATGCGTATGATTTTCCATTTTTTCCCTGCACCCCTACCTCCAACCCAGCACTCCACCTGTTGGCTCCGAGTCTACCCTTCCCTTAGGGGGGAGGTTAATATTGTTACTCCCCAGCGCCTGGCGTGCCGAGCTTCATGTTTCCTTGTGAGGAGCCACAAGGTCAGAGCCTAGACGGCAAACATTAAAACTGCTTACAGTCTACTTTCACATTCTTTTCAATGTGAGCTGTGAACAGTCTACGCAATAGTTATCTACACCTCAATTAGTCACCATATGTGTGAGACAGATTGCGGAACAGACCAGTGAACTTGAAAAGTTATTCCCGCACACCACAGGGTTGAAACGCAGGTGGCAGCACTGCTGACACTTCAGATCTCCTGTCTGCAGTGCACCATATTTAAAATGACACATTCACACACAAAAAAAGCACCGCTTCCAGTGGTCCTTTGGGGTCAGTTTCATAAATTCAAAATCAATTTCTTTATATCCCCCTCGGAGGGCTTTACAATCTGCAAACAGGTATGAAGCCTTGACAAGGGCAAGCTGTTTATTGAAGAGTTCAGATGAGTATAAGCAGGGGTGAAACAGATATAAGAGTTTCAGCACCAGCCTGCCGGTGTCCATTCAGTGTGGTTGAAAGGGACTCCCTGCATTTTGTGTCAGTTAATTGTCTTCTCCCGAGCATCATTTCCCTGCAGCACACAAAGGGCGTCCTCAGTCCACAGCTACTGCCCACGTTATAGACTCGTCACCAAGAACGAGCTCGCACAGCAGCGCAGAAGTCATTGTGTTCCCCCTAATGACAACATAAATCCTCCTCTGGCACCACTGACATGGCTTTTGTGTGCGTACGAGGCTGTTTATTCATGTATGTGCATGCGAGCACGTGTATGCACACCCTTTTGTGCATAGTATGCGGGGGAGGAGGAGGAGGTGTCAAGCACACAGTGGTATCCAGGAAAAGATTGTTCTGTTCTTGTAGATGTGTGTGGGAGGACACTGTGGAGTGGGGTCATGTGGGACCGTGGATGCTCAGGGAATTAAGGAGTTACTCACTCCGTTTCCAATTTCAATGCAAATGTTGGGAATGTGGAGCCCCTGGAAGAGTGCAGAGACACCAGGAGAGGGAGAGCGGGCTTTATACAATATGTGTGTGTGCAGGGATGTTTAGAGGCGTAAGTGTATCCTCCGTGATTGGTTGTTGTAAGTGCAGATCTCCGAGGGCAGGACCTGCTGGGATCATTATAGCTGCGAGGGAATGACCTGAAGAAGGTCAGCGCACTCTCTACACCAGCACCAGCATGTGCAGATTGGTCACATTTGCAGGAGCTGTTGTGCCGTTCATTCATAATGTCACGTTCGACTCTGTCAGCGACAGGTCCGGCCTCCGCAGCCAGTCCAGTGGAGGACACAGCATATGTGCACTCTTATAAATGTCTGCCCTGCTTTTTATAAATTCCCAGGAGAAACTCTTACAGACTCATTTGCATAATGGAATAGAACAGACTCATTGGGGATAGTGACTCTGCAGAAATATGCTCCAAATTTTCAATTTCATGAAACACATTGTCGGTAGCTCAGCGAGCCGCACAATCCCCATGCTCAGGTTCTACTCTGCCACACGGAATCTATCACACTCATGCACCTCGTTATTTGTGGGATTGCAAGGAGTAGCAAATTACAGGGAGCGAATGAGCAAAGAAGACACGAGTAAGGAGGGAAATAGGGAAAAGAAAGCAGAGAGAGAAGAAAAACACATGTTGGTGAGTGCAACAGTGGGAGATCAGTGGAATAACAGAGATTTATAATGGTAAGTTGGGTGCCAGTACAGTCTGTCGGCTACAGATCTCAGTGGGGTTTCACTGGAACAATACAGTGAATGATCACAGCCTCACAGGTAGCTCACCGTTGTGGCCAGACCTGATGCTGAATTTCTAAAACATTAAAGGTAGGCAAACCCTTACAGCGCCCAGGAAGTATTGATCAAGTATTTTTCAGTATGTTCAGCGCAGGTGTTTTACTCATTACTTGTTTTTAGGACAAGTTGTCTGCATCCTTTTTTTTCCAAATTCAGCTGCATGTTTTTCCAAATTCAGCTGCATGTGTTTTGTAGATGCTTATTCAAACACAGGTTGTCCACTGACCTATCAGCGAGGTCTCTGTGATTGAACATCCTATTCGTAAGATAGTAATATTGAAGGTTTGGGTTTCCCAACTCCCCAAATACTGGCACTTGGGTTGCAGGTCGGGTTGCCTCAGTATTTGACGAGTTGGGATTGAGACTCAAAAATCAGCTATTTTACAATAGCTTGAACATATACAAATTGTGGCAGGCAGACAGGCACTTACTGTAAATCATTCAGACCCATGTTTTTGTCATTGTCAATTAGTCTAAGTAGTATTGCCTTTATAGCTGAAGCCTGTTATAGTTTCTGGTATCAGTTGGGATGAAATTGGCTCCTCCAAGTCTGAGGCCATGGTTGTCTGAGATCCTGCCTCATGAAGAGGAGTTCAAGTATCTTGGGGTCTTGATCTTGAAAATGGAGCTGAGATGTACAGACTGTTTTGTGCCAGATTGTCCTGATGATGAGATGCTGAGCTGGAAGGCTAAGTGCTCAATTTACTACTTGATCAACCATCCAACTCTCACCTGTGATCATGAGCTTTGAGTGATGATGTAAGGAATCAAGCCTCTGAAATGAGTTTCCTCGATTGGGTGGCTGACCACAGATGGGCAGAAGAATGGATAGATGGGGCTAAGAGTCAAACACAACATGTCAATGAGACAAACCAATGCATTGTTGGTTTTGCTTGTTTCTTTTGGGCACCTGTACGGATGGTGGGAGTGGTTAGCACTGTTGCCTCACAGCAAGAAGGTCCTCGGTTTGAATCTCACTGGGGCAGGGCCTTTCAGTTTGCATGTTCTCCCTGTTCTTGGCCCTTCTTGACCAAGGCACTCCTGAAAAACGAACATGTGATGATGTGACCTGACTTGTAGTCCTACTGCAGCTCGCCATAAACTCCCATTCTCGGACGATTCTTGTGGAAGGGCCCTGAGCTCTGAACCGCAGGCAGATACAGGCTATCAATTATTGAAGTGCGATATGGGTTATCTATTATTGCTGCTCGCGGAAAAAGAGCGTTGCACTTTCATCACAGCAGACAGTTGGCGAGAATGTTTCTCATTAAGTAAGCCCTCCATGAGTGGGTGACAGTGATTAGTGCTGAAGAGAACACATATACTTGATGAGGCTGAAGTGTAGTATTAGCCTTTGTTACATGGAGCGCGTGTTTGCAAGTGGAGCAGAGTGCACCAAGAGTTCCTGTGTTCTCTCCTCCTCACAATGGAGGCAGCAGAGTGGAAAATCTCTGGATTATGAAGAGCCTGACCCAGGGACATGCACACGCACGCATACACACCGCCACACACATGGTCCACTCGCCCCCTTTATGTAAAACTCGGCTATGCCTGTGCACCTGCGCTTTACACACAACATAATGATCATGGGTATTGCAGGTATTGCAGTGTTACTATTATGGGAAACTGCTGCTGCCCCTAAGCCGCTCTCCTCCCTCCTGCTCTCCTCTCTCATCCTCTCATATATCAACTCCCCTAAGCAGTGGTGAGCCGGGCCCCGAGGCGAGCTCTCTTCCAGCCAATGACGCTATTAGATGGTCCATTTTGTCATCACAGCCCAATGGAATTACAGCCATGTTCCTGTTCGGATAAATATTGGATGTGAGAAAGGCACCCTTTGAAAGAATACACCTTAGTGCACCTTGCTCTGTCACCCTCCATTATCTTTGTCTGTATTCGGGTACATGTGATAGCATGGTGTAGATCGATGATATGTGATGACAGGCGAGGTGGTTCGAGTGGGCCCTTGAGTTGTAATAGGCCAGCAGGTAATGTTCCTACATAGCCTCTTGTAATGGGATATATAGCTTAGATTAATGGACCTGTCATTGCTCGGTCTGAACGTATGGTCCACATCCACCTGAGCAACAAACACTGAATTTTAGTGCATGTATGGTTCAAATCCATTTTTCAGCTGCTAAGCAAAATAAATCTCCAGCATCAGTCCGATGTTTTGGTTTTTAGAATTTTCTGCAGATGTGTGGAAGCATTAATCAGTGTTTAACATCTTGTTTTTTGTCGAAAGCTTAAGGGCCACTCGTGCCAGAATAGAGCCCACTTTCAGGTGCTATGGTACGTACAAAGAGGTAACATCTAAGCCAGGTATTATGTTGGCGCCTACTTCGGCAATAATGTCTGAGGTTATGTTGTCTAACATGGGCCTACTTGCACTTGTGTTACCGGCCGAGGCTCCCCATTAAAGACAGTGGTCTGACAAATCTAGCTGACTTGTTGCGGTAGGTGAGTCTGTCCTGGAGCATGAGAGAGTTAATGTAGTCACAAAAAAGTGCGTGCTGTTGTTAATTTAGTGTGTAGATACGCTGCAAGAAAAGGTAGTTGCCACCTACTACCCAGGCTAAAGAAAAATAGCATACACGGTTCGGAGATACAGGTAACAATCACTTGAATCAGTGGATCAGATGAACCACCCTCACAGCGGAATGTTTTGTTTTCTTTTGTGATTTTATTTTGCTCACAGTAGGCTACCCCCAGAAACCTTCACTGCACCTGCAGGCTTTTATAGCTAAAACGCCCTAAACAGCCCAAACTCAGGTGGATCAGCAGTTTCCTCAAAGTAGTCAGTATCAAACATTACTTACCTTTTTGCCTCTACACTGTTTAACCCAAGATGGCGCCACTGTGAAGTGCCCCATGTGATCAGGTTATACGATGCATGTGTAAGACATGGAATTGTTCGCCTTGTTAGCTTCCTGAGTAGCTTCAGTATTAACGAAATATGTTGTTCGGATATGGCAGAAATGTTACCAAGTTACCAGAACAAGCAAGATACAGGGGTTAGATTTATACTTCATACTGTGTTTCTGACAGTATAATTAATTTTTACGTGAGAATAGGAGGTGGATTAACTGACGAGTCAGCCGTTCTGTCATTGGCTGACTATTTTCAGGCCTTTGCCAACTGCGTGTTTCCAGTTTCAAGATCTGTCGCTACGGGAAACAACAACAACAGCTTCCAAGCTAGCAACCTACACACTGAGCTGAGTTAACTACCCTGACCTGGTCACTAATGGTAAACAAGCTAGCAGTCGTTACCATTTCTTCTGCTCGCCATTTTAAAGCCGGGACTCACCTCCCGCCCACATCCACGACACTGTTTTGTAGGGGCCTGTCGCTGAAGTCAGGCCTTTTTTTGCGCTGCCCAAGACAACTGTGATTAGCTTCAAAAAATACAAACAAGTCAGAGCTCCCCACAGGTCTGCTGCACAGCATATGCATTCTCTTGGGGCCTCTGTGCCGAGCTACCATTACGACGCCATGAATGGATAATCACTGTTTGGGGCTTTAGCAAACATTCTGTTACTTAATGTAAATCTAAAATGTTTTCATTCATTGCAATACTGTTCTCATCCCGGCCCGACAGACGCATGGTGGTCCTGGATACGCTCGGCTGCTTTTCGTCTAGGACCTTGAATGCTTAACTCGACCACGATAATATCCTCCGAGCTATCATTATAATTCAGTGTAAACGCGATGCTTTCTCCCTGCAGTAGGCCTGCTAGCAGTGTGGGGGCTGCTCTGCTCTGCTCTGCTCTCCTCTGCCTGCTTCCTTGCTTGAACAAACTCTCATTCTCTCCATGATACAGAGCTGCAGCTTATTCTGGCAGCAGCAATCAGATTAATAAGTAAACAAGCTAGTAATTGTCCTCAATGAAATATTCAAATGATACGGCTGTTTACTAAAAGGATACTCATCCTGGAATTTCAGGCATTAACCACCCATGATGATATGACATGTCATTACAAGTACCCTCTCTCTCTCTCCCTGCCTTCCTCCCTCTCACACCTCTTCCCCCCTTTGCATGCGAGTGTGCTCCGATGTAACGCGAATGCACTCTCCCCTTCAATTGTGGCGTTGTGCTGCAGGATAATGACAAATGCATGACTCAATGCTGATCAAATGCACGCACCGAGTGCGCTCTGCAAGATTTGGTGTCACCCCTGTTGTCCGTCCCCCCCGTAAACATACATGTACGTATGTGCCGCTGCATGCATCAGATCTCAGTCCTAATCCTTTCATCTCGCAGCGTATGCGTGTGTGAGCGCCCATGTAGGCTTGCGTGCCTCTGTGATCTTGCTTTTCTGTCTAAGCGCAGCATTGCAGAGCACAAGCTGCATACTAACCCAATCATTAAGACATAAATGAGAACATCAGAATCTATCTGCAGTCTTGCACACAGCAGTCCCGAGAGGGAGGCAAAGGGAGGGAGGGAGGGAGGTGGGGGGAGGGCTGACCAATTTAGCTTCAGTCTCTCCTTCCTCCTCTTCTAATGTTTGCATCTCCCCATTTCTCTCTTGCTCTCTCCCACTTCCTTTCTCTCTCTGACAGATAGAAGCACAGGGGCGGAATGTGGCCTGGTTGAATACATCAGACTTCCTGCCCGTAGTTTTTTAGTCTAATTGGGAACAGCAACGACGGCTATGTCTCATGCTTGGCCCAGACGATGTGACCCCATCGGATTCAACCATTCCCTTCTAATTTTGTCCCGCATTTCAAACACTGGCCAATCCTGGCCCACTTTCCCGTCCATATGTGTGATAAAAAAAAGGAAAAAAAAGGAGAACTTCAGAGCAGAGCATGAAAAGAAGGAAATCTGCGACAGAGAGAGAGTCGGGTAAAAAATAATGGAGATGAAACACTGGCAGTGTGCTATGGTGCTGTCGCTGGAAAGAGTCAAAAATGTAGTGCCTGTGTACAAACTGAGATGAATGTTTAGAAGAAAGGAGCGGGTGCCACCGTGTTACCAGAGAAACCAGTTGAGATGACAATGTGAGGGGAAGAGTGACAGGAAAAGAGGCGGGTCTGACTCAGGTTAATGATTCGCTGAGGTCGAAGCGGACACCGCTGACCTCTCAGGCTCTGTGGAGACCCTGCAGCAACAATGAAGATTCCCATAGGGACAATCATCCTCTGTGGGAATGGAAAGCTCATTGTGATTAGTGTAATGCTCTGAGAGCTCCAGGTTATGTGATGATTCAAACTCCAAGAGCTGCAAAGCAGAGAGATTTAGTTCATCGCAGTGCCATTTTCCACATAGTGCTTGGTGTGTGCATACATAAGCACATAAACATATCACGGAGCAATGCCCTTCAGTTGGCTCCTTCTTTGTGGGCTAATGATATTAGAAATTAATCTTCCCCAGAGCACTGCTGACGGAGCGTGTTCAGTTTGTCCTTAGCTGTTCAAGGAAATACCTAAAATACACACGCGTTTCCTGTCAGTAAATAAATGTTTTTAGGTATATTATGCAGGATTTCTCTGACAAAATAATGCATACACTGTCAAATCTGACAATGCGACTCAAAAACTTCGAGGGAGTGGAATGCCTCAAAATTACAAAGTAAAGTAGACAAATCGATTGACCGTTTACAAACAGCAACTGACAAATCCCTCACTGTTGTCTCTGTCTTTGACTTGTCCCGGGTCATCCATCTGTAGCCTCAGACTGACACTGAAAGCCTGGTTAAAAGAGCAGCTTCCCAGACACCAGCTGTGTAGCGGCAGCTTCTCACTTTACCTTTAATCAGGAAATGTTTCACCTAAACTGTCATAAACACCTCTTCACAGCCTCTGTGTAGAATGCAAAACCAGCTCACTAAACTCGTAAAGCATTTCCAGTGTGTACTGTATATTAATGTGGGACTGCTGGGCCAAAAATAAAACCTCCATGTGGATCTGAGACTAAATATATGGAAACTGTAAGGTAAAAAATGTATGCGCATCATCCTGACTCATGAAGCCATTTCTCTGCTGTGTCAATGTCGAGCAATAAATCACAGTCCCATTCGTAGTGCGTCGATCACATTGACTGTAAAACACAGTGGACTCCACGGCTGTTTATTCCTTTAGAAGCTCCAGGCTCTGCCCACTGCTGTCTCCTCCAGCTCCAGCAGCTGCCTGCTAGTTAATGCTAACAGGGTCGCTAGTAAATCCAAAACACTTGGGTCCGTCGCTCCGCTCCAATGCGTCAGTCCATTTAACTGCACAGCAAGTCAGATTATTTACCCAATATGTGCATTAAAAGTTATCCTGAAGGCACCAGCCGAGAGGTGAACATCAATGACTCAGATGAGCGGAGGTGAAGCTGAGCAGACAGCTCGCAGCTAGCTGTCACTCAAAGCACCACACGCTGGGTTATGCATAATTTGAAGTCTTAATATAATTGAAACGACCGAGTAATGTAAAAACGTACCCCCGTACAGTTGTCATGAGCGGAGAAATAAGCCGTAGAGACCAAAACCCATATTTTGTAGTTGTGCATTTTATCATGGGCTCTTATGGGGATTGACTCACTTGTGGAGCCAGCCTCAGGTGGCGTCCAAGGAACTACCATCTTTGTCCACCCACACTGACTTCACTTTTTGTCTCCAGAGGTTTATGCTTGGTAGATCAACACCCAGTGGACACTCCCACAAATACTTATTAATGAATGTGGACACGCCCCCTTTTACACCCGGCTTGATTGGACAGGGCTGTCCTGACTTTACCTTGATTTTCAAACTGGCTGCATAAAAAATGTCAGAACAGGCACTCTTGTTCACAGCCTGTAGGCTCAGCCACTGTATATACTGTGCACCATAGTTACCTATAATCTGATATAAGGGACACAATCGATAGCTATCAAATGATATGGTGCGTTCATGGTTAATTTGATTTTTGCTATCACAGCCACCTTTAATTAACAGCTGCTTTTAAGGTCACATTTTATTTAACTTATCTTAACAGCACCTCCATCACACTTCAGAGAGATTTCTGTCCTTCCAACCGAAACAGCCTGACATAAAATAAACTATGTGCTGCAGGTGTTTGTCCAATGGTTTTGATCGTTTCTGTTAGGGACCATCACAATCCGTGTGCGCACAATCCCACTTTAAAGACATTATCAGCAGCAATATATGTTCATTATCAAATGCATTCAGACATCACATCGTCTGGGCGTGAGATGTCAGCTTGAATGACACACAGTTCAACTGATATTGAATCAAATGAGGTGCCGTTGAAAGCAGAATCAAATCAAGTGTCTCTCTGAGTTTTCACAAATCTGTGGAAAGTAAAATTGCCCTAAACAACTTGTTTAAATTTTGTGTTTATAAACATAAATGTCAGGCTGATCAAATATAGTCATTAAATGATTGGTTGACGATTTCATCTGATCACGGTGGAATCATGTAATTTGGATGATTGGTTGTAGCACTTCAGTCTTTAATTGAATTGCATTCCATTTTGATTCAACATCTGATATGATCGCACATTCTTCAGTCCACCGTTCAACTTTATAATTGAGCGAGGTTTTAATTAGTCATTTTTGCGACCCCCAAGTCTGAGGACACGTGTGACGTCAAATTTATCTCCAAATCTCTGCACTGTTTTCACTTCAATCACCATTATGTTTTAATGATGATATTTAAAAATATTTGTATAGTTACAATTTGCTACAATTTTGTGCAAAGTTGTGCATAATGTCACCAGAGACTAGTATGCAGACTGGATGGCTCCCAAAAATCACCCCCTCTGTGCGTGTCGTAGGCACATGTGAATTTACAAACAGTCTTTCAGTACTTTGTCTGAAAGCATGACTGTCTTTTAGTAACAAAGGGACATCTGGGACACCTTTTACCATAAATGAAGCGCAATGCAACACCACAACCTCTTTGACGAAGTATCAACAGCAACATCTGAGCATCACAGAGACAGAATTCAGTTTAGGATCGTCGTATGTGATTGCATTCGAATGTACAGAGATTCTTAATACAGCTGGTTGGATTCTCTGAGAGGAGCAGAGTTGATACGGTTCACAGTCAAAACTCTTGTCATTGGGCCTGTGTGTGTGTGTGTGTGTGTGTGTTACTGTATGTGTGTAATGTTCTTTAGCAGGGTTCACAGCTGCCTGCGGCTGGACCAGCCCAGACAGGACCTCCATTATCGATACCTCCTTAGCTCTGGTTCAACTGATAATTAAACAGCTGATAGTGCTGATTTTCTGCTGTGTACCAAGAGATTGTGCTTGTCCGTCGGTGCGTGTGTGTGTGTGTGTACGCGCACTGAGGATGTTCGCCATTTGTTTTTTATACCTCACATGTTCCAGGCTTCATGTTGACAGCATCTTATCTGTGCGCATGTGAAACGAAATCTATTCAGGATATTATGCAATGCTGTTTGTTCCGCTTCATTTATAACACACATTGAATAATATGGTTTATGAATGCCGAGGCCGATGGACATTTACTCGAGGAAAGCCGTTTAGCGTGTAATGTAGATTAGACGTGGCTGTCAGTGCAGACACAAAAAGCCAAACAAAACAGGTGAAATATTTATGCGATCTTAGAATTTATGACTATATCGGTTTCACGCAGGACGATTTTCTTTCTGTTTTATTAGCCTAATCGTGATTTGGGACACTGGTTGGGAGGGTGACTTTTAAAGGTTAGATTAGTGACGGTGCAGTCAGAATAAAGACAATAAGAATAGGCACACATTTTCTTGAATCATTCACATTAACACAATTCAAAGCAGCATTTGGACCCTAATGACATTTAAATGCAGCGTAGCGAAGAAAATGTGTTCAGAAGTTGGTCTGCTTCACTGCTGAACTTTGTTGGCAACAGTCACCGTTGATATTACGATATATATATGCTGCAAAATGTGGTTGAAACGGTTCAGATCATGACTTGTGATGTAGCAGTAACAGTAATGTAACACAACATGTCTGGCAGATCTGCTGACTAACGCTGACAAGCCGTTACTGCATGACTTTGGAAATGCAAGAATCTATATGCTTTAGAGACAGAGAGCTGAGCTCAATCTCAAAGAATTAATTACTGAATATTAGATATTGGGCCGGGCGCAGACAACAAATGTTTAACATTTAGACATGCTGTCATTCAACCACATTAAAGAATGTCACTTACAGAATATGAACGGATTGTACAGTTTATAAAGTTTTACTATTTTGAAAAAAGGCAGATTTTTTTGCTGTTTTTTCCCTCCTTGCTCTGCACCCTTTTATCTGCTGTTCTTCTTTTTGGCACTTTCTTTTTTTAACTACTCCCAAATTAGCTTTCACGTCTTTGCCGTTACACATCGCAAGGTCATCAGTGTCAGTGTCTGATACACGATCATCATTGTGTGTCTGCTGCAGCATAAACTTTACAAACAGAAGCACACCCAACTAGGGGCATGGAAAAAAAAGTGAGCTAACTAGAAACCTTAATTTATCTCTGCTATGCATTGAAGTTTTGTCTTTCTCTAAAAAAAGTAACTTTCACTCACTGATGATAACAGTTTTACAGTATTTACTGCATCAAACACCGAGCGGACCAATGTTCTGTTCTGCACTCACAGGTGAGCCGAGCAGACAGCGGTGTGTTTGTCTCTCGCAGCCTCCGCTGTGTGCAGCTTTGTAGGTCCAAAGGGAGCAGTGTGCTATTATAGGCATATTTAACAGCAAGAGCAGGATATGTTCATTTATAGACAAGGCGAGGGCTTTTATCCCCCTGTAACTCTCTGCTTTGACTTGCTGTGTCATGTGACCTCTGAATACTAGGGCAAAATCCTCAGTCACGCATTGACCGGCTGGATCGGCACCGGTAATTATTTACATTTGTTTAAGGTTCGGTTAATGAACAGCCTTGAGCACATTCGAGTAAAAGCGCTAATGGTAAATGTTATTAGGCTGTGCCTGCACTAGCTCTTTTCTTGTAATTAATATCCAAATGCCCACACACCTGGCACAAAGTCGTTATAGGAGCTTGTTTTGTAAGAATGATCAAACATCCAGCATTTCTCTGTGTTTTCAGCTTCAGCTCTTCAACCAGCAGTTACATTTTGGATGTTTGGTAAAACACGGAACCCAGAACCTGCACTGATAAAGACCATGCGAGTGTGGTTGGTTCACAGCGACATAGTTCAGTGACAGATCAAGTATATTTCCGAGTGGGAATGAGATCATCCTCTTGTCTGCTACACTGACAGATACGGGCAGCATCACACTGGCTCATTTCACATGTGTTTTCGTTTGACTTGCAAATGTCGGACTTCAAAAAGTGATCAACTTGTATCAGAGATCCGTGCACAAAGTGTCTTTGAGACTGAATGGAAAACTCACGAGCCGGGCGAACAGATGTTGTGTTTCCAGATGCTGGTTGGCATGAACACCAACATGAAGCAGGACTTCTTCTACAGTATTTACCACTAAATACTTAGGGCGGAAATTAGCTTTCTTCTTAGTTTTTGGAATCATTACAAATATCTGAGGGCCAGAACTTCCTGGAAGCCTTTCAATTAGCTCTTTCGCTTACCTGCCCCTCCACCCTCTCCCTCTGCCGTCCATGACTCTCACCTTTACATTAGCTTTTAATTAAAAGATGCAGCTGTTCCCCCTCCTGTGTTGCTTTGAAGACAGCTTTGATTCCCCTCCCCGTCCCAAATGCAGAGATAAACTTCAGTGACACCCTTTGTAGATTTCCTCCCTCCTTTCTCTCTGACTTAATCTTTCATGCCTGTGATGGATAAACACGGATGGGTGGATTTTTTCTCTTCTCGTGAAGCTGCGAACGGCAAAACATCTGAGGGGAGTTGCTGAAGGAAAGATGTCGCGGATGTGCATCCACGGCGTGCATGTTTGTGAATGAGCGGGAATGTATACATTTTGAATCAATAAGCCGCGGTGTGGATTTCACACCTCGGAACTGTGGACGCTAACGCTGATAAACACACCGTGCCCATTTGATTTATGTGGCTCAGCTCGGAGTGGCCTGACATGGCTGACCGGGCCGGGTCAGCGGCACCCATGGGAGGAGAACCCCCCCGAGAACAACCTACTGACAACTGCAGGTTATTAATACTGTGAAATCCTCCAGACAGCACTGTCCCTCCTCGTCTGTCCCGAACTCTTCCTCTTATTCACTCTTGTTCTCCACACTTAGGTGTCTTTTGTGTCTCGTGTGTGCTTGCCTCACCTGTAAAAGAGACAGAAGGGGAGCAGGCTAGAGAAATGGCACAGCAAAGCTAGAAAGAGAACACAGCGGTGTGTCTGAAGGTGAGTGTGTATATCTGTTATGTCTCTGCCGGCAACCTTGCGCCAGCCCCCACTTGCAGGCCATTTTTCATCCAACTGCTGCAGTACACACTGCAGAGGGAGACAAGCATGGTGGGGTGGGGGGTGGGGGGTTGGGGGGTGTCATGGATAGCAGCAGGAGAGATGGCAGTTCAGCGAAGAAGAGAAAGGGTTTTTGCGGCGATACAGGTGAGCAGTCGCCTCTTGGTGGGATTACGTACGTCACTTAACAGGTTTGCATGGCCCGGAGATGCAGGACCGGGACCCGCAGAGGCGCAGGGAGTTCAGAAGTGAGCTGCAGGTGCATGCACATGCAGACAGTACAGTACAAGCGCGGCACGGTGGAGCTAACAGCAGGCCGTGTGACTGCAGTGGGTGTTGATTCATCACTCTCGCTCGCAGTAGGCCCATCTTGCTGATAATTATCTTTGTCAAATTAATTATCAGTGTAAGTGTCAGCGTGACAGTACCGATGAATTACATCCAGATAACCTTGATTAATCAACAAAATGAGTTTCGGGGCAAATGTTTTGTGCATATGGATGTGCTCCCTTTAGAGGGTGTCTCATGTCTTCTCCATTCATCTCCGTCCTCGCATCCATCATTTCTCATCGTCGTATCTTTCTCCGACACGCTCTCTGTCTCTCCTCTCTGTACCCTCATAGAAGAGGGTTTTTTTTTTTTTTTTTCCCCCGTCTTATCTTCTCAGTCTGAAAGCAAAGCGGTCTGTCTACAGTCGGGGAGGGGGGAGCTGCACATGGCCGGGAGAGAGCGGTACAGCATCCACACATTTCTATTAATGTTTATTCTGTCATTTATTTCTTTCTCCTCCTCCTTCTCTCCTTATGCTTGACTGGACAGCGTGATAGTCACCTCATGAGACACATACTGAAGGATGAGATGCTGAGACACAGTTTGTAATCTGTTGACTTTCCTTTCTGACACCTTTAGTATTATTTTTGTTTTATCTTGATATGATTTTAAGGCCAATTTGGTCTTTTTTTGCTCAGCTTTGTTTTGTTTTTTTCCGTCATGCTGGTGAATCTGTCACTTGCATACTGGCATGAAACCAAAGCACGTAGCAAATATTAATTAAACTTATCATGAACTTAAAGGCGCTTTTATCAATATTATATTAACAATGGAGTTCTATTCAGTGCTACAGGGCTTTATAGAGTCTTCTAGGTCACTGTTTTGATTGGTTCACTCTCATCGATCATGTTTCCAGACACATCCACCAGCCTTTTTGTCAGCTAAATCATCTTGTTTCCACTGCTCCTTAGCGTCCCCAACCCCAGTTCCACTTTGAGCCAAAACAGAATAATGTATTGTTCAGGAATATCCGTAATAGCAGTAACCCAAACTAGATACAGCCATGCTAAGCTGCTCTGTCAGGCTGCACTTGGACATACTTGGACATACTTAGCATTTAACTCTCAGCTGTGCTCAGAGTTAAATGCTAAGTATGATGTCAACATGCTAACGAGCACAAGACACATAGCGCTGCAGAGGCTGATGGGAAAGTGGTAACTTTTGCGGTGAAAGGTGCTTCATTCAAAAACAGCACAGGCTCCATGTTTATTAATGCGTGTGTGTGTGTGTGTGTGACTCTCAGGGAGTTGTGTGAGTGCTTTCTGCGTCACTTCACTTTCAATCAGTGTATTGTGCCGTGGCTTCGCCAGGCAGCCTCGCTCGTCCCCTTTTGTCTTACCATTACACTCTCATCGGCTCCTCTAACCGTCTTGGCTAAACCCGCCTGTTTATTTCATGTCTGTCTTGTTGTTCACATCATTAGCTACGTCACATTTTCTCTGTGTAACCGCCGCTGACACTCTCTGTGTGCCTGCCAGGTGCCGGCGCCCCGGGCTAGTCAACATACACACATGCATTTTTTTTTTAAGCCGAACGCACAAGGAAATGCACATAAGTAGATTCCAGCCAATTAAATGTTATCTGCTTAAATTAGCGGGGGTAGCTCTGCGGTGATATTGAACTAATTATACATGCGCTTTCCTCGCAGGGACCGGCGGTTTGTTTTGTCTTTGTGTTTGAGTTCACGCTTGATTATGCTCATCGACTTACATTTGTTTAGCCATGCACACTCGTTTGTTTGCGTATGTGGATGTGGGTTTTTTAGATTACAGTTGGCGGCGTAACCTTTGCTATTCGACCCTTCAACCCCATCCTGTAGTGGAGTTCCCATGGGGCACTGCTGCTGCCGCCGCTGCTGCTGTTGGTATTAAAATGATAGTTTACATGCCGGTTGCTACTAAAGAACACCCTCTGTTTGACCTCTTACATCTCAGGCTGCCTTAGTGTCACAGTTTGAATGGACAGCTCATTACGTCCAACTCTGTGGAGGGCAGGAGGAATGTTAATCTGTGCTTCTTTGGACTTGGTGTATATATAGAAAATTACATTTACGTCAGTAGACAGTTTACAGTAGGGTCTGCTTATTCATTTCAGTATTAACAAAATGATCTCAGAGTGCATCGCTTCATTTAGAAGACTTTAGAAAATGTGTAAACTTCACCAGAAAAAAGTCAGAGGCACATCCTGGAGCAGTGGTGTGTTGCAGCACACTGGTGTGCCGTGGGATTTTGTCATAAATGATTTATGTACAAACATACACAAGTAATGAATTCTTCTTCGTTTTTACTATATCGGTCCTTTGTTCACATTCATTTCATTAAACAGAGGCAACTCTATGTCTAAAAACAGTCCTTTAAAAGCCTTCCAGGGAACCAAAAATAAACATGTACAGAGTGATTAGATAACAACAACAATAATAATAATAATAATAATAATAATAATAATAATTATTATTATTATTATTATTATTATTATTATTATAACATTAAGTCTATTTTTCTTATTATATTATTTAGGGTATTAATTTATCTATATTCATATTGCATTGTTATCATTCTGTGTTTTATCATTAGAAAGCCTTATAAAGCATGTCCTTGAATGCCACGTAAGATAAGATTTGACTTAACCGGACAGTTGGAATATCATTATCATTAGTTTCCGAGGGAGCAAAAAGGCCACGTGAATATGAATTATATTTATGAGTGTTAAACAAATGAAGCGGTTGGAAAGTGGAAAGTTGACATTTAAACTTTAATTATGCATCAAAAACAGCAGCCAATCAGAAACAAGAAGCGTTCGTTCTGAATGCAGTCATGAAAAATAAAGTGTGATCCTGGATGCTAGACGCTGTGTTGCTTTCGCTGGAAGTCCGACAGCAGAATATTCCACTTGTTAATTTGTAACCATGGTGATCGCATGGTGTTCACAGTTCATCACTGGGAAAAATTCATGCATTCAAGAGGAAGAAACTCTTTATTTCCTCCTCGGTGAATACCTAAAAGGATGTCAGTGTTAACAGGCATGTTTTGATTGATTTGATGATGATGATTTTTGGCTTCTTCTTTGGGCACAAAAAGTTTGACAACCACTGTCCTAAAGCATTCTCTAGTGTGACCAGTTGTGCATTTCTGTTGTCTTTCATTAGAAATGTTGCTGTACTTGTTCTCTCTCAAGTATATTTTGCAGCAGGAGAGCAAACAATTTGGGAGCACAGAGACAAAATCTAAATAATGATCAGTTTAAAGAGGCACTATGGAGTTTTGGAGAAGAAACTCAAACTCTGAATTTTGAGATTTATAATATTATTTATTATTTCCATAACTGAAAAAACAAGCTGTCCTCAGAGGAAAATAAGCTCCCCAGAACTCTATTTGAAGCTGGAAAGGTGGCAGGGTCCGCCACAAGAACAAAGACAGTTTGTTTATTTGTTTGTTTAGGCATAAAGAAATCAAGATGATCTTTCTCTTCTGATTAAAATTTCTTCCCCAGAACTACAAATTGCACCTTTAAACCAGTGTAAAAATAAAGAAAATCAGAGTATTTTCTGGTGAAAATCGGTAATAGTTATACAGAGATGATGAGGCTTGACTTGAATTCGCTCAGTTGCCGTCACTTCCTTTTGTTGTTCTACTCTCTTGCCCCAGACTGACACAAGTCAAAATTATGCTAATACCGAGCTATTGTTCTGCACACTTGTCCTGGTTCATTATTTAAACTGAGGATCATTCAAATAAACAGAGCAGAAAAGAGGATAAAAGACAGAGAGGATAGCCTGGGCGCAGTGAAGCAGTGAGCGGCTGTGTTAGTTGTAATTGACAAGGCAGCTCATGAGGCTCTGCGGTGTGTCGATGTGAGTCTGTGGCTCTTGTGTAGCGCTGCCGTGCTGGACCGCGTGTCCGCCAGCCCCCTCAGCCTCCGTCAGCAGTTTAGCCGCGACCACAAGTCCAGATAAAACATTAAAGACGAGGCACTGACAAGGCAGGGCCATCCGGGGCCACTTAAAACCAATACCACAGGGCAGGGTAAGGCCCTCCATCAATTACAACCTTATTAGCCTAATCATTATGAAATAATCCAATCCAGGAGACAGCTGAGTCTCAACTCTGCAGATCACCAGCGGGCAAACAAACCAGCGCAGAGCAGGGAGAGAGTGAGGCGTAACGAACTCGCGACTGACAAAATGACATGCGTTGTAGAGGGGAGGATGGGATTGTTGTGATAAATCTTTTTTTTTAATGGCATATTTTCAGATTTCAAGAGCAAACCATTTTGGTGTGTGTTTTTCGCCTTTCAGACACAACGGACAGGTTTCCAGGCGGTGACAACAAGCATTAACTCTGTGTTTATTCACTTGAAGCAGACAGATAATTTCTCCAATAAACCAGGGGCCAGAAATCGCCAGAAAATTAACTGCAGACGACTTTGATTATCGATTAGAGCTGCTGTAAGCGTTGTCGGTGTTTTAGCTAACAAATGAATATGTAGCGATATTTGCCAGACATAGCGGCAGGAGGATCCGGCTCTGATGTTCACGAGCAGACAGAACCGCCTCTTTGTGGCGTTCTCTGTCCTGATTGGATAAACCGGGCAGGGATACCAGAAAATTTATTTTTTCTTTTACTGCACGAGCAGGAGGTGGAGCGGTATAGGTTACTCTCTAACAGTGGTTACTGTTGGAATATAAAGCTGTTTAACACCTAACGTTAAAAAGATGACTTACAGCAGATTTAATTGTTTCAGTTATGTTTCAAGCAAAACTGTCAAACATATGTTGGTTCAAGCTTTTTAAATGTGAGGATTTGCTGCTTTTCTTTGTCATCTATCATAGAAAAATTAGTCTTTGGGGTTTTAACTGCTGGTTTGAACACAGAGAACGCTATTTGAAGGGATCAGTTTCAGCTTTTGGAAATTTTGACCAGCATTTTTCACAGTTTTTGACATTTTGTTGATTAATCGATCAACTAAACTTGTATGTTGAAGTACACATGTGTGTAACGCTGTGATCCCGCCCTCTCACTGAAGTTACATAGTGCAGAAACAAGTGATGGGGGGGCGGAGTGGCTGAGACAGAGACACCATTCACCCTATCACAAGACACTGTACCATCTATATGATTGTAAAGATAATATTGTAGGTGACAATGTAAATAATCATTGGTTGAAGCCCTTTTTGAGACCCTCTCTCACCTTCTTATATATCTCCTTACACAGCCAATGGTCTCTGTATACTCAGAGTCATGCTGCAGAGCCGAACGCATACTTTGGCTCAAGCTGTTGTTGTCACGTTCAGCTTTAGCAAATGTGGTTTCACTTAAATTCCCATTGCCTGGAGCTCAGCTCCATCTGTTCATAACTATTGTCTTTTTTCCAATCACTTTTATTGCGTTGACACAGCCTATACATATTTATTTGCATTGTGCAAAGGCATTGCAGCTGAACTGAAGCATGTGCTGGGGAGACTGGGGTTTCTGGAGGAACATCCAAACAAGTGTATACATGCTTTCTTTACCTCCTAGAGAACAGTACATCTATTTATCAACATTAAATTCAATTTTTGATGCAAACATTTGTTGTAAGCACTGATGGCTATCCCACTAGACTATCAGTGTTATACTACTGGCTCACAAACCTTGTTAGATTCACAATCATAGGAATGTTTTTAAGCTTAGACTTTTATTCCTCACCTTTCTACAAGCTCTGTTAATGTATTATCAAAAAATAACCCATAAAAATGTTATTAATATCACCTTTAACAATGGAAAGAACAGCAAAGTGAAAGCACACGTAACTAATAAGTGGGAGAGAACAAGAATTATAATAAAGAGATAAATTCGACTCTAACTGCTAACTCAGGCTTTTATTGCAGACTCAGAGTCTTATCTGAAAATGCATTTTGTAGGCTCTTCATGTCTGCTCCTATTAGAGGATTTACAGTAAAAGCATCACTTGCAAATCAAAGCATCTGAGACTGTATTGCGGTTGCACCCTCGATGGGAAAGACAACACAGTGACAGCATTTGGCACAGAGGCGAACGGAAGACTTTAAAGGAAGTGAGAGGTGACAGAAGAAAAGGAGAGTGAAAAATTTGAAAGCCAGCTGGCTGACCTCTAACTCACTGAGCTGGTGATTGAGGAGAAGGCAGTATTTTACTCTTTTCCCTCGGGGATTGTGAGAACACATCAGATTGGAGAAAAAAAAAGTTATATAAAGGAGAGAAAGAGTCCATCCTACCACTATCTCTATCATGACACTCCTCTCCCTATCTCTCCCACTCGCTGTCTCTTTCTCCGTCTCTGAGATTTGACAGCAGGATGATAAACTACCAGTCGTGGCTCTACAGTAGACTGATTGAGGGAGTGGGGAGCTCGCATGTAGCAGCGGCTCCGCTAACTGGGACTGAGTGCAAAGGGGACATGGCTGTGTGGCAAAAGGGCCCGAAAGGAGCCGGGGTTTCTCTCCACATCTGTCGCACTTCAGACAGATGTTCTGCTGACTGGCTTCCACGTGTACGAGACCTTTTCTTCTGAGCTTCGAGTTGAAGCTGAGGGGCTGCTCTAGGCGGTGTTTAAAGATGATCTCTTCATTTGCGATGTTATTGATTATTCAGCTTTTGATCTTCTGATTCGTGTCTGAGCACCGGCGCAAACGACCAGACAGACCTTGACTTCAACGCTGTTTCCTCAGATTCTGCTGAGTCAGGGGGAAACGTGAACGGATAAACACCAAAACCCCCCTGACACCACTCGACGCTCATTGCCAAAGACATTCTGAGTGTAACCTGATACGTTGGCGAATTTCGCTCAGTTTGTCTTTATCTCCCCGTGCTGACAGCCACAGGATGAGCAGGAGGGCATGAAATGGAAAATGTGTCGCACTGACAAAAAATGCAAACGACAAGCGTGCACTTGCTCATAACGCGTACGCAGACGCACAGTATGCTAATCATTTAGAAATATTAATCTGATGTAAACAAGATGTGACATTAGGTCTTGTGACCACATTTTAATTTGTGACATTCACGCAGGGATCGATTAGAGAGAAGGGCAGTGCCTGAGTGTGTGTGTGTGTGTGTGTGTGTGTGTGTGTGTGTGAGACTTCAACGTGAAATCGAATTATCAGCGCACAGCAATTTACCGCACAACATCTGTGCATGTGTGCACAATGTCTGTATGTGCACCACTCAGCCGTGTCCACTGTTGAGAACGTTCCTCTCAGTCGGCAATATGCATGATGGATGATTCAACCCAACAGCTACTGTGTTATTTTCAATCAATATTTATATAACGATATAATGGTATGATACATTTCAGATGCTACAGACTGGCATCTCGGTGTGGCCATCACGAGCACAAAAGGATATTTGAGTACCAGACAATAGGGTGCTTGTCACAGTAAAGACGATTGTTAAACTCCTCTTTGTTATGCCGGCAACATTTTAACCTTTTTAACAGCACTGTTCCCCACTCAAAGTCTGAATAATTTGCACACATGAATCAAAGACAGACAGTTTCTAAGAATAGTTCCCTAATGCACCGCATTCTTTTTTTCCCCCCTCAGTCGAATCGCATATTGCAGACTAATTTGTAAATGAAACTCCGACTTGCACTGCACTCATGCCGTATTACAGAGCAGTCAAGGACAATGACAAACATCTATTCATTGAAAAAAGCCACAATGCCTAGTAAATGCTCTTAAGATATTATATTCTGTATTAAAATGTCTAAAAACAAACCTTTGTGATATATTTTGTTGATTTGTGTATTTGCATTATTCCAAATGTTGCCAACAATATTCAAACTAGAGAGATCCACAAGTTTACTCAAGGTAACTGTGCCGTTTCATTTGGCTGCCTGTCGCCATGATTTCCTGGCTGGAGTATATATAAATTATAGGTTCCTTGTATAGTGTGATGAAGGAACTCCAAGAATGCAACTAAACATTTACTATAAACATGATTTTCCATGTGCCAGAGTCACGTCAGATAGATTTTCAACTTTTTAATGGTGTTCAAAGCGCTCACCAGAGACTCTCTATCTTGTCTTTCCACTCTCCTGTCTCGAATGTTATGTCCATGAAGTAAAGTACATTTCCCCTCCAGCTCCAGTCAGTAGTCAACATTACAGAGCATAAACACCCAACAATGGATGTCTCTTCTGCGGATCGCTGCTGCAGTCAGGTTAATAAGCAGGAGTGAAGATTAATCCACTTTGCAAATCCCAAAAGTTAAAAAGTCATTTTTGAGCTTGCCGCCTGTTGGTAAATGGCTCCGCCCGGCGGTCGGTGACCTGTTATTTGTCCAGAAAGTACGGCTCTGCACCTGATTCTCTCCTCTGGAGCTGGCTGGCACAACACTTGCCAGATGTCTTCAGTTTTTTGTTTCGATAGAGAGACCCCTAGCTACAGAAATAACATATTGTGCATTTCATAATAAGCCCATCAATAGTCTTTGACTGAGTCATCATATTATCATATATGCTCTGTTATCCCAAACATAGCCTGCATTGTCTGTTATTCACCATTTAACATTGAAGTTAATCATCTTGTACCCTCAATGTTTTTCTTGTCCTCTCCACTGCTTTACACCACTTACATCTTGGCTGGACTGCAACTGTCCACTTAAGATTCATTTCAGAGAGCAGACTTTGGTACCTTCACTGTCAATTTCATTGCACATTTTTTGATGAGCATATTCCGGACTTATCAATCATCCTTACATTTGTGTGCATGTGTACACTTCTTCTTTGACGTTTTCAGGGATTATATTGGAATTAATGCGTGTCATTCAAAAATACATCACGTCAACATACAAACTCTATCTTGCTCTTTTCTGTCTCACACATCGCATAGACTTATGTTAATTTCCTGGACAACTGCTGCTTTGCTCACCTAGCCATAAACCTTAAGTCTTCGCTCTTAAATTTAACGATTCACGTTATGAGGACTCGTGTTTTGTCCCCATAAGGTGAGTCCTCACAATGTGACCGTGTAAACAGAAGTCCACACACACACACACACACACACACACACACACACACACACACACACACACACACACACACACACACACACACACACACACACACACACACGTTAGTATCTATGAATGAGTGATACAATCTCTGGTTTGCTGCACTGCTTTTAGGCGTGATGATTAGCTCACAGCAGGTGATCGCTTGCCTCACAGTCCGCGGGGTGTTTCACAGGAAAAAACAGCTAATTGATGCAGGTGATGATGGCGCACAATGAGGCGACCACATCATCGCATGACAAAAGAAAATAAGGTGCTAAGTAAATCATTTGTCCCCTGCACTTGTAGAGTTGAGAAAATGGGTGAGAAAAGATTACCAGATTACCTCCAACAGACATCAATATTATGTATTATCGGCTATTTTAACTAATAATTGTAAACAGCTGTGTTTTTATTGTTAAATGTTTCATGATAATTCAAAATATAAGCTTGTTTATTTGCTGTGTTAACAAACATTACTGATGTAAACAAAACTAACAGTATCAGATACCATTAATAACCTGATTGTTATTGTTGATATTGAATTAAAAAATTGGCATTTAGATCCCCGAATGTGCCTGTTATGGTAATCTAGAAAGGTTCCAGTCTAGAAATAAGCAGCTCTGAAAAGTGTTTAAAGGTTTGAAATAAGTATTATAGACTGTTTTTTTTTTTCAGATCATATCACGTGACAGCACGTTATAAGTAAAATACACTGAATATTAATCATTTATTCATAATTCTTTATTTTCATTCCTAATTTTAGCACAAATCTCAAACCTAACATCTTAAAATAGGACCAGCAACTGGCTAAACCGGGATTTAAACCTGCATAAAGAACTTAAATAAAAGTCCATTTAGAGACCAACTCAATTTGAGCGTCAATATAAGATTATTATACTTAGTTAGAGATTGAGTTTTTGCAGTGTTGTATCTCACCCTTTTTTTTTTAAAACTTTGCTTTTTTACTAATAGCCATTCAATGTATGTGCACACTGTTAATAGTTTTTATAGACTTTGTGAAGGCAAATCTGCGCATTTCACAAAATGTGAAGGACTATATTTGATCTTTAATCCAGTATTACCTTTACCTTTACCTAAATCCTCTCTGCCACACAGTATGTTTGGTTGCCTCTAAACAGACTCATGAGTCACTTTTTTTCTGAAGGAGTGGCTGTCCAAAGCGTGTGTGCTGCTTTTAATGACCCCACAGTTTCCCCCAGAAAGCACCTTTATGTATTTTTTTGACCACACAATTTGAAATAGATTATGAAAATACCTGTTGTTTAAGAAAACACTATGAGGTAAGAATTATAATTACCATCATTAATAAATGGTACATTTATAGTCAATTTAACTTTAGTAAATAGTTATTTTCATTGTTTATAAAACAACAAAAAGCTTTATAAACCATTTATCAAGCAACTGTTGACTGTAAAGTTACACGTGATGTTTACAATAGTCTGTAAATGGTTAATTAATACCGTGTAGCTCATCTATAAACATTATTTGGATAACGATTAAAAAGTTGCAATTGATACTTCTAAACCTTTACAATTGCTGGATGAACGTTAATAAAGCATTCCATTGTTTGTTAACGGTCAAATAACCATTAACATAAGTTTAATTAACTATGAATTTACCATTTATTAATGAAAGGTATCATAAAGTGTTACCCAATATTGACTAAAAGCCCACCGACTGGCCTTTTCTGGATCTTTCAAACACTTCTCCTGGTCTCTCTCAGCAGACGCATGTTTGCTCAGCTGTCAGACGGTTAATGTTTGATTTCTCCTGACTGTGACTGATTATTACACCGTAGGCCCAGTTGACATTACTGATGTAAACAAACAAAATACATTAGCTTCAGAAAACAGTAGCCGTTGTCTAAAGCGAGTCCCTGTATTCATTTGAGAGCGATAACACATCCTAATCTTTTGATATGATTTTTCTGGCGGGTGTTGACATTATGATTATGCTGTAGATTGCGACTTTAAATGCTCGTTAAACAAGTTTAAACAGTGTCCTGTGGTGCATTACATTTTACTCCGGCTGTGTATAGCCAGCCATTGATGATCGCTGCATATAAAACCTGAATTTTCCTCCTGAAAATGGTGAAATGTGGCCACGCCGTTCACAGTAAGACAAAGATTTTCCGGGAGAAGGTTCGGTAACACTGTGTGTTGACTGATGAAGTGATGACTTCCCAGCAACAGCCAGATTCACTAAACAGTGGATATAAGGATCACCAGGATATCTGCTCAGCCCGGTGTGAATCAATAGCTGTGGAGGTCATGAATGATGCACATATATGTGAGAGTGTGCGTGTGTGTTTGCCTATTATCCAGTGAAACTCATCAATATCCTCTCTCTCTCTCCCTCTCTCCCCCTGCCCTCACCTCTCTGTCTCCCACCTAGATGGTTTATAAGCCCTGGCTGTGTTCTCAGTACTTCCAGACCACCCAGATGCACTGCAGTAAGCGAATCCCCTGTGGTCAGTACTGCCTGGAGGTGCAGCAGCGGTGCCCCTTCGTCCTGCCCGACAATGATGATCTCATTCACGGAGGCAGCCCCAGTTTTATATGCACAGGTACAAAGAAAAATCCACCTGGTGTTTGCGCATTCTTCTGTTTGTTCATCAAAACAGTACACGAAGCTGCAGACTGTAGCTTTAGAGTGCTCTGCTGACTCTCTGACGCCTCACGTACCGTCCTGTAGATGAAGCTCTTGGCCTAAGTAACTCTCTGTGCGACGAGCAGACACATAGTGAGTACGTAAGGAGCGCAGAGTCTTACTCAGTGATGCTCGAGCAGGATGTACAACCTCTGATGGACGCACTGTCACACTGTGAGCACTTTGCAGATACAGGATGTTCTGTCTAATCACCGGACTAACAGGGTGATGCACCAGAACAACAAAGTGTTGCCCATTATTCACAGAACGAAGAGGCACAGTGACAACAAGTCTGTGTGCTCTGTCTGTACATGAACGGCATACCGCACTTTGTGGTCCAGCGTCAGTGAAATAAATGGTTAACCTTGTCCCGACCGCATACTGTACATAGAAGGTGAGTCGCCCACAGTATTACTGTGTGAGCAGTTTTTTTTTTTGTCCCCACAGCACGATTAATACAAAGACACTTATATCGCATGTTGATGCTGCCCTCTGGTGGTCATGTCGAGCATCGAGTTACATTCGTGTACGGTTTGAAAGAAGAAATTCAAAACAGTGTTTGTGATCTGTTTACGTTTTTGTACAGCACACTTGTACTCATTTATATTAGGGATCTATGTTTCTCTTTTCTTCAATACAGATACCAATCATAAGTATTGAAGGAGACCAGTAACTGATATTTGGGACAGATATGCAGTAAAAATGAAAATCATCTTAGTGTCAAAATTCCGGATAACAAGTGATGGACGCTAACCGAGTACAATTTAGTCAAGTGCTGTGCTTTACTTCAGTATGTCCACGCCACTTATTTGACAACTTTACTCATTAGTTACTTTGCGGGTTCAGATTATTCAGCGTTTAGAGGCTATTAATTGTGACATGTAACTGATTAGATAGTGTTGTGGGTGGGACATTCAGTGAAACCACAGAGTGGTGACTACAGATAGTGAGAGGATGCTGCATCACAGCCAAAGTACCACATTTATAAATTCATTTGCTTTCTCACCAATCAGATACAAATAAAACTCTGATACCGAAATGAATATTGGCCAAGGTGACATAATAAATATATGAATAAATAAATAAGAATATATTCATTAAGAATACCAAACAAAGCTATTTCTATTATACTGGCAGTGTTTTATACTTTTCTTATTATAAACAAGTCTTTTGGAAAGACCAAAACCAGCAACGTAATAGTTTCTTATCCCTCCGGCGTCTCCATTTGTTCCAGCTGAAGAATTCTTTTAGTAATAGGTCACAAATATATACGTACATTTCTAACAAAGGCTAAATTATTTCCTATAACAGATGGGCATCGTAGATTTCACCAAATGTTACGCCAACAGAAGTAAATGGTACATTTGTTTTGGACTATTTTCAGCGGTGGATGAATGCACATTCGCTGCACTAATTAGTATTCATAAGAAAAGAGTGTTAAATGTGGGAGTCAAAATAAACTACAGTGCCCATGTCACTCAATTCAACAATGTGGCTCATTGATGTGTTTTTAATAGATGTATGAAGGTCTATGACACACAAGAGTAAACTATATCAGCGTCACTTAAGTGGTTTTAGTCTTTTCATGGGCAGACAGTAAGAAAATACAGAATGTTCGCCTTTGTTGGCACTTTTTATGCAGTAGAAAAGGTCCTGCCACATGGCAAACAATTCTAAATGTACGGTCTGCTGTTCGGACACTGAGCACGACTCATCATCACATATTTGGGTGAATAAGCAAGTGAGTGAGACTACCTTGCAGCTCCTCAGGCTGCGTCTTTCACTTCTACAGGTAGGCACATACACTTTTTTAAATAATTCTGTTTCCCCAAAACACAGATTTGTCAGAAACTTGCAGTAATTACACGGTTCCGGCTGTCACAGTTAAGCTGTTGACAGTCAAACTGTGCTGAGTGGGCACACACTTCTTCAAATCTCACTCCTCGCATTAGCATGCACACAGGCCCTGACAAACCCTCTTTGCATAATGTCAGTGGAGACTGTGTCAGACTGCCGTTTGTGAGTTCAGTCCTTGTGTCTATGCAGTGTTCTTTGATACAAAACGCTTTTGTTGCAATAATCAGTGTATCTTTAGCGCGCACTCTGTTTTTCCATGTGTCCAAAAAAGCACACAACGCTATATTTCTGGACTCCATACATCAAAAGCACTTTTATAGTGTATTCTTGGGTAATTTCAGTAATTACATTGAATTGCTGAGTGGAGCAGCAGAGAGACATTAGAGGTGCAGCATGCACTATAAAAAGAAATCACCCATTCATTACAACCTGGTTGTAAGACGTCTCAGTGCACTACAGCGGTGCACAACACGTGAAATGCCAAAACATATGAAGAAAACATCTTTACCCTTTCAAAAAAAAATCTCATGCGTCACATTTTAGCAAAGAACGCTGCAAATTGGTTCCAAGGAATCAGCTCCACAGAGAACCTGTCATGGCTCTTCACACATCAGCACCCTGGTAAAAAGAAATAGAATGAGCACAGAAAAGGCTCTACTTCTTAAGGAAACTTAAGAGGGCTAAATTCTGGAGTCAAATTCCGGTCAACTTTTACAGAGGAGCAATAGAGATTGCATGACCCAGGACAGGACAGCTCTGCAGCAGGTGATTAAAACTGCCCAAAACACCATTTGTACCCTTCTACAGAGCATCAGTGATATCAGTGAGATGTCCGCACAGGCCCCAAAGGATACTAAAAGACACCCACCCCAGCTACAGTCTGTTCACAAAAGATATAGAAGTATCTGCTGCCGCACCGCCAAACTACAGAGCAGCTTCTTTCCTCGGGCTGTGAGACTTCTTGGTTCAAACACTGTCATGAATATTTTTCTTATGTAGCATAAAGGGACTATAACTTTTAGTATAACTATAAAAAAATGTTTAACAACTCATCAATCAATTAATAATTTGGTCTATTGAACATAATAATGCCCAGTACGACATACTCATGCAGCTTGTTTTGTCTGAAACAGCAGTCCAAATCCACAAAACATTCATTTTACCTAAATAAACCCATAAAAATCAGTTTGAATAACTGTTTCAGCTCTAGCTGCAAATACATGGATAACAAGCCAAATAAAGAAACATGGCAGATATAGCACAGTAAAACATCGGGGTTAAAAGTTTTCAGGGGAATCCGATGAGCACGTGTGACACATGGTTGCAATGTTTACATAACGTAACATTGTGATAGCATGATATGATGTTATCAGAGACTTTTTGCACCATATTTTTCTATTTTCTGTTTTTAAGTCCCCCTGAAAACGTCTTGTTTTCTTGTAACATAGTTTGATTTGTTCAGTATGACAGTGGTGGCTGTATTTGTCGAGCATTCGAGTGCGTTTCTTCATTTTCTTGTGTGTTTTTTGCCAGCTGCTTGTGTTTTCTCACACTGCAGCGCACTGAGCTGTCTTGGACGCCTCGCTTTCCAACCATGATCTCAACTCAAGCACAATCACGTTCATAAGAATTCATTTCCACTGTAGTCTGTTGTAATTCTCTCTTCTTTGTCTGAAGCTTGACAAGTTGGCAATACTCTTTTTTTGAAAGAAAGCAAGTTCAGGTTTTTGAAAAAAGAAAAAAAAGAAAAAAAGATGTAGCATCTTAAAGGCATCATTTGGACTGTGAGCTAACTGTTTATATCTCCACCTCCTCCACCCCCCCTTCCCTGAAACAAACCCCAGGGCTGCTGGAGGACTATCCATCAGGTGTGGACCCGGATGCAGAGTGCTGTGACGTGCGGTGGGACTTGAAAGTGGACAACCGTTCCCGGGGGACGCTGAAAAGAACTCACCCGCCATGCCAGCACCGTACCTCCCTCAGCTCCTCGGCAGCCTGCAGACTGTGTAACAGCCGGCTCAAACTCTGCCTGCTGGTCCTCGTCCTCCTACACACTGTCGCCAGCCTCACTGCATCCCACAATGCAACAGGACTGGGCCTCCCCGCCATAGCGCCTCTGGAGGAGAGCCCCGCCAATGAGGAGTGATAGAGCTGCCAGGAGGAGGTGAGGTTGTCGGGGCGGGGGATTCCCTCGCCATGGCAACCGGTGTGGAAAAATACAGCCACAGTTGTGCGAGCGGATGGAGCTGTGTGCCTGTGGACATTCTGCAGCGCGTTCTGGCAAACGGAAAAAAATGTGGGACGCTTTGAGACGAAAGACACACAAATCAATCAAAACAAATAAATAAGTAAACAAACAGACATACTAGGGGACTCGAGCAGTCCTTTAGATAGAAAGGGGACAATGCCACAGCCTTTGTTGAGTGGGAAGGTCGGCTTCCTCACGGCTGAGTTTCTCTCACTACGCTTTTTTACACTGTGTTCCAATTATTGGTTTCTGTTGCACTGGCTGACTATGGAATAACACAATCATATTCTCTTTCTAATGTTCATCCTTTGTGTTTGTTTCTGGGTCTCTAATGCAGGAAGATAATGTGTTCTCTAAATAAGACGGATAATGTGTAAAAAAAAAAAGAGAAAAAAAATCATAATAATAATTAGCTGCAAGTTTGTGGGTGTGTGATGGTTTGTGTTTCGAGATTAACCGTGTGTGCGAGCATGCGTGGGCGTGTGCGTGCTCGTGTGCACGTCTTTACACGTGTGTGCTGTGTGCGCGTGTGTGTGTGTGTGATAGAGAGAGGATAAGTGTGTGTTCCTGACACGTACCCTAGAAGTCTACCTAACAGGCTGGTGCAGCGATGATGTTTTTATGGAGGCCGCCCCCCCCTCAGATGTCACTTAGCTCTGCCACGCTGGTTTGCTGGCCACAATCCCATCAAATCTCTACTGGGTTTTGAATGTGGTTCTGATGTCCATGATAAGCACTGTGTTTAACACAGGTTTATGGTTTTCCCTCACTTTGTTTTGTGAGATAATATTCCTCTATTGCCACTGTTTCAAGGAGCAGAACATAATTAGTATCAGTAAAAAGATAACGCCTGGCTGCACTGTACAAAGAAAACATCTGGAAAAATCAGGATGCGTTCCACCAACGCCACCAAAGTTGAAAGTCTTGAAAGATATCTCAGTTTTATTACAACTTGGGTCTTCTTTTCATACTTATGACCATGGTTCCTGTCACAGCACTGTGTTTACCATGTGGCAAAATGATGCCTGACAGGGTAAGAGACACAACAGTCACAGTTTGAACAAACCCCCTGGTTAGTCAATCATATTTGTCAGGCAAAATGAATGCTGAGTTTTTCTTGCAATAGACCATATTCACATGGTAGCCATTTTCCTCTGACAATTTAACTCGAGGTGCACAAATCTCGTACTGCTCTGTTCTGGGGGGCAAGTCATACCAACATAGGCAATCTAATATATTGTCATTTCACTGTTTCCTGATTGATTAACAACTGTATAGGCAACAGACGGAGGGACATCAGCCAACGAGTTAGCAAATGTGGCCGGGTGTGCCTTCAGATTTTCACTATTCATCATCTTTTCAGTTGCCAGTCAATTGGGAAGCTGTTAAATGACAACAATTTGTCAGATTCCATGTTTAATTTTTAAAATTGTATTATCTCAATTAATTGATTAATTGGTTAGTCTAAAAGTGTGGAAAAAAAACAATCCCAAAGACTGTTCATTTACGATCATAAATTTCAAAGGTCCTGAAACCAGCAGATGTTTTGCTTAATAAATGACTAACACAATTGATTGATTGTCAAAATAGTTGGCAACTAATTTTCTTTCAGTCAACTATGTGATTATTCAACCAGTCATTGCTGCCTCCATTTGTTGAGTAAAACGTTATCAGAACCAATAGAACTGAAAGGCACAATTGCAAAAAAAAAAAAAAAGACCTTAACTGTAATAAAATGAACCTTTAAGCGCCAGGCTAAAACTATGATAGGGTCGATGCATGTGAACAAAATCTGAGTCAAAATGATTTTACACAATAGCAAATTGTTTAACATCTAGATTTTCTGACATGTCTGTATATTATGTGTTAAATGATGATGGTTTAAAGGTGCAATATGTAAGAATTGTCCAGCTGGTAAACTCCAAACAAATAGGGGGCAGCATATCACCCGAGTAGCTAACTGTTTCTAGCTGTATTCTGTCAAGACTGTAGCTACTGTAAGCTCAGTTAGCCATGTAGCTAGCCGGAGAGTTGGGATTTACACCGCTAGCATAGGATCTTTTGACCAGCAGGTAGAAAGGGGTCTTTTTGGGCCTTGGGCTAGCTGGTTAGCATAGACATTTTTGACATAATGTTAGAACTGTTATTTCTCCACGTCCTATTTATAATTGTAATTAATTTAAAAAGATGTTTTATTTCATTTAACAATGTTTTAAACTAAAACTATTCTTACATATTGCACCTTTAAAGCTGCTAAACTAATGCTCACTCCTCCTTGAACTAACAAAAGATGAGGCAGAAGCACATGATTGGATGCGGAAGATTAGGATGGTCAGTGAATCATCTTCTGTTGCTCAGTTTTTAAAGACAAAACTTCGTTCATGAGTGCACAGGAAGCTAAATAAAAAACAACAACAAACAAAAGCACACAGAATAATTTTATCTCACAGAACAAAACATGAAACTGTGTTAAGCTTGTCTTAACCAAAGATGTAATTTCAGGCATTTTACCAAAACCCTCATTCAGATTCTGGTCACGTTTCAGCGACACTGCTCCGCAAAGTTAACTGACATCAGGACTTGAGTATTCACTGTTGCTCCGGATGAGGAAGCTTTTGTTAGTCCAGATTTTAAAGGTACTATCCAGTCAAAACAGCATAGAAACGATTGATACTGAAGGTTTTCTCTGTCTCATCTGCCTCAAGAGCCTCAGTTCTTTTCCTTCTCCCTGCTGGTCACAGTTGATAAATAATCAAATCTGACCGGCAATGTACTGTTTGCCCTGGAACCAATACTGACGTCTAGATGAGTGGTGTCATTTTAACCTCAGGCCTTTTTATTCACAGGAAACATGATGACTGGATGTTACCCTTAAGGACTGTTTGTAATGATTGGTGAGCTGTGATTCTCATGCAGTTATAATGAAGCTAGGAAAAAGTAGCATGAAGGAAAATCCCCTGACCACCACCACACTGGCCATACAATACAAAGTATAGAATGACATTCTACGTATCGCCAACACGGACACAGTCTGTTCAAAATGTTTAATCCCTTCCCAAATACTGCATGTGGAGGCTCTGTGACAGCCTCTTTCCATCAAGTTTTGTCCTCAGCCCCATGTCCGGACCACATCTGATCCCGAACCAGCTCCTGTAGCATGCCCACTGTCTTGTACTTTTCTCTTCAAAACATCAATCTAATGTCTCATTAAGTAAAGGGCTTATTAAGATATACAGTTCAAACATTATCATCAACAACACAGTCACACACACTTAACAACTTGCACATCCAAATTGTTAGCGGATAAATGGTTTGAAAAAAAAAAAAAAGTGGCTCATTTCCTGTTTCTTTTGAAATACCTGAAATACGCCCAGAGGCGTTCCACCGGCTGTTAACTGGAGAGCAGGAACAGAAACAAATCCAGAGAGAGGAGCGTGTCCTTGTTCGTGTAAGCACTAGTGGCATAACCTGATAATCGTCTAAGTCAGCTGACACTTGTGTTTATTTTTTACAAAATGTTGACCAGCGTATGAACAGAAAGGAATGGCGTGACCTTAAGGGCTGACTTCTTCTTTTAGTTTCTAGATTTCCTTTGGTCTCTTTGATGAACAAGGCTGTGAGATCAGGTATTCGAAGATAATGTCGCTGAATGCATTATTATTATTTTTTTTCCACTCTCGAGTGTGTTGATTACTTAAACGAGATGTCCAATCCGATATCTGATGTCAAGAATTTTATTATACAGCTTATATGAGGATTTAAAAATTCATCTTTAATCACAGAATGTTTATATAACCAGTATTTTGGCTTCTTTTGCTGTTTAGACCCCACCCCCTCTCTATCTTTAGACTTCACCATTCCTGCTTGCATGAAATACATAACTGCTCATTGTCATTCAGCCCTGCACACCCATGCCCATCTTGGATGACCGCATCCAGTGATAGAAAAATGCTGCTATTCGATTGGCCACCAGAAGATGGAGATATTTTTATTCTTTTACATTGCTACTGCTGCTGAAGACCTGCCACACAAGGACTGTCATATACACAGGGATCATGAAAGATGAGGAAATGACGGGCCTGTGGGTAAAGGTGTGCTGCTCTGTGCGTGCGTGTGCGTGTGCGTCAGTGGGTACGCAGGGATGTGTGTTTGTGTCTGTCGCTAATAGCCGTGTGTTCTCTGGAGAGCTCATTAGCGTTGCCATGACCTTGGGGCCTTGCAGGACAGGTGTGGCAAACCACCACTGTCTTTAAACCCCACAGGGACCTTCTACATTAGTGGTCTCATTATTCACTGCAGCCCTAAAGCTGCATGGACTGTAGTGTGAAACCATTGTACTGTACAATGTGTGATAACTGTGTCAGTGCCCCGAGACTCCAAACAGACTAGGGTAAGGATCTAGCACCTGTCTAATAGAATATTCCCCCCAAACCCAGTCTGGGATGAGACAGAAGATGTCAGAGGCAGTGTACAGAAGTAAACTGGTGCCAAAGCAAACCTTGTACTGAGTAAATCGACCAGATTAAAGGAGACCTATTATGCTTTTCAGTGTTTCATATAGGTTCTTTTAGGTGTAAAAGATCTTGAAACTTAAAAAGACCAAAGTCTGCACCAACAGAAGCTCAGATGTCCCACGGAAAACACCGCTCCTGAAACGTCTCGTCAGCAGTCCCGCCTTGAAGGCTGTACCTTTGTGACATCACACTACGTCACCATGTGACACATTTGCATAGTTTATTTAAGAATTGATTTTGCGCAGCTGCTCTGTTGTTGTTAGCAATGCTGGGTCGGGCATGTGTGAGCTGACCAATCAGGGTGGACTGGATATTCAGGAGGAGGGCCCTTAAAGAGACAGCAGCTAAAGCAGAGCTTTACAGACAGAGGTGGAATACAGTTGTGTTTTTTGAGCACTAAAGCATGTAAGTCATTCTCATAGTAACTCAAAACAAAATTGTGAATCTGAAAATGAGCATAATATGTCTCCTTTAAAATCTAATATGACACGCTGCTTTTCATGATCAAACGTAAAGGGGAAACAGGGTCCGTCAGTGTCGTAGAAATGTGCCATGTTAGCATTAAATAGATTGCACCTCATAAGCCTCACACACGCCTCACCATAAACACATGTAAGGGATCTCTTGCAGATACACATGTGATTTCATTCTGCCTATCATGTCAGCGGCGGCGCTGCGATGCAACAGCCATCACAAACCCACCGTCGGACATGTATTCATACAGTGAACCTGCATTCGAGAGTCATGCAGAGGCCACGTCTGCATCCTCGCTGTGGTCGCATGGGTGCGAATGCTGCGCTCGCGCGTCGTCCTTCACGTCCCTTCAGACACACTTGCACCAAGGATGGACATTTTTGTGTGCAAGGTTCCTCCCAAACAACACTAGAATTAGATTTGACTGATGTAAATTTTCTGATTTGACTTTTGTTGGTAATGCAGGCATGCACGCAACAATTACTCTGCTGTGATATATTTATTTTCTTGTGGGTTTTATTATTTTTCTTTTTTTTTAGGTTTGTCAATTTTTTACTGCATAATACTGAGAAGAAATTGTGTAGGGTCCTATAGATTAAGTCTAGATCCCCGACAATGGTCTGTAGCAGTCGTAGGGTATGGTCTGTCACATTCCATAACATACCAACCTACAAAAACTAATTTCGTGTTTTGCCCCTGCACATATAGACTATGTATGCCTATTGCCCCGAACCCTGTGCACCCAGCACCAAATGTTATGTACACATATATTGCCCTCCTTCATTCCCTATCAGCCTCTCTCTGTTTTCACAATAGTTCCGTTCTCTATCCCGTGGATCTATGCAGAAGCCCATTCCTTTTTTTGGTTGTAAATACGTTCCCTAGTATGCTGAACAATGTATGTCTTTGCGTCCAGGTTTCCTTGTGTATTTTGAGTTGATGTCATGCTGTTACTTCCTTCTTCTTCTTCTTCTAATTCCTTTTTTTATTTTTATTTTAAGCGTCTAAAATCATTGATGTTTAAAAGAGAATGTGGTGAGGTTTAACCAATAGACTTGTCCTCAGCTTCGCAACCTTATTGTGAAAGGTTGCGGTTCTGTGTGTGTGAAAGCGAAAGATTTATGATTATAGGAATGAAAAAGGTTCAAAGTCATATAGAAGTATCATTGCGATTATGATTATTATGATTACTATTATACTACCAGTATATTGTAATATTATAGATGCTTTAGTTCAAGTAACTTCTTTAATTTTTTTACAAACAACTTTGATGAAATGATTTTTAAAACAGTCTCACAAGTCATGATCTTTTCGAAAAAGTATGAAAACTACTGCTACAATGATTAAAATTGTGTTCTGATGAAAATAAATACAGACATATAATCTGTTCCTCTGTTGTGTTTTTCTATGCTGAATGTAATCTGGTCCCGACGTCTGATGGCTGCTAATGATTCATTCTGCTGGTGGACATCGTTGATATCATGTGTCAGCTGTCCGAGCACAAGAGGGAAAAAGTCAAAGAAAAAACAAAACGTTTGGAGAAATACTGCACCACGCAGTATTGAACTTTCTGTGCCATATAAAGAAAGAGTACAACATTTTTAACTGTTGAATATTACATGATTTTTACCCCATGGCCATGACATCCTGACTTTAAAAATACCTGCAATGCCAGTCAAACTCTTTGTATTAAGCAGTGATTGAAGCACTCAGATCCTTTACTTAGGTTAAATACCAGAATGTAAGCTACTCTATCACAATTTATCATTATCTATTATCCATGGAGTATTAGCTGGAAAATATACTTTTATCATGATATTATTACTACTGATGCAAATATGTGAAAAACTGCCAATAGACACATTTTTTCTTGAAGTTATCATTCTGAAGTGATTACTAATTGCAGTGTAATGGCTGTAGAAAAATGAAACTCTCCGTGTAATGATTGATTCCCCACAAGTCTGGCTCTAACTCTGCTATTCGGTCTGCCACTGGGCTGGATTTTCCTGGAAAAATGAAGGTAATATTTCAGCACAGTGTGGAAGTGTGTCCGTCATTACGCAACCAAAACAGGAAGAGGAATTGTTTTATATTAAAAAACATCTTATATTAACCTATGATAACACAGCATCATTTATATCTTATATTTTCGTATTTTAAATCTGAATAGAAAGTGGCATGGTGGAAAAAAGACTCAAGTGAAGTACAAGTACTTCAAAATTGTACTATTGGACAGAGTAAATGTACTTTCCACCACTGGTAGTATCCACCTGTGTGTAGACTAAGAGAAATGCCATAGCTTATACACAGAATGTGCTTCCAGATACAGACATTAGATGGCAGTATCAGTATATTTAAAAGTTGCATGAATCCAAGAGTAAAAGAAAAGATCATGAAAAAAAAATGGACGGAATAGTCACAGGGATCATTAATGAATCCTACAATTTTTGTGCTGAACACTGAGTTCATCTTCGCATCAGCTGAGGGATTAATTTACACAATGTACACTGGCTGTTACTGCTGTAAAGTATTTAGTTCTCTAAATATTCCACACTCTTTAAATACACTGTGGGCTGAGAGGTAATGCCAGACGAATGGCGATATCTTCCAATCACATTTTATGAAACTGCTGACCAGGACCTGCTGAGGCGAGTGGGGTGAATTGCCTTCACCTTTAAATATTTAATGTCAGCGACATGCATTTATTCAGCTGTTTATGTGTGAGCGATTCCTGAGTTGGCATTTGTGAAGAAGACTGAAGCTGTTTTCATTCATACTTTCTGTGTCACCCTGCGAGAACTAAATTATTGTGGGTCAGTGAGATAGGCTGAGCTGTTTTTTTTTTTTTTACCATATTGTGTGCAGACAGGCTCAGTATCACTCAGGGAGAGCGCTGTGTTGGATTACAAAACTGAGGAACAATACCAAATTGCATATTCTCCTTGCACTCTGTGCCAGTGGCCCTTCCACTTCGGATTAAAGCCCTCATTTCTATTTCAGCCTGTGGGGAGGAGAGGGGGTGACGTGCTCAGCTGACTAATCCTCAACTAGCCCGCCAATAGTGAGCATCCAATATCCCACTGCAAGAGAGTACATATGTGCTATTAAAAGCCCATCGAGGTTGATTCACATTACATTAATGGTATTTTTACTTGTAAAAATTCTGGAAATGTATGTTTATGATTTAAGATGAGGCTGTGGGTCAACTCTGTGTTGCCATAAACCCACCAACAGAGGTCAGTACAGTGCAGGCCTTAAAGGAAATACCACATCACATACACATGTAGACTGGCCTCAGTTATAGTTCAAAAGAAAAATGTAATGTACAGATGGCCTTTGGAAACACATTATTTCTTGCTCTTGCATTCTTCTGTTTCGTTCGAAGCTAATTCATCACAAAACAGCCATTTGTCAGTTCTGCTGGGGGCTAATGTTGAATTAGGGTCAATGACTTTCTGCATGTCTCAACGAGACGTTGCACCTTGTATGTTTCTTGTGAGAAGAAATGTCAGTTCAATGTTTCACATAGTAAAAAGCCTCAGAAGTTCTTATGTAACGGTCCCTCGTAACATTTTTTAAGCCAAGTCTCTGGCGCATCCTCCTGTTTTTTTTTTCCCTCACTTGTTTATGCAGCGTAGTGAGTGTGTTCCGGTTTTATAATAAGAGGGAGGGGAGGAAAGCAACATTAGGACTGCAGGGATTTAAGAAGATCATCTGCCACAGTGGAAATTCACGCACGTCAGACGCAGCAGTGTCATTCACATACAAAGAAAAAAAGGGGGGGACTCGATCGTACTGCTCTGTTCCTGACCCACGGGCATCCGTTTGGGTCACTGTTAAGGGCTTAATGGGCGAGGCATAATTAAACAGATGCTTAAGCATAGTTGATTAGATGAGCAGAGTTGGGCGCCAGGTTGTAAATGTTGCTTACGACAGGGTGAGTGGCATTGTGTCAGTCACAGCCCGAGAAGCCCCATTACATGCTAATTGTTTCTTATCGTCCCTTGGTTACTGATGAGGTGCATCCAATCAGCAGGTCTCCCTGGATTTTACTCAGGAAGGAGAGGGAAGTCACCACCGGCAGCTAAATATAATGACCTTAATGAAAAACAGTCCGAGGAGCTACCTTTAGAATTCTTGCCTTGAGTTTACCAGCCCGCTGTTTCTCTCTGTGATTGCATGCAATGCAATTAATTAATGTGAAATGACAGATGCGCACTTTGATAAGATCAGACTTTATTGATCCCTCACAGGGGAAAATTTACTTGCAGCTCAATAGTCAAGCAGAAGAAAAAAAAGTGGTTGAGTGATGGACAAAAAAACAGCAACAGCAAGACAAAAGAAAAATATGCAACATAGAATAATATAGAATGATTATCAAAGTTGAATAATAATTATAACTACAGTGTCACTCAGTAGACTGTGTACTTCACCAAAGCCCAACAGCCCCCTTTAATTCTATAAAATCTAATCCAGTAATATCAAATAAATCATATTTATTCTGCTCAATTTTTTTGGATCCACATCAAATTGTACTTAAATTTGCCTTTTCTTCAGCATATTCATGCATTATCCCCTGAGAAATTAACAAAAATATTGAAAATGTCCTATCTATCCCTGTCTAAAAAAAAAAAAGAAGAAAACCCTAACAAATGTACAATCGTGTGTTTATGTCATGATTTGGGTTTTTGGTTAGTCATTTCATGTTTCATGTTGTGACTTTCCACTTCCTGTCTTTGTCCTTTGCCCACCCTTTTTCTTTGTACACCTGTGGTTTATTTGTTCATTAGGCCTTGTGTATCTAAATCTGTCTTTCCCCTCACTCTCTGTCAGTTTGTCTGTTTTCATCCTGCATCTCCTGTGTTTCCGTCCCCTGGTCCGCGAATGTCCTCTGTGCTCCCGCTTTGTTCTCCGTGGCTTCAGGTTTGTCTTCAGTTTTGTATTTTCTTTGAAATTGGTGAAACTGGTGACATTTACATGTTACATCCCTTGCATTTCTCCTGCATAACTCAACAGCAACGTCACTCAATATTGTACAACACAACCCTGACATCTCTAATCCTCCGTAGAGCTGCTGTGAGCCATCAAACTGTAGACATTACAGGGGTTCTTGTAGTTGGGTAACTGCAGTTGATATTTAAATACTTCAAACATATAGTCCATTAAAAACTCAGAGTGCATAATGTATGGTTGCCAGGCAGAAACACTCTGTCCAGCATGCATCACTCTGTGTGCGAAACCTCACACTTCACATGTGCCTGCTTCATCATACCCACCGCTCACCTTACAGCATCTGGCGTATGAGAAGAAATAATCAGAGGACGAACCCGTTTGGAGCTTTAGAACGCTCTGGTTTTCTGTCTTTCTCGCTCTGACTCTCGTTCCCTCACACATTTTTTTTCTCACTCTTGCTCTGTCCTAGTCATCTGTCTCCATCTGGACCCGTACATGTATATACAGGATCAGTGCCAGCACAGCCAGTCACTCATATCAAAACACATAGCTGAGGGCTCTTCCTCTCGATGGCAAAATCTGGAAACAGGATCATTTTGTTTCACACTAAAGAAGGACATGGCAAAGAAATGTGGAGAGAACATGCATTATAACAGCCAGATCAGCCATTGTGATGTGCATGCTAAATTGGTTTTGCAAGTGGATCTGTGACCTTTGAATGAAGCCTGTGATTATGAATCACATAATGCGAACATAAGCCTATCATCAAGCTACTCTATATTTACATTCTCTTTCTGTCTCCTTCTCTCTCTCTGCCTTTTCCCGCTCTCAGACTCGATCAACTGAATGAGGACATTCACTCTTTCAGTTTTGCCACGACCTCTGGGAGCCAATCATCTTGTTGCTGTCAAACTTTAAAACTGTTCCTTTCTCCACTGCTGTCCACTGACATTTCAGTGTCAGATCCTTGCACCTTTCCTCCCATCCATTCAGTTATCATCACATCCGGCGCTTGTGGGTCCTTGGAAGTCCTGCTCCACAACCATCCAGATCTTCCACTATTGCTCTTCAGCCCTTCATCTCCACTATTCACCAAAGGCTCCTCTCATATGTCCTTAATTTTTCTATTTTGCGATATAATTTTGTCATTGCACCAACTTTTAATGACTCCTTTCTTAAATTAAAGGAACAGACAATATCCCAGATCAATCAATATACCCTTCCCATGAGAACTGTCAACTTGGATGGGGCAGGCATCCTATTTAGTCACTCCATATAATGCTGTTTTCAACAGGGTTGCATTTATTTCGAGCTTACTTTGACATCAAAGAGGATGCTTGCATGGATGGTGTTGATGTATGTGGTTTCATATCTGTGTGTGCACGTGCGTGCTGTGCTCATACTCACTGGTCTGATGGCAGGACTACCAGCCTGGAGCCTTTTAAGCCTCTCCTTTAGCCACTGAGAGTTTGCTCGGATGTGGAAGGAGACTTTATGTCTGTATACATCCGAGCATTAAGAGACTCTAAGGCTAATGCTATTTCCAGTTTGTACCCCCCTCGCTGTCGAGTGCCCCCTAGTCCTTCAAAATAGGGGTAGTGGTTGAAATCTTCACCTATGACATGAGACAACCATTCAAGACCCTCATATGACCCTAAAGTTGTCATGGTTGGCGTTTATGGAAACGGACGCAACCGGACATCTCCATTTTGCCGTCTTCAGCTGTGGTGATTCTTCTCGTGTTATTGTGTCAGTTCTGTGGCATGACATAGAAATGCATGTAAACTCACCACTTCTTGCCACCAATCAAGTTATCAAATAAAACAGAACACTGTGTCATTACCTGGCCACTAGCAGTGTTTAAAGGCTAACATTAGCAGCCTGTGCTTCTGCGCTGTCAGTCTGCACTGATATTAGAGGAACAGTAAGCAAATGCATCAACTTCACAGATGGACTTTAGTTCAATTTTGGGCTTCATATGCCATCAAAGGGGGGGGGTGCAACATAGAAAATATGTCAAAATGTGGGATTGGCATTCACAGATCAGCAAAAACAATTAAATGTAGCTTGCTAGCTAGTTAGCAATCAGACATTAGCAAACTAAGGAAAAGGACCATAATACATTGAAACAGCCGAGTTCTCATAATCCTGTGAGTTTGGAGGGCCATGTAACCCTAACACTTCACCCTTCCCCTCTATCCCAACAAGAATAGGGACACCCTACCGCTAAGCTAGACTTGCAAAACGGAGGTGTAGGGGCAAGCAGTGTGTTGGAAATGGGCCCAGAGAGCATGTGTGTTGGGTTGCACAAGCAGGGAGTAAGAAGATGTTCAAGGCAACTTTTCCTTGAAGTAAAAAGCAAAATGTACTATCCTAAAACGTAAAAACCATGCAACCCACAGACAACCCTGTTGACACGATATGGGTCCAGCAGCAACCTAGCTGCAACTCAGTGTGATGTAATTTGGCAACACGCTGCTTTGGCCGATCACAACCAAGCAGAGGTAAAAGACTGTCGACGTGATAACTTTGTAAAAAGACCTGTCCTATAGTGTTATTATGCTTCAACACCGACCTAGATCCTTCAATTTTTTTATTTTTCTTTCTGTTAAAATTGTTTGTTTTCAGCCTTAAAGTCTTGTAAGCAACCCTCATGTGAGAGTCATGTGATCTATAGAACTCACATATGACCTGATGGTATGAATAACCGTCCGTGCTTCAACTCTCCACCAGCCAGAAATGAGAAAGCCTTCTGGATTATTAACAAAACGTCTTAAATTCTACAACATCCCAGTGGATTTAAGTCCAACTCAACATCATTAAATCTATTTAAACAAATGGGCCTTTACATGGAAAATAAGCTCTTGTAGATACACTAAATCATAATCCAAGGCTAATCTCTGATGGTACATGTCTATAGTCATCGTACATAATGCGGCCAGAAAGTCTGGGAGAAGACACACACACACACACACACACACACACACACACACACACACACACACAGTCTTGCCCACTATTTGTTTCTGTGCATTCTTAGAGAGATGATTAAAGGGGCTCTTCAGTATTCAAGCAGGTAGTCTCATATTTACAAGCAGTTACATGAATGGAACATTTCTCCCTTCACGGTTCTCGTTTCCCATGACTACTGTTGCTGGGTCGAATAGCAAATATAATGAAACCCAACATCGTATCAGAAAATGTGATTCTTTTCTGTTTTACCAGTTTTCATGATCAATTTCATGTCTGTGCATTAAAGATCCAGGATGTGCAAACAAAGAGGAGGAAACTCACAGCTGTGTCAAGAGGAGCCTGTATTTAATCTTTTGTAGCGCGCACAGAGATCAATCATTTTTAAAAGCCACCATTGAAGTTTAGCGAGCAGTTACCATACACACTGAGTCCATCTTATGCGAAAGTCTTTCATTCTTCACATCTTTCGCAATGGGAAACACAGCAGGAACATGGAATCATAAAGAGCTTACCGTTGTGTCCCATTTATTATCAGGCATCAGCTGGTGTATGGGCTGGGTATCTGTTTCATAACTGGATAGTTTAGTTGATTTGATGGGATTATCAAAGGATGACATGGAGTCATTGAGAGGTGGTGGCATTATTAATAAACCAGCATGTCATTCAGGGACTCCATTGACAAATTGCTAGGAGATACATCATGTAGTGTAAGGAGCTGAAGATGTAACCGAGGAGAGCAAATACTCAGAAATGTATACGTACAGAAAGAACTCTCATCAGATATATTCCTGGAAATATCAAAATTATGACTGTGCACAGGCTTATACACGAAAAAACAATCCTCCCTGTAGACCACATATTTGCAAAATTACATGCAAAATCTCATCAGAAGTAAGGTGGACTTTTTCTCACACACAGACAAAATGTGTTGAAGACATTTCCCCCACACCATTGACACAGTTACTGCGTCTGTGCACGTCGCCCAGATGAGGAAACAGTGAGAAACAAACATCTCTATCACCTACCATACACACACCTGCACACAGGAATGCACACACACACACACACACACACACACACACAGCACAATCTTGGGGCCATTCCTTATCCCCATCAGCTCATCACCACGGTAGCACTTCAAAGAGCTGGTCTGAAGCTCTGATGTGCCATAAGAGCTTCTTAGAGACCCTTCTTGGAGAAAGGGTCACGCTGACACACACAGTACATATTTGCATGCTTTGTATCAGATATGCAATCTTTCTTATTTTTGGAGCAGAAAGCAGATTATGTACACAAGTGAATGGGCTCTGCTCATATCAGATCCCATGCTTCCACCCCGCTCAGTTTGGAAGAGATGCAGACCTCAGACAGGATTATACTGTGAGTCTCTGAGCTCGAGAAGGTTCCTCGGTGAAAAAAGCTCACCCTGCACTGCAACTCTGAAGTGAGATTAAGTGGCTCAAAAATAATGGATAATGATTGGAAAAATCAGCTGTGACAGGTCTTCTAATATGTTCTCATTGGTGAAAATTCACCTGAAACTAAAAATTGTTGTGTTTTTGTTACCTCGGATTGAGCCTTTTATATCTTAAGAGGGAGCAGATCCTCTTCCATGCATGGATCTAAGAAGGAAAAAAAATTAATACTGCATGGCCCCGTTTACTTCTATGAAAGTTACTCAGTGGTGCATGAAGCCAAAACAACCTGACTTCACGAGTATAGAATTACCCCGATCCTCCGCACGGAGCATGCCTACAAGTGACTCCCACCGACCAGTTTAGCCTCCAGCTAACTCGAACAGGGATACAATAATTAAACCATGCTGTTCTTCTCGACTTCCCAAATGAAATCAGACCGAATGGATGAAATTATGATAGTGGAACAAGTTGTTTTGTGGGGGTTCCAAAAATGAAACCCAAGAAACTGTATCTACCATTTGAAACTGCTTCTTTCACAATGTGAGCTTGTGGATAAAGTGCTTTTGGGCCCCAGGCATCACGTAATGCTGTAATTATACCGTTTAGCCAGTATGTAAAATTGGTTTCAAAGCCTGGCATACTTTCTGGGGGCGTCCATGGAGCTTGCCGTTTTGCGCCGCCATGTTTCAACAGTAGACCAGAACAGGCTGACCAAAATGGAGAAACCAGACGCTGTAGTGATGGTGTCTTTTTTTGTAGGCTAACCTGAAAGTTAGCATTGCCTAGGTTCCCACCAACTATGGAATTTTGAATTGGTTTATTGATTATCATACTTGATACACAAATGTATGATACTTGATGATAAAGACCACATTGTGGTCACATGACTTTAACGTTACCACTACTAATCATCACAACTACTGCACACGTTTTCTGTAAATTGATCAATGTACAAGTTGTAAAGAATAATGAGTGAGAATAGTTTGCAACTGAGGTCGGCCTGTAAAGGCATGATGATGTTTTATGTTCCTGACAGCTTCTGTAGTGATATATAGCCAGTTTTAGAACACGTAAACACGTAAGCTATACAATTAAATTGTGGGGCATTTAATTATGCATTTTATGTCGTGGAACAAAACATGCAAATAGCTTAAGCCTGTGGTTACCACAGGCCTTGTCTCAGGCATTTAACCGGAAACCTATTCAAAAAACCCATTGACTTTAAGACAAGGGAACCAGACGTTTTGGGGACTTAGGACTCATTACTACACCACTCTATATAAAAGGCCTTTCAGTTTTTAGTGGCCACAGGAGGATGAGTTGACGGGTATACAAAGGACGCAATCTGGAACCTCACTGCTACATGCTGCTAAATCCCACATGCTGGACCTTTATATTTTAGCAGTGCAGAGCCGAGTGTTTATGCTGCCCTTACAAAAGTTTGCATGTCATCGCGGCATAATGTAGGGAGGAAGTCACATGCCCTCAAAGTCTTCTCCCCAATAAGACTGTGTGCCTCTCAAGAGATACAATTTTCAAAGCATAGATGGAAAGCTCTGTCCAATTACTAAGATGTTGTAGATGCCCAATCTGGAGAATGAGTTCTCTTACGCTTCGTCACTTTTGGGTCACAAATGATACACCAACATGTGAAAAATCAGAAAGTGAGACCACTGAATCAAATTCTGTTTGCTCTTTGAAGCATCTTTTGACTTTTTCTGACTACAGTGTTTGTTAGTGTACAAGACCTTTAGCATGGACGTCCAGCAGCAGTTAATTTTGTGATTACTGGTACGGCTGAGCTCGTGTGGAGGCTGTATCAGAGTGACTGCAGAGGTCACATGCCACACAGATGGGATGGATGAAGATTTAAAAGTTAGAGGGTAATGGGGTAAAATACTGTCGTCTGTCTAGCTCTCTGCTGCGGGGTGGCTAGTTTAAAAACACACTAATCCCGTACACACACACACACACACACACAACATGCGACAGATACGCTGACAAATAGACACATACTTCCATGCCGGTGTAGCAAACAGTTTTTAACAGGAGTAGAAGGATTAAACTGACTGACACATTGAAACATTATACTTTACTGTCTCTCTCTCACACACGTATGCACACATCAATACATGCACGCGCATGCAGAGGTCACATAGAGCATCAGTGATTAGATCCAAATGGAGCTCAACCGTTGCTGATAGCATCTGTTTTTAATGCCATCTGTCGCAGACATCAGCCACTGATGGGCTGACTACGTCGACAACAAATACACCGGGAGCATTCATGGTGAGACTTGCTTAACATTGTTTCAGCAGTGCAGGGGATCAGCATGACCAGCTGATTGTAAACTCCACTTATTATGTTACAAAAGACATGGGTCATTGGAAATGTTCAGTACAATCAAATACAGGGTTCACATAATAAGGTATTTGTGACTGGTGAGCCAATCAGATCACTGATTTTATTTATGTTACCCGTAGCAACAGCTGACTGCATCAGCAGGCTGGTCGGCCTCAGTGCAGCCTTGACATGAGTCTAAATCACCCGATGTAGACTGTGGGTATAAGCCTGCCATAGCCAATTATCTCATCCTCCATTTCCTCCATCTGTGTGTCATAATTTTCAAAATCCCCATCTATATGGGAAAAACAGCAACAACCTCAGAGCTAACACAACGTGCTGAAAATGGAAAGTTAAGGACGGTACGAATGTAAACAAGCGAGCAGCTGTTATCTTTTCTTTTGCAGGGATTTAGTCATTTTAATGCCATGGCTCGCCTCCCCACGTGCAGATGTTCCACTGAACAAGTCCCTCCCTGACAGCACTTTGCAGGGGTGCTGTTGCCGCATGCTGGGCTTTGCACCAAGTTGAAAGGCGATTATGATATGTTTTAAGAAATACAAACAAGCAAGAGCGTTTAATACCCGATAGACCTTTCTCCAACGCTGAGACAGTGAGCTTCTCAGTTGGGTAATTGTTTAGTCAACTTTACCTTAATCCTGGAAATGTATTTAAAATGATCACATCCTGGGGCACTGGTTGATACAATCTTTCATTTGCTGTGTAGGTTCTCAGATGGGCATAGAAGTTCATATTCGATCAAACGGGCTGTTAATCAAACAGCTGCAATCTCAGGATCTCCTGTGTAGAGGGATAATGCTGTCTGCTTTGTAATAAGAATATTTTTATAGGTAAAAGCATGAAAAAGCATTTATTTATTTTATTAAATTATGTTTGCCATTTAATCTTGGAATATAGTGTTTTGGACTAAATATGTAATTCAAATGGATCTAGTGGACATTTAGGAATAAGAGAAGATAGTTTGTAGTTTGAAGATTGTTGGAGTTTGATGCACTACTGAAACACACAGATACTTTATTGGTGAGTTGGCAAAACGTTGTACATGTCAGTTTGTTAACTTGTTTGTTTTTTGATTGTAAGCTACTGATGTGGTTTTATCATGAATTGGTTTGCATGAATAGAGTCACAAGAAACCTAAGCTTTCTAATCACATATGGCATGACCACACACTGAAATTGAAGCGTTTGTCTATTTTGCTTAGCTGTGTTTCTGTTGTTTGGCAAACTGAAGGTAAAAATATCTGACAAAACAGCATTATAATGAAGTACTGTAGTGCTGCAGAGATGCCCTAGCCTGAAAAATGTTGTTCCCCGGGTGTAATAAAACATGTTTGTTTTTTACAGACCCCAACAAATATCACTTCATCGTGGTTTTAATATTTTTTTCTTCAGTTTTTTCAATTGTGCAATAAATGTGTTCAAAGGTGCAATATGTAAGAATTGGCCACCTGTCAAATTCATAAACAAAACAAATAGTGGACAGAATATGTAAAGAGTATCTTATTACTGCTAACTGTGGCTGCCGTTAGTGGCAGCACACTCACTTCAGTTGACATCTCTTTAATGTAAAAACATAGATTTAATCACTTTTTTGGATAATTTTAGTTATTTTTTATGTTTTCAACTAAGACAAAATACTCCTTTAAGATGGGCAAAACAGTCTTTTGCACAGATGAATGAGCTTGACGTGTATGAGTCTGCAGTGGTTTGTACTGCAGCTAATAAATAATAAGCCTCCACTCTGAATCCCACAACAGCTGTTCCCAAATATTATCCTTCCCCAGCATTGTGACTCATTCTATATTTTGTGTAACTGTGACAAAAGATACGTAGCAATGGGAAAAAATAAGTTTCGTTTAAACCCACTGGTTCGTACGTGTGACCAATAGCTGTGAGCTTGACTGCATCCCTGGTGTTCATTAGACAAGCCACAGCTCTGACACTGTGTAGGCTGCACACTGTGTCTACCCGGGAACACACCTAAGGGACGGCCGCCTCAGAAGTAATCAGCATCTGTGGCCTCAGGGGAACCGCTTCTAACAGTGAATCACATACTGTAAATAACATACCACACCAGGAGTGTAAGTAAACCATCATGATGGGAAATGAAACAATCAGTCATGAGTCTATCGCTTGCTCTGTCATGAACGTTTAGAAGGATGATGTTTATCTTTTATCCGTCCTGTCATCCCTTCAGCATAATCGTCCGCCATTAAACCCCCAACGCATACACATCAAATGTACGCACTTTACAGACTTCGCACAGTTGATGACAGGATATTAACGTAATCATAAGGGTGGCACGACTGATCCTGATTAATTCATTAGCATGGGCTGAACCTTCACCTTCAATTGAGTTATGAAAGGTGAGCAGGAAAGAGGGCGCATGACAATGAATATCATACAATGTGTGGAGCAAAGACATTTCCTTCCACAGTTTAAGGTACTCTGGATAGTTCCATGGATGATGGAGCATGAACAACATCGCAAGAGTAGAATTTGACAAGTAGGTACCATCCATAAGAGGACAGGGCTGTGCTGCTTTTGATAATGTCAGCTTTATCCAGTTTGTATTTGTTTGTGTGTGTGTTGGTCCCACACCCAACACAAAAAATTTATTCTAATACAGTGACTAATTACTTACTAAAAAAATGTATTCAGTAACATGCAACAAGTATCAAAATATTAAAGTAATGTAACTGGATTCCTTTTAGTTACTTTTGGATTGTCTCAATACCAAACATATGCAAATAAAGACTAGAGAAAATAAATATGAATGAGATTACTTTTATTTAATCTTATAAAATGAGTGTGTCTTTATTTAGAAGAATATACACTTGACTCGTGAAGTGTTGTCATGTGTGTGGATGTGCATGGTTACAGATCAGTCTTTATTTTGAAATTGTAATCCTGTTAGCAATCAGTAATCTAATTACATCTTTTTCTCTCTAACTTTACCAGAATACAGTTAGAGCCTGGTCCCACATTCAGAAACATCAGGTGTGGCAGATAAGCACAATTATTTTGGAAAATATGTTATTTGTGATTAAAATTATGGTCATTGGTAGCGTATTAGCTTCCCTCACAGATGTATGATTTATCTCCCACATATTTTGAACCCTGATTACCTGATAAGAGGAGGATAAAGCACTGCTGCTGTGATACAACACTGTTGTAGATCGCCCTTGTCCCTGGGCTAGATACATTTTAAAAAATATATTTCCAGTTTGCTCCATTTGAACAGCATTGTTGCCTTTTTCTCTTTTTACGCATCCTCTACCTTCACCATGTAGGTGCACGCGTGTGCACTGAGCAAAACACACTTTCAATTAAAAGTGAGGACAGGAATTGGCCTTCAGCAAATATGAAACTGTGAAAACATTATTGGATAATAACAAATGGATTCATAAAAGTATAGACCTACTGTCAAATTAATTATATTGTCCCTTAGGCTAGGAACAATGAAATTATCGACAGTGTAAGAACAACATTAAGTACTGACAGGGAGCACAACACTGATGAATTAAGTTGTGTATTAATTAGATTAAAGGGACATGGGGCAGGATCAAGAAATAAGACTCAATAGTGACATGATGGCCGTTAGGGTAACTGCAGCCATCGGCCAAGCCGGCGCTGGAGTGCGCATGAACTCTTCACAGCAGAGCAGCTGACGCTGTGACACTGTTATTTCTTTACTCGCTGTTCACGTGACTGTTTACTGCAAGACCTCCGCGCATGCCTCCGCGGAATGACTGGTTACCTACAGCTGTGAACTGTGCTGTGTGTAAGGGTAGCAGCTGGGAAGCCGACTCGCTGTGTGTAGCGACACACAAGCGGCGAGTCTGAAAGGCACAGGCGAAAGCAAAGACGGCATATTGGGGGACAAAAATCCTGGTGGTTGCTACTAGCAACATAATTTTTAACTGAAACTAACTGCTGCTGTAAGGATAAACAAAAACATTACATCCCAAAGACATAGAAATACCTATTGTGCTGCGCTCCTGTCACTTAACTCACGTGGAATGGTTGAGCACGATTACTGTCTTCTTAATGCAAAGTAAATCTAATACAGAGAAAGTCCCAAATTTGGGAGCAAAAACAAAGCCCGTATGTTTGGTTCAATCAGCTTGATTGTATTTTTTTTCCTTCCCATTCATCACCTTGGCAGGCAAGACATGGTTGGATTGTTTTGACATTGTTGTGTGACTGCCATTACCAGATAGCAATTGCATCAGAGGTAATCAGAGGAGTGATATTAGATCACTCCAAATACGGTGTCTTCAGAGAGAGTCAGCAAATATGCTTACGCTTATGCTGTGTCAATGTGATTCTGAGAAGACATGATTTCTTATTGATTACATGCGGGCCTGCTGATTTCTTATGTGTAACAGCTGCTGTTAATATGCTGCACATATATGTCAGGCCCCGACAAAGTCAGTAGGGAAAAAAAAATCAATGATGTGTGATGAAGGACTGGGGAATAACACTGCAAAACACACCACTGAAAGCTACAGCACTGCACTCTGTGAACATTAAGTACTTTAGCTTCAGTGGTATAAAGAACAGACGTGGGTGCATGCAGTTAATCACTCTCAGGGTTTTGCAGATAGACAGCCAAACCAACAATTAACAAGAGACAATTGCTGAAGCCCCAAAACTGAATTAATTTAAGTCATTAGAAATAGTTAAAATCTCATTCAAACCTATCAGGGGTTACCAAGAGTGTATTAAGTAAGAGACACATAAACTCTAAACACACACACTCACAATAAACCTTTTTACAGTTTGTAAAGACGCTGAATTTGTTTTAAATTCCCGCATAGTCTGGAGCATCCACAGCCGTTTGATCTGACTCAGATACTGAGCTATTTGCAGGTTGTGTCGGTGTGTATTCATGACGTCGTGTAGTACAGCCAGTCCCAGCATCTCTCTATGTGATAGCTAAGTCTGGTAGAGAACAACAGCAAGGGCTGCTCAAAAAGAGAAAATTGATCCACTTTAAAGATGATAGGGTCCTTTTAGGCAAGTCTTGCCACTCGGCAGCAGGAGCCATAATTTCCCTTTCAATGGTCACTGGGACATAAAAATCGCACGTATAGGATTACTGATAAAAACATGCTTAAAATCTGGAGACAATGCAGTCAAAATAGTGTTCATACTGTTTCACCCTCACGGTTTATAACTCTACGGTGCATGGGCAGGGTTTCACGACAGCAACTTGTTTTAAGAGAGTGTGATGACATCAGCTCATCCAACCAGACCACTGGAACAAATGCAATTCAATGTCTAATGTTTGAATAACCTCACTTTTCTTAGTAATCCTGTGCATTAGCTTGATATCCCCCTCTTCCATGCCTATTAGAAGTCCGTTTTACAGACGCATCAAATCAGTTGAAACTCATACTTATATGAATCTCAACTGTCCGCTAATGTCAGAGCAACAACACAGGCTGATATGTTTCCCAGTTTGGCTGTGATAAAGTCCTAAAATCTGTCTAAAAAGTAAGGACAAAAAGGGAGATTTATCACTCTGTTGAGGAGTATTAAAAGATGAAGAAAGAAATTGAGAAATGATGTGTCAAAGTCAAAATGCCTTATACATGTGTTAGAACCAATAAAATATACATGTATTATACACCCATTAGAATTAGTTGTATTGGATCAGCATTGTGAATTAATACACCCAAACATCCAGATCATGAAACACAGCAAAGATTAACCCCTAAAGCACTAAATCTAGCAGAATGCTGACAAAGCCTCTGTACAGAGCAAATATTTGGGTTCACACTGGATACTTTACAAACCTCTGCTTGTTCAACCTGCAGTCTGCTCTGCTGGATGAACTGATGTGATTGTAAAAGAGGATTTTGGAGGCTTTCAGACTGAAGGACCAGAATGGCATCGCAGGGATTAATTTGGTGTTTTCATCAGCTCGGCAGTACAGAAGACCTCTCAGTACAGGCTCAGAATGCCAAAAAGCCCTCTGAGCTGTCTTTTATTGAGCCACCAATAGGCCTTAAGTCTGGGCATTAAACCCCAGTATGTGGTAAGATTGTTGTCAGATAGCAATGGACACTAAACACAACAGAGAGAATCAATTTTTCATTTCATTGAGAATCTTTTTTCACAGAGAAAAAAGATTGGATGTCCTCAAGTTACATCAGTCTGTGCCTTCAGTCTTAACAGTAATGTTATGACTTAATTTCTGTGGTTTGCTGGTATGCCTGTGAATTCTGAGAAACATTTTGTGACACCTGCTGTGACAACACAATGTCCTTTTGGGACGACAAGTAGAAGTGTTTTCTGATCATTCTTTTGTCTGTGGCTTCTGTTTAATAACTTGATAACACTGTGATAAAGCTTTGGTTAGGATAAGGCACAAAAACCATTTGTTTCAGATTCTGGGACAATCATGGCCTGGGTATAAACAAGGACCTTTGTAAGGAGTTGTTAGGGAAACATTGCGGTTTTGGCTACAATGCCTTGTGTTAATGTTAATGGAGGACTTTCTTCATGGTGGGTATAATAATAACCATGTGTTCAAGATTAAGTGTGTAGTTCGCTAACACTAAATGTCACCGCTCAAATTAGGTTATTTTTTCATGAATGAAGGTTAGGTTAAGGTTAATTAATCCCGAATCAAGTAACTGCTGAAGTAACAATAACTCACTGACAATCAATCCCCCCCTAACAGCGTTTTGTTGCTTGAGTGGCTGACCTACTGCTTAATAATATGCTACCTGTCTGGTACAAAGTTACACCAAGCCAAACCACTACTTTTCACCAAAGTAGTGGCAAAAGAAAGTTTAACATTGAATAAGAAAATAGTTTCCCTCAGAAGATGTGAACTAAACCAAAGTTAAAATGCAAATGAATGCTTTCCTTCAACAGAGAGTGAGAAAGATGACTGACAGGAGAAGTAAAACCTGGGAAACTTTGGACGGCGTCAATGTTGCCTCAAGATCCGACTGAACGTCCATGGAACATTTTGGAAAAAGTCTCAGAGGCCCCACTTTGCAACTGACACAACATCCACCAGCAAAGCCCTGGTGCCAGACACAGCAGGACACCCCCAGAAGTCTTGTGTTGATGCCGCAAAGAGTCAGAGCCAAGTCCACCCTGAGGCATCCTCAGTTGAACTTGTACCAGCAAGACCCACAGATGGTCGATTGGATTGGGATCTGGGAAATTTGGGTGTCAGTTTGACGCCCTTGGCTCTTTGACTGGCGATTACTGACTGAGCAGCTGTTGTGTTGTGGTGCCCCCCTGCCGTTTCCATGATGGGGGGTACTTGGTCGGCAGCAGCATTTTGGTGGATGGTGCATGTCAAGTGTCATCCACATAAAAGCCAGAGCCAAAGGTTTCCCAGCAAGACGTTGCCTGTTACCTGTTTGACCTTTCAATGTTCTGGCTGACTGGTGCATATTCATGTTGGCCTGTTTCTCCTGAATGGGTAAGAAGCACCGTTTGCCAAAACTTAGCTGTGCAGACTTGATACAAAGATACAGTATATTTGAGTGGTCATAGACACAACTAGTGACACGTTGGCTGCATTTCCTCTTTATAATTTGTGAAGCGCATTTTGGTTATGTTTACAAGTGCAGGTGATCAATCTATTTACAGGAAAGGAGGAAAAGCCTGAGAGAAACATTTTTGCCGAGTCAGGCGACTGTTTGACCACTCAATCTAGAATATAGTTCATCCTCTCAACCAATTGAATTTAAAAGGAGGATGACTCAGTGATGTAAAAATATGAACTGAAGTTATGAAATCCTCCTAAGCGGCTTGGTGTGTAAAAATAGCGACAGATGTGTTTGCTTTGACCCCTACTGTGCTCAAAGCGCACTGCTCCCCATCCCAGACCTTCTTAATGTCAGTTTTGGCAACACTCCTCCTGTTCTCATTCACAGCAAATATTCAGTTCATTGCCTCACTGCTATAGATTTCAGATACCTAAATCACCTGGATTGTGAGATGCCTGCTGCTAAAATGGTGCAGTTGTTTTTTTTAACCATTATTTGGCTCTGTTACGGAAACAAGAATCACCTATGGCAGAAATACATTCATCAGCATTGGCAAAGAAAGCATGGGTTTTCGATCAAGAGCAGCAGACTCTGAAATGATCAAAGTCCAGGGCATCCTTTGATTGTCCAACACTGCCCAAGGGAGGAGATGAAGGACAGGAGTGAAGTTAATCCAGCTTGGATTTAAGGCTGCTCCAGGCTAGTATCAGAATCATATCAGAAATGGACAAATCTTTACAGAGACCTGTGTCCAACACAACATCCTGGATCAAGCTGTTGCACTCAACAGGCTGCCAACTCCGGCCGGACAGGGAGTGTCATGGTTGACAAGAGCTGGACCTACAATGCAGACAACAGTACCCAAGAGATAGTTGCAAAAATCAAAATCTTTAATGCTAGTGAGTTGGTTGGAGCTTGAGCTGGAGTGGAACAGAATAGTTGTTTGAGTCCAGGGGAAAGCAGGCAAGGGTAGGAACTGAAAAGGGAGAACGCAGTTAGGATTAGCAGAGACAAAAATATGCAGCAAGTTAAAAACTACAGAGCCAAAGTACATCACACTACCACAGAGGTAAGCTGACAATCAAGTGATGAGTGGTGAACTGAACCAGGCTTATATCCAGGGAAGAGTGGAAGGGGCTGATTGTAGGCAGGTGGCTTGATTAAGATGGCTGATGGTGTGCAGGTGTGCAGGTAAGTGGAAAACTCCAGCTCCGCCCTGCTCCAGACAAACACACACGAGACAGGGAAAACAAGACAAGACACACGCCCACAAAAGGGAAGGGAAAACAAGGAAAAAACACTAGGATCCTGACAGGGAGAGGTGGACTCTGTGTTTTCAGTACGTGATGCTTGATGCTCAAACGCAGTCAAAGTGGATGGACAGTGTTTCCCACATGTCAAACTTTTAATATGAAGATGCCGACTGCATTGTCATCACCGTCTTGTTGCCGCTGTTTATATTTACCCAGACATAAATTCCAAAAATGCACTTGAGAATTATTTCCTCCATGTATGCATCTCTGTCTTGACAAGATCATGACAAATAAATCACCTCAATAGCCTTAAATTTACATTTACCAGCTGCGGTCAGTTTCCAGTGAGGTGAATGTAATCAAAGCACAACATGAATCCAAGAGCTGTGGTCAGGTTGACCTGATGTAATCTTTTTGAGTAAGTTCAGTTATTGAGAATCTGAGAGAGAACTTTACGATAATTGACCCTCTCCAGCCATCTCATTCTCTGTTTCGGTCTTTTATTGCGAGTAACTGCGATTCATTCACTGCTTTTCTGCCTCTGAGTCACTCGCACTATTTCTTTGTGAACATCTGTTTTATGACTTATATTTATGAATATATACACTATGTGATGTGTATGATTGTGGATGTAGGGCACAGGGCCCTCCTGGACATGCTCCTGTTTCTTCTACATGCTGTATTGAGCCAACAGTTAAGCCCTGTCAGATCAGTGCGTCGACAGGGGATTCCAGACAGTTAAGCTGTCGTGGGTGGCGACTGCCCATCGAGGCTGAGCGTCGCCTGTGTCACGCACTTTCCATCCACACGCAGAAACTTATCACTTATTCCGTCCTTATCAAAGACCGCAGTCGTACTATCAGTGTTTTTCATCATAGGGGCTGATGAGAGGTCTCAAGGCCGGGCTTTTGTGTTGTGTGGGATAGTAGACAGCGGACAGAGGCTAGGTTCCAGTCTCCATGGCAGGTGTCTGCATCACCTGGGACACCTGGATATTCATGTCCTTGAAAACCTGAACACTTAGAAATAAAGAGCTACTATTTAGCTAAAAGTAAACAATAATTATTCCACCTATTTAAAAAGGCACTCAAAAAAGAGGAAGGAACAACCACTGTGAGCAGCATTTACACACATTCATGTTATTTGTTCAGTTGGCTGTATTTGCCTCGATTGACGTGCACTCAATTTCACATTCAAAATTATTTCAAACTAAAGTCTGAATTCATTAACAAAATCCACAAAATGGCATTGCCTGTCACTCATTTGCTGTCCGTGTCTTTTCCTGTTTTTTCTTCCATAAAGAATTGACAGGGTGGTGGCGGGAGAACACAGAGGTCTGAGTAATCTTCACACGCTGTATGTTTTATTCGTGTTCAGCTCAGGCTGGTTTTGATGAGCTTGTGGAAAGAAATCTGTATTAGATTAAAAACAACATTAACAAAAGAACATAAGAAAATCTAGTAGGCAATAAAAGACAAGTTGCACTAGGAGCACAGCTAATAGCATGCTTCTAGCACGTCTGCACCTGAACTGAACCAACGTTTGACTCCAATAATGACGTCTCCTGAGGAGCTTTTTTTCCTACAGACAAACTTAGCTTATGTAAAATGATCAAAAGAGGTTGTTTAGCATACTTTAAAATGACTACTCCTGTAACCCCTAACTCTAACTCCTACCAAATTGAATGGCAGTCGAAAGGCAATCTGAGAAAATTAAAATCTTGCTTAAAGTGGTAGACAGGCCCACATTGCCATATCTAGAGCATCACCTGTGTTGTGTTTAAAACAAAAATATGCTTAAATTGGTGATCAAACTGGAGTCGCTTAATGCTGCAAGGATCTAAAGTATTCACTTTCTGAGACACGTCTAGTGCCTGTAAACATGCATGGTCTCAAACCTTTTGAAAGAAAGGTTTACTAATACATTGGTGGGTATTAAAAGAGCTTTTTTCTCTAAATCATTCAATTATCATCACATTTGATTTGATGATTTGATTAGAAAATGTCTACTCTGAATTAACAAAAGTGCCTCGCTCCTTCCATTCTAATCTGTTTTTTCATCATGCTTATGTTGAATCTTATCTGATTACCAGTACCACTTCAACACCACAAGGCGAAAGAAAGTGTAAATGAAATCCGTTTTGTTGGTGACTTTTAACTGTAAGGTGCAGCAGTTGTAATTTGAAGCCCTGCTTGATGCAAATGACCTTACAGACTGAATTAAGTAGCCAGAGAATAGAGTCATCTGAGCAGCCGAGCAGGACAATTGAAAAGTGGAATAAAGTGAAAACTCGCAGCAGTGAAATCACATCAAGTAAGTGAGGTCGGATAGGTCAGAAGGGAAAAATGTTGACTCCGAAGGTACAATGGGTTAAAAATAAAGATGTCACCTCAAGTGGAGCACTGATTCTACCTCGGCACTGAGAGGCACTGGTGGGAAGACAGCAATTAGTGCTGATAGATTTGATTACCTGAATTACCAACCTGCAGCGCTACTGTAAAAACAGCCTCCGGTCAGCCACATCCATGAATGCAAGAGGGAAAGGGCGGAGGAGATGAAGAGCCGCAAGGTTAATTGCAGGTTTATGAGATCTTTCATGCCTGAGGCGGAAAGCACATATTAATGTTTAATTAAAACAAAATGCCTCGGCTCAGCCCTCATGCCAGTGACAGTCAAGGCTGGTCTTTGCTGTAACCACAGAGTTAATGTTCATTGCTAGTTGATAAAGCATTAAAAGCCCCTTTCTATGCATCGAACACAACCCTTTTGGACTCATCATAAGTGCAACTTTTCTAGACAGAACCAGAGTATCAGCTTCACAGACCAACATACTTCCCTCTGTTTTTATACATTCCAGCGTCTGCTGGTTATTCGCAGAGTTCATGATGTGTGTGTGCATGCTTCGCTCAGTCCTAGATTAATTGCTGATTGCCCTTTGGTAGAGACAGTCTCGCTCTCAGATTAACATGTTAGAATTCAGCTCCGTCATTGCCCTTTGCCAACATCCCACAGGCAGCCAGGGATGATCCTGAACACATGCAACAATATTGCTCATCCCTTCCTCCTCGTTTCCTTCCCTCCCACAGACGACGTCAGTCATCGTTAGGGAATGAGGTGCAGGTGACATCAGTAATTACCTTTAACTATTTTGATGAGCTGAATTCCTTATGAAGATGAGGATTCAGTGTGTGTGTGTGTCTAAGTGTGTGTGTAGCCAGCACGTAACCATTTTTGTGTGCGTGTGTGTGAGCATGCCCCTCAGGACACTTATTAATTTAATGTCAATTTAACCAGCCGGTATTCGTTATAATTGAATAAACTAGATGAGAGAGTCAAAGTTTTATTTATCATCTTTTAACCTTAAAGTCGGACTCATCTAATAAGGACTTTGACCTCCTCTTACATGGTCTGAAGCAGGCATGGGAAATTAAATCAGCCTCATGTTGTTTGGAGCTGGTGCAACATTCAAAGCAGCCTCAGTCTGCATAGTAGGACATGTTTGCCTTCTATAGGACTTTACTTTCTCCACAACAAATCTAATCTGAATGTTTTCTTATGAAATGTCTGTGCCGTACAGGTACCTTAAAACAAACTATATGCTCAGGCAGAGTCATGCATGATCAAGCAGCTTATTATGAGCAACCTGATACGATACACCTGTGCCAAGTGAGGTCAGACCTCCTGGTAGCTCCGGTTTTCTTTACGATATTCAGATTTTTCTCAGGCCAGTTGTCTATATGATCTGTCTATCATGTATAGAAGTATTTGCCAAATATTTCATGGTGTCCAGTATGCAGCTAGGTAGTCATTTCCTTTCAGAAAGCTTTGCTTACCTGTAAAAAGAGATGCATTAAGAGTTTCTTTCGCTCACATCGCACCGTTGGTCAATCCATGACTACATTCATACAGTATATCCTTCATACTTACACATTGTGATTATCCTGTGCAATTCAACTGTCTCTGTCTATCACTACATAATTTGTGAGATAGTAAAATAGATTTTAGTATAGACTCAAACATAGTTTTGTTCTTTAAAAAACCTTGTGTTTTTAAAAAATCACCATAAATGTACCTTGTAACCTACAGTATGTGTGATTTGAAATAATGAAGGTAATTTTCCTGTGCAATTTAACCTTCTTTATCATATGGCGGTTAACAGAGTAGTCTTCCCCAGCTTTGGCGCAGGAGGTAGAGTGGGTCGTCTGGTAATAGGGAGGTCACTGGTTCGAACCCCGGCTCCCCCTAGCTGCATGTCGAAGTGTCCTTGAGCAAGATACTCAACCCCAAATTGTCCCTGATGAGCAGCTGGCACCTTGCATGGCAGCCTTCACCATCAGCGTATGAATGAATGGGTGAATCTGACAAGTGTTGTAAAGCGCTTTGAGCGCTCAGTAGACTGGAAAAGCAAGTCCATTTACCATTTCATACCATATCTGTATGTAACAGTTGCATAGATTGTATATAATCCTGTCATTATCATTTTTTCTATCACTATTCAACTCCTCCCTCAGAGTGTCACACTCTCTGAGTCAATAGACAAGCCCCTGGACTTTTTACACCCTGTTAACAGCCATAACTCCATAATTCACTCACATTTCTAATAATATAACTGTGTATTGAAAAATGTTTTATGTGAAATATTCCTCTGTTGTTTGTAGCTTTTATGTAGCATTTATATACTGTTAAAACTTTTAACTACCAGATATCTCAATTCACCAGTTTTCTATCAAATGTTCCATGCAATATCAGGTACAATATTTAAATTTATTCATATTGTTAACGACTGTCAACAATAAAGTGCTGCAATATTAGTCAATATAATATACACTGTAGTGACAGTGTGGTGCCAGGCACACATCTTACATCTCTGTTTCTCCTAGCAATTCTATTTATATATGTAAATACAGAAATAGTTGTCACATACGTATATGTTGATGAAGGTTCTCAGTCATCCAGGTCGTGGTAATTCTAAGTGTTGTATCGTAGGCAACTGGACTGGTTTCAGTTTCTTTCATCCCTCGGGGATCAGTAAAGTATTTCTGGTTCTTTTTATCTTGCTTTGTCTTGTGTCATTTGTATTTATCATTCAATCATTTTTCCCCTCTGCATATGATTCTTGAGCCCCTGTAACAGGTGAATTTCCCCAGTAAAGATTCAATATCTTGCGTTAAGGCACGAGTAACCTAATTATAGAAAATATTCACATAGGACCTATAGCAATCTCACCACTGGATTATGTGGTGTTCCACAGTTACCATAGAAAAAAACTTAAATAAATATGATACGTCACAAATAAATGTTAGGAAAACCATGTCTCTTTCTTCAAGTAGAAATTGATCATGTATTGTACTGTAACATGTGCAGGCCGCACATACTATAACTGACATATACAGTAAAGAATCATATACAATAAAAGCAGTATGCTTATTTAAATTATTGACTCAAATCAATGCAAAAACACAGATTTTCAAAATGTGATTGCAGTTCAAACACAATATAACATTATTTGTTTAGTTAGATATTTATTTAACAGTGACTTGAAAGTGTGAAAATCATATTAACACTGTAATGAGGGCGGAGAACCTGTGCCATCCATCCATCTAGTGACCTCAAAATTATGAATTACCCAATTGATTGTCCCAATTATCAACCTTTCCATCACATCACATAACTGATGATGGCAGCCATGACTCTAATGCACTTTACCTTTCTCCCTGTGGAGATATCCTGTTAGCATGATGAAACAGCCTAAAGGTCACCCGTCAGTCTCACTGGCAGCTCTGCGTAAAGCCTCCCATCCCTGAAGCTGCTTGACACCCACTCCCTCAATAAGACAGCTGCCACTGCCAATATAAGGCAATGCTAGCACATGGCACAAGTCTCAGAGTGAAACTCAGTTTCTTTTTAGGCGACATGTCAGCTGATCTGGAAATCTTGCATTTAAACATTTAAATGAACTCATACATTAAAGAAATGCTATCTTTTCAGTATCAAATACTGATCCTCTGAAGGTGTGAGAGGTGGAAACATTTGTGCTCTGCTCCTTGTTAGTGACAGTAATCAGAAGTTATAATGGATTTCAGTGTGATACCAGTATTTCAAGCCATATCACAGTGTTCACAGAAAGTTCTCATGCATTGTACTATGAACCTAATCACCAGAATAAATGTTGTAAAGTATGCTTTTGCAAACCACGGATATGTTAAAACATAAAACATTTCCTTTAGTGTCACTATCCAATATTATATTGTGACAATGATGGTGGTTAGGTTTCGGCACAAAATACACTTGGCATAGGTTCGCAAAACATCATGTTTTTCGCTTAAAATACCTGTTTTGATTGCCAGAAACACAGCTGGAGATGTCCTGAGGTTTCATTAAAAACGCCTGTTTTGTTGCCAAAAAAAAAATCTCTGAAGGTCTCTTTAAAAATATCCTGTGGTGTAATGCGTTGTGCACATTCTCAATAGCTCTGCAAGGAACAGCCAAAGTCCACTTTGTAAGAAAATTGATTCTGCACCAATTGGTAATCAGACACAAAAATCTATTTTCTTACAAATCGGTGCTCTCAGAATTTACTGGTGAAGCTGCAATTTTTTTAGAACTCCCTTGGCATACAAACTAACAACTTGCTATAGTGACATTTTAAACCCCCACCATGTCTTTTCAACAAGCCTATAACAACAATACATGTGCTAGCTTTTAACAACTACAACTCCCATGAGGCCAACAGAAGGATCAGAATCTATCACTTAGCAGAGCAGCTCAAGGACGATCAATATTTCCAGTTATCCTGAACAGACAAATCTACATTTATAGATCTTGAATTAGGAGGTGTAATTACCACCAACAAATGGCTTCGACTGTATTTGCATTTACTGACGACTGGATGTAGTTACAGTAAGATGTTCCCAGCCTATTCAGCCCTGCTGTTTATGTGACTTTGTTGCTGAGGAGGACAATATGTTGGTGTCAGCTATAATTAGCACCACTTAGGAAGTGCCAAGTGTTAACTCCCTTCACTGTCCTACCATCCATTATAGTCAGATGTATTGATCCAGCTCAGGATAGTGAATATATATTTGTCAGGCTGTTTCCGCTATCCTTGACAAGTAGAGATAATAAATCAGCTGAAAACTATTTATTGCTACTGATGTACTACAAGCTCCTGTGTTTTATTCATCAAATTCAGTAGCTGTATAAACAAGGTTTGAGATCAGATTTTCACGACACGATTTTTAATGGACAAAAGATTAATGATAATGATATTATCGCATATTGACCATCATGACATGATTTTGTGTTGAAACCACACACTGTGGTAGACAAGGACATTTGAGGCGAAGCTCCATTCAAATATTGAAGCCAAAGAAGCTCTACTTCCCAGGTATGAAAATACCCGGATTTTCCGTGTTGTGCAGCCCACAGGGTGCCACCAGATTAACAAAGCATGAATGGAAGGAAACAGAAACGATATCAGAGGTACTGGATTATTTATACGACATTATCACATGTGTATAACCTAATATCATATTCCATTTTCAAATATCACATTGATCATCAACACCAGTATATCGCAACAACCATTCTCCAGGATGTGTACTTGAAGTTAATAAAGTTCCATAAAGCTTATCTCAGAGTCACTTTTCATTTGTTGCTGCATTCATTAAAGAGACAAGTTGTCAAACTTCCTCAAACAGTCTTTGGAGTTTATCTCCAGGCAATGTGAGGGCTTAGTAATGGATTTTGAAAAAGTAGTAGGTTTGAAAATAATAGTGTTTTTGCCATGTGTCAATCATTTTGTGTCCACTGAGCTCCTTCAGCTCTGTAGAATTGCTGAAGTCTGCATTAAAACTCACTCTTTCTCCATCTCCATGTCTGTCCAGAGTGCTCTGTCTATTTTTCCATCCTGTCTTGTAAAAATTAGGTAATAGAAGATGTCAGTGTCCAGTCACTGACCAATTATACCTTTTTTGCCCCTTTTCCTTTTTAGCTGCCTCTCACTTTTTTCTTCTTGTCTGTTCTTCCCCACCGGAATGTCTCAGTATGATGGACACATCCCTTTTCACATATCTAAATGAAACAAAAATTACCTGAATGACGAAGCTCTAGCGGAAGTTCAGTCAGGAAGACTATTCTTTAGCAAGCTTAGGCCTTTCTTTTATTTATTTCTCATACCACTACCATTCACTACTCTCTCACATGCTCACTCATAATTTCCTGCCGTCATTATCTGAAGCTGACAATTGGTATCAGCCAGTCACATCTATCCAAAAGCACAGCAACACACCTACATTGCTGCTTTCTTGATAGAATTCTCTCTCTGTTCATTCATGTTGCTGTTCTGTGTGCACCCTCACGAAGCAACTCTCCCAGATTCACCAGCTTCATCATTTTATCAGCCTGACGGTCTAAGAGGAGTCATCAGCCGCCACCGCCGATGTCTGGAGTCCACAGAGAGGTTTTTTCTTGCTGCCGTCCAGGGCAGACACCCTGTGATTGGAAAATCTCTCTGCAGAGGCTAAACGCCAAACACTTGATCACATACCGTCATAAACATTATCTTCACTTCATTCACTCATCTCTCCCCTTGAAAATACTTATTGGACACATTATACTGCAAAGTCTCTCCCAATTTAAGTCATTTTGTCTTGCAACAAATCAAATGATGCAATCGCTACATTAATTGAATGAAAGCATTTCACCATTGCTTTACCTCCTTGAGTTATTTCCTGTCTCACAGTTTCTAACGGTTTGCTGGTGTTCACTGTGTTAGAATGTGTATTCAAACATTTAAAAGATCAGATCCAAACTCATCAATGAGATTTGTAAGATATTTCGTTTGAGAAGCAGCTCATCAGAGAGTAACCTCTAACATCAGACAGAGCCAGTTAACAAAGAGAATGATTTTTAGATAGAGACAAGCAGAGAGGCAAAAGCTTCGGACTTCCTGTTCCTGTTGTATACTATAGCTCGCAGTTATGACTTCATTTAATCCTTCGTTCTCCAGAACGTTTCTTCATGTTGTTAAATACATCACAGTGAAAGTGGAACACATTGCTGTGGATCGCCTTGGTTATAAATATAAACTATACACAACGTTGTGAAGTTGAATAATTATTCAATATTTTAGTCAATATTTTTCTGTTCATCATGTCACAGATACCTCTCATGGTTTTGGTTTCCAGTTTTATTTTGTACATGCGTCCTCATGTGTCTTGTTGTGACTTTCCATTTCCTGTCTTTGTCTTTTTCCCGTCCTTTTTCTGTGTACACCTGTGATTCAGTCATAGAGTTTGTCCGTTTTCCCTCTGGTGTCAGTTTTGTCTGTTCCCCCTTACGTGTCCTCTGTGTTCCAGCTTTTGTCCCACCTCACTTTCTGTTTTGTTCTCTTTGTATTGTTTGTGTTTTCTAGGATTTTCTTCTACCTGTCTTTTCGTTACCAGCCATTTTTGTCGACAGCTTTGTCATTGCCTACTTTTAGATTTTGGGGGATTTGAGCTTTTTATTTGAAGCTCACCTTTTGTTTCTTAACCTGTGTCTACATTTGGGTCCTCACCTTTATGCTGAACCTGAACAGATAGCATACTTACCTACTTTTGCTAACTTATAACCTTTGTAAACATGCTCCCAGCTGCTCAAATAAAGCTCTTAAATGTGTCCCTGCTTGAGTCGATATCTATAGCACAGTGTGAATGGAATTGAACACTGGGTTTACATCCAATACTGTTTTTTTTTTACAGTTATATTTTTATATTAACTGAAAGGCAGACATAATCATACACATGTGCTATTAATGGTCCAATTGTCAAATAATTTTCTATGCCTGATACGAAGCCGGCATACCACCACAGTGACACAAACAAAAGATGTCGTTTCCCTCTTTTTATCACACAGTTAGTTGCTAAGTTACTGAGATCGATGAATGCAATGCTTCATTCATCTATAAGTCCACAGAAAGAATGACTCCCCAAAATGCTTTGTGTTGCCTTCTTGTATTCTGTTCTCTGTGGGGTCTTGTTGTCCTGAACTCTGTACACTGCAGGATGCCGTGTCACAGTAATGTAAGTCGATATATCGCTTTTCATGTGTGTCTTTCTTCTTGTGTGCCTGTTAGCGCACTACAGTATGTGTCCATCAGCACGACTGCCTGCCTGCATTTTTCCATATCGGCCAGTTTGTCAGATCTTGTTGTGCCTGCTCATGTCTCGTCTTAAGCGACTAGTTTTTTAAAGCCCAGCAGCCAATATCAACATAACTCAAACTGAATCCTTGGGTAAACAATAGACATTCAAAAGTTCATGCACGTAAAATTGGTTTAAATGTGCGTTCTGCTGCAGCATGGATCAGATGGTGTTGCTTTATCATGGGTTAAAATAAAGGTAATATTTATTGTTGTTGTCACTGTTAACCTTTAAAACGACGTAATATGCTATTATATGCTTTTTCAAAATTCATCATTTCCTTGCATCATTCTCATAAGAAACTTTAGTATTCACAATATTAAGGTCATGAACAACATTGCCAACCACAGGCCAGCCAGACAGATGATAACATCATGGTTACTCAGAAGTGCCAAGGGCCACAAAGTCTCAACATTGTGTAAAAACATTTTCAAAGGACCTCAAATGATTTCTGAGCTAAAATGTCACCTCACAGCAAGAACGAGTGGGACTGTGGTCCTTTTTTCGACTGCTTTTGGTTCGGTACACAAGGGTCTTGACATTCTCACTTAGAATATAAACTCTTGACCTCATTCTGTAGTGTTTGCTCTGTTCTCTGGATCAGTACAGGAGACAATTTTTTCATTCAGTAAAACTGAAAAAACTGCTCCTGAAACGCCTCATCTGTAGTCCTGCCTTTAATTCTGTGACTTTGTGACATCGCACTGTGATGAGACTGCACAACGGTTTGTAATACTCTCGCAGATGATTTAAACAGTCTGGAAGGTTGTCATGGTCCCTCTGGTTAGGTTTAGGCACAAAAGCCACTTTGTTAGGGTTAGGAAAAGATCATGTTTTGGCTTGAAATGCCTGCTTTTGTCGCCCCAACACAGCTGGAAAGTGTCCTGAGTTGTCCTTATATATCATTAAATAACCACTGGTGTTATGCTTACAAATGTTGACACGCTATCTCAAGCTCTGTTCACCGGTCTGGCAGCCTTCTCACCTGAAACTCCACCAACATCCCCTCCATGTCCCCACGTTAAAAGTCAGGCCATACACAATGTCAATGATATGACCTGTTTTGCAGAAATGTCAAGATGGTATGTGGCCTATGGTGCATACAAACAGGAACCTATCCGTGGTATGCAGAAAGTAAACGGCCAAGATTGTATCCTGGTGACTGGACTGTTGCATATGGCAATCATGTCTGACTGCGTCATAGCAAAACCTCTGCCAATGTGGCTCCTACTGTAAAAACGGTGTGTCGAGAACGAGCAGCAATTTGCTTATGGCTACACACAAATGTCCCAGAGGTGCTGATGAAAACCCCTGGGAGGAAGAATGTGATGATGTTAGGATGAGTGTGAGATTGAAAGCAAGCAGATGAGAACAGATTTGATGCAGTATATTTAAGATTACCTTTGAGACCACAGTGAATAAATCCAATTTCACCACAGCAGCAGCATCATCTCAGTGTAATATTATTCAAATGCAACCAGGACTACAGAGGAGTTGATGTTCTCCTCTCCTCTGCAAAATCATTCATCCTGTCTATCCTGGATAAATGACACTCATACTGGATAAACACATGTAATAAACCATCCATCTGATCTATGCTTTTTAATATTTAATACATACAGTGAAAAGAGGATGGAGGGGCGTGGCTTAAGCACTCTGGCTTCATGGCTCTGCAGACTGAAGCTTGGCTCACACATGATCCCTCTGATGTGATCTCATGGGGAAGCAGACGTAAACAAAATGAAAAATAGCATTGTGCAACAACTTTGCAGTTCCAGAAAAAACGAAAGCAAAAGGTTAAAGGAGTCTGAATAAGTGGGGAGATGCAGTCAATGCAGGTTTTCTGTTCTTTAGCAAGAATTGGAGTTTCTGTCAACAGTAGTATGCTAGCTAAGGTTAGCCTCAAGTGCTACAATGTTTAGTAGGTTGGCAGCACCATCTGCTGCTCCAGGATACCTCTCTTATTGGTTGTTGTGGTCTGGCTCAAAAAGTTCTGATGTAATCATCAAGATTTCAAATCGAAGATATCAAACATGTTTGATATCATCGGATATGACCCCGATGAGTCTGTGACCAGTTCAGAAAGCTTAAGAAAGGATCTGTAAACCCCTCACATTGCTGGATAATCCATGCCGAACAGCATATTTTGAACAGCTTCTGCACTGATATAATTTTAAATAAAAAAATGCATTGAAAACACTCAGTGTTAATTAGGGACAAAAAACATTGTGTTTTTAAGTTTTAAAGATTAGGTCCCCCCTTCTTATGCCACACAGTGGTTTGGTCCACTATACCATCCCACATCCCCACTGGTGCTAGGTATCAGTGTCTGTGGAGGAGCACTCAATAAAACAAAACACATTTAGAGTTATAACCAGACTGCATTTTGTCCAGTCTATTACCTCACAGTTGAATCATGTCTGTCAAAGTGGCCACAATATTGGTACTTAGAAGCCACAGGCTGGTACAACCCTTAAGTTATTTATCTTTAAACTACCAAGTGGGGTTTAACAGTAGTCATCAGCATTTCTTAATACAACAGTACTTTTGTACTTTCAGTACCTTTGGTGCCCCCTTCAGGAGTTGCTATTGAGAATTTATTCTGTTTATCCCCCCTCCCCAACAGTGAAATTAAGTATCCTCCCTTGTGTTTGACATAACTAACTCAGACTGCTGAATTAACTTCCAGGGACCCTTTTATCTGACAGTGGAAATTGCATGGGATTGCTTTATCAACATAATTACAGGGACTAGTAGGTCTCTCAGCTTCCATTTGGGCACGCAAGTATTTTTTTAAGAAAAAAAAGTCGAACACATAGTTTAAAGCAAGCTTCACGTATAAGCCAACAGATGTTGTTTTGCTTGAGGTTTATGTGAGATCAAGCTTTTATAGGCTTCTACATTCACTTTATAGACACAGTATAGCAAAATGTTTTCATTACATATCAGTGATGTGCTTATATCACGTGTGTTATATGTAGCTTTGTTCTAAAAGTCTAGCATCACAACCTCTATCAATACAGCCCGCCTATACGGAGTTCACACCCTGTTTTCCCTGGATGTGTCTGCAGCCCCAATTTACTGTCGAGATCATCCTGTCACTGTGCAGGTTTTCTTCCTTCCAGAAACACAAAGCCTGAATTCCCACCCATGCACAGTATGCAATATGTCCAGAGTACAAGAAGGAAGGCTAGCAGGAGGGATTATTTCCATCCCATGACATGCCCCGTGGGACACACAGGGTCAAGGATGAACAAGATTGCTCATCAGCCCCCTTTTCTCATAGAATAATGGACAGTTCAGCTTTTCTATATCTGAATTACCCAACTAAGGCCTTGCTCAGTCGGAAAGTAGTCCTTTGACAAAGTCACCGCAAGGTCAAGTCTGTGTTGGTGTGGTCGTGTTTCCAGAGGGTAGAGAATAAAATGCAAACCCAGATAAAAGCTTATAAGACCCGAGGACACTGTCTTTGTACTCCCTTGAGGCAGGATTAAACATATGATCAGGACTTTGGTGCTTTCTCTGAATGCTTATGAACATTACATTTCCTTTCGATGTCCAGAAAGTTTCTTCCTTGTTTGTGTGGCGAGAACATTTTGTGTGTAAGGCGTCAACATCAGTATTGATCTTTTCATACTGCATGGGGCTGAAACCAGAATTTAGGAGTGAGCCCTCACCTCACAGAAAACCTGTAGGCTATATTGCAGACCCACAGTTCTTCCTTTTTCTTACCCAGCTAGTAAAAGCTGGCACTCAGGGGAGATCATTTATACACAAAACATAACTCACGCTGGTGTTTAAACATGTCCGTGCCAGGCAGAGCCAGATCATTACTTTCTTTTGGCATTTGATTTGGGAACAGGTCACATATAAGAATATCTGATGACTTAACAACAGCAGTAATGAATGCATCTCTTACCAAAGCAATCTGTCAGCACAATAACTTTAAATTGTTTTATTTGACTTTTTATTCTGAGAGTAATGATCTTGACTGATGGATAAACTGGAAGCTGCTTTTTCAGTCATAAAAATGCTGATTTAAAAGTAAGTGTATGGAAGATCTGCATGTGTGCATAAATTCATGTGTGAATATTACTTAACTGTAGGTGAATGAAATGGTTACAGCCCAAAGAGCTGCACAAAGCACGATTCTCAGGAGGTTCATATTACTCCTCTTTTAATGTCTTAATGGCTAACAGGTTGGTAAAGAATCAACTTTAATATTGTATTTATTACCCCAGATTTCCAAAGTTATATTGAATCATAAAGTCAGATTTGTAAAATCTTTTAAAGGTGCAATATGTAAGAACTGGCCATCTGTCAAATTCATACTCACAACGAACATATCACCAGAGCAACCACTAACGGTTATTAACTGTGGAGGCCATAAGCTTGTTAGTTCAATTGGGCATGCCTCTAGTGGTCCAGACTGGGTATTCGTAGGACTTAATCTGAAATTTGTATTACTCAATTCAAATACTTAGTCTTACTGATCACTATTTGTACATGTGTTTTTCCATTGAAAATATATGATAAGAATATAAGTAGCTGTTATATTAATATATTATTATTATTATGTACGTCTCTGTACATTGACAGCAACCCCCATCTACTGTAGAGGAGAGTGTTCAGGCAGTTTTGCTAACTCCACATTGATTTCAGGGCTGAAAGCTCATCCATTCATGAATTAGCCAGGCAGCGCTAATCCTTGTCAGAATCACTGCATTACAAGTACTCTTTTCACCAATAGTCATCCATTACACAGAACCTTAAGATTTATACCACTTTCAGTTAACAGTGATTACCTCTTCATGGTATCTTTTAAGCTGTACAAGGTGCCAACTGAAAGGGACGGTCAAGCTAATATTGATTATTCAGTAAATCTCTTAAATCGCTTAGCTCTCATGCAGGGGGTCTTTCACTGCTGTGTGATGGAATGCTCTTGTCACGCTTTTTTTTAATGTTTTACTGTCCATTAAGGCCAAGTGGTTATTTCAAAGTACACAATATAGATTTATTTACATTTTATGTGGTGTTGGTGTTTTGAGAGGCTATACAGGAACTACGTGAAGAGTAGCTACGAGCCAACATTAAATTTCCCTTTTGAGTCCATTAAGAGCACTCAATGCAGGACTACCAAGTAAGCAAGAGAATGAGTCAGTGGCGACGCCTGTGCACTTTATCTTCTCGAGTTTCAGTGCGGCCTTGTACTTTACTGAAAGTGCACACAGGAGCTGAAAGAACTGACTCAGATGATACTGCATGGATTTGTGCTCTTGTGTTGCCAGTTGAGTGACCAGTGGAGTACGTTGAAATTCACGAAAAGTATCCAAAGCACAGAAAAAACACTTATAATTGGGTCTGGGCAATAAATCGATATCATATTGTAATCATGATATGAGACTATATATGCTGTCTTTTTGGATTTTGGATATCATTATATCGTGATTTGACAAAAGCGTTGTCATTTCCTGATTTAAAATGCAGCATTACAGTAAAGTGATGTAATTTTCTGAACTTACCAGACTGTTCTTCTTGGCGTCGTACTTGTCTTTACCCAGTCAGTCATTATATCCACTACTAATGGTTATTCATCAAAAATATCACGTGTTTAAATATTTCGTGAAAGTTCCAACATCCCTGCAATATTGTCACAATATCAACATTTAGTTGGTCAAAAATATTGTGTTTTGCCCAGTACTTTTGCTTTTTGTGGAGATTTCAAAATAATGATATGTTTATCATGTATCAGCATGTTCTCACTCCCAACTTGTCAACAACAGCTTGGTCAGTGCCCTTTAGCTTCAAACTATGACGCTCTGCCTATCCTTCTAGCGTCAGATTTGCACGCAAAGAGTTCTGCCGTCAAGTAAGCAAAAACATGTTATATACAACGTCCATTAAGACTTTCAGAATAAAGCGTGCTGACACACAGTTTGCATAGTATGACATATTATGACTTTTTGAATGATATTTACATTGTCAAGCTGTCTTGGTTTTGTTAGGGTTAGGCTACATAAACTACATGGTTAGGGTAAGGGCAAAAAAACCCACTTGGTTAGGATTAGGAAAAAAAATTATAGTAACTTTCTTTAGTAACGTAGCGCATGTGACATCGATTTTGTCATTTGTGTATGTTCACTTACTTACATTACATAAATTAAAACAAATGACTTTTGACATAAACAGGACGCAAAAACCAAACCCCAGAGGGAAAGTCCTTTGAATAACCCACCCAAACACCCCAACCTCATATTGCTGCATTATAGCGGCGCCTCAAGAAGTGACACTACAGGGGTACCTATGACGTCAAACTTTGAAGTGTACAGCTATTGACCAGACCACTGATTAAGGAGTAAGAACACTCTGCATGTACCTCAATATAGCCTTAAAATATCACATATTTATGTATATCAATATTATTTTAAGGCCATATCATCCATCCTACTTTTAATTACAGCACAATGTCACAGAACACATGAGGAGATGTGGTATCATTTGACATAGAGACTTTATTAGAATTAAATAACATTACACAAAAAAAGCAAAAGCATAGTACTACCAGCTGCCACCCAGTTGTACATACATATTTATAACTGTGTGTGTGTGTCTGAGAGACAGACAGAGAGACAGACAGCGGGAAAACAAACAAAATGTGCATCTGTCAGACATGAGGATCACCAATTCCATAAGCCAAAGCAGCAAGAATAAAAAACTCAAAGATCACGTACAACAAATGGCACAAAATCCGCCTCTACTTTACGATCTTGGCTCCTTCTCTGACACACATATATAGACACACACTCACACACACGCACACACTTTCCATACTGAGAATATACAAATGCTAACCAGACGATCCTCGTGTTGAGAGATAGCACATCTCTCCTGTCTGCCAAGTCAAGAAACAACGAATAGCGGCTGCAATGACAATCATAATAGCAATGAATCTGCGCTGTCATAAGGGAGGTAGACCTGTTGAACCTCCTCCATCTAGAGCATTAGCCAGGGCGGAAAAATGACACATTCCAGACCACGAGTAAACACCTAAGGCCTTATAGCGTCATAGCAGCACAAACAGACTCGCCAAGATAGCGGCGTGGATAGCAGCCAAGAAAACCACATCAACTATTTTTCAAAGATTGTTTTCTCAAAGTTGTCACTGTTTCAGAAGAGACAATAATCACAGTAAGCTCTGCGCTGTTACAATTTAACCACAGACAAACGATGACGTTGAGCCACCCCCCAAGCAGCTCAGTGGTCAAGCACATGCTCTTTTCCATGGATGGGGAAACAACCCAGGCGAATGCTTTCATCTCCAGCGTTTGCCTCGGACAACAGTGATTCATGTGTACACACAGTAATTGCATGAGGGACACGCACACACACACACACACACGTGCACACCAAGACATACAGTTACTGTACACTCAAAACACGCTTAAGGCAATGGTGGCCTGGCAACTGTGACCATTGGAGTAGATCTAAATGTGCCCTCGTATGCTTCTCTAACCCCCTCATCCCCGTTCACCCCATATGAGCCTGTGGCCTGAACAAGCTGCTTAGAAACATGGCACACTAGTATACGTCACTGAAACACGAAATCAGCTCTTCCCCTTCACAGAACATCACTAAGCAAATGCACAAGAAAACATTTAGTTTTAAATTGTTAACACCTGATTTCAGTACAATTCAGAATAATGCGTGGTATTAGAAAGGTTACACGTGAGCAGGTATGGGCACAGATGCAACTTATATTTGCATGTTATTAGAGGAGACTCCACATATCGATGCTGACATTCATTGAAAGATGGCTGCACTAATCCAAAGTCCACCCGAGAGACAGCAAACATCAACACTAATGAAACAATGCACAGGTGTTTACAATAACTCTGCAACGCCACTTTAATCCTCATCATTATGTTCCACAATATTATTTTGACATTCACTCTACATGGGTCATATTGATATTGATTCGTTGGCTGAAATGACTAATGCATCTTCGTTATACCACAACCCCGAATGCTGTATTAAAACATAACTCACACTGCAACTTGCTGCACACGTGCATGACAGCCGTCAATTTTGCTCATCTAGACGATCCAACAACAAAGATGCCTGGTAGCCTTTAAACAAAGGCTGCATTGTGTTTTTTTATGGTTCATTAAATGGACAATGAATCCTTTGTTGCGCCAGATATTGGATCTCATTTAATTAGTAGTTGTGTACAAGTAATTAAAAAAACAAGTTTGGATTAACAACCAGGCAAAGCTGGCAACCATCCCAGGGCTCCAGACCTTCAGGGTGATAAGCCCCAAATTCACTGTGTTGCTTTGGTAATTTGAGTAATTGCAGATTTGTAGATGAAATCGCATCCCAAAAGTACAAACGGCCTGCATTATTAGCTAATGTTAGCTAATGTTGTGGCCATCTTGTGCAGAGGCCCTGAATTGAAACCTAGTTTGAGAACTTCCGTATTTTAGGTGATATTGTGCTTAAATGATGCACATTTCCAGTGAAATGATTTGTAATCAGTTACTATTATCACACACTATTTTAACTATTTATTCGAGTGCTAAGATAAATGGTAAATGGACTGCTTTCATATAACGCTTTTCTTACTTTACCACTAAATAGGTCGTGTGCCAATGACAAATGCCGCAACAACATACAGTATGCCCTAACTACACCATGCCCTAACTACATTACCAAATAACTCATTGTTGACTTTTGAATGACCTTCTCATAAATGACGAACTGAGAGTAATACTAACCATCACAATACCAACTGTTTCGATTACATCAGTTTAGATAGTCACAGTTCAGTAGGGAGCCTGCATCTCATACTGCCAGGCCATCAGGTAAGGAGTTTTATTTGCCATTCGGCTTTTTCTCATCTTTCTGCCACTGCTGAGCGGATTTGTCATGAATGCACCTGTGCAGCTCCGCCAGGAAAATCTGCTCCTCAAATACCAGCTCTGCTCACATCAAACAATTATGACCCTGCCCAAACTGCCAACCCCTTTGCCCCCAGAGACTTCCTCTGCAGCACCTGTTGACTGTGTCCTTATCATTTTCCACCAGCCCTCCTCCTGAGCACAGCTCCACCATGTAAGTGACACTTGTGTCAGGGAATAGAGAAGCATTTATTGTAGCAAATGGTTACACTTTTATTTGGATGAACAGCTTCTGCTCTGCAATGAGAGCAGCTGTGGCAGTTTAAGCGGAGAACCCAATAAAGCCTCCACGAGCCCGACAGACAGGTATGGGTGCTCATAATGCTACGGTAAGAGAAGCAACTGTCAAGCCTAGTAATGAGAAGCCAGAATGGGGGGGGGGCCAAGGTGGTGGAGGGGGAAATCAATCTACACGACCAGTAACAGCTTTGTGGAGAGGAGAGGGTAGTTCAACCAGCAGGAGGGGCATAATCATCACTGGAATGAGTGAGGGCTTGTCACTCTGTAAAGGCCACCTCATTGTCTTGGCTGATTGATTACTTGTGTAGATGCGGGAAGAGACCCTGATAGTAATCAGTCAACAGTTTGCACAATTTGTGGTAGAGACACTTTTACTGCTCTTACAGTTAGTTGTACAGTTCCACATCATCGCATTAATTTGAGCAGCAGACATTTACATCAATGTATTTGCAGTCTTAATTGTTCTAAATTAAAGTGTCCTCTTTATCTCAACAAACCTTCTGCAAGGTTGACATGCTCAGTATTTATGATTTGGATTAAGTGACTATTAAAAACCATTTTCTCAACTGATCACACCTGGTCTTATCAAGCCATGCAGTTCATTTAATTTCCATTCGTCCAGCTCTGGTGTTTGTGGTATTTCTGTCGCTGAGATTTCTGCTACAATTTCGATACAATGGAGGTTAATGGAGTTCCTCTTCTAATGCTCACAGCATTAATATTTATCTTTAACAGCACTGAACAACAGAAAAATAAATTCCATAGGGGTTTCAGTATCTATATGGTTACATATTCCAGGTAGCTGAGACGTTATTTTTTGTGCATGTGTGATTTAGGTGAACTGGCCCTTTAAAGAGCTGAGATTATGGATCTTCTTTTTTTCCAGCTTTTTCTCATCAAACTCAGTTGCACTACATCCAATCACTGATGGGAGCTGGTAGGTGGCCCGATATCAAAGCTGCAGTAATTGATTTTTTAATCGCTTGAGGACACTGGTATAAACTTGAAACGTTGTAAAATGAGGCATATTTTCTTATGGTTTTTGATAAGGTATCTCCTGTTTTATTTGGTAGTTATATCCTCTTGTGTCTTCTTGTTACAGTATTTTCCTGCTCACCTGTGTTCCTCCCTAATCTGATTCCCCTCCACACCTGTCTAACATCAGTCTTGTTAGCACCACTGTGTTCCCAGTGTCTCTCCGGCTGCACCTCATCTCCTCGTTAGTTCAGTTTGTATTCAAGCCTGTGTTGTTTCTTCACTCTTTTTTGGTTTTTCAGTTTTCATCCTCTGCGCTCCTGTGCCTGTTCCTCTGTCTTTGTGTGATCCCTGTGTTCCTGATTTGTTCCCTGTGATCTTCTTGTTTGTCTTCAGCTTTGTATTTCTCTTTGGGTTTTTCCTCGGCCTTTCCTGTGCCTGTCTTTTGTTACATCTTTTTTGGATTTTGTTTTTTAGGACTTTTGGGATTTCACATTGGACATCAGCTCATCTAAGTCTCACTTTTTGCCTTTTCAACCTGCCCGCCTCGGCTTTTCTGCATTCTGCATCTTTTATGTAATTGTTACATATTTTATTGAGATTGAGATTTATTTTTTGTTTATTTCAGTCGGCCACCATATTATTTCTTGTTTCAGAATGAATAAGCCAAAAACCAAGCAGCTACCAGCTTGCAGTACATCACACACCAGAGGGAGTGTTTATTGGTCTGATGCAACGCAGTTAGTTACAGGTTTTCACTTCTTGAGCAAAAAGCGAAAAGCAGGGATGAATTTTTCTATCTGATTAAGTTTAGCCTTTTCACCTTGACTCTGTAACTGTCATTTGAATTTGCATTTTGCCCTTGATTAGATCAAATTCCTTTCATTTTCCTGTATGTGGGATTTTGCTAAAGGCATTTTCTTCCATCACCATTTCTAATTGAAGAATATATCTTACATTTAGTGTGGAGCTAGTGACTATTATCACCACGTGTGACATTCTTAAACAGAGGACTAAAGGCAGCATTTACTGTAACCTTTGGTACTTCTGTGGACTTTGACATTTATCTAGACATAAATGGAATATGCTAATTAGAGATCCCACCGCTAACCTCCTCGATATTAGTCACCACAGACATTTTTATTCCGAGCTTTAATTTTCACGACCAGTGTGGAGTAATTGGTCGTGAGCAAGTGCACGATAACCAGTTTAAGCTGGAGTACCTGGTGCATGTGTGTGTGTGTGGCATCTGGATGAGGTGGATTGGGGAGCAAGTCATAACGTCAGACGGCTCCTGCAGCACCGCAGGGAAATCATCAAGCATCTCATTGCTCTCCATAAATAAAAACACCTTTCCGCTCACAAACAACATCGCAGGCGGATAAGTTACAGCATTTCTTTTCTGTGTGGGAAATTATACTGGCAGACACATAAATACCTCCCGTCTGCTGTTTACTGCAGGAGAACTTCATTTACCATGAGAAGTGGCCACATTTCCGAGGTTTAACAGCATAACTGAGATCAGATACTAAATGTACGGTTACGTCAGTGTAGAGGCACAGGAGCAGGAATGTTATTGTTTAGTACATAAGTTTAAAAGTTCTGGGCGCGTTGACAAGATGGACAACACACTGAGGTATCGACTGATCAAATTCTGTCTCGCCGCAGTTCTCCTGCAGCCATGCGTCACTATGATGTATACTGTGAACACAAAGGGTACAGTGCACGCAGCAAACCACAAAAGCTGCGGGCCGATCTAGAATCTTCCAAAAAATGCTCACAAAGGCAGGTCATACATCTTTTTAGCTGCAAGACTGACAGCATTGTGCTTTGGTGCACTCAGTGAAATACGCTCATCCTTTCAGCCTGGCAGGGTTGAGGTTGTAACGCAATTAGTGCGAGGTGAGCAGGGGGGAGCCAGAGTCAGGGCGCTAGACAGGGCCTGACAAACAGAGACCTCCGGAAACCTGGCTGTCATTGCTGTAGCCTGTAGGTGAGCTGAGCAGAGACTGCAAGCCATTGAACAATCACTGAATTTATACTGAGGTTAATTTATCCTCTTGTTGCTTCCTTTAAAACGTAAGGCTTGTGTGAACTTCCATACTTTAGTTCAGTATGTATATGGTATCAAAACATTAGTGACATTTACTGTTTGTACAAGCTACTACTCATAAGGATTAACATGTGACACTTTGTCCAGCTTAAACTCACACTTAATGCCATTATGAGTAAAAGGTTTTGCTGGTTATTATACAGTATTAACAAAGCACTACTGTATATACTTAACACAAAGACTAAAAATCATAATACTGAAATGCAACTGATCAACAATGACCTATCCCCGACTATTATCCAGCCAAAAGGTTGTTTTCGTTAAATGCTCTTTAAATGTTTTTGACAAAGGCTAAACTTATTCTCGTCCTGCTCTTCATTTCGACACAATTTAGGTGGTTGTTAGTGTAGTACGGCATCATAAGTAAGTTTTACCATTAAAGCTACTAGTTTTAGATTGTTAAACTTGACAGTAACACATTTTTTACAGTTGTGGAACATTTCATGGTCAGTAAGTGGCAATTACCAAGCAACATATTTGATTTTTCTTTTTAAATTCAGCCCAAATTTTTCACATGCCACATTTAGTAGCTGGATGCTGATAAGAACACCTTTGATTTTGGCTGATGCCATTTAACTTCCAACTAGTTTCTGACTAACTTCCCCTCAGCATTTCGGTAAAATGTATTCTTCTCTTTAAAAACATTTTTGTCCTTATTTATAGAAGTATACAGTACTCAATGTTATGCTTCAGGGTGTTTTTTTCTAATAATGTATAGATAGTTACATTGTCTTTCCAGTCCACATGTCCACCACAAATTGCTGAGTATTTTCAGATGGTTCTTTTCTGCCGTCAAAACAAGATGCTCTGACAATTCAAACTGTCAAGTCACTCTTGTCACATCTGCTACCTTGCTCACCTGCAACAACACAACACAAACTTTGCAGCAGATGATGAAAAATTCAGCTCCGCCGACCTAAAAAAACACACACAGGTGCTGAGCATCACAGTTTACATCCACGAAACAAGGCGTCACTGCTGCCCATCTAAGCTGTGTATAGCACTGCAGTGGAGCCACGTTGAACTGACAACCCACTCATTCATCAGTTCCCATCTTGTTTCGAGTCTTTGAACTCCACTTCCAAACCTCTCAGGTTACAGTTTGCCTGTGATTATGTTGCCTGTGATGAATGAGGCAAATCAACAGTAGACAGAGTATATCATTGTATTCAGAACCAGGCACTTAGTCCACAAGGCAACAACATCACCATCATCAACATAAATAACATTCACAACTGACAGCAAAATATAAAACACTATTTAGAAATTACACAGCAAATGATGTTAATGTTTTTTATGGCTACATAATAACTGCCAAGTTTTAACTGCCTCCTTCACACGTCACATAGCCCACAGCTACTCACATCCTCTGCACAACATACACACGACCCACTGTCTAAGCAAACAAATTGGCTTGGTCCACCATAACAAGTCCCTTTTTTTTAATGCTTTTTCAGCATAGCTATGGAGGTATTTACACTGTAAAACCAGGTATTTAATAAAGGAGCTATATGTAAGAATTTTAGTTTGAAACATTCAAAAATTAAAGCTGCTACAGGGATTTTTCATTTTTTTGTTGAATCTTTTGCCCCTGTGGACAAAAGCGGTATGAACATCACAGCTGCCTGTAATCAAGATCTTGACCTTGCTCGCGCGCGCATTTGTGATGAAAGCAAGTGAAAGAAGAATTGTTTTTGATACTATTATTTTTTTTAAAACACAGCTATTGGCAGGATGCATGGAAATGAGGTAATTATTTATTTGTGGCAATGTCAGATCAATAATCGTAATATGATGATGGCGAAACAAAGTAAACTTTGTTTTAATCACATACCGTACCACCAGACTACAGAGCAGCTTCTTTCCTCAGGCTAAGATGCCTCAATTCATCCTTTTCACTCTGCCATAAAAAATTGTATTATATATTATATTATATTAAAGGTGCAACATGTAAGAATTCTAGTTGAAAAAATATAAAAAAAACACTGAAATTAAAAGAATAATGTAAAGGAATTACAATTTTGACATCATGATGTCTATGAGACATGACGTTAGCATGCTAAACAACTAGCAGTGGTCTGCACCGGTCAGAAGCTCTTTTGGTAGCGGTGTAAAAACCAACACACCCCTGGTGCCCCAAACTCTAAGTCTGGACTGCTAGCTGCACAGCTAACTAAGCCAACTAGCTAATTGCAGCTACGATTGGATGCAATTAGCATCAGGGAAAGGGAGCTAATTCTTACATATTGCACCTTTAAACTGATGATAAGACTCTTTCATGAGCATGTAAGAGTTCCTTGTAGTTGCTTTTAAGATCAGCAACAGAATGTGATGAAATAAAAGCTTTGACATTATATCAAAGATGTTTACATTTTGTGCAGCAGCGATGTCTACTGAAGTTAGCATGCTATCCAGGTAGCCCCTGCCCATCCTGTCTCATAACACCTCTTTGTACCTCAAAAGGCAATAGTGAGTTATTGTCCAGTTTGTCCTCAGTCAAACATGAATACAGGAGGAAGTAGCGCTGCCCCTGGGCCACCCGCTCCCAGCAGAACATTTGCATCGCTTTTGACTTGCTTTCCATTTCTTTACTTCCACAGCTTCTGGCAAGTAGTGGGGTGAAGATGGATGCTCTTTTACACTGGCACATAAACAGCTGCTAACACTGACTATTTATAGCTTATAAAGGAAGCTGATGTATAATGTTACTTAGAGTGATGATATCATATGTTAGCTGTTTGTTGAAACCCCAACCTTTTGCTACCTCAAATTTGTGTGTATGAATTTGACAGGTGGCCTATTCTTACATATAGCACCTCAAAATAATCCATACATGAGTTCACTCACAGTCGTGATTGAAGCTTCTATACTGCTACACACTTTTTTTTCCACTCCACTTTACTGTCCCTATGAGCACAGATTTGACCTAAAGATCCATCTGCCTCAGCAGGTTCCCATGGTGCTGACTGTAGTGTAGCTGAACTTGGACATGGACGCTCCGGTTGCCATAACGTCCTCCTCGTTGTCCCGTAGCCCACGGCGACGACGATGGCGATGGCAAGGTGCGGCACAGCATGAGAAGGTGGCGAGCAGAGCTTTGCGAAAACGTGTGTTCATGAAGCAGTAAATAATTGGGTTGACGCAGGCAGACGTGTAGCACAACAAATGGATAAAAGCGATGGGAGACCCTGATAGGGCTTGTTTGGCAGTGATGTCGTCAAAAGCCCTCCAGGTGTTGGCACAGTACAGAGGCATCCAGCAGAGAAAGAATAGGACAACAATGACCACCAGCATGCGGATTACTCGCTTCTTGGCCTCCAGCTTGGCCTCAGATGTGTTGCTGCGTGGTCTTTCTGCCTTGGTTGCCCTGGTGGATGAAGCCATAGTGGACATCTCCATGGAGTGTGGCCGCTGGACGGCGTTCACGTAGCAGCCATCTCCATCATCGCTGCCAGTAGATACAGTGGAGGTCAGTCCATTCTTCACATCTGTATGAGGGAAGAGTAAATATATAAATACAACATCCCCTAACATATGAGTAATGTTTTTGTTTTTTGTCATACCTAATGCTTTTGCTTTACTTTCCAGACAAATATATAGAATATATAGAAATTATTATACAAATTATATAGAAAGTATACATACTATTGATATGACATCTTGTTTTAAAGGTCCAGTTTGTAAGAAAGATGATTTTCAAGTCTCATTCCCAACTTGTCACTACTGACGCTTTAGGATCACAGCTGACCTTACCTACAATCCCAAAGTGTCAGCATTTCAGGAGTTGGGAATGATACTTGAAAATCAATGTTCTTACAAATTGGACTCTTAAAGGTGTTATTGACAACATTAAGCCACTAAATGTGGCCATCTCTCCCCTCCATTGCATTACCGTCACATCACCACTGTTGTTCGAATCACCTTTCCCCTCAAGTGGTTGCAAGTTTGTGCACTAGCTAATGTTGCTAGTTGGCAAACGTTAACGTTTCTAACACTAGCTAGCTAACATTAAGGCAGCACAGTATGCTGGGTGCATATTGTAGAACTCGGCCATTCTTGTAGATGTATTTTTTTTTTTTTTTTAAATATAAATAGGGTCAATATGACCTTTAAGTATCAACACTAGCATGCATTGTAGCAATACCAAAGAATCTCACATTAGCTCATTAGGTTTCTGTTGTTCAATGATTAAGAGTCGGACAGAGCTGGGGTGTCTGGAGGAATGAACACCCACATTAACACTGGATTCTGCTCTGATCAGGAGCGTTTGCCGGCAGGAAGACAGCTCAGAGTTTATTTTCTTCTGGGATTAAAAAGTGGATTTATCCTCACTTTCACCTCTCATCCTCTCCGCACTACTAAACTGCTGAGGTGTGACCTCTGCTGTCAGGTATTATGTATTATAATTCTCTCCCTAATGAAACGTGGCCTCTCCCCCACTGGTACTCATAATACTTATGTGGAGTCAGTGAGGTCTGTGGATTATTGCTTTTAGTATTTTTTTTACACCTTATACCTGAATTTTTAGCTCCAGTTTTTCATTCCCTTCTCGAGAAATTTGATACATCTGACTCATATTTCTGCCACTGGATTGAAGTATTTGAACTGTGAAAGTGAGTGTGCTCTTAAAGCGAGCTAATTTCTAAAAATCTTAAATTAACACATCAGTCAAAGTGCCGAAGCCCTGTGATGACACATGTGGCCGTTTGTAAGGTTTGCTTTGAGTGAATCATCGCTCTTAAAGAGCAGCAGCTCACCTTAATAGAAAGAAAGAAGGACTTGTAATTCTTGCTGAGCCACAGAAATCATCCATCAGGCGATATTGCAATTTATTGATAAAATCTAATAGTCCAGCTTTCCTTCTACAAAGGACAGCGCTCACTCAGTATATTAGCTAATTAGAGCCGAAGGCAAGCCGATACAACAGGAACTGGTAGTGGAGAGACTTTATATGCAATTTGCAAAACCACTGCTGGTTCCAAGAGGTTATTTTAGAACTTCATTATCCGTTTCCCTCTGATTTCCTGTTTGTTTTTTTTTTGTTTTTGACCTCCTGCTCTCTGTCTCTCATGTTTTTTTTTTTGTTTTTTTTTCCTACAACCTCTTTCTATCTGAGACCAAACAGATGGGGATGTCCCGGCCCGCAGCTGCCAATCCCATCCTCTAATGGAGCACCAGCAAACACACTCCGTCCTGCTATCATCCCAGTCTCACTCTCGCACGCCCAGAAAAGGTTATGTTTCACTTAACCTGCACACATTACAGTGATTGTGGCGCTAATGAAATCATCGTTGAATTAAATTCCTTATCGTTCACACACTCAATCACGTGAAACGATGTAAATGCTAACACTATGGCCCAGCTGGCAGGTGCTGGATTGTGTGATTTCAATCAAACACATCATTCATCTCAAACATGGAGCACTGATTGGTGAGTGAGATTTATGTATTTATAATCCGTCCATATTATTGAAATTACAATCCAGTATATTACTGTCCTGAAATTGTCACAAAATGTCAGTGATGTGTTAAGAAAGGCCCAGTCCAGTTTGTTTTACGTCTGGAAACTGAGGCCAATAGAAAGTTTTGAAGTCAGAGTTTTAGGGCCAGAGCTTTGTTTTATGATGGTGTTGATTTATATTGCATTAGCACCAATAATAGGGACGACATTAACAAGTTTATTCCAGGTTTGACTCCTGTTTCATTAGAAAAGGATTTCGAAAAAAAAGAGGTGAAACCACATCTGTGATCAGTTGTTTTTTTGACATAGTTTTCCTATGTTTTGTTTTATTGGGCCCTTTTTCATGCGCATAACTTATTATTTGTTAACTAATCGGTTCTATTAAATATATTGCCTTTTTTAATTAGTGCAGGCTGCCTAATGACATAAATGTCTCTTTAGAACATATTGTGTTCGCAGCTTAGCTAATGTTGTGGCAGTATGTCTTTCAAAGTTTAAGGTTCAGGATTCAAGGTTCCTTGACTTGTCTTTGTACAGGACAGGGTTGTATAACGAAATATGAGTTGTCATTTTTAATGCTTTACTAAAAAAAAAAAGATGTTTTATGGTATGGTGAGTGTGGAGGTGAGTTCAGGAGTTTTACAGCCTGAGGAAAGAAGATGCTTCGTAGTCGTGGTGGTAGAGCAGCAGGTACTGTATCTGTTGGCAGCAGGGTGAGCAGACCGTAGCAGACATCTTCCCTGATATCACTGATGCTTGTTGATGGGTGCCAATGCCAATGATGCTCCGGACAGCCTTAGTAAATCAGTTTGAAAATGACCTCTCCACTTGTATGAAGTGAGATTCCTGCAAAAAGCTAAGGTCAAACTTCTAGAGTCTCACCAGCCTTTACACAGGGAATTTTCTTTTCTTTTATCAGGATGGTTTAATGAGGTAACACTGACATATTTGAGATATAAGTTATCAGCCAACAAAATATAATTTGGCCTGTGTTTGTATCTGGAGACAATGACAGACAATAGTTTACTTTTATACTTTTTTGTATTTAGTGCTGTTTTTTCCTTATTGCTTTACTTTATTTAGTATTTTATTAGTCATTGAATCCTTCCTGTGAGTCAAACTACCCTCTGTAATATTAAGTGAGCTTTACCGCAGCATGTTCTGTTTGTTTTTCACATGTTCTGTACATGTCCTCACCAGTAGAGTCTTTTTTGTGGCCCATCTCAAAGTGGATGCCTCTATAAAGTTCCCTGGAGATCAGTCCATAGGCCACGATCATCACCAACCCTGGGATCACAAACAGTACGAGCAGCAGCAGAATGTACCTAAAAGAGACACACGGTACAGGTTAAGATCTTGATGTTCTTGCGTGAGGATAATCGTGCATACAGGTACTCATATAACCCCAGCTTTTATGTATTAATGTTTTACCACTACCTGTAAAGACTTACGTTTTTGTTTTGTTTTTCAGGAAAAAGACATATCTGGTGATCTTTAAAAAATCCAGAATGACATTCAGCAAAATGGACTGTTGGAATGACTCAGTCTACCTACATGAAACAACACCCATTTCATTATTTGCTAAAAAAACAAAAAAAAAAAAAAATCAAAAGGGAAGCCAAACAACATATATTCTTGCTCAGTCATTCAGTGCTCACAAAATTACAAATACTTATGTGACTGTTATTTCATATTTACAAAATAACTTGTTTATAATTTTGTGAATTTCAGGAGTCCTGGGGAGGAAATTAGGTTGAATACAGTTTAAAGAAGGGTTCTGACAGTGAACCATATATTGTCACTCCTCGATAGTCATTTCCAAAAATATATATATCGTTTGTTTTTTTTCTAAATCCTATAGCAGACAAGACATTCTCTCAGCCTTTGTAAAAGATGTGTTCAGTGTTGAAAATGACCCTTTATTAATGACCCCTGTATTTTTCTAGTCATTTTTTTTGTTCTTTGTATAAATCAGTGCAATAGAGTACAAGACCTGTTTTGTGTCTGTAGTATTTTACCACAGGAATATGAAACAACCATGAACAAGCTTAAAGTTAGATGAAGACAGAATTCAACACAAAAGTGCTCAAATCCACACACACTCACATAACTGTGTACAAATACACACACACATACACAGAGTTGACTGAAATCCCCCCCAAAGCCTGTTCCATCCCAAGTCCAAAACACCAAACACACTGGAACATCCGTCCCTTTCCACGAAAAGGCACCCAAGAGACAGAAAGTGTGAGCTGCTAGAAACGAGCTCCAGGTCCAAACATGGCTGTAAATTAGATGTTTCAGTGCAGCGAACAGTGTACACAGACGCAGTTGGTCTAAAGTGTATTTGATATAAAACAGCGCACTGTCCACACGGCAAGCACTGGGAGACAGAGGAAAGAGGTTGTTAAGTTTATGTTAAGTTGAATTTTATGTGCTGCTGAGACCTCAGATACCCTGGAAATGTAACCCATGATGGATACATAAGGGGAGGACATCGTGATATATGGAAACTGCGTGTTTGTGTGCGGTTAGGAGGCATTCACTAGTTTCTATTCATGTACTATTTTGTTTGTTACTCTTTTTATCTGTCAATGAGATTTACTGAGCAGTGAACACTGTGGGACATTAAAGTGTGAAGCGTACATATTTAAAAACACGTTTTCATATTCGTGACCAGCTTCTATTTATAACTGTACGAGTTTTATGTAATATGGATATAATAATTCTATAATGGATATAACCTTCAATGTATACAACACCCACCGACAGTGTACCGTAATCCAGGACAAGGACTTTCTATCACGCAGCCTTCTTCGTCCTTCCAGTGGATTAAATACAAATTAATCTTTAAGAGGTTATACTGACTTCTTCTCTGTACAGCCTCATACAGTTCAATATTCAACATTGCATATGCACACTCTATTTTCTGTTATGCTCAAAATAGCAAAATCTCATGATGTGTCACCGGTGAGCATGTAAAAAAAAATTTAATGAAGTTGTTTGAATGAGTCATCTTCAGTTTCTCGGAAATAAGCCGTTATGTGATTTCTGAAGGCATCTTTTTCTCCACATCGCTTTTATTTGAAGGAATATTTTGGAACATGGAACTTTGAAAAGTGTTTTTTCTACTACTAATAAGTTAATTAATTGAATTGATTAATCATCAAACATACCACTTCTCAATCGCCTATATAAAAACCTTGTGGGGTCTAAGTGACATTAATGATGATGTCCACTGACTACATAGCTCTTACTTGTACTCATACTTGTGCTCCTGTTCCATTATATTTAAACATGTCGCTTGTAAACATGCTAATTGTTGTTTTCAAAAGGAACTTGTGACCTGTGGTTACAACATGGGAAGTCATATACATAATATGCCTGAATTTAAGTTGGCGAAAACACTGCTGCTATGCAACAACGTCTCAAAGCCACTGTGGCAAACAGTTTAGCAAGCTAGAAAACACATAAAATATGGACATTTTCCTCTGACATAAAATTACAAAAAAAACTCTACATATATTATCCCATGGTCTGGGTGAATACTCGATTCTGATTGGCTGGAGGGTGTCAAAAACTTCTGATATACAGAAACCCTCTGGATCTCCTCAAGTAGTAAAATGAATGGCACTGGCTAAACTGTCGATAACAAGCAATGGATAACTCATAAATAGGTGAGTAACCAAATTGATTTGATTTGTTGCTGGGGAAACTGACTTTATGTGCGTTTTCTCCCCACTTATTTACTTTAAATCTTGCTAGACTAACATTATTTTTTTGCTAACAGTTGAGCTCAAGTCTTCAATGAGCTGAGCCGACTAGTTTATCTCCCATTGCTGAGTCTAAGGAATCTAAGGTCCATCCTTTTTCCTGGAGCAGCGAACAACCTGCTTGTTAAGTCAGTGAAAACAATTTGGCCTCGTGTTATTGGCTCTATCCATCAGCGAAAGTTTAATTATCCGTTCGATAACCGACAATATAAACTTCTTATTATCAAGCTGACCCCTACGCGCGGCGACAACGGCGAAATCTTGCCTTTTTTTTCAATAAGAAAACTGTAGTAATTATAATGAGACACTGAGCTGATTTTTTTTTTTCATATGGTGCAGAAAACTCTGTCATTCTGAAAACTGTGTTATTAAAGAATCAGGGTTGTTTAAAGGACACATCATTTTACCACCAAACACTTACCATGTCTGTTCTGCCGTTGCGACGGGCCACTTGTGGCGACACTGGTGAGCGGTGGTGTTGTCAGGACGCTCAAAAGACTCCAAGTGACTGATGACTGGATACGGGATCATGATGATGAAGGCCAGCACCCACGTAGCAGCGATCACCCGATAGGCATGGGACCGGGTCTGCCACACCCGTGACTTCAGGGGGTTACAGATGGCGCTGTAGCGCTCAATCGCTATGGCAACCAGGCTAAATGTAGAAATGCTCACTGATATGCCTGCAGGAAGACACAACAGATTATTAGGGAAGTTAACATGCATGCTACCGTCTGTTCTCATATATATTTCCGTTTGATGAATGAAAAGTTATTATGTGCTCAGAATAGTTTGGATTCGTAATAAAAGGCAACAAAAACATGTTTGTTGATGTGCACGTTATATCTGCAATAACAACAGAGAACAAAATGTGACGCTCTGTGGAGACGTGCTTGCAAATGAATCTAATGCGAGGCGGGGAGGTGGGGATGGTTATCTGGGTCTTGGTAGAAGAAATCATGTTGGTCTAGGCCACTGATGTGATCTGCCGTCTTCCTCCTGACAGGGCAAGACGGGAAATTACTCTTTACCTGTCTTATCCATGTCCTCGACAGGAATACAAACAGTGTGTGTCTGTGTGTGTCTCTATGTGTGTGTATGGTGTGTGAGTCAGGACCCAGGGATGTGTTGTCTGTACCTATGAGGACAGCTTACAGCAGATCCCACTGAAGCAAAAAACAATCAGCCTCATTCTCCCCTGTGGGTTCGTCCACTTTTCCTCAGTGCATCAGGATGATGGCTGTCGTTCGGTCATGTGCTTTATCTAATCCACCTTTTTGTTCAACGCTCAGAAGCATTTTCTCTTGGGGTCAGCGCAATGTTCCTATTCTCTGTCTCCAACTTCCACACGATCAGATTCATTTTGTTGTTGATCTCTGTGTTAAAAACTCCATTCTATGCTCATTCTTAAAGGGATATTCCGGTGTAAGTTTAATCCATGGTCTAACACACCTTGACACCGAGTAAGACTCCCCCTCGAGAGATCAAGTTTGCTGACCGCTAGCTTAGTTAGTTTTAACAACCTCAGAAAAGACCGCATGAAAACAATACACTGCAGCTTATGTCCCCAACTAGAAACCACCATCAAAAAGCCACAATTAATGGTCAGAACAGCACCAAACTTCAGCAACAGTACATGTACAGTCCCAGCACACAGTACGAAGGATCAAACATCTGCTAGCTTTGCCGGATTTGTATCAAAAACACAGATGATGATGATGATACAGATGATTATTACTCCATTACTTCCCTTACTTTCCCTGTCAGCTCTCGATAATAAGAACTGAGCATTCCATGGAGTAATAATCATACATTTTCATCCTTGAGCTGCAGAAATCTACTGCACTCAGTAATCGACTCGTCGGGGCTTCCCGACACAGGCAGGCTGCTGGAGGAGCGCGGTGAGTTGTGCTGTGTTTTTAATACAAATCCAGCAAAGCTAGCAGATGTTTGATGCTTTGTACTGTGTGCTGGGACTGTACATGTACTGTTGCTGAAGTTTGGTGCTGTTCTGACCATTAATTGTGGCTTTTTGATGGTGGTTTCTAGTTGGGGACATAAGCTGCAGTGTATTGTTTTCATGCGGTCTTTTCTGAGGTTGTTAAAACTAACTAAGCTAGCGGTCAGCAAACTTGATCTCTCGAGGGGGAGTCTTACTCGGTGTCAAGGTGTGTTAGACCATGGATTAAATTTACTCTCTGGAATATCCCTTTAAGAGGTCTGCATTGATGCTTTGATAATAATAAATGATGGAATACAGTAGACGTATGAAGAATTTCAATTCCAAGAGTTTGAAAATATCCCATTACCTCTATTACTTCTAGGTACCTGAGATTATTTTCAATCTATTATTTAATCCATACAACTCATCCCCCCTCCCTCTCCTGGGAAGATCTGACCACAACCTGGTGCAGCTCCTGCCTGTGTACAAGCCCCTTGTTAACAGGCAACCAGCAGAACCCAGCGCAGTTAAGGCATGGACTGAGGAGTCTGAAGTGGCTCTGAGGGACTGCTTCCACTCAACTGTTTGGGAAGAACTGTTTGTTTCTCAGATTGTGTAATTTAGGTCATCTGCTGTGTTTTAGTTGACCCTGAGCACATGCTGGTCTGACCCCCCCGTGCATATGTAGTTCACTTCATGAGGCAATATGCCAAATCGATATGAAATACATGTATCTAAGTATTTTCAATCAAAGCCCTTCTGTTTTCCTTTCATGAAAACAATATTTTTAATAATTATCTTAAACTTTGGGTATCTACAAAAATCTATGCCACCAGCTGTGATTAGATACTAGACAGCATTCCTACAGTGGTGGGAAGTACATATACTCAAGTACTGTGTCAAGTATTGACATTTTATGCTTCTTTATATTTCTCTTTCACTACAATATGGGAGCTTATATTGGATTTTTAACATTTATTTGACATTAGTTACCAGTTAATGAGAATGATTGAAAATTACATAAAAGCATATAGAGATACACAAAGTGATAAAACATGCTGACTATGGCATGACTATTAATACCAAATAGGAATCAACCCATAAATCATGGAGAATTATATTATTGTATATAAAGTAGTTAAAAAAAGAAAAACATAAACGAGGAAGGAGGGATATAACATCTTCGATTTTTGTAAAACATATTGTGATATAAATATTTCTATATACAAACTAGTGGAGATATGAATTTTTGAAAATGACAGATTCTTCGTTCTGGTTCCTGTCATTAATTTGATAACTGTTACCATTCAGCAGCAACCATGTAAATGAATGAATGTTGCCAAGTTTCCTTAGGATCTCATAAATGTTCACAGACCGGGAGAATTCAGTATTTATTTTTAAAAGAGAGATTAAGATTGTTTTTATTGTTAAATATAAATATACGTATAAATATACATGTACAAATAATTATAAATATAAAAGTAAATATAATAATGCAAATAATAATAATAAATATGCATATCTGTACAAATAAATATGAATATACATATATACAAATAAATATAAATATATACATATACAAATAAATATAAAAGTAAATATAATAATAAAAATATATAAATATACACATAAATATAAATATACATATATATATAAATAATATAAAAGTAAATATAATAATAAAAATATGTAAATATACATATATACAAATAAATATATATATATACATATATAAAAATAAATATAAAAGTAAAAAGGGGGAGGCGAAGATGGTAGCGGGTGGGGGTAGGCTGGGGTGGAGGGTTTAGAGTAGGAGGGCAGTGGGTACAGAGTAGGGAAGGGCAGAACGGGAGAGGGTGAGGTAGGCAGGCAGTAGGAGGCAGGTTGGAGTTTTGGGGGGAGTCCAACGATTCCTCCTCGCTACTGAACATTTGAGTAATTCCTTCCTCTCGCTCTCCTTTTGATCCAACTCTTTGTATGTTTCCTTTCTCTCTCTCCACTTTTACCCTCCTCCTTAATCTCCTCCACGCCATTGTCCATCTTTGCGCTCTCTTCCTCCCTTTTCTTCTCAGTTTTTTCCTTTTTCATTTTCTCCGTCTTCTCCTGTGGCTGGGTGGAGTTGGAGACATGGTTCTCCTCTGGGGCATCACACCTGCTCCTCTTGAGCTCTTGTTCTTTCTGAGCTGGCTTGTCCAAGGTGTCCACATGGTCTTTCATGCTGAACCTCCTTTTCCAGACGGCCTTCTTGAGGAGGTGTTCACTGTGGTCTAGTTTCTCTTTGAGGCGTTTCACCTCCACCTGCCTTCTAGTCAACGCCTGCTCCTGCTCCTGCAGTTTGGTGTTGATCTCCTGAAAAGAGAAAAACAGTATTTTTATTTTACTTTACATAAAAGACCTGATTCTGAAGTAGTCCAACACAAGCTGTTGGAATCCAACAGGAGATTATTGTGAAGTAAAGTGTTGATCTGAGGCAGCTTACCTGCAGCTGGGTGGAGTTGGCGACATGGCTTTCTTCCAGAGCGTCACACCTGCTCTTCCACTGTTCTTCAGTCTTGTTGATCTGGGTTTCTTTGAGAGACAGCTGGTGCAGGGTCTCTACGTGGGCTTTTGTTCTTGCCTGACGTTTTTGTATTTCCCTGTTGAGGAGACCAGTTTTTTCCTGAAGCTCCTCCTGGAGACGGCTCACCTCCACCTGCCTGTTGGTCAACACCTGCTCCTGCTCTTGTGGTTTGGTGTTGATCTCCTGAAAAGAGAAAAGCAGTATTCTTATTTTACTTTACATAAAATACCTGATTCTGAAGGAGTCCAACACAAGCTGTTGGAATCCAACAGGAGATTATTGTGAAGTAAAGTGATGATCTGAGTCAGCTTACCTGCGGCTGGGTGGAGTTGGAGACATGGGTCTCTTCTGGAGCGTCACACTTGCTCTTCAACTGTTCTTCAATCTTGTTAAGCTGAATTTCTTTGAGAGACAGCTGGTGCAGGGTCTCTACGTGGGCTTTTGTCCTTGCCTGACGTTTTTTAATTTCCTTTTTGAGGAGGCTGTTTTTTTCCTGAAGCTCCTCTTGGAGACGGCTCACCTCCACCTGCGTGTTGGTCAACACCTGCTCCTGCTCCTGCAGTTTGGTGTTGAGCTCCTGAAAAGAGAAAAAAGTTATTATTTTTATTAGTTATAGTTATTACATGAAAAAAAATGATTCTCAAGCAGTCCAACACAAGCTGTTGGAATCCAACAGGAGATTATTGTGAAGTAAATTGATGATCTGAGGCAGCTTACCTGCAGCTGGGTGGAGTTGGAGGCGAGGCCCTTTTCCATGATCTCACATCTCGTCTTCCACTCCTCTGCCGCGCAACCGAGCACACGGGCGGTGGTTTTGGCCCTTTCTAGAGCTTTATCCTTGTCGGTCAGGTCTTTCTGGAGTTGGCTGAAGTTGACCTGGCTGTTTTTCAGGTCAGCATTCTCGGTCATCAGAGATTTGATCTGATCTTTCAGATACTTAATCTCACTGGTGGCTGAGTACAGGGACTCTCTGAGTCCCTGCACAACTGGGTGAGGGGGCTGCTCATGGGTCCTCAGCTGTCCTGCAGCCGGAATGTTTGGGCCATTAGCGGCAGCAACAAACTGCATCGGCAAAGGCTGAAAGACAGAAACACACATGTCAGTTATACAGTCTTGTGCTGACAATGGATAGACAGGAAAGAAAACCTGTGCACTTGTTCACACAATAAAATCTACTGTGGTCTGCGTTAGCAGTTCACACACAGAGCAACATGCTGACACTTTCAACTAATTAAAATCAAACATATTCTCTGAAAACATTTTAGACATTTTTTAGAACATATTATTACTCTATTACTGGTTTTATCAAAACGTGTCAGAGGTACTGTATTTCCCAATGTGGCTCACACAAGAAATTATTAATGATGCATTAAATTAATCCTGTATGAAAATGTATCTGCTTTCTAATGATTTACTTTTTTTTTTTTTAAGCTTTAGATGAAATATGAAGAAATAACAGCAAACATTATGCTGGACTAGAGAGACACACTGCTTAACAAAGTCTCTTCAGGTCAAATAAGAAAATCTTACCAGGTTATTTCCACTGGGACGTCCGTCCATGGCAGCAAAGTGACTATTTCAGAGTTGGAATGAGAATAGTCGTCGAAATCAAAGTTTCAAAGCTCAACTTGAAACCGGAACAGAGTTTCGGTTGTTGAGCAGAGAGACTTGTGTAGATAGCGCTAAATCCAGAAGGTATCCGTTAAATATCGAGTAATCCAGAAGGTATCCGTTGAATATCGAGTATCCAGAGGGTATCCGCTGAATATCAAGTATCCAGAAGGTATCCGTTGAATATCGAGTATCCAGAAGGTATCCGCTGAACGTCGAGTAATTAAAGGCTTCTTCTCAGCAATGACAAAAAGAGGTTGATAGATCAATTTGTCGAACGCTAACGAGGTTTCTACTAAAGCGCAGCCGAATTTATAGGCGCACGATGGTGTCAACATTCCGATCGCCGTGGCAAAGGGGGTTCTCAAAGTTCTTAAAATTCAACATCAAAGCATCAAAGGCACCCAGAGACAGTGTTTATCTTTAAATTTTCACAGGGGTCAACAGACTTCTGCTCCTCATGGTAAAGATGGAGACAGTGAAGATGACAAAAAAAATAAAAAGTTTCATGGTCTGACCCTCAAATCCTATATTATGACTTACTAACCCAGAGCCCACGTTCTGAAACACATAAAACAAGTCTGTGATGAAAATATGTCAAGTGTTTATCATTTTTTCAGAGAGTTGTTTATATAAGTCAGAGGTAATCTATATCACATACGTATATCAAACACCTGATTCAGCTTCTTCCAGCTTTGTATGAAGTTACCACAGACACCAAATATCACAAATATCAACTCGTGTGGCTACAGATGAGGTTAGAGGATCGCTACAGTCGTTGGGATGCATCCTCTGGGAACCATCAATGTCTGTACAATGTTTTTTTTCAGAATCTATCATGGAGATGTTGAGATATTTCACTTGTTGGCTCTAGATGAAGAGTCAGGGCTTCACCAAATACAGGAAGATGAATCCTCTGGAGAACATAAATGCCTGTACAGAGTTTACTGACGATCCAACCACAGTTTGATGAGATAGTGTCATTATTTAAGCTCATGTGATAAAAACGTGTGTCAGTGTCAGAAGAGACTGCAGCTCAAGTAAGAGGGATTTAAAGCTGTCCATTGAAACGACAGAAGAGTTAAAGCTTGTCTTCTTCAAACAAAAACACCAAAAGCATTTTTTTCTCCTTATTCTTCTCCCTCTGTCTCTGCCCCTCTTATAACTCCATTTTGTTTCCCTCTTTTCTGTTCCAATTACTGTTGTTTGTCTCCACAGACCTCCAGTTCCTTTACATTTGTTCCCTATTAAAAGAGACCATTTTCCATTTTCAGATGTTTTCTGTTCTTCCCTTGACATTTTAGTGTGCTGGTTCAGTCCTCAACCCTTTTTCTCTAAGTCGGATGCTCCTCATTGTCCTGTCTCTCATTATTTCAGTCTCCGCCTCCGTCCTTATCTTTCCTCTCCATCCTCTCTGCCCTCTCTCTTTTCCTTCTCCGCTGAGTCACAAGCTCACCGCAGACACAGCACCCACAGGCCCTCCTCCTCAACTCTGGGGACTTCAATCATGCCTCTCTGTCCTGCACCCTGCCCACATTCACACAGCATGTCACCTGCCACACCAGAGACAATAAAACACTAGACTTATTTTATGCCAACCGCAAGGAGGCAACAACAACTCATCCTCCCTCCCTCCACTGGGAAGATCTGACCACATTTCCTGAGGAGTCTGAAGAGGCGCTGAGGGACTGCTTTGACTCAACTGTGTGGGAAGAACTGTGCGTTTCTCATGGGGAGGACATCGACAGTTTAACAGGCTGCATAATGGACTATATAAACTTCTGTGTGGATAAAACTGTACCTACCAGAACTGTACAGTGTTCTTCAAACAGCAGACCCTGGATTCATCCTGACACAAAGGCTCTACTTTAGGAGAAAAGGAGGGCCTTTAGGTCAGGCAACAAGGAGGAGCTGAGGGCTGTGCAGAAGGAGCTGAGGAAGCAGATCAGAGAGGGGAAGCTACAGCTACAGGTGGAAGATGGAGGACCAGCTGCAGCAGAGAAACGTCAGTGGAGTCTGGAAAAGCCTTAAAACCATCTCAGGGCAGAGGAAACCAGACTCTCAGGCTGCGGGGGATCAGACGTCGGCGAACGACCTGAACCTATTCTTCAGAAGGTTTGACAAACTTATCAAGAAGGCCAGCTCCATCCTGGGACGCCCTCTTGACCCAGTGCAGGTGGTGGGACAGAGCAGGATGATGGATAAGCTGTCATTGCTGCTGGTGAAGGAGTCCCACCCTCTGCAGGTCACTATCACAGCACTGGGCAGCTCCTTCAGCAATAGACTGATACACCCCAAGTGTGTGAAGGAGAGGTGTCGCAGGTCCTTCCTTCCTGCTGCTGTCAGACTGTACAACCAGCACTGCTCCCAGTAGACCTCACTCTGCACTGTGCAACAACTCTATACACAACTCATTTCATTTTATTATATTGTTTATTTTTTTACTATTATTATTGTTTTTTGTAATATTCCTGTCCTTTGGCTGCTGTGGCAAAGAAATTTCCCCGTTTGCGTCACAATAAAGGAATACCGATTCTGATTCTGAATTTTTCTGCCTGATGAATTTCTTCTCTTTACTTCCACTCTTCACTTTATTGTGTGCCGCAAAGGTCAGCTGTGGAGAATAACTAAATGCACTTACTCAAAAACTGTAAGAACAATTTATATGCAGGATTGAAACTGCCAAAATGAAAAAAAATGACTCAATAAATAAATGAATATGCCATTAAATAAACAAAAAATATTAAAAATAAAAGTAGCCATTAATACATTCATTAAACATAAATTAGGATTGAATAAATACATTGATTTATCGGTTTTAATTTGCTTCTGTGTCTTTCTGGTTCAATTGTTTTTGAAAGTATTTCTCTTTTGATTCAGCATTGTTAACTCGTTAAGCTGTAAGTTAATCGTGTCGGACATGAGCCACTGACCCAAAACACCAGAATTTGACGATCTGGAAAAGGAATCAGCAATCGACTGTCTTCATCCAGAGAGTTACACAGCGTTGCTTTAACTGTGCAGAAATGAAAGTGGTATCGACCTTCTCAGCGCTCGACAAGAAAGCAAATGAGCATATTTCCCAAATGTCAAACTATTCCTTTGAGTAAATGGCCTGAAAGAAGCACTCAGCACCAAGATGAATATCCCCTTGATGTGAATGAGGAGAATGACTCTCCCTTACTCACTAAAATATTAGCGGCACAAACACGTCCCGCTGTGAATCCACAGCCTCCCACAAAAAGGTTGGATGATGAAAATGGTCCGTGGATGTGATACAGTTCATTGGTAATCTATACTTTTTCTAAGTGGTTGACAGGAGGTCGAGGAACTTGTTAGCTCCCTGATTGCTACTTGTTACCGCGTTCTTTGTGACTCAGGTTCACAGTAATGAGGAATCAATGTGGAAGCTGCATCTGATTGGAGTTTTAGTTTGGCAGTAAAATAACGTGCTGCTGAGTGTGAAGCCCCCCTCTTCGTTTTCTATTAAATGCCAGTCAATCACTTCTCAAGGCAAGATGGGGTTAGAATGACAGACCGACAGAAATGTCATTTTGTTTCTATTTAAATCACGGAACAAAGGATGAAGATGTAGACAGCGATTTAGTTTTGTCAGGTTTGAAGACAGGATATAAATCGACGCCACAATTGGGCTAAAATGTTAGATAAAGGGAGGAGATTAGTGTAGATTAGTAGATAAATGAGCAACGGCGTGATTTTGGACATATGTGTGTGATAATGACGGCAATTTATATACATTTTTCTCCTTCAAATGTCATCTTTTCTTGCCTCCTCATCACAAGTCACCCCCCCTCCCCCTTCTCTCACCCATCAGGTAGGACACTATCTTGCACATGGCGGCTCCAAAGATGAAGTCCTTGAGGATGCTGGGGATGAGAGTGAAGGGCATGCAGAAGACGGCCATCATCAGGTCGCTGAGGGCGAGCGACAGCAGGAAGGTGTTGGTCACCGTGCGCATGCGCTTGTTGACCGTCAGCACCACGATGATGAGCAGGTTGCCAATGACGCTCAGGAAGAAGATGAGCGAGTAGAGCAGGATCCGCAGTGTGTGGTCCCCGTCTGGCACAGAGAAAACAGGAGCAGAGGATTATGCTGCTGGACTAATTCATCGGTTCTGTTTTACACAATGATCAATACAAACACCTCTTTATTGATCCTAACAGCTTTAAGTCGATAACGCTGTGCATAATTGTGTCTTGTAGCTGCTTCTCTGTGTGTGTGTTTCACATTCCCTGAGCCAGTAATGCAATGTCAGACCATGCATACCATAACACGACATTCAGGTAATAAAATGTCAGTTACATCAGCTGTTTGTGAAAGAAGAACTTTACAGTCACGGTAAAGACGTCACAGCACGCAGAGCAACAGAGCAATTTATTCTAAATAATACCCTGATGATGCAGACAAGGAACACGGAGGTTGAAAACTGAAGTAGCAAATTTTATCCCCTGAAGTTGTTTTGTCCACCTGACTGTCTTTGGCCTACAGCCGGTGATAACTAGGTAACTCGGCACTGTTCCAGGACTTCAAGTGCTATACTGGAGGACCAAAATCATTCAGTCAAATCAGTATTCCAGGGCACACCAGGATACATGAATTGTATTAATAATTACATTCAAAACAACAAACGATGTATTTTGCATGTTGCTTCATCAAATTCTTCAAATAATTAGGTGCTGGTCAGTGGATAATCCAATACATTCAAATGCTGCTCTGTTCCAGGTTGCAAGTCACGTAAACGTAGGGAACTGACAAATTGTCGTCATTTTAAAGCTTGATCAGCAACTGAAAGAAGTTAAAGATTAGTGAAAATCTGGAGGCACACTCGGCCATATTTAAAGTCAAAATAACATATTTGATAACTAGGTAGCTGATGTTGGCATTCAACAACTTCCTAGCCAACACTACTGTTTAATTAGGCTTACAAGATATCATGAACATGAAAAGTACCAGGGTACATGGTTTACAGGTTTTTCTGTCACCATACTGGGGGTTTAAGCCTTCGTAGTGTGGATTGCGTTATTCAAAAAAGAATCACTAATTCATTATTGCCCGTGACAGCTGCATCCAAATGACAAACAGCTCTAGTCCCCTTCATTTAGAGAACATCTGGATAGGAGGCAAAGTAATTAAATGCAGTAAAAGACAAGAGGATATGCTATACAAATACTTACATAAATATGAAGTCCTTACAATAATAAAAAACTGTGCTCATACCATACGAGAGTAGAACACAAAGTAACTTAAATGATATTTTAAAGCAAGAACTGTATTCAAGTACAATGTTGAGGTCATTTTACTTTACTCGAGTATTTCAATTCTATGCATCTTTATGTATTATTGGAACATTTTGTATGTTTTACTCAATTTATCTTCAGGTGCAAAATTGTAATTTTACAAGCAAAACATCAATTTATAAAATATGATACTGTGCTATAAACTGTCCAGCTGTATATAAAGTAGCTAAAATGCGCTCCACCTCGAATGTAATTTTTGGCATCTTTTCAAAGAAGTATCATATCTTTTACCCGACTAAAAGATGAGTAGCCTTTCTACCACGGCGTTCAGCTGGTTACAAAAACACAAAACAGAAGGACAGAACACATGGAGCTAATTAATGTAGGTAACGGCGGGCTGATAACCTATATCAATCAGTTCCGTGTTTTCGTCCTTCAGGGCATTAGTACTACTACTTCCTGTGTTGTGCATCAAATGTGCATACCAACATTCATATTGTCCGACCTCAAAGGTGAACGTCTCCGTCTTCCAAACACAATAGTATTACACACAAATGACTCGCGCCTCGCAACCCCAGAGCCTGTCTCCGCCCTCGGCCAACAGCCGCTTCACTGGATCATATCCTGTGAAGTCTGTGTTATCTGCCTTCTCTGTTATCTGCACTCGCTGCTTAGACACAACACTTTTTTAACGGGTTACCTACTGTGTCTGTATCCTGGGGATTAGAGGCATCCATGTGCGCCACATCTGCGGGGCACAAATCACAGCACACACATAAGCCCGGACTTCACTGACACAGTCGTGGAGGCACGTTCAACCGAGCACACTCGAGCCTTAATCCCCCTGAAAATACGCGACCGACAGTTCCCATTCCTCAAAGGCGCTGGTAAATTAAAAGTGTAAAATCTGAAAGTACATCTAGAGAGGGTCTTTTCTCTGCAAAACACGGCATTATGCTATCTCTCTTTCCTCCACTTATTTCTTTTCGCTCTCTGCACGCCTGTTTCTATGAGGCTATTTTCACAGTCTATTCTCGTCCTTCTGGCGTTTCTCCTTGATCTTTACACCTTTTCGGAGTGTTCTGCGTTTTGCGTATTTTGTTTTATTCCGCCGTCCATTTCCTCTCCTTCCGCTCGCCATTAAAAGCAGAAAGCTTTTAATAAAACCAAAACAAGCCTGGCTGCCTTCAAACAGAAGCGAAGCCGGCCACACACCTCAGTGACTCACACGGTACTTACAGGTTTCATTTCATCACGAAGACGCAGGTTTTCAGCTTGTGCAATGTTAAATGAGAGCTGTGTTTTGACCAGAGGCTCTCTGTTCAGAATCAGAGTTAATCACACCATCATTAATTCATGTTTTCTAGCTGATCAGCACCCTCAAGGTTATTCTTTAACACCTCGCTGACTCCAAACAGCCTTAACAGTATTAAAAACACGAAACATAACAGCCTTATTCCCCTTGTCCTGTGTCACATCTGTTACACATCTGGAATAATCCTTAATCCCGGATTCATATTGATTCACCCGGGATGTAAATATGGGAATTGTGCACAACAAGGTTCGCTAAATCCGAGCTCCACTCATCCCTCCGTTTATTCAAAACTTCAAGTCGAGCAGCAAAAATCCTGAATCGGATGGACAGGAGCTGCTGTGAAGTCGAAGGGGAACACGTCAAAGGCAGGATTTGGCTCCTCCAGAAACGTGCTACATATGTGAAAGCAGGATGATTGATTTGATTCTCTCATATCCACCCAGCCACTCCACTGTGTTTTTGTTAAACTTTCAGGCTTAGCGATGGATACAGGCTCAGCTCGCTCAGCAAAAGTCAATCCGTCTTTCTCAGTCTCGGTCTCAGGAACACACACACACACACACACACACACACACACACACACACACACACACACACACACACACTTCCCATCTAATGGCATGAGGCTTCTCCATCTGTCTCACACACTCTTATGCAAATAAAAAGCAGTTGCCTCTAATATGGTGCGTACTGTTCCGCTGACAGAACATCAGGGTTTCTGCCACCAGAGCAAATGGCAGCAACTCTGTGTTTACATCTGTGCTCGTGTGTGCACATACATCTGCATGGGCTTAATGAAAATGTGCAGACAGATGATTGTTAAGCGAGAAGAGCCGACACTCTGGTTTACTGTTTCTCTCTCTCTCTCTCTCCCTCTCTCTCTCTCGCCTAATGAAATATGTTACTCCGGCTTCTGCCTAATCGAAGCCAATTAGCTTTCCTGTGTGCTCGCTGGCTGTGCAGGAAACACTGATAACACCCACAGCACATTCACACAGTTCCTTCAGGCTAGCTGGTCGTATTCATGTGTGTACCTACGAGGAGGCAGTCGCATTAATCACCTCGTTCACCAGAGCTCCACCTGCACTTGGACTCTAGCATGTTGACTCTTCCCAACGGGCAGTCTAAAACTATACGTTCTGATGCCATGGTGATCCTTTAAACCAGCGCTGTGAGGCTCCGCTGTGACACAAAGCACAAGTCTCAGCTTGACAGCCGTGTTGCTGCTGCAGCGCTGCTCCTTCCTGCCTCATCTGTATACATGGAGTTTGATTTTGATAATTATCAATTAATATGATGACGTGATTTTTACTTTACCCCCGCTGAGAGAACAAGAAAGCGAAAGAGTGAGAGGGAGGGACAGAAAGAAAAAGGGAGGGCACAGGAAAAAAAACTGTTGTGTGCATTCTCTTCATGTCTGTGACACATTCTACAGATACAGACATTAAAACCATGGTGACACTGGTATGATGTTAATTGGATTGTGTACAGGTTGTTTTCAGGTCTATTTTTGCAGAGAACTGCGCACGTGTCACAGTAAAAATAGGCAAGTCTCTCTGAATCTCTAGATTGGAGCGCCCTTGACATGCGCGTGAGTGGCGCCCGCAGTGTGTCTGTTGTAACCTCTGTACAGATAAACTATGTGAGTGTTTTCAACAGTGGTGGAAAGACTACTGAAAATCTGTAATCAAGTACAAGAACAGTTACATTACTGATAGAATACTCAATTACAAGTAAAACTACTGGCATTAAAATAATACTTAAGTAAAAGTACAAAGTATCCTTCTCAAACATTACTAGTAGTGTTAGTTGCTTAACATTTACGTTCAGTGCATTTTCAATAGCAGCTGGTCCTTACGTCAGGTTGTCATTGGCCCGCCTGTAGTCACATAGCCTTACTGCCTACAAATATGCAGATGAAAGGTTTAGATGTAAACTCAAACTGCACTCAGTGCTAAATTATGTTTTCAAAAGTAACAAGATTGCAAGCTTTGTGAGCTTAGTTACCTTCCACCATTGACATTATCTGTCAATGGTGGAAGGTAACTAAGTATTTTTTCTCAGATACAGTTTTGGAGAAAAATGAACAAAAGCCACCCTGCTACACATCAAGTAGTTAAAAGTACCCACACATTTACTCATGCAACATTAGAGTGATGCTTACACACTAATTTGTAATAAAACAATAATACCGTATCATATATCATTCTGAAATGGGATCTTCTGCATTAGTATGTTTACTTTAGTTAGTTACTTTAGTTTAGATCAGAGTACTTTTTCCACCACTAGTCTCTGTGTCTGTATTTGTCAATTGTTTGCAGAAATTGATATTCATATCTGTGTGCAGCTGCAAACTCTTGGATTTCAGTCTAAATGTATTTGCTATTCTAAAGTGGAAGCAGAAACCAAAAGATTTCCAGAACTTACAGTTAGTTATACAGACATACTCGCTCTCTCTCACACACACAATGTGACAACAGAATGACAATCGTGACAGACTACATGGTTTAAAGCTGCTTTGATCAATCATCAATGATGGATCAAATAACACTGTGTAATGTAAAAGAGCGGTTATGTAAAAGAGATTGCTCATAGAGAATCATCACAGTCTCCGCAATTCCTGCAATTTCTTTCAGCCTTTTGTTTTGGTTTTTCAGCCCATAACTTGATTTTCTTCTGTATTCAACGCTCCAAACCTTTTGTGTTGACCATATAAGTCTGGTTTCCCATTTGTATGCCTCGCAGTACCCCATTCAGTAAGATCACAATTCCAAAGAGGTCGAGCTTCGATCACCAGCGTGTGCACAGCTGAATGAGATTCTTTATATCTACCTGCCTGTCGTATCTGCTGCAGGTCTGATGGAAGGAAAGCTGCAGTGTGTGTGATTCTCTAGGTGAAATACCTAGTTGGTAAACTGACTGCATTTTGTAGCCCTGTCACTGGAGGGGCTGCTAGAGCATCATAGTTTGAAGCTTAAGGCCACTAACCGAGCTGCCTCATTTGACAAACTGGTATTGAGATAGTGTCAGTCAGTCATATCAGGTGAATAATTAAAGGTCCTATATGTAAGAAAAGTAGATTTTTGAGTCTCATTCCCAACTCGTCAACTACTGATGCTTTGGGATTGTACGGACGGGTCGGCCACTATCCCAAAGTGTCATTTTTTCAAGTTGGGAGTGAGACTCAAAAATCAACTTTTTTTTACACAAAGGGCTTTTAAATTTGTCAAATGTTTTGGTTTATGACTAAGTACCTGCAAAATTACTGAAAGTCATAATCAGGTGGAACTGTGTGGTGGTCAGTGCCTATTAGCATGTAAGTAAGACAATGAATGTAGTAAACAATGACTAGCTAAATGTCAGCAATGTTAGCATTGTCATTTCAATGCATCATTTCAACTGCATTAAATAGTCCTCCTCTTCTTCTTCGTTGGTTTTACTGGCGGACTAAAAACCACACCGCCATGCACTGTATTACAATATACAACAACATGCTATTCACTGGCGGGCACGCTGTCTTGAGTGAGTGAGAATGAGATGCGCAGCTCCAAAAATAGAAAATCAATGTGCCGGCCAATGTTGTTATTGTGGCGGACCGCCACAAATAAATTAATGTGTGGGAAACACAGCACAGAATGATTGACTCCTTGATTACTAGTGTTGAACTGAACACCTACAGATAAAGTTGTTAACTGTGATTTCATGGTACCAGTGTTGAGGCCAAACTGCTGGAACAGGGACAACCCACACAGCCTTTTTTAAAATTTCTGCCCCACCATTTCAGACTCATGTGACCACGTCATCACTGTCTGCTGTGATCTGCTAACACCTCTGAACCACAGCACAGAAACACTCCATAGATTCATTATTACACTACACTAAAGCCACTATACAACTCCAAAATTGAGGTCTTTACAGAAACCAACAGTGTCAGTTTGGCAATGTTTAGTTTGCACTGAGCTCCATCAATTATTTGAAGTGCTGTTTAACAGAAGTGAAGCCTGCAGCGCTGCAGGTGTGGGGAGCTGGTCTCATGAGAGTGTACTGTTCTGTGCCCCATCAGCCGTGTCTGACCAATGGCTCTGGCACACAGCATGTGTTTACAGACAAGAGGCACGGTGAGCAGGTTGGGAAAATAATGACTTTGTTGGAACGTCCAGAGGTATTCTATTTACAATTATCTAACATAATCTTAATAAGGTCAAAGAACGGTGAGTCATTTTGTCTTGAATAGATTTATCTTCCCTTTATATCTTAATAGAGTGCATTACCTTCACATTCTATCTCAGTAACGTACTGTATCTATAATTGGTTGCTTAAAAATTCCTACAGGATCTCTGCTTTATTGGACACTCTTGTGTACATGCAAGTCACAGTTTAGTTCAATGTAAACTTTTCCACATCAATCTGAAAGCTTATGTTACCATCAATTTGAGTGTTGGACGTGAAAGCCTGGTGAACGGATTTTCTGCTTACAAATAATTTTTTAAAAAGTTTACTGCAGTGGCGGAGGCTACTATTGGATATGCATCGAAAATAGTGGATGAATTAATAATGAGGTTCATACTCCCAGCCATGAATATTTAAGGGTTCATCTGTTTCTCTCAGACACTATATTGACTATGAATTACTCTGCCCCCTTTCTCAGTCTAATACATATGCAGCATGTGTCACATTCTTTCCCAGTCGGCCCTCGTGTCGCTGCACCTATCAGGAAAAGAAGCCGTCTCTGCTCCGGTAGGACCGAAGTATCGGTAAATGTCACAGCTAGTCGCTAATCCAGCATGGTAAATGTCACCTAAGCGCTGTCGCTAAGCCAACAGTTGATGGAGGCACCGAACAAAACCACTTTCTGTTGACTACGGCGCACGAGCCGCAGAGCCGGGGTACAAAACAACATGTTGGTTGCTTGGTGCGCTATGCAGGCATGTATTAAACACCTCAGCAGCTGACAGGCGGTGAGATGAGGGGGTGTGAGCGATGGGGATAGTGAAATACGCACAAGCGGGAGAGTTGGAGCGCTGGGAGAAACTGGTGGGAGAGGCGAGGGAAATGAAAAGCAGAGGAGGGTTTCGTTTGTTTGTCTAAATGCAATTTGTGAGGAATAAACTGCTTTGTGTTCAAGGATTTCCTGGCAGTGACTGATAACACTTCTTTTGTTGCCGTCATTATCGCAGCCTCCTACCAACCGCAACAACTTTTTTTTGTTGATTTGTTCATCCATAAATAGTCATTCACCTGTGTCTTCTGCTGTGAACAAGGTGTGACAGACTCCCTTTACAGCAGCTATGACTAATATCACATCTACAGCAGGGGCGTGAGAGTCTTCAGGGTTTTTCTTCCAGATCATACCTGGGCTGCATCCAACATTCTGAAAGGTGTTTCTGGTTGAGCGATATGTTTCCGCCCAGCGCTGGGCGAGGTCTTTCCACGTTTGGTGATGTGCTCAGTGGCTGTGTCAGGGGCGGTGTAACAATCAGTGGGGTAAATCTCACTAAGCAGTGATGTATTTAAACACATAAATGTTTTACAGACATTTCAATAACCCACATGGTGCATTCTGCACCAGCTACAATTCCATTAATTTGAGGGATGTGCTCGAGACAGAGTTGTAAAAGAATGTGTATGACGTTTGCCAGACAGCCTCCCTGTCTCACTCAAACTCCACATCACCAGCTTCTAACACAGGCTTTCCTTTATTAAACAGAGGGTGTTATCTGACTGTTTTCACAGGCTGAGCAATACTCACAATGACTAATTAACTTAAAATTGATGCGTAGAATTGTTTTGGTGCTCCCTTTTACACAAAAAGAAAGTAAATGCAAAGGTTTCAGCGAATTCATACCAAGAAAAGTGGTTTCAGCAATAGGCCTATAACGACGTATGTTTATGTTTAAGTGGTGAAGCCCTCAAGCTGTCGTGTTAATTAATAATCTAGATCTTTGGGGACAAAGGAGGAAGTCACTGATGCTGGTAGAGAGCAACAAAGTGTGCGCAGGAAGAAGATTTGGATGGATGGGTCAACTAAACATCAGAGTTTAAAATAGGAGACTGCTGTTCGTTTCCTGTTTCCTACAATAGCATGGCAATACCATTATCTTTTCCTAATCTTAGCCGTGTGATTAATATAGTAACCGTAACAGCAAAGTTCCCTTGATCTCAACACCAACCACCATGATGTTTCCCAAAGTGCACCACGGTTGCTTTGGTGACCAACGACTTGGCGCCACCACACTTTAGCAGACCGATGGTCTTAATGTTACTTATCTTTAAAAGTGCAATATGTATGAATTGGTCACCTTGGATACTTAAACAAAATGGGGGGCAACGTCAGAGTAACTGTAACTGCTATCTGCTGCTAACTGTAGCTGCTGTTAGCTAGTTAGCTGTGCAGCTAGCAGTACATACTGGGAGCTCGGGGGCCAGGGAGGTGTTGGTGTTTACAAGGCTAGCACAGGAACTTTGGACCGGACAGGTCAGGACCAGCTGGTTAGCATGCTAACTTCATTAGACATCTCTGTCATAAAATACAGGCAGCATATATTTCTTCACATTATCTTGATAATTTTCATTTTTCAAATGTTGTCAACTAAAATGTTTACATATTGCACCTTTAAGCATGACAACAATTAGTGATTAATGACCATAATGGGGCAATAACCCAAAACACATTTCTACATTAACCGAACCACGTTGTTTTTGTGCCTAAATCCAATCCAACATTAACGATGGCTTTGCGAGTTCATTCAACAACTGTCTCAAGACACAGAAGACGTTTGTGTTTGCGTTGTGTGCGTAGTGTTTCAGGAGGTTTGATTTGTGGAAAATCACTTTGGTGAGAAGGAAAAACCGGCAAACAATATATGGCACGTGCTTTGATATCCATGGTGAGGGAATCTGACGCTGACACAGCTCAATCAGTCAGAGTGACGGACAGAGAGAGCAGAGATGAGAACAATGAGCAAACTTGGTGAAGAAGTAATCAAATTCTGGAGTGACAGAGTGAGTAATGATGGTGACAGCAGCTGTATGGGGTCAGTCATCATCTTTCCTTCATCTGTGGTCGTGCGACAAAGATACAGTGGGAATGCTAAACAGAGAGAAATAAAGCAGTGGGAAGTCAAACTGAGGAGAAGTGATAATCTGTAAACGCCACTGTGTGTGGGGGAAATAACTTTTTTGCAGCATACAAATGGATTAAGCTCCCAGTTGATCTATTCCGCTGCCATCCGCATCACACACCAGACACAGTAGTGTTGATCTGTACTTGTCAGTTGTGTCCTCGGTGGGTTTGTCGTTTGCATTTGTTCTGATTTAGCTCAGTATATTGGGCCATACACGCGGCTGGTTACTCAAAATTACCAGTGTCGGAGGAAGTATTCAGATCTTTTACTTAAGTACTAATACCACTAATACCACTATAAAAATACTGTACTTACTGATAAGTAAGCGCAGTACAAGTCCTCCATCAATGCATTGCTTAAGGAAAAGTACTTAACGTATCAAGAGTGACAGTACTCATCACAGAAAAATGGCCCCCGTGAGTTGTATATTTATAAATTATTACTAATGCATTAATGTTTAAGCAGAATTTTTCATAATAGGTCGATCTGCTGCTGACTTTCCTGATTCATTATTTACAGTATGGTTTGTAAAAGTGTATGAGAAAAGTGAGAAATGACATCAAAATTATCATAATGACCAACTTAAGTCCAAGCCTCAGACGTTTACTGTGATTTAAAGGAGCAGTTCACCCATAAATGAAAATGCAGTCATTATCTAGTAACCCTCATGGCAAAGGAAAGTCAGGTGAACTTTCGTCGTCCACGAAACATTACTGGAGCTTCACAGTTAAGCAGCGTTCCAGCATTCTCCAGAACAACTGAAGTAGATGAGGAAAATGTGAAAAAATATTTAAAAAATAAAATGGGTCTATATAGGTCGTAAGTGTAATCTAGGTCTCCAGAAGCCCTGAGATCCAAATTGACTTGAGAAATTACACCCCTGAAACGCAATCAAGATCCTGCATCCATTTCTGACAGGGTATGTGCTAATGCCTTTAGCTACAATGACGTATTCTGCTTAAGAAAGGGTGTAAATAACGTCTTTTCAAATCAGTATGAAAGGGGCTTCCACCAAACAAGCTGTGTGGGGCCATTCTAATGTTTTTTAATGTATTAAAACAAGTCCGTATCTACTTCAGTTGTTTATGAGAATGCTGTCACACTTTTCTGCTGCGAAGCTCCAGAAATGTTTTGTGGACTAAGAAACTAAACCGTACTATCGATATGGGGGGAGAATACAATGAATGAATTTTCATTTTTGGGTGACCTGTTCCTTTAAGATGAGCAGCTAACGATCACATTTGAGAAGCTGAAATCATGCAGTATTTGGCATTTTTGCATAAAAAATAACTAACAATGACCCGTTTATCAGAACAGACGCCTTAATCATTGATTAACCAACTAATAGGCCTACAACTCCCATGATCCTATGCTACTGACATCTTTTGTTTTGATTGAGAGACCCCCAGTGGCACAAAAAACATCCAAAACTCTTAATTTGTCATGTTTGTAAAATCTTACTTTGTAAAGTAACTACAGTAGTAACAACCGATGTCAGGAACATGAAGTAAAAAGTACGATAATGAATTCTCATGGTAATAGCACAGTACTCGAGTAAATGTACTTAGTTACATTCCCACACTGTAATTTCTCATCACTGGTGGAGAAGATTTTGAGGTAATCGTGGGAACGACTGAAAGGGCAAATACGGTGTGTATCAACAGTTCAGGAGCCGATATCTCTCAGTGATGATGTTGAGCTACAACACTCAGCAGCCTAATGAAGGCACTCAATCTCTGCAGTGTCTTTAACACACACACAGCCCACACACACACACACACACACACACCTCATCAACACATGGAAACACTGACAAACAAGCATCGAGCGCTGGAGGTGGGTGAAAATAGCAAGTGTTGATTGATAAGGAAAAAAAAATAAAGGCAGGTGGAGATTGAGACTGAGAGGAAATGCGAGAGTGATGACGCACTTTAATGTTCTTTCCTGTTCACAGCTTCAAATCAAGGCAGTTTTACTGAAATAGCCCAACATCTGAAATTTGCCCCCAAGGGTTTGGCAATCTGTGCAGCATACGACACGCGGCTATATTTTGTGCCCTCACTGTGGATAAAGTGCTCAGAAATACAGAATACTCTCAGAAATTGGACCAGTAATTCAATACAAACACAGCAGGAAGCAGCAGCACGACCATGCGGGCGCAGTCCAAATATGAAGCCATCTGACATGTTTTTTTCAATGAATAAATCCCCTGTGTGGGCAGGATTTGATCTCTGACTATGACACACTTCCTCTCTCTGCTCTCTGATCCCTGTTTTCACAGTATTTTCATAGATTTACCCTTCGAATAAAACAAGATGGAACACTTTGAATCACAAAAGTCTATTCTGCTCTGTCACGTGCAGAGGTGCCAGCGCCCTCACACACTGTAAAGGTATTCACTGTATGGTTTTGATTAATGATATGATATTTTGAAGTGTTTTCCAATATGAGCCAAGGGTTACTAAAATTCTCCTTGTATGTGTTGTTATCTGAAGGGAGTGAAAACCATAGACTGCAAAAAACTCAAAATCTACATCAAAAAGGATATCTGTCTAATTTCTGGTTTAAAATATCTCATTACACCGAAGAAACAATCTCCTCTGCTATAAGCTATTAAAGTTGACTTTTCCTCACTGTAAAATCTGACAAAGTGACTTTACTTAAAAGGAATGATGAATAAAGAATTACCTCAAAAATACCAACAAAAGTAGGCAAGTCATTTTAAGTTAGTTACTTAAATGTAACAGTCTACCTTACTTGGTGATTTTGAGATGATCAGAATTGCAGATTTTACAGTGTAGAAAACATCATTTCAGTGAGATCATTTGTTTTTAAATTACATTTCAACTTGTCCATGGCAGATTGATTTTACTCATTACAGGCAGAAAGCAACATGTCTTCATTGTTTTGTTTTCAACTTTTAATGAAGAGACCACCTGCCTGACAGACTAACAGATCTCAGCCAGCCCTGACTGCGGATCTTTCAAGGGGAAGCCCGAGTCAACATCTTTCCACACCAAACCTGACAATTAAAGGGCAAACAGAAACTCTCTCAACACAAATGAGGTCTCTGCTTCACCTTCTAATTCAGCTCCAGGTGATACATGTTGAGTTGTCTCTGTGACCGCTCACCTTTCTGCCTCACGCGCTGAGGTATGAGGAGTGTGGACACGTTGCTGTAGCTGCTGTTTGACGTCTCCAAGCTGCCGGTGGCGGCTCCGCTCTGCAGCGCGTCAGTCTGCGCTCCGACGCACTCCGGGGATGTGTCATTGCGCGCACAAAGCTCCATGTTTTCTCTGTTCTGTTCTTTTCTTTTCTTTTTTTTAATCTAATCTTGTTTCTGAGGTTACAAAAAGTTCGGTTCGGATTTTCTGTCAATTCTCGTCTGAGCCTCTAATGTGGTGAAATAATTGGACTCTGCATCCATTGTCCTGCACGCTTCAGACTTGCCTCGGTCTTCTAAAACAAACAGTAAACGGGAGTTTGCCTCTTTCTCCTGTATTTACCCGCCTGTACAGTGGATGTGTCTCACTTGGCATCACACACGGCGGCCGGTGATCGGTGCGCACGAGAGGAGCGTGGCGCACTGCTGCGCTTTGTCAAGTGAACCGCGTGGAGAGCGAGTGATCGCGGACTAAAGCGGGAGTCTAATGTCATGTAGGGTGTGTGTGTGTGTGTGTGTGTGTGTGACGGGGGGTGGGGGGGCGGATGGCAAGTCATTGGTCAGTATGTGGGCACTGGCCCCCAGTTTTACACACATCCAGGAGGTTTAATTATTTTCTCCTTAAAGGAGCACTGTGCAGTTTAGGAGCAGATATTCAACTCAGAATTGTAATATTTACAATATTAATGATGTAATAATACAAACTATAACTGAATAAAGAAGCTGTTCTCAGAGGAAAATAAGTAAAACAGTATGAAGCTGTGTTGTCCTTTCAGGTCAGTTTGTTTATTCAGTTTATTCGGTCATGAAAACAAAGAGAGTTTGTTTATTTAGTCTGTTTAGGCATAAAAAAGTCTGTCAATGAAGATCTTTCTCACCTGATTAAAATTTCTTCCCCAAAACTACACAGTGCACCTTTATAAACAAACATTTCAAATGAAAAATATCCTTTTCCCCACATGGAACAGTTCCCCGTGTGACACTATCAGGAATTACCATCTAAAACAACATTATCCATTAAAGGGGCAGTGTGTAGTTTTGGCGAAGACATTCAAACTCAGAATTTTTACAATATTAATAATGTAATAATACAAACTTAGGAATGTTTATTTTTCCATAACTGAATAAACAAGCTGTTCTCAGAGGAAAATAAGCTAGAAAGGTGGCAGGGTCCGCCACATATAAACAACGTAAAACAGTATGAAGCTGTGTTGTCCTTTAAGGTCAGTTTGTTGATTCGGTTTATTCAGTCATGAAAACAAAGACAGTTTGTTTATTTAGTCTGTTTGTTTAAAACTACATAGTGCACCTTTAAAGTGACAGATGTAGCCTCGGGTGTATTGTAGAACTGCAGGGCGATGAAGATGAAGAGATTTGGAAGAATTAAGAGACACAACACGATGCACTTTGCACTGGCCTTCTGATCATTTAACAATTGTTTGCAAATGAAATTACGCGCAGCGTGTTGACACCTCATCTAAACTCTGATAGCTTAATGATGAAGGAGGATCAGTGCTAATTGGCAACTCTGAATCGCCCCTCAGAGTTAACAATGTGAGCCTGAATGTCAGTCTGTCTCCATGTGTCAGCCTGGTGACCTGTTCAGGATGTAACCCGCCTCTCTCGCACAATCTCAGCTGGGGATTGGCTCCAGCTGAGACCAGCATGTATAAACTGATGTATAGCTAATGGCTGGCTGGATGATCTCATGCGCCTTATGACTAAAAGCACCTGTGGCGGTTTTGCATGCGCACCGTCGCCCTCATGTGGTGGGTGAGTGGACCTCATGTCTTTGGAAGTTGCATTAGCCCCTCTTATTATATCTTCTTCTTATATCTAGCTCATCATCAAAATCATCATCATTACCCCATAAACCTCTCCTCTAGAAGAAACTAGTTGAACTTTATAATAAAATGTCTGATATACTCACATATCCTCTGGCTGTGGTTGTAAAATGGTCATCTGCACTCAGCAACACCTTATAGATGATCTACTCTCTAGCAACAGCCAGAGCTGGTTTCTTTAAATCACGATTTAGACCACGATCAATCCCTCACCCTCACCAAGTAGCTTTGGTCGTCTCAGCTTTACCAAGTCTGACCCTGATGATAAAATGCTGATGAGAATCACTGTTGTAATGGTCAGTATGTGTACTGAAAGGTTGTGACTAATAATGTAGTTCTGATGTACTAGACCTATAAAAGGTTCATGTGTCTTTTTGGAGAGAAATGACCGGGAACCTCTTTTCATTGTTTTAATCAAATCACCCATCGATCACCCACAGAGCGAGAGGGCACGGCCCACTCTGCATGACATATTCAGGGAGATTATGGAGGAAACCGGACCAGAAAGGCCAGCAGGATGGCATCACAGCAAACTTAATGGGTTCTTTTACATTTTATTGTTTCTGTAATCACATTTACTTTTATACAAAAGAATGTTTGTTTTGGCCAAGTACTGAAAGGCTCTCCCGTTGAGTAGATACTTGTATAGCAGGCTAAAAAGGCTTTTAAAGCAATTATTTAAAAATAAAATTAAAATAAAATAAAATTCATGGGAGAGAAGGTTACATTAAAGGCATTTTTTAAATATATATATATGAGTCTGTGCTCATTCACATATAGTGAAGGGCTGAATGACTTCAGTCACTGCAAAGACAACAGGGCAGGTAGGTAAGAGACAAAATGAGAGCTTAAATGATAGCTGAAGCCCATAAATACAGAATCCAAGAAGCAGCAATAGGCAAGTGAAAAGGCTGGCAACAAAACAGGAGAAATCCAAGAACAAAAAAACAAGGGAGGGAAGACTAATAATAAGACACTGCAGAAACTAATAAGGTAATCAAAAAAGGCAGGAAGACCACAAAGACAGGAAGTGGAAAGGAAAAATCAACCAAAATAAATAGAAAACAACTACATCAAAAAAAAAAAAAAAAACATGACGGAAAAAAAGTGATTATTTGTGACTGCACACATTTATCAGATAATATTTTGTCCTAAAATGGTCTTTATATAGTATTTAATCACATTTAATGACAGAATGTTTTGTCTGCAAAACTGATTCCATCAATCAAAGACTGATGTTTCTAAATTACTGTAATGATTAGACAGATCCTTTTGTAAAGCTGTCACCATCGATGATTTCCTCAAGCTTTTAATCACATGGATAATATGTTCCGTCCGGCTGCACCATTGTGCTGGAGAATATGTGCCTTGGGCCTGGACAGGTAACATGCTTGTTTTCCTTCGAGGGAATGGACACTGTCTCCTCTGTGCCACCTGTACCTTGGGGAGGTTAAAATGTCACTGCTTTCTGAGGCATGTTATTGCTGTGGGGAGCGGGGGAGCTACCACTTGGCCTCCGAATGCACAAATGACTCCCAGAGAAAAGTAAAATAAAAAGGAGGGAACCATTATTTGAATCAGCCCCCCTCTAATCTTGCTCCTGGACTAATTATCTGGCTGAGGCAGGTCATGTGCGGAGCCACTTAGCCCAGATAAACAGGCCGTGTGAGGATGCCAATCAGGATGAAGAGAGACACTAGTGCTCCCAGTCGCGTGCAGTAATCACAAACTGGCATGGCGCGTTGATTGCTCCAGTGCAGATGAACAGGTAGGAGATAATTGCTCCAGGGTGACACTTAACAGCTCATGTCTGTGTCTCCGGGTGCAACAGTACATGCATACTTTCTGTAAACACCACTAGGATTAGGTTTCAGCTGCAGAACAGCAACTGAGGATTCACCCATCGAGGAAGTCGTGGTCAAAAAAACATACAAACTTTTTCTTTTTTTTTTTTCCTGGCAAACACAAGGTGATGACTGAGGGTAATGGATAGTGAATGCATCAGTGCTAAACCGAGCTGAAGAGAATTTCTGTCTCCTTCCTCTCACTTCATCTCCCCACTGGTCATGGCTCCTGGACCTCTGGGATCGATTGTTCAAACACGGTTCCAGGCCGGTAGTGAGTGTGCGGCTCCAGGGTTGAAGGTGTGTGTGTGTGTGTGTGTGTGTGTGTGTGTGTGTGTGTGTGTGTGTGTGTGTTTTCACAGGGGAGGTCAGAGCACCAAACCATCAACAATCCTAAGTGCCTGGATCTGGAGGTGCATACACCCGTATCTGAGTGTCTGTGTACGGAAAAAAACACAATCCCCTCCCAATCTTGCACAGATTCTGACATTTCCTGTTGTTGTTCTACATTTGTAACAGTCCTGCGCCATCACGTTTTTCACCTGAGTGCTGTGTGAAAACATACATATTCACTGACCTAGATACAGAGAGAGTAATGAATTTACTCAAATTGCTCTTCTCTTGAAGAGGCTATCAGTATTTTCATGTGTATCAAATGACAATATGACAACATGTGTACAGGGTCACTCATAGTGAAGAACTTATAGAACCATCACCTCAATCTGCAGCTCCATTTGCAGAGGTTCAAGCATTTTTATCAGCTCGTCCATTCACTGTTATTTTGGTTCACTCTCACAGCTTTCATGGTGTTGTTTTCAGTGCAGCAGGAAGCATTTAGTAGCTGAGAGCCAAATATCCCCTAGGAACTGGAGGAGACCAAAAACTGCCCCAAATGCCAGAATAAATATTAGCTCAGAACATTTAAGTTAAAGCTGGACGTGTCTTTATGTTGCAACTTTGCATTTGTCGCAACGCTGTGTGTATGCTCTGTTTAGGCTTAGGCAAAAACAGCACTTGGTTAGGGTTGGGAAAGCATCACGGTTTAGCTTAAAATACCTTTTTTTGGACACCACTCTCAGAGATGGAGATGCACCGACTTCCCGTGAAAAACAGCCTGTTTTTGTGGCAAGACAAGCCGCTCAAATCGTCCCCAGGCGTCCTCGAAAATATCCAGTGGTGTGACTTGAACGCTGGTCATCCGATTGGCAGCCTTATTGGATATGATTACACCACCAAATTGCCCTCCACCTGCTGCTGCGACAGTTGGGTGCACATGTCAACCTTGGACGTATCTGTGGTCTGCAGAAACGTTAGCTGCTAACATTATATCCTGGCAGCTGGGCTGCCGAAAAACAGAGCTACAAGAGGGGGAAAATGGAATGGAATGGAATTCACCATTGCACCCAGGCAAGAAGGACCCCTTCAGGACCCAGAGGAGGAGGAAAGGGAGGAAACAGTGATCGAGAGCGGGACTGGTCAGAATACGACAACAAAAGAGGAGGAGAGGGTGAGGAGGGTATTCATCAAACCGCAGGAAGAGGTGCGGTCGAGGTGTGGTCCTGCTCCTGAAGCTCTGCTGGATAGCTTCAATTGTTGTGACAAGAGAGAAACAGAACAATTCGACCCAAACAAACGCAAAGTTGCGACATTAAAAAACTTTCAGATTCAACTCATCGGGTGGTTTTGCAGAGACGAACTGGGCTAACATTCACTCTGACAATTGGGTTGACAAGTTCGCAAAATCAATTTAAAGGCTGTCCTCTCGACTTGTTTCTGGTGCCCCCAGGTGGAGAAAAAAGGTTATTGCAGGTTTAAAGACACAGCGCTTTAAAGTGATGTTTGATGAGAGGGCTCCTGTATTGTTTACATCACCACTTCTACACGACTGTGTAGCATCAGCATGGGGTGACTTGATACACATTTCTGCAGACTGTAGAGGATGTTAATGGATATCATGTCGATCTTTCCACCGACAGCTATGCGCATCTGTCGATATACATTACTGTTGGTGGCGGAAGTTCTCTTGTAAAGTTAGCAGTCCGCCATAACGAGGAGGAAAAAGTAATAGTGCACTAATGCAGGTTTTCAAAGCATCTACTAAAAGGCTTTGCAAGTGCTTTATCAGGAAGGAAATGTCTGTTAGGCCTTGTAGATACACAGAGTATGTTTTAATGAGAAAAGCTAAATGTAAATGAAACCATGGCTTTTAACACACAATGTGTTTTCAAGTGCAATGTTGAGGGATTAAGTGATCTTTTAAGATTAATATCACCCGTTCCTAGTAGGAATTCAGTAATAAACAGACCACGCCCTTGATTATGCATTACTGTTAACCTTTAATACAATCTAAATGAGTGAGTAAAAGTTCACCCCCGTGAAACAGTTGTCATAAACGAGGAAATCAGCTATAGAGACATGAAACGTTTTTTGTACCAGGATGTAAACATGTTTGTTTCTGCTAGGAATGATCGCTGTGATGATTTATCACACTGAAATGTACACGTGATCATAATGAGTACTTATTTTGACACATTTAGCAAAAACCTTAAACACAAAAATTGTACCCTTCACCACTAATAAACACACAAAATGAAATGTACACGTTGCATTAGCGCATTAACAGTAAATGAACTGCACCTTTTCAACATAATAATATATTTCTCTAACCCAGGATACATTGCAGGAGAACATTCAGAGAAAACACTTCATGACAGCAGTAGATGGCAGCAACATGTTTGGAAAAGCAGCCCGGGTCTCTCTCCAACAGATGGTCGTCTTTTAGGTGTTGATCCCATCAGTCCACAGCTGTTACGTCATTACTTTGACTCCGTCTACCTAATGGCAAAAGTGTTGTTGTCACTGTGTAAATGAATGGCTTTACCCTGACTGAGAATTACAGCCTCTGACTCCTGTTATGAAACAGAGCCGATCCATAAAAAAGCGCCTGTATTTTCAGTGCGGTGATGAATTAACTTTTACTGTTTGGAGATTTGTCATTCTTGGCTTTGGTTGAGTTTTTCTGTCACCTTTGTCCCATGACGAGGAGAGCAGTATCATAATAAACCTTTTATAACCGAAGGACTCTCCCACAGCAACCGTAAACCTGGAGAGCTAAACTACACCCCAGCCCACCCTGAACCTCGTTAACCTTGTGGATGTTTGTGCTGAAAATAAATATTCATTTAGTCCACTAAAGTAGAGTAGAGATCTAAGTAGACTTTTATTCTTGGTTTGTATTGACATGGAAATGTATTTTGCAAGAGTTGCAAGAATGCAATAAGGTAAAACTTTAACCTGAGTTGACATTAAAGGTTTCTGGGAGCTGCTTCTTTGAATATTGTTTTTTTATATCAGCAGGTTTTGTGCAGCTGCTGTGCTGACATATGTGAAAAAGGTGATGTGTCCATTTTTTTGTGAGATATAGACAACCACCCTCACTGTTTCAGTAATCAGTAAAAACATTGTCGTGCGGACAGTGAGCAATACAACACATTTGGATTTTTATCGATTTTTACTGCTTTTGTTGTTGTGGCTGCTGCGTTGCATTTGAATTAGCTTTTGTTCAACCTTGCTGCAAATTCTGTACATTTCCCACAGGGGGCTATAAAGATCCAATAGAGTGAACTGAAATCCTGAAGGCGCAATAAGAATTTGCCAAACAGATAGCGGGAAGCATATCACCGTACCGTAGTAACCGCTGATTGCTGTCAACTGTAGCTGCCGTTAGCTAGTTAGCCCAGTTAGCCATGGTAGCGCTTCTATTACATGACTCTGCCGAGACGGGGAGCTGGGAGCACCGGGGGGAGCGCTGGTGTTGTTTTAATATCGGAAGAAAGTATCTAGGGACTAGCTGGTTAGCATGCTAACTTCAGAAGATATCTCCGCAACACCATCGTCTTCGGCAACGTCAAAACTGTTATTTCTTCACTTTATGTATATGATGATTTAAGTTAATTATGGAATGTTTCAAACTGTTTCAAAACTTAACAACGAGAAAGTAAAATTTAACAGAACCAAAAACTACGACTTCCCGGTTGACCACAAAACACTCAACACTCTAAAGCTATGTGTACCTAATAAAATGGTAACGGAGTGAACAGGTGTGAATATACAAGATTAGTATTTCTTCAAGGTGGATAAATGTGGGGATAAAACACCTCAACAGTCTATTTTTTAGTTTTCTTATTTCCAATTTTTAAAATGTTCTGTTTTAATAGGTTTAATGGATTACAAGTCGACAGGACTTTAAGGTATGCTTCTGGTTCACGGGACTAGGCTCGTAAGTTTTACTTCACTTTAAGATATGCTTCTGTTTCACCAAGACGACCTAGAATTATATCGCTTTCCTGTTTTCAAGTAGCTTAAAATAATGTGATTCTGACAAGATCTGCAGAAGATTTAACTGTGCATGTTCAATTTTGTTCCACAAAGCCAAACCAATCAGAATTAAAGCAGCAAGATTTATGCAAATGAACATGCACATGATGCGTTTCCCTTGATCTACGTGCGGTGATATAATAATTCCTGACGTTGCTGATGTCCCCCTGCGTCACGTACCTTTGACCACCAAACAGATGGACACACATGGTCACATATTCGTCGTTGGGGACAGATTGCACAGGCGGTCCCCTCCTGAGACACGAGACACTGTAAAATAGCTCAACCTTTAGGCTCACCTTTGGCCTGTCAAAGGGAGAAGAGGGAGGGGGGAAGGAAGGAGGGAGGAGGAGGACAGGTTGAAGATATAATAGATAAGCGATAAGCAGGTGAGCTCCTCCTTTGGACTGGGACACTGAGCAGAGAAGAGCTGGTGAGTTTGATTTATAAAAACAATTGTTTATATAGTTTTACCTGAGATCAATTAATCATTTAAGATCTACAGCAAAACAGCTGTATTTAAAGACCCATTTCAGATTGCTAAAACTATCTAACATTAAGAAGAGTGGCGGCTCCCGGGGGTCAGAACACCCACGACGGGTGCCAAGATAAATCTAAAGGGAGGTTTTTCTGACTTTCTGCTAATCTTTGTTAGTGTATTAATAAAATAGATTCATTATTCTACCTCTTTAGGCCTTTGAAAATAAACAAAAAGTTCACTTTTTGGTTGAGCTGGTTACAAACGTTGCTAAGTGGTTACACGTAGATGTTGCTTTGTTTAAAGGGTCACACAAGCCAAACAGGTTGAGAACCACTGACTACAGTAGAAAAAAGTTCCTCTTTATTAACATAGATTCAACTGTTGAAGGTGAACGGTGTTGATTTTGCAGAATAATCTTTTATGAAGGTAACAAGTTTCAGTTTATCAGTTTATTCAATTATTTTGATAATTCTGGTACTGATTCTGATTCCTGTGTCAAATTACAAATTAATGCACAAACATACACCGAGACAACACAGAAGGAGCTGTAGGACTTTAACTGAACTTTTTTATGTCTATTAACTTCTGTGTTTCTGTTAATCATCTCTCTCACACACACACACATTCCAACACACATCCTTTATGACATGCTCACGTGGAAGTCTGATAAGATTATTACATGTCATTCAAAAACCAGGCTGTCTTTTAAAGGACACTCGTCACCACAGTCAGCTGTTCCTGCTCTTAACCATTAATTGCCACTATGCTGACACGGAGGATTACATTTTCATCTGAAGCCACGGGTGTATGGGTGTTTAAAGGGACAGGTTACAATAAAATACATTGTGCAATTGATACAAAGTCATTTGGTCATATTTGCAGCTAATTGTTGATAAACTGACTGCAGAGGTCAACTTGTGTTCAGAGCTGCATATAATTTGTGTATTAACCCTCTCCTCCATGTTAGGACATGGCAACGTACAGGCCGAGGGTGATCTCTCTAACCAAGAAGGTGGGTCATTCATTTGGCTTCTTCTTGAGGGTGGAGCGCGACGAGGAGGGTCACCTGATCCGCTGCCTGGAAATGGGAGGTCCAGCTGAACTGGCCGGCATGAAAGATGGTGACCGCATCCTGCGGGTCAATGGAACATTTGTTGATGGACTGTCCCATTCGGAGGTAGGCTAATGTGGAATTACTGCAGTGTGTTCAATCAATACTAACTCCATGACTGATATGGAGCTCCGGGAGTGACTAAATGTACTGGAGTAAAAAGGTTATCAGACAAGTCAAAAATATAACTGAATACATCAATAAATACTACTGTTAAATAAGCAATTAAGTGGAGTATAAAAAGAAACACTTAACACTTTTCCATCACTATTCCATCTCTATCCTATTAATCTATTGTCCAACTGCTTATATAATAATTATGAGATGAATAAAACTGTTTTAGCAAGCAAAAATGTTAGTTAACCAACACCACTTAATACTGAAACCAAGAACAGCTGTGCTTTTATTTTTCCCCCTTCCATGTTGGTTGTTGACTGGTTGGCTGGTTTGTCATCAGGATTACACAAAACATACTGAATGCATTTCCACAAAAACTTGGATGAAGGACTGTTGGGCCTTGGCGGAGGTATGCGCTCTACTGAGTGCCATTCTAGTTTTAAATGTGGTCACGTGCTAATTATGTCTTCATCACTGGAAATGGAAAACATTGGTATCTTGAGATAAAGAGATAAACGTTATCAAGAAAAAACAAAATGTTGTTTACTCTTATTACTTGGAAAGTTTTAAGTTTATTCATACGTAGATGACTTCTTGACAACTATCACAACTGATTTCAGCTGAAAATAGCAGTGTTCTTTTTGATCAACACTTCAGACTGTACTCTATACACACTTCACTGTACCATTCAACACCCATTAATGTGGGTAGTTTCTTTGACATTCCCCTGTGTCAATGTTGATAAGGTTTTTGGTTGTAGCCCTACTGAAATGTAACACTTCCACCACTGTATGTAAGCCTGTCCCTCACAATAATTAGTTATAATGTCACTACCCTCAAATCAAATCACTGGGGACCTGATAAAAAATGGCCAAAGTCCATAATTCATCATTCACAAATCCAAACTCACCATAGCAGTGTGTGTGTCGGGCTCCATCCTTCTGAATCTTATAAAGTTGTTATATTACTTGTTAACTCGAGATATCGACTTTAGATAACAAGATAACTTGTTATTTCGAGAAGATCATCAAGATTATCTCCTGATAACTCGTTATCACCTGAAAAACAAGCCTTGTAATCTCTATATAATGACAAAATTCAAATCAGTATATCAAAATGAGTGTAGTGAAAAGAAATAATCGCAAGCACGCCTGTTCTGAGGATATATCATGGGAATAGAGGCACCTACAGAATATCAGGAATGAAGTAGTCCACATCTTGTTTGTTAAATATATAACTTCTGTTAAAAGGAAACATATTATGCTAATTTTTCAGGTTCACAATATTATTTTGGGTCACTACTAGAATAAGTTTACATGCTGTAATTCTCCAATAACATATCGGTTTTCTTATATTGTCCAGTGCTACAGCTTTGTATTCCCCCTCTGTCTGAAACTCCTGTGTCTTTAAGGCCACACCTCCAGAACACACAGTCCGCTCTGACTGGTCAGCTCACACATGCCTGACCCAGCACTGCTTTCAACAACAGAGCAGCTGTGTAAAATCAATTATTACATGCCAAACTAGTTGCTAGTGCAAATGTCTCTTAATGCTTTGTATTTATGTTTTTCTTTTCTTTTAATGCTATACAGCATATAGCAATGGAACATGCAGTGGTGACCGCATGAATTTCCCACTTATGGGATAATAAAGTTTACCTTGACCTTGAGCTTGGCCTTGATGTGTGGCATAAATTCACAGAATTAAAGGCGGGACTACTGACGAGGCGTTTCAGGAGCAGTGTTTTCTGTGGGAGAGAGGAGCTTCTGTTGGTGTTGACTTTTTAACTTTCAAGATCTTTTACATTCACAAGAACATAACACACTGAGGGAAGGGGAAAAGAAAAAGCATAATAGGTCTCCTTTAATCTGACCTGTTTATTTTTTCTTGATTTTGTTTTTATTGTCTTCCTGATGCAGTTTTAAGATTTGCTTAATGTATTTCTGTGCCCTATAAAGCACTTTGATACGTTGTGTCTCAGTGGTGCTATATACATCAACTTGTTTCAACTTACTGGAGTTTAAAGAAAACATTGCATTGTTCAACTGACACTATTATGCTTTTGTATTTGTATCAAATATTCTGTTATATTTTTTACTCGTCTGCTAACTTTTTACTACGTTTGTTAACTTTAGGGCTCCAAAAAAGTGATAGCTTTTATGCGGTGACAGGCATCTTTCCTAACAAACCTCCTGCTATGTTCCTTTTCCCCCGGGACAGGTGGTGGAGACTGTGAGAAACAGTGGAGCATCGGTCACATTCCACATCCTGGATGAAGCTTCCTACAAGCAAGCCAAAGCACAGGGAGTGAACCTGTCCAACCCTCAGAGTGCACCTGTTGTTAATGGTGTGGCCAAACACACTCTGAAACCCAAACTGTGCTACTTGGTGAAGTCCAGCTCGGGCTATGGGTTTTCTCTTCGTTCAGTCAAAGGTGAGCTGGGCAGACAAGGACGCGGCAATTCAGGACGCTATTACAGAAATAGGGTTTTAGTTATTCTTGAACACCAAATGACTGACACAACTACAGACTTTATGGATCATTGCAAAAAACCCTTTATTAGTCATTAGAAAGTGATAAAATCCAACAATAATCAATCAAGTTCACAGATGTAAATGTAAAATGATTCATACTTGTCAAAACCTGGCGCTTTACAACGCAACTCCACCGCTAACAGATCAGTGTGTGTGTCATCATGCTAGTAGCTGCTAATGCAGCTTCAAGCTGCTAGCCCCAAGCATATGTAGTGTTTTTAGACCCAACCTTCTATTCCATCCTCTCCAGGTACACCAGGTCTGTTCATGACAGAGGTGATCCCAAGAGGCGTGGCCAACAAGGCGGGGGTCAAAGTCGACGACCGTCTGCTGGAGGTCAACGGGGAGAACGTAGAGGGCTTTACACATGATCAGGTGGTGGACATGCTCAAGCAGGCAGGCAGCAGCGTAATGTTCCTGCTGGTTGATGAGGAGACGGATGAGTACTACAAGAACAAGCGTATGAAGATTGGAGCGTGGGTGGCCACAACCAAGTATCTCCCACATCAGCCACGCAACCTCGAGATGACCAAAGGATCGGACGGCTATGGCTTCCTGCTCAGAGAGGAGCCCAACCAAACAGGCAGGGCCCAAATCAATATGTTAATATTATGAATGAAAGGTATTTTAACAAAGATTTAAACGCAGAGAGGAGTCTGTGTTTTTACTGTATACTACATGGAGGACTGATAATGCCAAAATCCAAAATAAGTAGACAAATAAATGTCTCAAAAAGTACATCAAACTGCTATTAAATGTACCAAAAATGATATTGAACATAATGTAGGCATTAATTAATGTATAAAACGTCACATAAATTGATATTTCTGTTTTAAGTACCTCCTGTATTTATTTCCTTTTGTATTAATTCCTCTATTTATTTACATTCCTATGTATTTTTTCATTTCATTTATTTAATAATTTAGTAAAGTTATCATAAATGCAGAGGAGTAGAAAATGCAATATTTGCCTCCTAAATGTAGTGGAGTGAAGTTTAAAGTAGCACAGAACTGAAATACTTCAGTACAGTGCAAGTACCTCAAAATTGTACTTAAGTAAGTGTACTGTAGTAATGTTCTGACACTGTGCTTATTAACTGCAGGACACTTCATCAGGGATATAGACAGAGGCAGCCCAGCAGAAAAAGCCGGAGCGAAGGACATGGACAGACTCGTGGCTGTTGATGGGAAGGAGGTGGATGGTTTGAGCCATGAGCAGGTGGTGGACAAAATCAAGAAGAGTGGCAGCCACTGCTGCCTCCTAGTTGTGGACAAAGAAACAGACCAAATGTACAAGCAGGTGAGTCAGGGTGCCAGTGACTAACTGTAATACAGGCTGCAGACAGTCTCTATAATGTTATTCTTGTGTGCCTCACAGGGGAAAGTGTCTCCCATGCTTTTCTACGAGGAGATGAAGGATTCCAGCTCACCGCCCAGTTACACAGAGGCCGTCAATTTACCAGCCCCTGTCCGACCTGCCACCCCTGCTCAGGAGAGGAGGGAGCTGCTTAAGCCCAAACTGTGTAAGATGGAGAAGACCTCAGCTGGCTATGGCTTCCACCTAAATGGCATCCAGGGGATATGTGGACAGTACATCAAGGATGTAAGGATTACTGGCAATGCCCGTAGTTTAAACATCATCATTTCAAAAACAAAATGTGCTGAGACAGTCTTTGTTTCAGGTGGTGAGTGGCGGAGCCGCTGACAGGGCAGGTCTGGAGGATGACGACATCGTGGTGGAGGTGAACGGAGTAAATGTGGAGAAGAGCAGCCATGAGGAGGTGGTGGAAATTATCCGCAGGAGTGGCAGCTCTCTGGAGATGCTGGTGGCCAAAAAGTCTGTCTACAGCCACTACACGGATAAAGGTGTGACCATCACACGTCAGCTCCTCGGGGAGACATCTTATGCTCAGGTCCACTCTGCAGACCAGCCAGAGGCCAGCAAGGAGGAGAGACACGAGGAGGAGAGACACAACCACGAGGAGACCCGTGAAGAGCAGGCAAGACCTGAAACCCCCGCTGAACCAGCGAGAGAGAGGGTGAGTGGTCCTCAGGTAACACCTGTGTGTTCAGGATTTAGTGGCATTTCGTGGTGAGGTTGCAGATTGCAACCAACAAAATCGCCTTGTCACTAAAAACACCAAAAACTCAAAAGGCTCTCTCTGGAGTCAGAGTTTGGTTTGTCCGTTCTGGGCTACTGTAGAAACATGCCGTTGTAAAAAAAGTGGACTCCATTTACAACATTTACACAACCATCATTTATCTATTCAGGGTGGGAGGCTCGAATGCTGGGATAATGTTATACTGCTGTGCTCCGGGTTGCAAGTCATTTTAAGGGATTGACAAACTGTCATCAATTTACTACTTACCAGATTATCACAAAGTGAAAAGATGATGGATAGTGAAAATTTGAAGGGACATCAGGCCTTATTTAAAGGTAAAACCATGCATTTGATAACACATTAGCTTAAGTTAGCATTCAGGCACTTACTAGCAAATGCTACTGTTTGGATTTCAACCAGTGTGTTTTACTTCTAGGCTTGTGTCCAAGATGTGCATTGATATTTTAGAATTCATTTATGCCGTCCCTTTGCTATTGTACCACGTAACTATCAACAGTATTGTTAGCTAGTCTAAAGGAAGTGGTTTAATGCTTACGTTAGCTGTTGGCTAACGTAAGGTAACAGCTTATTGAAAATGTTGTTAGAAAAATGGGTCAGAGTCAATACATCATCTTTACAGTTGCTGATCAATATGAAAGTGGTCACATGATAACTATTTGTCAGATTTTTTTACTTTCATATAACTTGCAACCTGGAAAAAGCAGTCTGACATTTGAGCTTCCCACCTAAGTGTAATTTTGGAAAATGGCCGCCTATCTGGATACAGTGTTGGAGGTTGAGCCCCATTCATTCCTACGCTCAAAAAAAGTTATCCACCATTTTACAACTGCTTCTTTTACAAAATAGGCTTGTGAATAAAAGTATTCTGTGGCCCCAGTGCATCACGTGGCGCTGTAATTACACGGTTTGGTCACGACAAAGGTTGGCTTCAAAGCCCTGCCCTCTTCCTGGGGCCTTGGTGGTCTCCAACTTTTGCTCTTCAATGTGGAGACATTTAAGTCCCTCTCAGAATTAACTTGAAGAACGTCAGGTGACCTTAGACTCGTCACCAGGTCTACATTTTAACATCTTCTGTAGCCTGCTTTGGTTTATGACCAAAGCTAATGATATTCCTATCAACCTTCACTACTTGTCACTTGCGACTGCCATTTCTCAAATCCTGATTGACAAAAGACATTGAGTTCATGACATTATGGCGCAAAGACCCATAAAGTTTTGCGGCCAAATGCAATTTGCTCTTGTTTTGCATCTGACTGCAATTATCCATGTGGTAAAGTATAACAGACACACTGAAATGACAGCTGGAGGCAACAGAGATGGCCGCAGCAAAGATAAGATCAGCTGATAGAGATTGTGGCTAAAGAGTCAACACCCCTAATCAGCAGATACGAGAAAGCAGGAGAACAGGAAGAGACAGAGAGAGGAATGAGAAAGAATGACGAACATAAGATTAGTCTTTCTGATTGAACAAAGCATCGTTTCAATCAGAACAAACCTAATTATTTATTTTATTTACATATTTTTGAATTTGAATTTATTTATTTATATAAATCAGATAAGTGCAAATAACACCGCAGCACCGAGATTCTATTTTCTTTGAAGAACAGTTAGGTTTGAGAATCATACCATGATTCTTTTTGTTTTATCGGTGCAGGTCCAGCAGCCAAAAAAGTTGCACAACCTTTATGTGAACTCACCCCTCAGTCTTGTTTATAGGTGGCCACGTGGAAAAAATTCAGACAGACAGTCCAGAATTAGGAGCATTCATCCCACATCCCTGATCCTGTCTGGTTTGTCTCAAAAGTTAGACTAAACCTGAGTTTTGATTGGTCAAAGCAGAATAAAACCTAGAATGATTGTTGTAAAACATTCTTTTGGTGTTGCCCACGATTCAAAGGTCTGTAGCCCACATGATTTATGGCTTTCAGTACAGGCAGGCTGCCATGGAGAAGGAGTCGTCTGACAACACATAATGTGTGAATAAAATGAATTGAATTTAATGGATAATAATATTACTGTTGAATACAAAACAGTAATTGTACTGTATGTGTCACGTATAGCCATAATCAAAGTTTATCTAAACCTCAACTCAAAAGCTAAACAAAAAAAAAAGTTTTATTTGAAGTGTTATTTGTGACAGTGTATTTTATCTTCTCTTTCTTCTAGACCTCATCATCTTCATCTGAAGGAAGTATCGATGAGAGACTCTAGGAAGGCACCGGAAGACCTCTTGCCTGATTTGGCCTACATCCACCTGATGTTGATCCATCTTTCTTTCTTTTTTTTTTAACAATCAGCTGTAAGGACTTCACACATTCAATTAATTTGAAAGGAGACAAAGAGCTGGAGGAAAAAAACAGACCGAAGGAAAGACTTTTAAAATTCACTGCCAATATTTCAATCACAGCAGAACAGAACCACGTGAAAAAGCGCCGAGAACAAAAACATGTTTATGAATTCATCCGTCGTCATTTGATGTGAGAATAGATCTACTCATGAATGAACCTCTGCAATGATCTGTCGAAAACCTGAGATTACCAATGTAATGTGTTCAATATAAAAGCTAGAGCCTGCAGAACCTATCTAAGACTGTTAATGTTGTCAATGAATAATGTAGAGATTCATGTTCTTTTTCCTCTATGCAAAGACTGCTGCCTTTATTTAATGCTCTAAAAATCAAGTGTTATTGTTCCCATTTCTGAAATGAAACTAAATAAATGACAGCTTCCATGAACACAAATAAATGAACACAAACTATCCGAGTAAAACTTACTTTATGGGTATTTCTTTTTGTTCCCGATTGAATGACAAATCCCGTTAAAAAGAACAGCTGCTTCAGGACGGAGATCACGTGTGATCTTTCCTTCATAAAGTCCATTTACACCTCAGTGAAAAAGAATACGGGATGTGCTGTGAACAGGACAGCTCCAGTGTGTTCAGACAAAAGAGTAAAGATCATTTTGGCCAAAATAATAAACGTTTAAGAGCACGGAGAAAAGAAAAGTGGTTGCATTTATGGGTAGAATCTAATTCTTAATAATAACATTTGTTCTGTAAGTATTTCAATAGAAGTGAAGTCCACTTTCAAAGCTGTTTCCTCGTGTGCTCTGATAGTTCCCCATCACTCGCACCCAACAATTAGCCATTCCTGATTCAGGAATAGGCAATCCATAGAATTATGTCCTATATATATATAAAAAAAGCAATTTCTGGATATCTCTTAAATCCAGATTCAAAGTCACACCAGCGGTCAGGAGTCACGTCCGGGTGGGAAGACGTGTAGAGAATCACAGGGTCATGTGTTTCTCTGGCGCCTGCTTGTGGGCGAGATACAGGAAGAGGATGCTGGACAGGGCGCTGACCAGGAAGATGACGTCGAACCAGCGGTGGTAGAAGTTGAACTGCAGCTCTCCCAGAACCTCTGTCACGATGGAGCGGTACTCCAGCGGCATGCTCATACGCATCAGCAGCACAGATGATACAAAATACATCCCCTGAGAGACAGAGAGAGAGGACGTTTGGCTTTATCTGTTGTTTGTAATGGAGGCTTTTAAGGGCCAAAACTAAATATATACAAAAACATATAAAAATATGACTAACTGAATGAATAAAATGATTAAATAAATGAACAAACATAGAATAATATAATACAATGTTTAAACACACTCACCATGATCTGAGCGAGGACGAGCACGATGACATTGGAGGACTTGCTGCTCGATATTGCGTAGAAGAACTAAAAACAAAGGAGCGTCGAGTCTTTGGTTAAACAGACGTACCACTCAAAACATTATCTCTGATTTGTAGCCATTTCAATGCGCATCATGTGATACTTTTACCTTTGTGAGGGTGATGAGTAGGCCACGAATGGATGTGACGATTATGATTCCCACCAAGATGAAAGAGATGTGTTGGGACCAGAATTTTACCTGAAGGGGGAAAAAGAGAACAAAAAAATATGAAAAACAAAGCAACGAAAAGAAACAGAGACTGGTGGCTTTTAATCTGCATTCGTCATTTGTTCATTAAAATCTTAACGTAATGGCATCTTCTATGAGTGTCAGCTATGGGAACTCAATCAAGTAATTGTCTACGTGGTGAAAAAGATTAAAAGCAATCATAACCAGCTTCACTGCTGAGAAAACAGGCAGAGAGATGATAATGGGCCGGCGATTATCTTTACAGGAGGCCACGCAGCATGACACGTGACTGTTTCTGCAGGTGTGTGCCTGTGTGTGTGCGGAGCTTACATCAAACTGGATGCCCAAGTAGTTCACTGTAATTTCAATGCCCCTTGTCACTGGATCCGTCTTTCCAACTCGATCGAACACAATGTTTATAGTGGCCTGACAAAACAAGAGCCATTTTAAGTTAAAGTTTAATCTCAACACAAAAAAAATGATGTATCATGGCTGTAGCACTCACTGCATCTATGGGTTAGTGTGAGGGAAAGACACAATGCCAGTGTACAACTGTGGATGTTCTCACCATGAAGATTTTCCAAACACAATAGATGGAAAAGAAGTAGCCGAGGAAGTTGAAGTATTTCCCCTGGAATGTCTTTGAGTACTCAATTCGCTCCTAAGATAAGAAAAGGTGGTGAATAATTAGCGAGAGGTCGTGTGATGTAACACTGCATGTGGTGATATATAGAGGCAATAAACCTGGTTCAAATTACACTAGGAGAAATGCTAAGCATTTAAAGGCACAGTGTGTAGGATTGAGTGGCAGCTAGTGGTGAGGTCACAGATCGCAACTAACTGGAACCCTTCTCATCTCACCCCTCAAACAGACTGGCCACTAAAAACCTGAAGGTCAAACACACTGGACTTAAATAGAAACAGATCTGTAGCATGTTACAGATGTTTATGTTAAGCACATGCATGGAAAAACTTGAGTTTAGGTCTCAAATTAGAGGCTGCTATATTTAAGTGGGTTTAATGTTGTTAAACCAGCATTAATAAATATATGATTAGATTAGATGGGCTTTATTTATCCCACAACGGGGAAATTCACTTGTTACAACAGCTCAAGATGCACAAGTACAGGTGAAAGAATCAGACAAATATACGTAAAGTTAAATAGAAAATATATAGAAAAAAATAAGATATTTACAAAAACAAGGAAGTGGGCGGAAAGTGACGACCATGTGTAAGGTGTAAGGTCGGGGTAAGGTCCTGGAGACATCGCTCACATGTGTTACAAAGAAAAGGATTTTATTTCCCCTACATGATGTTTGCTTTTAACCAGCTTTTTTAATCTTTGACTGGCTCAGGCCTCCCGCAGAACCACTGACCACACTGCCCACTGTAATAATCAACCGAGGTAGTGACACACACACACTCTCACACACACACACACACACACACACACACACACATAACAACTGAAGGGACACACAAACAAGCATCCACACTTGTACCCAGGTTAACAGGTGATAAAGCTCCAGATTGATAAGATTCAGCAAGTGAGAATTTGTTTTGGGAGATGGGCCTTTGTTGAGTGATTATCAGGAGGGATGGACGGACCTTTACGGTCAAAGAAAGCACAGAGATTAGGCTTCAACTGAGCCTTCACAGGAGTCATAAAAATAGTCAGAGCGATCAGCTGTGCAAGTCGAGACACATTCAAAACTTTAAGCATGCGTGAAAAACAGGTTTTTGGGGCACATGGGCACCACGGATATAAGTTGTGAACACAAGATGTAAATACTGTTACCTTCTGATTTGGCAAACCAGTTAGCAAACTGCTGCTTATTTACACACTCAGCAGTTACAGACGACATCATCATTCATTTGGCGTTTTGTTTGAGTCCACCGTTTGTGTGTATGTGCTTACCTTGGTGGCTTGCAGGTCCACGGTCTCAAGAAAGAGCTGTCGACTCAGCTCCTCCAGAGCATCGACCTCCTGCTGGATCAGAGAGAGGTCTGGAGGGAAGAGGTTAAGGCTGATATCTGCTACAAATACTGCGGATAATTAGTACATAGTTATCTGGAAACAGCTAAAAAAAAAAAAAAGAAAATGAAGCCCTTTTGCATTCTATTCCATTCTATTCTAATGTAAGTATAAAGGATACTTTCGCTTCCTGTTTGTGTGGAGGTGACACTTTTGATCATGCCCCAGAATCCTGTCTGTTTGTTCTGGTCTTCCCCACGCTGGTACATCTGCCTCCGGGTCATGGCAATTCTAGACACACAGAAAAAAATGTTGTGCCACAATAATTCATTATATATAAAAAATAAATTTAAAAAATGTGCTGTTAACTTACCGTTTCTTCTTGCTCACAATCATGTCCATAGTCTGGAGCAGCCGTCTCTCCAGAGCAAGAATGTCGCTGTCTGTTACATTTCTGTGAAAATAACAACGCGGGGAGCATGATTCAGGACAGTAATGTGTGAGGAGACCCAGATTAACACGGTGTGATATAGCTGCTGAATGTAAGACTAAACCCACAGCTTAGCTTACCTGAGGAAATAGGACATGTATGTGTAGGGACAGTTGACGGCACCAAACCCAGACAACAGAGCCATGAGTGTGACTCCAATCACACCAACACGACTGATTAGCTGCTCGATGGAGAGGATGCCTGAACAAAAGACGAGTGAAAACAAACACAGCATTGTTTCGCTTTTCAACACCTCTGTGCAGATAACGGACTCTGTATTATATTATCATATGAAAATGTAGGTCATCTTACATTTTGGAAAATGTTATATATATGGTGTAAGTGTTATTTTTTCCTGGTTTCAAAGGCTGCAATACAGTAAACTAATGTCATTTTCTGATGCAAAGTCATAAATTGGGAGGAGAAGGTTGCTTTCTCACCATGTTTTGGACTCAGGATGGGGAATGGGTCTCCCAACTTCCAGAAGAAATACATGAAGGTGAACCACACCATGCAAGCGAACAGAAGCTTCTGTCTCTGCACTACACAGACACAAAGCAAACAGCTTTTTGTAACATGACGTGTGAAATAAACTTGTGTATATCATTTTCAGTCGGCAGCTTATGAGCTATACTCACACAGGCGTATGTTGCTGACAACAAAGTAACCGATGTAGAAAGGCACCACGAAGATTAGAACCAGCAGTATCACATACAGATTCAACTTCCAGTGGAAATACCTGGAACTGTTGCAAAGACATAAGGGTTCAAATTCTTCACCTGCAATGAGCAACAATAAAAAAGATTTATATAGCACAGAAAATGTACTTACCTACTACTTAAGGCACCCAGAATCTCGAAGATGATGAGCTCAAACATGGTACATGAAAAAGCAAACGTGACGGAGAAAACCACCTGGACGATGTACTGTCGCACCTGTCAACAAACACAAAAACACGCAAGACTGTGACTGATGGAAAACTGCTGCTCAGTCTGCGCTGACCAGGTGAAGACTCTCGTGAGTTTTTCTCACTGAGATCATTATAACATCTGGGCTTTAAGTCAACACACCCATCCTTGTGGTCAATAATAAATGAATGCATTACCTCATAATCTTTGAACAGCTGCCGCATGAAGAATAACCAGCCAAATCCAAAGAACAGCACCTGTGATGGTTTCAACGGGAATTTTTTGGAAGAAGGAGAGAAGGGAAAAATTACATCATCACTTTTTTTAATTTAGTAAAGGCTCTTTGCAGAATGATGATTTTTCAGTGTGTGTTCCATCAAGTGAACATTTTTGAGTGAATTGAAAACCAAATTAGCCAAGGATCAAACAAGAGAATTCGCTCGAGTCAAGTTTAGGAATAAAGATGAATTAAAATTTAGTAGATTCAGGCAGGCCCACCAACAGAAATGGCTGTGCCCCTAAAAGGGTTGAGTGAACTGGCTCCTCACCAAAATCTGCTTTGCTCATATCAATGTATGTGCTTTTTCCTACATAAACACATTCAGGAAGTCTCTATATTAAAAACCATCCTCTTTCTCACAGGCAATGGTGGCTCCTTCACTTATGCTAGCTAAGCCTACATCTTGGCTAATAACAGCAACTGTAATGTTGAATGAACCCTTTATTGTCACGATCACAAGTAACCGCGAAATTGGCCATCAACCCGTCCGTACATATACAACATAACGTACAATATGACAAGGGGGTAGACAGGACAGGAAGACAGGGAGAGAGAAAATACAGAATACAATAACATTAGGAGAGGGAGGAGAGAAAAAAAAGCATCCCCCCAGACTATGTTCCTGTGGAGCACAGTGTGTGGGAATAAAAAAAAACACCTCAGCAACATAAGCACACATAGAACACTGTTAGCTTCCTGGCTATCGTTTTCCCCACACGAGCCTGGCGGAAGGAGTTTCCTGAGCTGACAGAATAAAGTTGGTTATAACACCATTATTATTTGGGTTTAAATTCTTTCCAGCACCCTCCATGGGGTCCTTGTGTAAGGAAATTCACACTGATAGAGCTAGTAGCTAGTTTAGCTTACACTGTTTACTATGAACACTTTGACATTTTGAGAGGGGTTTTTATTCTAGCCTACACCTTACAGAAGAAACAATAAATAAAATGTGAATTTTTGATGTTTTAATACGTGCTGGTGAGTTTACTGGTTAAATAAAGCTGGTTATCAGGGCTTATGTTATGATGAACAGGGGGGCTTACGGGGGCTTCCTTCGCCCCCCTTATGAGCAGCCCTGGGTGCTGCTGACTGTGTAGACAGTTCGCAGGCTGACTGTTTTCAAGACGTGCTCAGCCATGTCACTTGTACAGGAAGCACTCCAACAACAACACTAGTTGGAGATCACACAGAACTGCGTTGTGAATAGTGAACATAACATTTGCTTCCAACATGCGCTGGATATTCTCCTTCAATAAAATACACAGACAGCTGCTATTCGTCGAGTTTCACAAGTGTTGATTAACAAGTTACCTGTGAGGTGAACATGATGACTGAGTCCACCAGAAACGACATGATGGTGTCTGTAAAACAATCTTTGGTCCGCAAAAAAATGATTGTGCAGGTGCAGCAGGGTCGAGGGCCGTTTCAGTTCATGCTGGTACGCAAAAATAATCAGGTTTGAAAAGTTTGAAATGTGTGTTATGCTGCTGACGAGATCATTTTAGGTGCAGAGTAGATTCATGGCTGCTCAACTGTCAAGTTACAACGGTCGCTCCCGTGTGTACGTCACCATGACGAGTCCGACAAACACACTTCCGTCGCAAGACTGTGACGTTTCATGAAAAGAATTCCGAATAAATCACAAGATCGTGCTCAAGATTCAAATATTCTACAATATTGTAAAAACATGTCCCAAAACATGATTTTACTCATTGTAAATCATGAACCGAACTCGGTTGCTTTATTTAAAGCTGTGAGGATTTTTGAAGTGCCGTTGTAATTACGAGGTTTACCCGCAGAGGGCGACAAAACAGAAAACTACCGTTTTTACTGTGGCTGCTAGTCATCGCCACCACCAAGAAGAGCACGACTTACCACTATCCCTACAACTAAATGTACTAAATAATAATACTAATAATAATAAGAATGATCATAATAATAAGAAGAAGAAGAAGAAGAAGAAGAAGAAGAAGAAGAATGTACTACAGTTAAAATAAACTTCTTTATATGAGCGGTGGAGTACTACATGAACAGAATTTCTTCTAAAATTGGAACAGTTTGGGTTATTTCACATGAGAATTTCTGTTTTGTTTTTTTGTGAAAAAATGTTTTACTAAACATTAGATGTGATTGTTGTTTATTTATTCATGCATATTTAATGTTAAAGAGAACTGCAATGAGGATACAGGTCACCCAATTAGGCCTAGTTCATTAAGCTCAGAATCCTGCTTTAAAGCTCTGAATGCATTTTCATATTACACATTGTTTAAATGTTTTAATTATTGATAATTAGGCTCTGTTTATGTCTGATACGTCTTTTCTGGAGAAAAAAACAATGTTTCTGCTATTTCCTGCTGCATTTAGCCAGTTAACCACACAACAACCACAACTTTAAAAGGAATCAAAAATTGACATTAAACTCTCCACCGGTCCTGAGAAAGCAATACACACTGTCAGACACCAGAGGGCGCTGTTAGCCCAACACTCAGCCGCGCCTCTGCCTGCTCTCGACACCTCCATCCAGTGAACTGGAGGTTGGAGCTGCCGCCGGCTGGTGTTCATTGTGCTGGTGGTGGTGGTGGTGCGCAGAATAGAAAACAGTCGGATGAGTTAAAACAGTTCCTCGCTCGTTCTGGAGTGATGTTTCAAAAGACTGCTGGGTCTTAAGGACGGGGAAGATGTTGCAGAGGTAGAACATCTTCAACTGTTCACTTTCAGGACAAGTAGAGGTGAGTGTCTCAGCCTCATGGCTGTATAATTTAATTTATGTGACACAGGGAATAGAAAACGTGTGACAATAATTCAGTTCTCCTCAAATCTCCTGATCAACTACAGATCATCCCAAAGTGTGTTGTAATTGTTGTGTATCTTTGGTGTGTAATTGGCTATAATAAGTTTTATCTATGATGTAGTTCATTAAAAATTGTTGTATTAGTCTTGAACCTAACCTAGAGCACAAAACCTCTGAGAAGTGACAGAGAAAAAAATCTGTTCAGAGTTTTAAGAAGTCTCTGACGCCTGGTGAATGTTTATTTAAGAATCCATCTACAATACACCGTAGAGTTAGGAGGAGATTATTTTGCATACCACTGAAAAGTGTGATGGGCAACATCTGGTGACCACAGGAGCTGACTTGGCTCGCACAGCTGGGGCAAATTGTTTGCACTTCCAGATTCTCTCTGAATGTCTGTTGGATTGAGAGTTCATGTTGAGCTGAAGATGATAACTTGAATGTTTTCCACACCGCAGTACCACTCTTCCTCCTCCTCCTCCTCCTCCTCCTCCCTGTTAAATGAGCAATGAAGAAGATGATGAGGAAAGGTCTGCAGGTGTGTTTACTCCTACTGATGGTGGGAAGACTGCAGGGTGAGTACGGAAAAACTCGACTGGAGAACTCCCGTCACATCAAATTGTGATTTTCTTTTTTTTCTGTTTTTTTTTTTTAAAGGTGCAATATGTAAGAATTTCCCTCCTGTCAATTCAAAACATAGCGGGCAGCACATCACCAGAGCAACCGCTAACTGCTGCTAACTGTAGCTGCAGTTAGCTAGTTAGCTCAGTTAGCCATGCAGTTAGCGATCAAGATCTGGTGCTCGTAGAACCAGGGGAGTGTTGGTGTTTACACCGCTCGCACTGGAGCTTTGAGGCAGGAACATGGCTAGCTGGTTAGCATGCTAACTTCAGTAGATAACATCGGAATTGCAGTTTCTTTACATTCTATTGATGATATTTTGTCAATTTTTTTATGTTTTCACCCAAAATTCATACATATAGTGCCTGCAACTATTGGTTGTATGTTTCAGGCAGGGTAACAGCTCCGGAGCGTCTGGTAGCTCCGGTGGAGAAGCCCTTCAATCTGACCTGCAGTGTGTCGAGGGATCGAGGTGAGTCTCTGAGGCAGGTGCGCTGGCTGGATGTCCAGAACCAGACCCTGCTGAGCTACCTGCCCGGCCAGAGAGACAGTGTGAGCGGACAGCAGCACGTGGAGCTCCTCCCCTCCCCGAAAGACACCTCGTCAATCACCATCCGCCGCGTGGGCTTCCGTGATGAAGGCTGCTACACCTGCATCTTTGACATGCATCCGTCCGGTTCGAAGCAGGGGCAGACATGCCTCACTGTCACCTGTGAGTAGACGCTTTGATTTTATGAGCAAAGACGACCAGTTTAGAAAAGATTTAGATATAATGAATTTAGTTGGTGCCTTTACGAGAGGAATTTAAAGTAAACAACTGTAGAATACGCTTTGCTTCATGGATCTCCACCGCAACAATTGACTTATAGTAAGGAGCCATGGTTCATACCATGTCCTGAATGACATGTGACACAGTCAGAAATACAGTGATAAAGCAAGAACAACACAGATGCCGGTCTCTGACATGTGTTTGACCCTGACAGGAGGGATTTAGATAGAAAATAAAAAATTTTGTCCAGGAAGTGACTCTGCTGTTGTGACAAGTCATGAACGAGGTGGGAGAGGCCTTCACTTGAGCATAATGTCAGCAGAATAGAAAGAAAAGAAAAAACACCCACTATTCTGATTTGCAAATGTTCGGTCTGACCTTGTAGCCACAGCAGATAAATATTAATTAGCTTCTTTTGTTGTTTTATTTACTGTATTCGTAGCAGCTCAGTAAAACTGGATAGAAACAAACTGTACCTAAATTAGCTCAATCATTTGTATTACAGTTAAAGGAGAATTCTTGTATTTTGAAACCAGGGCCCCGTGTTTACATATTTTGGTGTGAGGGGAACTTCGGGAAGTTGTGATGTTGTGATTGCCAAAATTGTTCCGGCCCACACCAGTCACATTCATCCAGCCCACATACCGCGTGGAATGATGGCACTTGGCCACAGTTCATTATATTCCGGTGTGCTGGATCTGGCCCAGACTTGGATTACTTCTGGCTTATTCGGTTTGCTCTTGGATGACTTGTGGCCACGCAATGTCCTGCTTGTGGCTCAGATCTAGCAAACAGGAGCTGGCCACCCAAGTGCCATCATTCCAGGCAGTATGTGGGCTGGAGGAGGGTGTATGGCTAGCTGGAAACGTCATGCAGAATTCACCGAGATTGCGAATTGCAAAACATTACAACTTCCTGGAGGGACTGGATCGGACCAAAATTTTTGAAGTTTTGGCCCTAAAGATTGCCTTAGCAGCCGTAGCCATCTGTGTCGCGGTAAAATAATCCTCGAGGTCAACTTTGACCATCAAAGTACCTTCACTAAAAGCTCTTGTTTTCAGAGATCATTATTCTGACGACATTTAGAAAATGTCTCTCCAGAGATACAGTAGACCTTTTTGTTAAACCAGAAATAGCCGCGCGCAAGAATCCACCAGACTTCATTCCAAAAACAGTAATTTTATTATTGTAAAACACACCACTCAATTCAAACTCGACCAAAACAAAATTCACAACACAACTGTTGTCTCTCACTGTTCCAGAAATCACCAGCCCTGGTTTGGTTAAAATAAACCCATAAATCACCGTGCTGAAGTGAAAATATCAGGGGATTAGTGAGAGAGGTCAGACATCCGAGAAGCAGCGGGGAAAAACAGCAGGTAGAGCCAGAATATTTTCGCTTGTAACACACACCAACATATATAAACTAATGGCCCGGATACAAAAATACCAGATCTCCCTGTTAATATTGGATTTTATTTTCTGCCAGCTGTGGTTCATTTGCAGCCATTTAGCCGACTGTTGACACCTCTCTAGGTCGTTTCACAGAGTGGGAGGTATCATCGGTGTCAGCCATTCCTGACATGTCAGACTGGGAATTACAAGCGAGAGACTGATGTGAACAGTTTTTTTCCCACTGCGCTGCTCTGTGGTTAATATGACACAACTGATTTTGGATGCCTGCCCTTTGCACCCACCCATTAGGATTAAACAAAACCAACCCTCCAGTAGACTCCAGGGAGAAGCTACACCTCCCTCCAACCTGAATATCAATCTGCTGCAGGGATTTACTGGAAATATGTGACTACAGACGTCCCTAGCCTCTGAACACAAGTTGTTGAGGCTCAGCCAGTCATGTTAATAAAGAGCGGTGGAGCGGTGGGAGAAGGAGGGCTTATTCTTCTAACCAGAAACAGCTGCTGCAGATTCCAGTGACTGGTTTCTGTTTGGGTGCCTCATATTTCTGAATATTAGCATCGTCCTGTTTTTCACCCTCCGTCTCCCCTCCCCTCTTCCTTTTTCTTATCCTCTCTCCTCATCCATCGCTCCTTCGCTGGATGGTGGGCTCTTTTTCCATCCCAGCGCACATCGCTGCCGGCGGCAACAAGACAGCGGTGAGCGGCAAGAAGGCCTCCCTCTCCTGCTCCTACGGTTTGCCCGAAAAGGTGACACAGATCACATGGAGACACACGTCAGCGCAAGGAGACTCCACAGAAGTGGCCTCCTTTGCAAAGCGGAGCGACCCCATGATAGAGCCGCCGTACCAGGGGAGAGTCTGGCTGAGTGCCTCCCTGTCAGACAGTCAGCTCACCATCCAGCCTGTCACCATCCAGGACGAGGGCTGCTACACCTGCCAGTACACCACACATGCTGAAGGGGAGAAGAGCTCCACGGTTTGCCTCGCCACTTATGGTAAAAATCTGTTTCCCACCCAGCCATAATTGATCAGTACTTAGATGTTAGTATGGCACACATCAACACAAAAGGGGAGGAAAACTTGGGTTCCAGCTGTAGCATCGTGAAATGAAGGAATGAAGGCCATGTGGCTGGGTTAAAGGATAGATTTACAAGATTTTAAAGTTCAATTCCCCAGGTTTAAAATTACCCAGATCCCCAGAGTTTAGCGCCCGGCTTAACTGAATAGAGATAAAATGATTAAATCTCGTGGCTCTACTAGGCTTTCCAAAACTTATTGGACCGAATGGTTCAAATTATGACAGTCAAATGAGTCTTTTGCAGTGATTATGAGGCTCAAAAATTTGTATCCAACGTTTTACAGCCGCTTCTTTCACCTTATGAGCTTAGAGGACAAAAGTCTTTTTGGGCCACTGCACATCACGTGATGTTGTAATCACACAGTTTGGCCACTATAACAGTTGGCTTCAAAGCCTGGTGCTCTTCCTGGGTGCTTGGTTCAATCGCCTCACATCGCCTGTGTTTCAGGCACAAAGCTGCAGCTGATCACGCCGCAAAGACTACAGCCCACAGCCAACTAGCTTGTGCGTTCTGCACCTGCGTGAGCGGTAATAACCCTCCGTACCACCAGGTGGCGTTAGTCTGTATTTGTCATTCAAGAAGGGAAGCCGAAAGAGAAGACAAAGATGTGCGTATATACAAACCGTGGTTAGAATAAAGAAGTGTTTTACCATAATTTTCACACCATCCTCGCTGACAGAGCAACTGTTAATCAAGATAAAAAAGATGGCTCTGCTGCGCTCCGGCAGCACAACACCTATGGTTATTTATCTCGTGTTAGACATGTGGAAGCATGAAGTCTCAAGGGATCACTTGTGTTAAAAGCAGTCTTAGTCTGGGGATCATGACTGTCTGTATTAAATTACACACCAGATTTCATGGCAATCCATCCAATTGACATATTTTACTGTGTTGAACTGACATCCCTGAGAGCCGTGCTGCGAAAAAAGTGAGAAATCTGACAGTCAGGTCGGATAAATGTATCTGTTGCCAATGTTGTTACTACAGTCATCAGTCTTTGCTGCTTTGTTTCACACTAGGGTCACTTTTTTGTTCAGCGGCAGATTTTTTTCTTTTTTGTTTTTAAAAATAGGTAGTGGTTGTTCTGATTCACATTTTTACAAGGCTGTCGTTTCGATCAGATATCCTGCAGCAGGTAAAGGAGCTGGAGAGACAGGCTCATGTGGATGAGTCCCAAAGAGATTCAACAAGGTGGACCAGGAATGTTGATCTTTCCTTTCTGATCGTAGCAGCTTAATGTTTTCATGATGCAGCAGGGCTGATATTTTAACACGCACACACAGAGACACACAGAACAGTGTGTCCATGTGAAGAATGGAGCGTTGGAAAGAAGGATGGAGGCAGGGAGCGAGGTCCTGATGCATGACTGTGTCAGTGTTTGCAGCAGACAGTGATTCCCTCTGTGCTTTGTCTCGCTCTCTCTTTGCTCATTTGCTTTTCGCACTTTTCTCCCGTTCCCTTTCTCTCACAGTAATCTCAACAAAACAGATGTGCTCTTGTTTGAAATCGAACTGTACAGTACAGTAGGTGTTTCTGGTCGTGAGGCACTATTAGTATTAATGTGATTTATTCTTGCAACCCCCCCCAACCATCCTACTCTGGATGATGTGATGCCCCCCTCCTTTACTCCTACTCTCACAGCCAACAAACAGTGTTAGCTAAGACGGACGGATGCGCTTCTCTCAGAACACAATAGAAAAACGATGTAACGAAGAACGGGCCATAAGAATTTTTCAAAATGTAGGCTGCCATTGGGTTGGATTTGGCTGAGAAATTTCAATTACCGGTACTTCAAGTGGTTATAATCTTTATTTTTTAGTAATGTATCAAAGAACAATGAAAGGGGAGCCACCCTCAGCTTCACAATGCTTTATTACAAGTTTCAACTGTCTAGTGGTGTGGCCCACGACATTTTTGGTTCACTCTCCCCGGTGTCATGGCATTGTTTCATTGTCTCATGGCAGCACTAGACAGCAGGAAGACAGATTGCAACTAGTTGGTGAACATAGTGGAGCATCTAGCTGCTAAAGAGACGGATACCAACTTGGTCTTCGACAACACCTGTTTCCAGGGGTTGTCGAAGACCAAGTTAGTTAAAAGTGAATGTTGGTCTGTAACTGCTGGATGTACAAATAAGCAAATGTTGGCAAACAAGCTCGCCATATCAACTGAAATCAGAAATAGACAACTTTGTTATGATCTCATGAAAAGAAAGATTTTATGAACGGTTATCATCGCACCATCCTATGCTAAATTCTTGTCATGACATTAGCTGGCTCGTATAAATTCCATACATTCTGAGCGTACAGTACTCGCTTTACTCGCCTAAAGTGAGAATCCATTAATGTTCCGATCAGTTGTTAATGGGACACTTACTATTGTAACTCCATACCGACAATGACACTTTAGCCAGGACGTGCATGACAAGGTATCGTAACATCAATGTTTCCATTCACACTGGAAAAAGTCATGTAATAAAATAAACAGTAAGACTGAATTTGTTTTGTAGGGGGACCCTCCTCAGGCTATTTCGAGGCAGCTCTCTTTGCCTGTTTCTAATCTTCAAGCGTGTCTCATGATTTGGCCTTATTGGTAGTATAAACCTTCACTAGGAGTGCTGGAATTGGTAGTGTTCCCTGTTCCACCATTGCCAGTGTAGGTACCAGAACAGGAGGCTCCTGCTCTCTGCATGTTTACCGAGCCGACAGGACCACCCCTTTATGAAGTTCTGCGTCCTGACCAGATAAAGCGGGCATGGAAACCAGAAGATTGATTTCTTTTACTGGATGAGCAGGAGAGGTTTGCTCACCAAACACTCTGTAGAATGTGGAATTCAACTTTAAATAGGAGCCCAAATTTCACACTAGTTTTGAGCTCATTTACGGGGAATTATGGTTTGGATGGTTATGAGAATTTTTTCCTGTTTGCGGTTTGACCCACCCTGAAACCTGATCCAGACTGATAGTTGGTGAAGTTCTCCACCTAGAATTCTGAGAAGACACTCTGAGGGCCAAATATCTGTGGCTAAACGTGTCCCTGCCAACAACAATGTTCTCGATTCCAGCGTATCACATTCCTCAGTCAGCAGCGAGAACGGAGAATTGAAAACAGCCAAAGATTTACTTATGGATCTTAAGTTGGCAGGAATTCACATACCTCAGCTGATCCAGAGGCTTCAAGGTTTTTCACAGGTAAATACAAAATAAACTACACTCTGGATTAGAACAATATACCTCATATGCCTGTCCTCCCACAGCATTCTCTCTTAGTGCTTGATCATTATGTGATAACGTTTCCAGAAACTTTAGTCCATTCTGGCCAAACAAAGGACATTAATGGAATGAATTAATACCTCAGTACATCTCAGTGAACCTGTTATATCTGCCAAATACATCAATCCCAGGGCGAGTTTCTTTGTGAGTACATGTGTTGTTTGTGATGCTCATTCTGGCCGTTTCTGTTTATTACTCCCAGTGCTGCCCAAACCTCAGGTGAGCTACAAGACTACCTCTCCAGGTGTGATCGAAGCCAACTGCACGTCAGTGTCACGCCCGCCGGCAGAGATAGTGTGGAACGTGGAGAGGGACAACCGCACCATGGGACCCCCTGTGACGACACAGCTCCCACAGGGAGACGGGACCACCCTGGTCATCAGTACACTGACTGTCCAATCAGGGCTGCTGAAAGACGTGTCCGTCAAATGCTTGGTGCACCACAAAGGGCTTGAGTCACCGATTGCTGTATCCATGAACACTAAAAGTGAGTTTGTGTCAGCAAACTCTTCTTTATTCAAAGGTTTTGATAGTATTGTGTTTTTTTCCAGCATACTCCAAAAATACTTTAGATCATCATTACTGAAAAGGTAACTGGAGGCAGTGTGTGTTGACGGGTCTGAGGGAGTTCTACTGCATGTGTGGAAAAAAGTAGTGTAAAGGCCTTTTGTGGCTCCAAAGCGAGCTGCATGTTATCTAATGATCTGATGAATTGCCTCCAGTGATGTCACTCAGTGGCTAAATTGCATGGTGGGTAATGTAGGCGCATTTTTTAAGAGCGGTCCACTGGTCTTACATTGCACTCCTGTTGGACTTATTATGGACAGTTTAAAAACAAATGATCAGATTCAGCAGAACCACATATTCTGCTTCCTTTTCAAACGTGGCGCCTTCCTTACCCATAATGCAATTTAGCCACTTAGTGGCATCACTGGAGGCAATTTAACAGATTACATGCAGCTTCCTCTGGAGCCACAAAAGGCTTTATACTACTTTTGTCTCACAACCTTTAAACACACCCTAATGGGTAAAATTGGTGGACTTAGCCTTTAAGTAATGATGACACAATACTACCCTCGAAGATGTGTTTTGAAAAAGAAGACTACAAGCAAGCCAGGCTAACACTAAGAATGCTAAACAAAGCCAACAGAGATTGGTTGAGACAAAACTTTTACGGGCGCTTGATCAAAAAACAAACTGAAAACAAAAGACAGAGAAACGTTCCGAACATTGTACTGATAACTCTCAGTAAGTTGAATTTAACAGCAACATTTCAATTTAAGGTCCACACACTCACACCAAACAAACATCAGAAAATGTAGAATATATTAGATTATACTGAGTCTTTGTCATGTATGAGATTCAATCTGTTGTTGGAACACGTTGTCCTCTGTATAAGAGGATCAGTCTGTGATTGAGGTTGGACTAGACTATAAAGGAAAGCCAAAGTCACTTTTTCTCAAATGTACCATTTGCCCTCTACAACAGTTTCTAAAATAAAACAAAAACCTGTATTAATTTTATTGCAACTATTGATGGGCAGTATGTAAATATGCTCATATGCGCCATGTGTGCAGCTTTAGTTTGGTTCAGGAGTGTACACGTTAGATAAACCAGATGCTAACACTATAGCTAATCTCAAATTGAATCAGTGATGGTCCTCCAAGAGACCCTGTATCCAGTGAAGCGCAGGCTGTACAGCCCACAGACACAAATACCAATGGAAAATGTTACCTTGATGTCATTTAACCTCTGCAAAGGCAAGATATACACACTGTAGTTGATTATGAATTTTTGTGTCTGTCTGTCTTTCTCCCTCATAGTTGGGACGGCTCTCACCATCCTGATCTCAGTCACCACAGTGGCAGCCCTGTTGGTCATGTCCCTCTGCTTCTGCCTTTGGAAGTGTTTCCTGCGCAAAGAAGGTGAGTGCAGCACGGCTCTTGGTTATTTTCATGTTTGGAAATGCCAAGGTTTATATCAACAATTAAGGGAAACAAATGAGTTGATAAGCATCATACTACAATACACCTGACACACCCTTGGGGCCATTTAGATACCGATTTAGGGAGGCATATTGGGGACAAAATTTGTCTGGCGACAATTACAATGTCATGAAAAGTGATTCTAAAATGCAAGCAGGCCCAAAAAAGGCTGAGTTTAAAGATTTATTTTAATTATTTCCGAATGAAAATTGTTCTTTTATAGACCCATCTGGTTGAACACTACAGGGCTCAATAAATTAGTGATGTTGTGTTTATGTCATCAACATATGAGGGAAAGAAAGTCAGCTTCATTTTTTGCTACCTGCACTCCATCTGCACTTTATTCGCACATCTCATCAGTGTTTTCTGTCCGTGCATGAAGGATGTCAACCATGGATCTGTACAGTATTGCTGTATGTTTGTATTGTACAGAATGAGGAACTATCGGTCTATCTTCTATCCTAAGATGCATTAAGTATTAACCCTTTATATTTTTATTGGAAAGAAATAGATTATTGAGGAGTTAAATTGTCTTGTTTTTTAAGATTTGTATGCTCAGATCCAGTGAGAATCATCTAGACACAGACCATTTACAGTAACACTGTCCATGTGGGTCCAACTACAGACCTTACATGTATGGACCAATCTATAGGTCAATAGTCTATAGGTCAATGCTAAGTACAAGTAGAGTTAAAATGCAAATGTAAGTTATAAACATCTATGAAGACAGCTGATAAGGTTATATCTGCCCAGTGTTACTGCAACATTTTCTTTCAGCTGATTAATCTTTCAGATGAGCCCAGAAGCTGAAAGGAATTGGACGGATTGTTTCGCAGCAGCAGCCTCGTGTTACAAAGGGAAGACGTTCTGACACACCTCTGTAGGATGTCAAATACAATCCCGTTTGCGAGCACCAACTGTACAACGACATTCATCTCTGCTCTTCTGCCTCTGCACCTGACTCTTATATAATCTCCAGGCTGTCCTCGCATGAAGTCAATGAGGAAATGTTGAGTGAATCTTTTTTTTTTCCTTCTCTCTCTGGTTCTGTAATTGATTTGAGTTGATGGCCACACATTCCTCAACACACAGCGGAGTTTGTGTATGTTTGCTGTGACAGCATATTACGAACTTCCCTCTGTTTGTCCTCTATGGATCATTAAAGCATAAGTCTGGTGATATTTTATTCTTTATTATCCAACAAATCCAGTAAAAAGACTAAAAATAACTATTGTCTGTGCGGCCAAAGCTTGATATAGCTTATTGCTTTGAGACACAGAGCTCTATTGTTTTCCAAAACCTATTTAAAACAGATTAATCATTGATTAAGTTTATTTGAAGTTGGCAACTTCAAATGCTGTATTAGAAAAGTCCCCAACAAATTCACAATTTGCTCCTGTTCTGGTAACATTTTCTAAAACCTACAGTGCCTAGCTGTTTAAGTACACTATTTAGCCTTTTTTTCAATGCTGACAGTCTAAGTTTGAATATAAAATATGGCCAGCCTTATCCTTTAGATAACACAGCTAATTGGCCCTATTAGCCCACCATTAAGGTTTTACGTCTTGTACCTCAGTCAAAGCCGTCCGTCACTTCTGTGTGTTTTTAAAACTGGGTGGGGTCGGGGACATTCTTCATTAGTTCAACTAAGAGGGCTGAGTACTTCGTTTTCTTTAAAGCCTACTGCAAACTTTTCTACGTGTTTCAAAGTCTGTTTGAGTGTGTTGTGAGAGAATATGTGTGTGTGTTTTGTGCGAGGTTAGATTCCACGGTCAGATGGCTTAAAATAATTCCCTGAGGAAGCAACGCTGAAACCTTTTTGGTGCCCCTAAGAGGAATGCGTGTCTTGTGGCTTGTCTACATGATCGAGTCAGCCGAGTACATGTGTGTGAGGATGTGAGTGTACAGGTCGGGCTGTGATGGGGCAGCTCAGCGGCTAGCCAGAAGAGCCGCTGTGCTGCTTTCAGACTTTTCGAAGAAAGAACTAAAAGAATTTGTACGTTGCTCTGGATTAGTGGCGCCTAAATGCCCAGAATTAAATTGTTGTGGGACTGTTGGGATATATTGTGTTTGCATGTGTACGGGGGCATTTAAGAAAAAAAAGCTTAATGCTGAAATAATCTTCTATATCAAAGCATATAAAATTGAAATGAAGTTATCAACAGAATGACATGCAGGTTATCAGACTTCAAGCCTAGTATTTTAATCGGGCACATCACATTCCTCACTATTAATAAGGGTTCTCTGTCTGCATGTTTTCATTACATGCACACAGCACTCATGAGCTCAGATCTTACATTGGAACAACTCTGAAATGTGGTTTCAGAACATTTCTTTTTTTAAAATATACGGAAATGTAGCTTAGTATCAGCCCTGAACAAGGAGGAGAAGATGAGTTGATGTCATAAATGCAACAAACAGATTAATAAAAATATTAAAAATGACAAGTCTCTGGATCATTATTAATGTTTTATCTTTCATCTTTTGTAGCTCAGCTTTGTACTTCTCAGAAAAAACATCAAATTCCTTTGCCAAACCTGGCTCCCAGATGCTCATATTTTGGGTCCTTTTTCATCCCAAGCCAGGCGGGTTATGATGAATCTCGCAGAGCAAAAACACACACATGTTGTGCACACACAGAGCCGGAGCCACTCTGTTCAGATGTGTTCATAAGCGCAGGGATAACAAAGTACTTATTACCTTGGGAAGATATATGTACATGTATGTGTATTTAACTCATAATTTACTATATAGACACTCTTATATATAGTGTGTGTGTGTGTGTGTGTGTGATAACATCACATAATATTATTATAATAACATTGCATTAAACCACAAGTTTTTAGCACTGCTGCTCACTGTGTTAGAAGGTTTTTAAAGGATATATTCGGACAAAAGTAAGAATTCAGTCATTATCTACTCATTATTGACATCTGGAAAGTTGGGTAATGTTTTGTCGTCCACATTTCTGGAGCTTCAAAGCAAAACAGCATTGCAGCATTTTCCTTAACAACTGAAGTAGCTGGGGACTTGTATTTGTCTATAATAATATAATAATGAATTAATTTTCATTTTTGGCTTAACTTTCACTGTTTCACTAACTTGACTGCAACTGTGTGTGTGTGTGTGTGTGTGTGTGTGTGTGTGTGTGTGTGTGTGTGTGTGTGTGTGTGTTAGAGGTTAAATTCCACAGTCAGAAAGTTTGAGGTCTAGTCCCTGAAGATTCAGCCCTGAAACCTTTTCGCTCCCCTGGAAGGTATGCATGTGTTATTGCTTGTCTGCTTTTCATAGTCAGGCGAGTTCATGTGAGGAAAGAGAGCGCCGGTGTTCAGGTCGGCTGTAGTGACGTGTGCGGACTGATAGAGATAAATGTTACTGTTACTTAAGGCTGCAGGTTAAACGTCCAGAAGAATCACTCAAGACACTATTAAGTGTGCTCAAACAAAACACAAAACCCTAAAAACATTAACTGTATGTTTGCTCTGGATCAAAGTGGAACTGAAGGCCTAACATTTAATGTTGAAGGGACAGTTCACCCCAAAATCTAAAATACATATTTTTTCTTCTTGTCTGTAGTGCAGTTTATCCATCTAGATTGTTTTGGTGTGAGATTTGCCGATATCCCTCGTAGAGATATCTGCCTTCTCCAGCATGTAATGGAACTACATGGAATTGGTTGTGATGCTCAGAGTGCAAGAAAATGTATTTGAAAAACTCATCAGCAATGTCTTTTTCCAGAAATCATGACCCAGTTACTCAAGATTATCTTGTTGTGGGCAGTTTCATTAAGGAACTATTAAGAAAGAAAGAAAGAAAGAAAGAAAGAAAGAAAGAAAGAAAGAAAGAAAGAAAGAAAGAAAGAAAGAAAGAAAGAAAGAATGATAAACTACTCACAACAAGGTCTGTGAATCTCGTTGTGAATCGTTCATTCTTTACTCAACTGAGAATCCACAAATCAGAAAATGAATAAATGACTTGTCAAGTCATTATTAGTTTATGAATGTGATACCTTTCCCGTGCACATAGTAATGTCGCTGTAGCAAACAACGTGACACAAAACTAAAAGGACAGGACAAGCTGTTCCTCTGCATGTGTTTGGATGAGCAGAAGAAGGCATGAAACTGCTACAGTGACACTGAGTGAGCGTCTGGGTCATGAGACACTGCTGTTGAGTTTTCAAATGTATTAGTGTACATAGTGTCATCTAGTTCTGTTATACTGGAGAGAGGGCAGACCTCTCTTTGGCCAGTATCTCCAAAATATGCAAACGTAAAATTTACTTCATTCTGCTTGTTTTTTACAAATCCACCTTATGGTCAAATACACCCTCCAGATTCTTTAGTTTGATTTACACACATGCCCTCATCATACACTAAAAACCCAACTGATCAGATTTTGGAGTAGGACCACAAGCATTCTTCACTCCTCTACAACTTGTCAGATGACTTTGAAGTCCACACACTGTCTGAGTGACCCCAGGCCTCGATCTAATCAGGCCTGCGTCAAACGCTGCCTTCGCACAAGCCTCCATGCTCTCTGTCTCTCCGCCGTCTAAACCACAGCTTTGTCCACCAGAGCAAAAAAGACAATTACTGGTGTGTGTGTGTGTGTGTGTGTGTGTGTGTGTGTGTGTGTGTGTGTGTGTGTGTGTGTGCGAGAGAGAGAGAGAGAGAGAGAGAGAGCGAGAGAGAGAGAGAGAGAGCACAAGAGCAGAAGTTGTGAGTGGGCTCCAACTACCAGATGCCGCCTGTCGAGATGAAAAATTTCCACTCAGAGACAGAGAAGAAAGTTCACCGACTCATTTCACATGACGTTTAGGACTCACATAAAGTATGTAGGCTACTTTTAAACTTTTCACCTCCCTCTCCTCTGGGAGCATGCTGTAAGAAATGTGACAGCAGGGTCACATTATTCAGGAGCATTTCTTGACATTTTTCCACATGCCATTTTTCAGTGAAAGGCCCTTTTGTGAGCATCTATAAATGGATTAAAGCGTCGGGATTTGCAGGATTTGCTCCGCTGGATGTCGCCCAAACAAAACTGAATCAGCATGTATTGCATGCTTGTCAATAGGTCATGCTCTGTGTATTCTGCATGATGAGCAGTGATGGGTGATTTGCTATCTCGGGGGTTGGATGAGGTGAACAGGTCCACATGTTTTCTCAACTCCTGAGTGAGATTTTTCATCCAGATTGAAAACTCAAACAAATCAGTCTCCGGTCTACAGTGGTATATTAACAGAGTTTATTAGAAGATGTGTTGTGGTATTTCTGGTTTAGCGGCCAGTTTGTTATCTAATCAGTTCAAATAGGAAACGTATGGCCTTGTTTTGCAGTAATCCCCACAAATATCAGCAGCGTCTCACCATTGATCATGACACATCATGGAAGAATACAGCTTTAGATTTCTATGTTTTTGTTTACATTTTATCTGAATATTGTGTTCGTTAAAAAATCATTTTGATCAAGCAAACATGGGTATTGGACCATTAGACCCATTAGCATATCAAACATGCCTTTGATTTCTGAATATTGATTGTACATTTGCTGATGGCTTTATAGAGTACAATCTGCTTGACAGCAATTATTAGATATAATCATCTACAGTATGTGATTCCCACAACACATCATACTTAAACGACTGAATAAGCAGATTGTCAGCAACTCCCAAAACACTGTATATCACCGCTGCCAGAACAACATGGCACACGTACACACGTCACACAGATGCAATTTAGGCAAGAAAACTATTTGTTTAGGTCACTACATAGGCAGGCACATAATGACTTGGTTAGGTTAAGGAAAACATTTGGGTTAAAATCACTAAGTTACTTCTGAGACTATTTCCCCATAAACATAACTACACTACCTAAGATACTTAAGTTTAATTATGCACATCATATTACTAACTAAATTAATATGTTGAATGACTCACAGTTATCGCCTGCCTTTACACTGTATACTACAGAGGTCTACTGAATGAAAGTCCTGTGCTTGCTTAACCCGACCGTCCATCCCCTCCCTTTATGGCCTCTTCACTCTTCATATGACATCGCCTCACTTCCTCAAGACAACAAATGTAAATATGGGTCTTAAGATGATGTATTGAAAATAAACGTATGTAACATTTGTGTAAATATATGTAAAAAAAAAAAAAAAATGTGTAACTCTTTTGTAAATATTGCTTTCATCTCCTCTTTTTGACTCTTAAAAATTCCTTCAAATTGAATAACCTGAACTTTTTAGTCCAACTGCTTACAACTCGTGTCTGCAGCAGGCCCGAGCTCGTAGCGAGGGGGTCATAGGTAGATACTGATTTGAATGTTCATAAGCCAAAAAGGTTGAGGCTGAGAGATATCATTGTCTTTAATGAAATAAGTTGGTTTTAAATAATATGTTCCTCTTCATCCTCTCCTCTCTTTCTTTCTGGTAATTGTTTGTATCTGTTAACATAATGTGACGGTCAAACATCTTTCCTGTATGTTATTTATCTTGCTGAACGTGTGACCACCATCACAATAAGACCACTTCCTGAAGTACTGCAGCATCTCAGTATGTGAAACCAACTGTGTTTGAGCGGGGGGGTGGGGGGTGGGTGGGGGTTTAAAGACATGTATATTTACAGTAAACCACACTCGTGTGGACTGTTGACATGTTTCCATGAGTGGCTGTGAAAAACCCAGAGGTCTGTATGTGTGACAGAAAGATATGCAAATTAAATGTCAGACATGTCAGTATGTTTGCTCATAACGGTGTCTCACTCTCTTTCTCAGAGAATAAAATAGTGATCCTCCCTGAAGAAATACAAAAAATAATCACCACATCTGTAAACTTTCAAAGAAGAAAATGTGTCCACAGTCACAGATCGACCAAGGATTTTATTGCAATGCTGAATTTATATTTATAGATATAGATAAGCAAGATACAACATTACAAACAGGCTACAACATCATTGCAAATGCTCCATTGTCACTTGGCAAGATCTAGAAATGTTATCACAGTAATTCAGGCTGTGATTAGATTTTTCTTTTTTTTTTTTAAGTTTTCGACCTTAAAGAATCAGGAGAGTTAACAGTGTTAGTGTGCCAACAGCAGAGCTACACTAAGACAGATGACGTAGGCCGGCCACGACAGATCGTCATCACCAGCAGCACTTGGTGACTCATCTACAAAAGTAGAAGGAGAGTTAGAACAGTAGTCTTCTATCCATTACAAGTTAACAATATAATTTAACAAATATAGGTTCTTGCCTGTAGTATCGATTGACTTTTTAACCCACTGATAGAAGTCTGTGGATCGATGGAGAGAATATAGAATCAACACTTGAAGTCATCTCAAATGAACATGTTGGCACTGATGGATAAAAATCTGCCTACCTGACACTGAGATGTTGATGGCGTGACTGATCACCTCATATTTGTATCCTTTTAAAGAACATACGTACAGGCCGGCGTCATGAATGGAAATCCGTTTGAAGGTCAAAAATGAGATCAGTTCATCTTTGACGCGTTTGTCATTCTGTTGTACATTATCTGTATGATTAATCCGTTCACATCTGTTTGCGTCGCTCAGTTTACACCAGGTGACACTGAGTGATTCCCCACAGTCTTTGGTAGGACACTTGACCGTCACACGCTGTCGTGGGGCTGCTGTCCATGTCGTGCCTCTCCGGACCATCAGCCCAACTTCACATGAAGGAGACACGTCTGATATGATAATTAAAGAAAATCAAGAACACTTAAGTTAATTCTAGCAAGTGTTTGTTTTTGGTTTACCTGTCAATGCAAGAAGTCTCATTACGTTGTCTAAATATATTAAAACTATCTTTCTTTATTTCTGTTTGTATTGTACTATAGGTACCCGATACTTGTTTTACTGATACCCCATTAATACTTAATAAGAACTCTGTAATTTAGGAGCTTTACTCTAAACTATTACTGTTTTCTCTTGTCCAATTAATCACTCAAACCTATTCAAAGTGTAGTTTATTCAAAGAGTATACATCATAGCTTAATAATAAATGTATCTACCTAGAGTATACAGTAGCTAGTAAGATGTAAACATCTCACTATGTCTACATTTTGTTTCCTATTTGATGGTTTACTATGTTTGCTTTTTTAAAGTCTATAGTTAATACATACCAATAATATTCTTACTGACAACTTAAATTGGGAAATGTACAGGAAGGTAAGACAGTAGCAATTTGTACCATGTACGTACTCTTTTAATTACCCATTGGCCTACAGGTTAAATAATTGTAGCTAAAAGAAGTTCTGACAGTAAAAGCAGCATAAAATAGCCCTCTTTCCCTGGTCAAAAACTGTAATGATATGTATAGTAATATAATAATTTCAAAATAAATGTCCCCCTGGTTACCCAGTAAAGATAGTTATCAAATAAGAAGGCGGTGATTAAAAAAATTACCTATTTCTGTATATAATCTGTTGTTACCAAACCTCTTAGCTTCTACATATACTTCATGTCCACAGTATGAAACACAGTGTGAAGGTCTGTCTGTGCGAGACACATGCTTCAAATACTGTATTCTTAATAATTACAGTGTTGCAGGCTGTAATCTAAATCTTCACTCTCTTAAGTTAATGACTTTAATCGATTCAAAATGTTCCCTCATGCTCTCTTGAAAGTCACATGAGATGGGTGAGTGTTGCGTCTTACCCTGACCGCCTCCGTAGATGCAGAAAAACGTGACACAGTAAAATACCAGCAGATAGGTGTGTGGCTGTCTGTCCATCAGGCTTGAGATCTTAATCAACCGAGACCTTACAGACCCTTTGGAACTGCAGCTACTGCAGGGCCACATTTCACTTGTATTCACAAGTTCTCACTTGTATTCACCACTTCCTGACCCTCTACATACATCCGGAGATCAGCCTGCGTGTGAGTGCATCAATATGCCAACAACACATTGGACAATCAATACTTATTTACTTACGCTACTTTACAACTTATACAACTTTGTTTTGTAAATGTTGCTTTTATCGCCTCTTTAGTATCCTTCAAATGGAACAGTCTGAGAGGGGAAATCAATTTTTCATCCAACTGCTTACAACTCGTGTCTGCAGTAAGGACATAACTCGTCAGTCACAGGTCGATATTGATTTCTATGAAGGGGTGAAAGGCCAAACAGCCTGGGGACGACAACCCCATGGTCTACTGTGACACATCATTGTCTTTCATAAAATAAGTTCGTTTTGGCAGATTAATTGTTCCTCTTGATCCTCTTCTTTCTCTCTTTCTTTCTGTTAACTGTTTATGTTAGTTACAGCCAATCATTACTCCTCTGTCTTGTATGTTATTTATTTTGCTGAACCTGTGACCGCCATAATGATAAGACCACTTCCTGAAGTGAAACGGTATCTTAGTATGTGATACCAAATGTGATTGAGCAGAGGTGGGACATCTGCTCAACCACAAATGATGCTGATGACAGACATCTTCCGATACCCCCTTACAGTAACTTCCTGCACACTAAACCACACTGGAGCGACTGACAGGCCAGGTACTGCGTTTCCGTTGACACAGAGGTCTGTATGTGGGATAGAAAATGAGTCAGTATGTTGGTTCCTATGTCATAAGCATCTCTTCTACGAAGAACAAATTATTTCTATAAAGAATGAAACAGTGATCTCCCCTGAAAGGAATGCAAAAATAAATATAAAGGACACCACATCTAAAAGCTTTAAAAGAACAAAATGTTTACACAGTCACACATCAGCCGAGGATTCTAATGTAATGCTGCACTTACTTTTATTTTACACAATATAGAGCCTTGCAAACATTAATCTTCAAATGAGACAGAAGAATGTACATTAAGTGTCCAGTGTATGTACTGTACATGATAAATCTACCCACCCACTGGCTTTTTTAATACAAATCCCCAAAGTACTGGCCAACAAAATTGAATAAGTCAAGCATAGCCCTCCAAGTTACCAAATGAAATAACTAGAGGGGAAAAAAAACAGCTATGAGAAGAACAAGAAATGCAGTGCTGCTTCTGGCCTGGCCAGGTTTCTTTAAAATGACAGTACTGTGTATCTGTATGACCACAGGCCTCCCCCACTCCCCTCCTCTGCAGTGAGGTCGATCGCTTTACATCTGCCTGTTCCATGACACCACCACACATTTTTCCGCGCATGTTTTCATCTGCATGTGTCTATGACAAATCAGAAATGTTCAGGAAACCTTGACAACAGCATATTCTGCCTTTTTATTCTGTTCAGTCGCAGTGTGCTGCTCTCTGGCAGCTACCCCAGACCGCCGGTGGTTGATGACAGTGTACACTGCGCGGTCGGACACTTGACTTCCATCAGCTGTGTTCCCCACATCAGGCTGCTGTTTCCCACTGGTCATGAGGGGCGGCTGAGATGGTGGTCTCTCTGCAGGACTTGGAGGGTGGATGACATTCCGAAAGGGGAAGTGGGTTTGCAGGTAAAGAGAGGAAGGAGAAGTGTCCTTGGGGAGGTCGGGTATCGTTTGATTGGACATCTCCTATGAAACCAAAACACCAGGCAAATATTACTACAGCCGATCAAGTACTCTTGCTGGACACCTTCATGACTCACATCTAGGGTAAAGGAATAGTTCAACATTTTTGGAAATTAATTCTCTTGCCAAGAGTAGAATGAAGATTGAAACCACTCTCATGTCTACAAGCTTAAATTTTAAATGATGCTAAAATAACAATACCATAACTTAGCTCTATGACTGGAAACAGAGGCTAACCTGGCTGTGTTCGAAGGTCACAAAAATCATGCCTAAAATGCCTTTCAGCACCTCCAAGGTTCACTAATTAACCCTTAAATACTCAGTCGTTTTTTCGTCATTCTTACATTCCTACAAACCTCAGGTCTAAAGCGACCCAGCAGTTAACACAGATTAAAACACTGCCCATTTTAAATCAAATTGCTTGGAAAACATCTTACTTAGGATAACAAGCACAAAATAAATATTTAAAAGTTGTTTTTACATTAATTGATAGAGTCCATGCAAACATACTTTTTATTCTGCGAAAGTGCCTTCTTAGATGCCCCTATGGCACTGTAGCCAAAAGATGATGACGTGCCCTCTAGGGTGCTCTTCAGGGGGCCTTTTCTGCGTGCTGGTGCCTCACAGCCACATCATATGATGGTTGCCCTTTTTATTTGTTTGGTCCCTGCCCCTAAAACATCCTGAGTCCATCACTGTTCATTGACTTATTTCATTGTAGCCTGTTAGATCTCAGGTTTATACTCTTCTATATTACACCTACCTAGACTACTGTAACCTATCACGGACTGGCACTCTTTAAAGCATTGATTAGCTTTTGGAAGTTGTTTTCCTCAAGTCACAGAGGCTGAGAGAGGAAGGTTTTCTATAAGTGCAATGTTTGTGAGATCTTCTGGCTTCCAAAGTTGAAGATTTGGCCAAGAAAAATACTTGGTTGAGGTGCTGGAGATAACTATAAAAGGTTCCCACAACAGTCTTAACATCTTCTCAGGAGGACTGCTACATGATCAGTATCTTGACTGCTGGCCCATTCACAGCTCATGTTTTCAGAACTAGCTTTGTTATTCGGTGAGCTAATAAAAATCACTGTGCCTGCATCCTCATAGCAACAGTAAGACAACAGTGCCACCATGAAGCCAGACAGGAAAACACAGTATCACCTGCTATAACTTGCATCACACCTCTGATCAACTTTTTTGAGAAACAATGCTTTTTCATAATTTTTGACATTTTCAGACCAGCAGATTGGTAAAAACAAGCAGTTTGAGGAATATCAGGGGGTTGAGTGCTTAATTGAATGAAATTAATGATTTAGACAAGCTGTAATAAAGTTCCAGGCTGCTAAAGACCTGAGGTATGCCTTAATCCATACTTAAACAAACGTGTAACAACTGGCTGCTTCATATTTACCGTACAGACATGAGGCTGGTATAAATCTTCTCATCTAACTTTCAGCAAAACAGTGACTCAGTTTGTTTCACAAAATCTCAAACCATTTCTTTGACTTCACATTACCTGTCCCTTGTTGTGGTTGAAGGTCAGTATTCCTGTGAATAAGACATAAAAGAAATGCTCCATTGTTAGATGGCAAGAGCCATAAAATGTTATCACAGTAATTCTGACTGTGAATTAATACTACATTTCTTACGTTTCCTGCCATGATAACTCAGGAGGGTAAACACTATCAGTGCGGTGACCACAAGAGCTATGCCAACACAGATGTAGAAGTAGGGCAGCCAGGACAAATCCTCATGAACAGCAACTTTGGGTGACTCATCTATAAAAGCAGAGGGACAAGATCAGTAGTCCAAGTCTTTCCCCATTAGAATTTAACAATACAACAAAAATTCCAACACAAAATCAACAAATATAGGTTCTTACCTGTACTATCGATTGAATTTTTAAGCCCCTGGTAGAAGTCTGTGGATTGATGGAAAGAATATAGAATTAACACTTGAAGTCATCTCAAATGAACATGTTGGCACTGATGGATAAAAATCTGCCTACCTGACACCGAGATGTTGATGGCGTGACTGATCACCTCATATTTGTATCCTTTTAAAGAACATACGTACAGGCCGGCGTCATGAATGGAAATCCGTTTGAAGGTCAAAAATGAGATCAGTTCATCTTTGACGCGTTTTTCATTCTGTTGTACATTATCTGTATGATTAATCCGTTCACATCTGTTTGCGTCGCTCAGTTTACACCAGGTGATGTTGAGTGATTTCCCACAGTCTTTGACAGGACACCTGACTGTCACACGTTGTTGTGGGGCTGCTGTCCATGTTGTGCCTCTCCGGACCATCAGCCCAACTTCACATGAGTCTAACAGAAAAAGAAGCTGTACATCAGTTGAAGAACTAATACAAGATAACAGAGAAAAGTGTCCCTCATTACTGTAGTAGGTTAAATACATCTACAAAATATTTGTTTAAATGCAGGAAATCTAGCTTTTTCAAGACTTTTTAAAAACTTTGCAATTTGTATAATTAAAGGTCCAATACGTAAAGTAGTTGATTGTTGAGTCTCAATCCCAACTCTTAAAATACTGACGCTTTAGGTTGATGGTTGGCCGACCTCCCAACCCAAAGCGCTGGTGGTGGCCCCAGGATGTTTGAGGCACAGGGGCAAAAAAATTACAAAGGGCTCAAGCTGTATGTGGTGGGGCACTAGGATGCAGAACGTCGTTATTCATTTATATTGAAATAGTTACAAGCCCTGGTTTAGACTTTTTATCATGTGATTATAACTACTGCACCTCTGTAATAAAACACATCAGAAACTATTAGCTATTTGAATGGAAGAGCACCCAGAGGGAACTTGATCATGCTTTATCTACCATCAGGGCATCCAAGAGGGCTCTTTTTGATGCGATCTCCATCTCTGGATGTCCTCTGTGCGAGTGTGCGTCAGTCAGTGATGAGTTGGTAATGAGACTCAACATAACATCTTACATTGGACCTAATATAATCTAACACTGCCACCCCATTTTCATAATTTTTCCCGTCTTGTTCCTATTGTGTATTTCTACTTCCCTCTAAGACACAAAGTTGTTCCCCCCTTATAACTTCCTATTTCTAATCCTACTATCTTCTCCAATCATACTTACAATTACACCCAATAGTTATTATATTAATAAATATATACTAAATAATTAAACCGTGATAAAGGGCCCATAATCTAAAATGTTACTGTTTTCACTTGTTGAATTTAAAATCTATTTAAAATGTTCCCTTATGCTTATATTTTGGAGTAAACATTGTAACTGATTGTACCTACATGTAGACTATAGCACTACCCACTCAGCTCATGTCAATTCTTAAATGTTTTATTCCTTATTACACAAATTGTAGTGTAAATTTGGGCTGTTGCGGTATCATATTTTCACTGCACAATCATCTTAGCCTTTAGAATTCATCTTCAACTTCGGTTACTGTTTGTTTTGTCTCTTTTTTGGGAAATAAGTTACACTTAAAATAACAACAAGTGTAAGGAGTTGGAGAGAGTGAAAGTCTGTAACCACATAACTGTCACTCTACAAAAGTGTACAAACGTTACACTTAATTTTTCTGTTTTATGGCAGGTGTTTTATGTTTTACAGCCTTCAAGGTGCGTAACCGCCACCTATGACAAGGCGAGACCAGAAAGACGCGGACATAACTTAAGAGGCAATGTCTTATTTCCACGTTGCTGTCATGTAAGTATTATTGACACAATATCAAAATCTAATTCTAAATATCACGATTGTCGTTGACATCGGTATATTGTAACATCCCTAGTATTATACATACAGTGTGCCATGTCGTGTTGAATTTATGAGCTCGCCACAGAAGTCTTTATACAATATAATGACCAATAAACCTCAGTACAGATTATTTGTGAGTAATAAAGATGTCACTACTTCATTGATGTGATGATATGGCAGGACTCGTCTGTGTTCTTCTCTGACATCGTTTGGATCTGACAGTGTGTCCCAGAACTATATATATGTACATACTCTGTATGTTATAATAAATGATAACATGGACATGAACAGTCATTGTAATATTAACCTGTTTTAACCATTTTTCCTGTCTTGTAATTCTTTTTTTTTTTGTTCTTCCTAACCTCTTGTCTCCTTCTTACTAAAAGACTCCCATCTATTCAAAATGTTCCCTCATGCTCCCTTGAAAGTCACTAAACGAAATAAAAGTGTTCCGCTCACCTTGACCTCCTCCATACACACAGACGAATGTGACACAGTAGCATATCAGCAGATAGGCGTGTGGCAGTTTGTCCATTAGGCTTGACATCTTCCTCACCTGAGACCTTACAGATCGTCTGAAACTGGAGCTGCTGCAGGGGCTTATTTCACTTGTGTTCACAAGTTAACCACTTCCTGACCTCCCACGAACAACCGAAGACCACCTTTCACATGTGTGCATTTCGGTACGTCATTGAAAAACAGTTGAAAAATGTGCACACGTGTGAAAAGTGCTTCTTGTGTGCTAGCTTTGTGAATTCTCCAATACACCCTCACAGAAACACTCTTTCACACAGATTCAGGTCGTCCTCTATATGGAATCTGAGACACACCGTTCTAAAGGTTACTGAGTGGGTGCCCAGCAGGAAGTTGTGACATCCTGGCGTCAAAGTCAGACTGAAGCCACGAGTGTACATCATTCCACTGAGAGACGAAATGGAAATTAAATCCATTTTAACAGAAAAAGTATTACCATGGAAGCCAGGTTAGCCACAAAAGCCTTTGCATACTTATGAGCTGCTACCATTATTCAGCAGTGAGCACCAGAGGCCACTTGAATGTTCCCATCACTTTTATTAAATAATATGACGCTTGCTTGCTCCCCTTATCCAATCTGTGCAAATCTCTACAGCTGCTGCAGGGGCAGAAAAAAAACAAAAGTCTGCCAGAGTGCAATCACAAGTTAGGGTTAGGGTTTTCTTCACGGGTGGGGAACGTGTATTCACACCACACATGTGGTGCATTGATGCCATTCATAGCAATTCATTGCTTTAATTTTTTGTTTGTTTCTATGCAGCCAGTAGAGGAGGTAAGATGACACTTCCTTTTCTGCAGCCAACAGGGGGCACGTTCATGCTCAGTGGTTTATGAATCACCCAGACTTGTCCAACAGCACCCTCCAGTGTATAATGTTAGGCTACATATGAAAAGATGGTTTGCGTTATTGAATATTCTGGACAATTTACTTACTTTACTTATTTCAAACATCTGATATTTGACAGCTGAACTTCCAGAGGACCCTTTTAGACAGATGTCACTGCTTCGTGCTTATGAAAGAAGTGTCTCTGAATGATCATAGCACCCATAAAGCTCTGTGTGTGCTCTTGACAAAGGCAGCTTGTAAACTAAAACTGGACTTTCCTCTGAACGTGAAAAAAGATCCGCCACTTCCTCATATTCCTCATCAAGAAAATTTGCACAATCATGCAAATGCAACAGTAGAGCAACAAGAGCAGACATCACAGCTCAGGGTCGGCTCACCTCACCTGCTGACTCCACCGACAGTTTTTATTTGGGACCATTTCTCACCGTAAAAACTGTTAGACCATGTTGCATTGATCATTGCTTTTATGTAGTCGAGGTTTTTCCCCCTACAATATCAGTGCATGCATTTGTGTGGGTGTGTGTGTGGGGGTGTGTGGGGGTGTGTGTGTGTGTTGTGAAAAACCACCATGCACAGGAAATAAACACACAAACAGAACATTGTATGCTCCCCCTCCCTCTCTCCTCTCTCTCTCTCTCTCTCTCTCTCTCTCTCTCTCTCTCTCTCTCTCTCTCTCTCTCTCTGTCATCTCTCTCTCTCTCTCTTTACTGTGGCCTGTGAGCACAGTAGAGAGATCAGTGAGATCAGCGTCTACCACAGTCCTTCCTTACCAACCCGGCACTGGTACCTGCCGCCCGCAGACAAATTCAGTGCAGACACACAGATTCTGTGGGAACATCATGGGAAACTGCACCTCAAGGTGAGTGATCATCCTTAAAACAACGATTAGAGGACACTCTCCAATGCCACAAAGCAAATTTTTCAGCATGTGGTACTTGCATTTGAGAGCTTTCCCGAAACTGCTGCGTTTATTATGTTTGAATTAGAAGAAAATGTGGGTGAGAACATTTTTTAAAAAAGAATAAAAGAAACACGAGCGAGCTGGAAACACTTTACACTTAGTAACAAGAAACATTATTGCATTCCGGCCCTGTTGCAAGATTCTTCTTCTGCATTCGCCTCAGCAAGGAAATAGTGGTCGCTGGCTAAGAATAGACCGTTTTCTGTTATCAACAGGTCAAACACTAAGCATTAATGTGAGCAGCTTTTATTTTCAGAACAGTATGTTTTTGTGACAACGTGACGTTGGGAGCATGCAAAGTTCTACCTCCCATGTCACAGACATAGACAGTTGGACATGGACAGATGTGGGTTGTAAGGCATATGTAAAGTGTTTCCTGTTGCACCACAGTCTGTCATCTGTTAAGCTGTCAAGGAAACACTGCTGTGGGCTAAAACGTAAACCTCTCTAAAGCCGTTACAGATTTTATCTACTGATGTGTTATAGTGTTTTATGACGCAAACAACATCAGAATTTTCAAACTTTGTTACTGCTTTGTACGAGGGGTGATTGACAAGTTCATGGCCTAAGGTAGAAGGAGATGACTTACACAGCTCTAATCTTTGAGTGATTATGAAGTTTGAAGTTAAAGGGCATCTATGTGATATTTTCTAGCAATTTACATGTATTAATCACTTTTGTATTGGCCTTCTGTCAATGGACTGTAACCTGACGTGAAGTGCAGACATTCTCCATCTCTCTCATTGAGCCTGCCGATCCTCCCGGTAGCTGCTATGTCTGCCAATTACTGCTGCCTTTTTCGTGCACAGAGGAAGGGGGGTACCGCTAACTGCAAAACAGATATGGAGTTAGTTAAAACAGCGACAACACTTACAGCAGCTTTAAGTTGTTTTATGCTGCTGGACTGTGGATTTCTCTACCTTCGTTCAAAAATAGAGCCCGCCAACATAATCACACGACTGGGCCCTTTAATAACTTTTTTGGTGGCTATGTTTCCAGTTCTTGAAAGTTGCAAGTCCACAGCGGCGATGACTGCCACCGAGGAAATGCAGATTTAAACTTGTCCAACATCCGTATCACTATCTTGTGGCAAAGTTGTGTTTGCTCCGGTTGGGTTTAGGCACAAAAACCACATGGTTAAGGTTTGGAAAATAGTATGTTTTAATTGCCACAAACATGGCTCATCCCCTTCCCTCGCCTCTTGACATGAAAGTTAGGTCACACATGTTAAATATAAATGTGATATGCCAGCTTTTGGTTAACCCTAACCCTAACCTTACCGATGACATGTACAAATGTGAGCATACCTGTGATTTGCAGAAACGTTAAGTTCCAACATTTTATCCTGGGGACTGGAATGAATTTCCTGGTTTGACACCCCCAGACTTTTTACCTCTTCCCCAACATGAAGAAGGAGCTCGGTGATTGTGATTTTGACAGTCATGATGGTGTTATCACTGCTGTGGAGCATTTTGTGGTGGTCTAGGACGTCTGCAAAAAAGAAATTATGTAGGATGGGACTATGTTTAAACATAAATGTGCTATGTTTTCTGCAACTAACTCCTTCAACCATAGGCCATGAACTTGTCCGTCACCTTTCGTAGATCTGAATGTCTGTGTCATTATTTTGGTCTCATCATGTGAATTGGTTCCACTTTAGGACAAAGAAGAAAAGTAAAGGTAAAACCACATTTTTTGTAGTTTTTATAGTGGTCACAAAGAAAAGTTTATGAAAATGTATACAGTTTAGCAATGATTAACACAATATGTATACATACACTGTCTCTTTTAGGGAATTCTGGCCCAGATGATAAGAGCGGCACAGATAGCAAGGTAAACCTGCACACAAAAAAGCTGAGTCTATTTTTGTTGAGCATGAATCTTATCAGTTCGAGCTGGGTGTGTTTCTGTGCTTTTATGACAGCCCTGTCAGAGGTGCTGCCTCGTTAGATTTGCATACTGGCTGAACAGTAGTGTGAGGCTTGTGGTTAAAGAAACTGTGTGAAGGTTAATTTCACTTTTCACACCACAGAAGTGCCTGTTTCAGTGGCACTGTATGAAAAAGTTGGAATTACCATCTCACTCTGTGAATTATGTCATGACAGCCTCCGGAGGATGTAACATATGCCTCGATCGACCACACCTCTGTCAAGAGCTCGAGAAGACCCAGAGCTACCACGGATGATGATTGTGACTATGCTACGGTCAATGTCCCAGCAGCGCTTCAACCGGAGTCTGAGTGCTCATCTAAAGAAGAATGTGAAGACGATTATGTACTGATGGGGTAACCAGAAACAAGAGGACAATTTCACTCAGGCTGGAGATGCCGATCTAGAAGTAAATTTTGTGTCTAGTGTTTTTTTGTCTTGGCATCTAAGAACTTGCTCCCAGTCGAACTGCTAATCAAGTTTTCATTGTCAATGAAAAAACTGTCAAAAAAACCAAACCCATCCACAGTCTCGAACAGCTGGTCGTGGAAACGCCAAGCCCCGTGAAGTTTCTCTCTGAATTTGAAGAGGAGTGGTGTTCATTTGTCAAGAAGACAAACCCACATCTCATCTGACCTTCTTACAGAGGAAGCCCAACCTCAAGAGAAGAATCTGCAGCTCTTTAGTCTGATAAGCCTGGATTCCTGAGACATCATGACATCAGCACGTTATCTGGAATCAATACGCTTCCGAAAGTGAATTCAAAATATCCGTCATCTTCAAGTGAACTTCTTCAAAAAATAGCAACGTTTCCCAAAGCTTCTGACCTGTACCGTACAAGTTACACCATGAGCTGAATGACAGAATTTTAATATCACTATGTGTTTGCAATTTTACGCGATCAGTCAAAAAAATTCTGATTGGACATATTTTTGTTCGCAGTCAACATCATGGTTGTACTTGGTTTGTGTAAATACTAAAACTTGATTTTAGCACAATATTTGCACTGTGAACCAAATTCATACTGAAAGTCCAAGAAGGTTTTTAGCGACAAAAAAAAAGGACATTCAAAGCACAGTATGCTGACTATACCGTTGACTTCTGAGTGTGCTGTTGAAGGATGACAGTCTCTCACAACAGAAAGGCGCAAAGCAGTGGCATACTCAGGATGTTCGAGGGGCAGGAGCAAAAAAAGTAAAAAGGGCACCGGTTGAATGTGGTGGACAGAAAGTCTTGATTACAGGGAACTTCACCACATTTTGTCCACCGGAAGGGCACCTAAGAGAGCACTTTATCAGGTTTTATCTATGATAGGGGCATCCAAGAAGGCACTTTTGCAGCATTTTAAAACATGGGGCACCGGGGGGGATTTCAGCTGAACTAAAAAAAGCATTTTAATGAATTGTGTGTGGTTGTGAAACTGTTCCAAATATGTATAAAGTCATGAGTAAAGTTATACATACATACTGAATAATAAGTATGTATAAGTATGAATCATTTGGACACATCTTTGGTGTTTGGGCTTGAAGAATTCTATTCTTGCCACTCAGGCAAGAAGTTATATCCATTTTGAAAAATTCCTCAGCAATGTCTCCAAAAGATTGAACCCAGTAGCTTCTGATAAATTACCGTTAGTTACAACTTGACCTGACTGACCAAGAGACTTAAAGTCACTATGTGTCGATGTTTCAAATGATTTTGATGACATACATACATACAAACGCAAAAATGTCTTCAAACTTGGTGCATTCAGTGTGTCACTTTCAGTGTAACAGCTCTGTTACCCTGTAAACGGAAAGTGACTTTTAAGTCAGGTTGGCTTATGTGAGAACAACTGCTGTCACTCTATGATTGACTGATGATTCTCTACTGCCGATGAAAGTTTGATCTTTATCTGATGTCTGTTGAAACAGAGCCAAAGCTTTGCTGCACCTTAAACTGAAGTTTTAGTTGTTGAAGTTTAACCCAACCAGCCTTTACTAACGTTCACATTCTCAATATCCAATCCATGATGGAAGAATTTCATGTTTATATCACCGTGTCCACAAAACAAACCTTAATCTGCATTTCAGGGCTTGTGCTCATCTTGCAGTGCTCCTGAGAATTGCTGCGTGGCTGCACACCAACCAGATATACTAACAATAGATACTTAAGACTTGAGAATTTACATGTTTTTATGTTTCGTATGTGTCTGCAGAATGCTAATTTGTTATCAATGCCTGTATCTATACAGAACTATTTATATGTGTGACTTGTGCGTATGAAATGGGGGAGAAGTGTGATTTCCTGTCGGGTTTCCGTTGTTTCATTGTGGGTTTATTGGTATCTTTATTGATTAAAAGTTTACAGAGTACCACTTTTGTTCACTATTCTGTTGTATTTCTATATAACTGGGTACAACACAACTGATGTCATAATGCCTTTGTCTGAAGGTCAAACAGAGAGCAAGTCATGTTACTGTGTTCACAGTAGAGAGGCCAGTGGTGGAATGTAACTCTAGCACTGTTTTTGAGTTACTTTTATTTTCATTATTACTATTACTAATGATCATTACTATTATATATAATTAGTACAATATTATTTATATTGTCATTATTACATGTTATTACTAGTTATTTTACCATTTTAACATAAAAAACCACCAAGAGCTTAAAAATAGTGTTTTGTTTCAAAGTAAACTACACACTTGTAGGGCTGAAATGATTGGTTTCATTGATTGATTTGTCAATTAAAGGTGCAGTATGTAAGGATTTTAGATTAAAACATTCACAAATTTACAATATGATCAACATAATTTGTGGACATTATGTCAAAGATATCTGTTTTCTGTGCAGGGACATCCAGTGAAGTTCACATGCTAACCAGTGAGCCCAGGCCCGTGTCTTGTGACAGAACTCAAGAGGCAATAGTCCAATATAGCTCAGGTACCCCCTCATATGGTATTTTCAACTGGCAGATGTGTGCAAACAGTAATTTTGCTATATACCACAAGCTCTCTTAGCTTTTTAATCTAATTAATAAACTGAATAATCATCAAATACTTACTCAATACTCACTAAATACTTATATAAAATTTAAATATATAATATATAAAAACCTCATGAAAGGAATTTTTATTACACACTGTTTTGACTTAAACAGCTGGCCAATTCTTACATGTTTCACCTTTAAAATTATTGATAGAATTAAACAGGGAAACCAGCATACAGTATGTTCACATTTGTTCAACTGGAAACATAAAATGTGTTTGCATGAAAAATAACTCAAACAAGTATTTAATAGGTTCCAGTTAAGTTTCTGTCTAATTATAATCATATAAACTTGATCGTCTACTATTTTATGTTTCCACTCTAATGTGAAGATTTACTGATATTTAAAATTAGTTTAAACATTTTTTATTGTATCTGTCAATTCTTTTGAGGTTTAGACTGTTTGGAAGAAACAAACACTGGGAAGATGTCCCTTTGGACCCTGTTTTATTATGACTGTATTTTTTTACCGTATTCAGAATCTCTATAAACCAAACACTCAAACAAGAGAAAATATTCAGCACATTAGTACATAAGGAACTCATCAGTCAACCCGGTCACTGGAATGACTGCAAACCACCGATATGTTGTAACTTTACGCTAGTTCAAGTTCAAATGTCAATTTTTCTTTGTGACAATGCTGTGCTTATGGTCTGGTTAGGTTTAGCCACAAAAATCACTTAGTTAGGATTAGGAAAAGATCATGTTTTGTCCTTCCCGGTTATGGCGCCGCAATCATGGCTGAAAAAAAAAACGTCTCATTGTCTCATCCTCCTGCTGACATGACAGTCAGCTCATACACATGTAATATGAGCCTGATGTGAGACGTATTGTAGAGATGTTGATATGATACACATGAAACAAATACATTTATCACAATGACAACATTTTATGGACAGTCATTAGTTGCATACTGATACAAAGTAGTTCAGACTGAGCTCCATCTCATCAGCTGCAACTGTGAAACACTGCTTTAACATTAATGCATGACTAAAGACAATCTAAAGAGATAAAAGAATAGTCATACAAGACATTTTTTGCTTCAAGCACTTTTACTTTAAATACTGCTTATATTCACAGACATTTACTTGAGTGACATTTTCAAAGCAGATGTGTAACAGAGTAATTCTACAGTCTGGTTACAGTATTTTCACTCAAGTAAAGAATCTAAATACTTCCTCCACCACTGTGCAAAACTAAAAGAGTTCAAATGTGCCATGTTTTGTGGACAGAAATACATCTGTGCGGTTTCCTTTTTTCAGTTCAACTAAATAATAAGTGTGACAGTCAAGCAAATTATAGCAGCGGCAGCCTACAGTTGAACAGCAGCAATCTAACAAGTCTCCAGACTCTGTCTTTCAGGGACCGTGGATACAACTCAGCATCATGAAGGAATTACTACAGCAAGCAAAACTAGTTTCAATCTGCAACCTGGTAGGAACACCTGACTATTGTCTATTCAGCAGTTCAAGATTTAAGCTTGAATTATTTGCATTATTCAGAGATCTTCGCATGATGCAGTGCATGATCATGATGGTGGACGCTGTTCTGCTGTCCACCAGTAGATGGCAGAGAGATCCCTTGGGAGAGAGAAACAGAGAGGTGACATGAACAAAACTTAGCAGTAGCAGTACAACAGGCAGAGCGTTGAACTGCAGAGCTACAGAAAGATTTCTCACCGGTGCAGATGCAGCTGGTGAGGTGTCAAACTGCTGACATCGCCTGGCAGAAGGTGGAAACACAAACCAGCTCAGACAAGAAACTTGCAAGTGTCATTTTAGTCACTCATTTTTCAGCAAATAAAAATTCTCACCTCAACATTATTTTCGCTTGTACAGAAGTAAAAATCCTGCCAAAATCACAAGGATTGATACAATAATTACGATACGTGGCCAAGAAACATTATCTGCAATGAGAGAGTGAAGATTAATGATTTGTTAATAATCTGCTGGACAACAAGTAACTGTTTATCCCAAAAAACACAGAGTTTATAGCCTTTCTCTTGTACTATGATCTCTGAAAGGTCTGACCTTTTGTGAGTTTTAGTGCCAATTTCTGCTCCTCTCTCCAGTACGGGTGGCTGATAACACAGCTCAGGTTCTCTGTGTCCACTCCTTCTGAGATCTCCAGACGACTCTCTACTGTAAAAAATCCATCTGGGTCAGATGATGGTTTCACAGCCGATAAGTTTCCCGCGTGGCTCCAGAAGATGTTGGCAGCAGGTTTTCCTCTTTCAGCTTTGCACACTGCCACCATCTTTTTGCCCTCTTGCTCAAACCAGGCTGATGTTTTGGGAGGAACTGAGCCAGGGAGGATGAAACAGAGAAATGACATTGTTTTCCCTTTAACAGAGTTTCACTCTCACTCTCATCTCTTATACTCAGAGGAGATTTGCGAGATCGGTGCACTATGCCAAAGATCAGGGACATTGTGTTTTGAGAGCTCGGAGCAACAGAAAATAAATGACATTATCCCCCACTTTGTAGTGGAAGGAACAGGTTCAGGAGTAGATATTTCAAGATCTTGGCAAGTAAAACATAAAACTACCTGCGCTAACGAATGAAAAGTAAGGAAAGGTCAGCAGAATTTGTGTGATTTGGGTGAAGTGGACATTTAAGAAGTGAACCTTATTTTACTTCATGCTTTCTAAAAAAAATCATCTATCCTTGTGAGGAGGAAAGTCCTACCTGTGATGGCCACGTTGATCTCATATCGCTCGCTTCCTCCTTTGTAAACCGACTCACATTCGTAGACCCCTTCGTCGCCATTTGCGAAGTTTGGGATGTGCAGGTATGACTGAGAGCTGGATGTATTTCTGAGTGATTTGCCATCATTGCATGTGTCTACTCTTCGGCCTCCGTCATCTAAGGATATCTTACATTCATTTCTATATTTCAACTGTATTGTCCAGACAACATATAGTGTCTCATCCAACGTCTTATTGCTGCACGTCAAGTTAACATCGCTCCATTTGTTGAAGGCTGAATGTATGACAACTGAAAAAAAGGACAGAATATTATAAATATATTTTAGGTTGCAGTGTACGTGTCCTGATGAACACAAACACATGTAAAAGAGAGATTCAGTTCTTCGTTGGACATGGACAAGTGAGGAAAATAAAACAAACTATGAATAGCATGTCACACTGATACAACTTTTGTTATGAAGCATGGCACAGGATACAAACACAGTTGTATCATATAGTCGCTTTAAGTTTATTACTGACCATAACATATCAAAATTCATAAATATGTTAAGTAAGATTTGTCCTAGGAAGTTATTCATTTAGATAAATAGGTGATGAGTCTAAGATGATGATCTAATCTTATTTGAAATAAACTAAACCCTCAACTAATCCAAAGCAAACTAATTTTCTTCAAAATGGAAACACATTTGGTATTGTCCATTAATAGTTTATAATTACAATCCTAAACTGACTAAAGATTAAGATCAAACATTTCTTCTGCAAAAGCAACTTGTTTCAAAGCATTTATTTTAATATCCTAAATGTTGTTTTTTAACTAAAACAGTGTTGGAAATAGTGATTAATAGGAGAGATGGAAATGTACATTCATATTTACAACTCCAGGTGCCCTCACTGCTTTCATTTCATATTCTAATCCTTGTGCAAAGTAGCCAGAGAGAAAAGGAGGGAAATGAGTTTACCGTCACCACCAATAGAAGAATCGTTAACGTTCACAGAGATGGAATGGTTAGTTCCTGTTTGAGATGGAGGTGGATGTAAGGAAAGAAAAGGTTAATAAAACACACTTAAGTGTCCAAATGACATAGCAACAATCAAAGTGGTTTGTGTGCTATTTCTTATTTAAGGATGCACAGCCAAGGAGCATGATCTGCAGTGACGGCTAAGGGTTCATTCATAATGTGCTGATCTGCACACACAATGCACATTCCATCTGTAAACAAAGCTATAATCACCACTATATGATAGACCTCCTCAATACCAAACAGTTACACTGTTATTTATGGGCTGAAAGTTAATGACTCCAACTTAGTAAAACTGTTCCCTCACGCTCTCTTGAGAGTCATATAACAAGATCAAAGGGACATGATAAACCATTATATCAGCCTGTTTTAACCATTTTCCCTGCCTTGTAATTCATTTGTTTTATCGAACCTCTAACCTAACGTACATGAGAAGTACCCAATACTTATCCATTTATAACCCATGTATATTTAATAATTACACTGTAGTTTTCAAGTCGTAATCTAAAGTGTTGCTGTTCCCGCTTAAATGAATGACTTAAACCTATTCAAAATGTTCAATCTCACAAAAGTCATTAGATAAAAGATTGTTATGTCTTACCAGGTCCCAGTCCATAGATGCTGACAAATGTGAAACAGTAACACATCAGTAGATAGGCATGTGGCAGTCTGTCCATTAGGCTCGGCATGTTCATCTCCTGAGATCTTAGATATCATCTCAAACTGCAGCTACTGCAGAGGCACATTTTACTTGAGACAAGTTTACCACATCCTGACCTCTTACGGAAATCCGAAGACCATCCTGCACATGTCTGATGTTCAGTGTGTCAATATTAAAATAGTTAACAAAATAATAAATAAAATAATAACGAAAGCAGCATATTGTGTATTATCTTTGCAGTTTAATACTGTATACATCCTTACAGACATATTTCTTTACACAGTCATCCTCAATACAAAGTCTGAGACACATACTTCTAAAGGTTATTAAGTGGGCTTGTCACTTCAGTGGACTGGGAATCCCCTTGTAAGCAACCCAGCAGGAAGTCATGCAGATCAGTTTGTTTTATATATTTACATTTTCTCTTTGAGGGAATCCTGCTCCAGATGATAAAAGCAGCACAGTAAGTAAGGTTAACCTGCCCGCATCAATGCCGAGTCTATTATTGTCCAGCATAAATCTTCATAGTTATCAGTGTTTCTGTGCTTTTATGACAGCCCTGTCAGAGGTGCTGCCGCGTCAGATTTGCATACTGGGTGAACATTAGTGTGAGGCTTGTTGAAAAGAAAAAACTGTGCTGCTGTTTACCACAGGAAGTCATAACCACGTACCACATACAAAAACATGCTTGTTGAAGTAGCACGGTATTAAAACGTAGAAGGAATTGAGGAATTACCATCTCACTCTGTGTATTGTCTCATGACAGCCTCAGGAGGGATTTAACGTATGCCTTTTTTGGAGCACGATACAGCCAAATAATCACAAAGAATACAGGTTACTAAATCCCAGTTCCATAATCATTACTGAACTCTATGGGCAATAGACCTAACTCACACGGCAGCCATTTCCCTCCAACATCACGCTCAGCCCAGGAAACTTGAATGCTGCGATAATAAAATGCTGCTGTGTTCCAGGTTCCAGGTTAGGTAAAAGTAGGTAATTGGATAAATTGTTGTCATTTCACAGCTTCCCAATTGATCGTGATTGATAGTGAGAATCCGGGGGCACATTCGACCTTATTTCAAGATAAAACAACATTTTTGATAACCCATTAGCTGATGTTAGCATGACGTCAGCAACGTCCTAGCTAACATTGCCATTTGATTACATCCTGTCTGTTTCACTTCCAGATTTAGACGTATGTCTCCAAGATGTGTGTTAATATTTCTGAATCAATTCACACCTTTGTTCATCGTATAACATCAAAACAGTATTGTATCAAACAGTAACGTTAGCTAGAATCCGGCTGAATGGGTTTGCTGTTGACGAATGGAAGCTAAGTTATCAATTGTTGTTTTACCTTGATAAAAATGGTCTAATGTCCCTCAAGATTAAACTTTACAGTTGCTAATCAATCAGGAAACAGTGAAATGATAACAGTTTGTCAGATTTTGCAACCTAGAATACAGCAATATGACATTTAAGCTTCCTACCCAGAGGATGACGTCAGAGGAAAATGGCCGCCATGCGTATATGGTCTATAGCTCACGACAAATGTATTCACCCATGAAAATTTCCATGTGCATAGTCCGACTACGTGTCTCAAAGCATATAATGCAGCGTAACTGTCTGCCATCTGACAGCCTCTTCAGCAAGCGGTGTAGGAGCAGCCAGGTCCGCAGATAGAGGGCTCCTGCACTTTACAAGTGGTGTAGGGATGGCATATTTCAGTAAGCTAACCCGGTTCACTCCACAAAAAGTCTATGGGATTTTTGAATTGGATTACGGCTTAAAATAAACTCTGTGATAAACACAAGTTTATGATACTTGGATGTTTTGTTCAGCAAGATAATCTTCACAGATGAACACCACTTTTGTGATATTTGGCTCCCAAATATCACAAAAGTATAAAGCTACAGATTACATTGCCTTCGCACGACTTAAACGTCACCACATCTAAGCATCTAAATACACAACAAAAAATAATTACTATACAAGTTTTCTATAAACTGATCAATATACAAGTTGTAACATTAGAGTTAAAATAGTTTGTAACTAAAGTCAGCCTGCAAAGACGGACCAGTGCTCTGTGTTCAGAGTGATGGTGTTTGACGATGTATTCTAGGTCATAGAATAAAATGTGTAAACATCTCAAGCCTGTGGTGACCACAGACCTTATTTCAGTCATTTAACCGTAAACCCACAAACCCACAGTGAATTAGCACCTGGAACTGGGTGGGCCTAACCCAGCTGGGCTCAAAAACATACATCACACGTCCTGCACACCCCACTTACCAGATGATCACAGAGCACAGGGAAAATGCAAAAGTGAAAAATGTCCTAGACCTCTGGACCTCTGGACACTCACCAGGCCTGAGTCGTACCAGCAAGTGCAGACCACGAAAAGGAGCCAGTCTTGTCCAAGAGGTAGAAACGTATAAACAAACAGGGTCTATACCATAACACTGCCCTATATATGTTGTCGACACTCACCCCACTAAACAAGGCTTTTGACAGTGCCACGCTGTCACATACGCTGCATGAAGAGCACATTATCTGGAATGGGAGGAGTTGAAGGAAGCTTTACTTCATTGACTTGAAGAATATTGCCAATCACAATAATAATCAATTTTATCAGTGAAAACGTTTGAAGAAACTGGTGGCAATAATCCCTTTGTCTGAAGGTCATTCTTCTGTGAGATTTTTTGAAACATTTCAGAGAAGAAATCATGTTCATATGTTCACCATAAACAAATGACTGTAAAAGAGTTCAAGTGTAAAAACAAAATAATCAGTGTGAGGAGTGGGCAACTTATAGCTGCTACAGCCTACGATGTAGAAGCAGAAATCAAATAGAAAGTCTCGACACTGTCTTTAGGCGACCAGTATGAACAGGAGGAATTATTACAGCAAGCAAAACCAATTTTGAATTACAAACTGGTTTGTGCACATGGCTTTTCTAGTATTATTCATCTTAACCAGACTGTGAAACAGCTCATGATCATGATGGTGGACTATTTCTGGATCTCCACCAGAAGGTGGCAGAACAGACCCTCTTTCCAGTTTCCATTCCTGTCTCCACAATGAGTTCCAGAAATGGGTTTACAGTCATTATGAGGACCGCTGAATGAATGAAACAAATTCTGAATGAATCCAAACTCCAGTGCTGATGATTCTGAAACGGGTGACAGAAACTGAATGTTCAGCCAAGTATCGATTAGCTTTCTGCTGCGAACAACACACAGTGAGAAACAACCAACCCCTTTCAACGTTTGTGTCACACTATTGTAACCTCTGATACGTGATTCATTATGTTGTACGATATGTGATCAAATAAAGATTCTTCTTCTTCTTCTTCTTCTTCTTCTTCTTCTTCTTCTTCTTCTTCTTCTTCTTCTTCTTCTTCTTCTTCTTCTTCTTCTTCTTCCATTGTCAGCCTTGGGAAATTAGATGCAATCATGTCATCTTTAATTTTTGTAGGGCTCAGCTATAATGAAATCAACGTGCTCAGATGTATTTCTAATACACAAAATGACATAATTATACTTTAAGACATAACATGAAAACTTCACATAATTCTTTCTATATTATCTTGGGACAACTTTGTCATTTAATTACACCTGTGTTTTCTTTGCTTGGCACTGTTAATGGTTTGAAGGCAGCAAGAATTAATAAAAGGAGCCCTATGTAGTTTTCAGGAAGAGATTTTCATCAGAAGAGAAAGCTTAAACAAGCTAAATAAACAAACTTTGTTTTTCAAATTAATAAACAAACTGACCTGAAAGGACAACACAACTTCATGCTGTTTTACTTTGTTTATATTTGGCGGACCCTGCCACCTTTCTTGCTTTATACAGTTTCATTTCATATCCCCATTATCACTTTCTTCAGAAATGTGCTCACACTCATTGCGAGAGTCGCTGAGGGAGCCAAATTCCGTTACTCCAGCGCTGATGATTATTCTTCAAGCGAGTATCGGTTAGCTTTCTGTTGTGGATGACACACATTGAGAAACAACCAACTATTGTAACACATCATCAGCATCGGAGAATTCAATTCAACAGAGTTATTTTTAGTTATGTAGGGGCTTAGCTATGATGAGATTAATGTGCTCAGACAATATTTTAACACACAAGATGACATAATTACACTGTAAGACATAACAAGAATACTTCACATAATTTTGTCCATTTATTTGTCCTTAATATCTTTATTTTTACTGGGTCAACTGCAGCAAGAATCGTTCATCTCTTTACAGTTAATATATAAATAGAATAATCATCATCATCATCATCATCATCATATAATTGCAGTCTGACAACATCAAAAGTCTTTAGTTCTGCATTCTCAGTGTGCAGCATCCGACTGAAGAAGGTATTCATTGCATATGTTGTTATTATTAATGTTCTCCATTAAACGCCCACACAGAGCAGTGGGATGCATGTGTGGTGCACAGGAGCCGGTGTGTGACATCAGGTACATCCCCTGTTCCATCAGTCAAAACGCTAGGGCAGAATTAAACAGAGAGGCTTCCCTCTCTGATCGGAAGTCTTTCATCTCACTCTCATATCTCTTTACTATTTCATCTCTTCTCAGTTTCACAGCCTCCAGTTTCTCACAAAAAGCCATGTGCGCGCGAGTGTGTGAGAGCGATGCATGTGCAAGATATTATGTGAACAAATCTGCAGACGAGTTATAGATAGAGTTGACACGTTGAACATAGCTGGCGTAGGGCTCCACTTCCTCTACATCCTCTGCCTGAAAAAAAAAATGAGAGGTGTCATGAACAAAAGTTGTGTGAAACACAGAACTATAATCTGCAGTTACAGCGGGATTACACACCGGTGCAGTTTTAGATGGTGAGCTGTCGGACTTCTGGCATCTCCTGGTAGAAGGGACGATAGACAAAGTAGCTCGATGAGCCAACACAAAAGCTTGCAAGGAGTCATTTTAGTGATTCATTTTCATTCTTACCTCAATATCATTAGTTTCTTTTGTGCAAAAAATACAACTGCTGCCAAAAACACAAGTCCCGCAACAGCAGGGATGTACAGCCAAGGAACATCTGCAGTGAGAGAGTAAAGGTTTTATAACAACCTGCTGGTCTTTAATAATGTACATCCCATCTATTTACAGAAATGTAAATTAGCTTTCTCATGTGCAATCCATTCTGAAAGAGTCTGACCTTTTGTGACTTTTAGTGCCAAAATCTGCTCCTCTCTCCAGTACGGGTGGCTGATAACACAGCTCAGGTTCTCTGTGTCCACTCCTTCTGAGATCTCCAGACGACTCTCTACTGTAAAAAATCCCTCTGGGTCAGATGATGGTTTCACAGCCGATAAGTTTCCCGCGTGGCTCCAGAAGATGTTGGCAGCAGGTTTTCCTCTTTCAGCTTTGCACACTGCCACCATCTTTTTGCCCTCTTGCTCAAACCAGGCTGATGTTTTGGGAGGAACTGAGCCAGGGAGGACGAAACAGAGAAATTAGACTAGCTGAATTCTTCGGCTTGCTGCTTTAAACGTTCAACCAGATCATGAAAAAAATGTGCTTGCCTAAGTTTGGCTTCAACACACTTAGACTGAGTATAAAATAGTTCCATATGAAAACTGTTGACAGTTGCAGACTGGTACATTATCCAGAATAACAGGGACGTTGTGTCTTGAAGGTTTAATGCAACAGAAAACAGAAAATGTATCTTCAGAAAGAGAAAGTCTCGAGTGCTCAGGAAGTTCAAACAAATTGAGATGAAGGTGCTCTTTGGTAGTTTTGGGGAAGAAATTGTAATCAGAGGAGAGAGAACTAAATTGAATTTAGACTGAATAAACTGAATAAACATTCGACCTTAAAGGACAACACAATTTCAAATTGTTTTACTTTTTTATATTTGGCGGACCCTGCCACCTTTGTAATAAGGGGACCTTATTTTCCTCTGAGAACAGCTTGTTTATTCACTTATGGAAAAAATTATATTTCTGAGTTTGAATCATTACCTCATTAATGCTGTAAATATTACAATTCTAAGTTTGAATTTTTTTTCAAGACTACATAGTGCCCCTTCAATTTCAGAAGAGAGAACATTTCAAGGCGCTCTTTTTGCTGCCTTCCTCAGGGTGTGAATAAGAAGAAGGCAGTTTGTGCTGCTACACATGGGTTCAGATGATTTTTAACATGCATTTTCAATGTGTTTAAGAATTTCAGTATGTAAAACCCATCTGAATAAAAGCCTTTTAACCTTTTAGCCAAATGAGTGCCTTGAATTTATCTCAAAACACAATGTATGTTAGGTTAGTTGCCCTTAACCAAGACACTGGCTTAGAACAGGAGTTGGTCCCTGGGTTAAATGCAAATTTGATTTCACTAGGCCTATATGTTGTACTGTGTAAGGCCATTTATAGGCCCTGACACACAACATGCTTCCAGGTTCTAGTTGGCACATTGTGTCCCAAACCGTTCGCACTGGACGACTGTTATTAGAGGCTTCTTGGCCTGGCCGATTGAGCATGAAGTATCAGCGTTGGCTCGTCACTGAGAGAAATCACTCTGATTGGCTGTTCGGGTGTGCCGATTAGTGCAAAAAAGAGAAACGGAAAAAGAAAGGGAGAGTCCCTTTGAGCCTGTCGCTGTAGAATCCATGATTCCACCCATTTAGTGTGGTTTCTGCTTATTTTTATCCTCCGCCTCTTCACCAGTGCCATTAACAGCCTTTTATCAAACATATTCTCAATTAAAAGTGGCTATATAAGCGAGAGTGGTGTGAAAAAATGCTGCTTTATCATAGCATGTTTTGAGGTATTTCCTGTAGTACGTTCCAGAACGTACAAGGTTATTATGGCCGTTGGTTGTAGTCTTTGTGGTGTGTTCAAGTGCAGCTTTTTGGCCAAGACACAGGAGACGTGAGGCATCGGCCATTGTCACAGCTTGTTCTTTGATGTTAGTTTCGTGTGCCTGGGCCTTGTGTGACAATAAACTTGATTCGAATTAATGCAGAAACATACGTCACTACAGGTAGGCAGGATTTGCTGTCTTATACGTTTTTCTGAGCATTACCCTTTAAAAAGTATGAACATGATCATCCATCGTTCTGAGGAGAAAAGTCCTACCTGTGATGGCCACGTTGATCTCATATCGCTCGCTTCCTCCTTTGTAAACCGACTCACATTCGTAGACCCCTTCGTCGCCATTTGCGAAGTTTGGGATGTGCAGGTATGACTGAGAACTGGATGTATTTCTGAGTGACTTGCCATCATTGCATGTGTCTACTCTTCGGCCTCCGTCATCTAAGGATATCTTACATTCATTTCTATATTTCAACTGTATTGTCCAGATAACGTATAGTGTCTCATCCCACGTCTTATTGCTGCACGTCAAGTTAACATCGCTCCATTTGTTGAAGGCTGAATGTATGACAACTGAAAAAAAGGACAGAATAGTTGCATTATTTTAGTACATAGTTCAGCTATGATTGTGCTGATTAAATTTTTTGGTTAGGGTTAGGGTTAGGGTTGATGGACACAAAGAAAAATGCAAAACCCAAAAAACACAGAATAAATGCTGTAGTAGAGGCATAAAAAAAAATATAGCAAAATAACGATAAATTATAGCTAGCATGCAACACATAACTTTAGGCATGAAGTGTGACACATGATACAAACACAGCTCATATAGCGGCTTTATGTTAATTTCTCAGAGGCGTCATTTACATTGAGGGCGCTGGGGACATGTCCCCAAAATTTTTTGATTGGGCGTATTTTTTCCCCATCAGGTTATAAAAGAAATGTATTTAAAAACAAAAAAAACTGTTCTGTTCTAGCTATTACCAAGAAGAATCATGCTGCTCTTGATTCTGGTATGAATTGACACAATTGTAACCCAGAACCTGATAAGTAAATGCAGCATACTAAGGGAGATAATAGATGCGATCAGCATGTACTGTCGATTCACAACAAAATACATCAGTTGGACTGATTACGTATAAGCTAGCTAAAATAGTTTCCAGTGTCCATGTTCCCGGACAAATTTTGATCATTTTGTCATATTTGCTGGATTTTTACATTAGCCTTTAGGCTAGAGCCTAGCTTGCTTAAGAAATTATGCCTCCTCTCTTTTTACTCTTGGACATCGCATTGCCTAAAACTGCATATGTTGAAGCCCTAATGTCCCCACCACTTATCAACACATAGTGATGTCCTTGTAATCACTGACAAAAAATATCCCAAAGTATAAAAATGCTACGTAAAATTTGTTTACATATAACTCTATCCTATGATCTATTTCTATGATCATTTTAACATGAAAAATAGATAGAACAATTAATTGAGGCTGACAATATCCAAACATCTATTTTTATGATCTACTGAATGGAAGGTTTGCAGTTATTTTATTTTTTTTAAAGTGGCAAACATTTGGTATAGCCCCTTTAATATTTTATAATTGTATTCCAAAATTAACTCAACATTAAAGGTGCACTGTGTAGTTTTTGGGAAGACATTTTGGTCAGAAGAGAAAGATCCTCATTCACTAAATAAACAAACTCTCTTTGTTTTCATGACTGAATAAACTGAATAAACTAAATGACCTTAAAAAACAACACAAATTCATACTGTTTTACTTTGTTTATATGTGGCGGACCCTGCCACCTTTCCAGCTTCAAACAGTGTTCTGGGACCTTATTTTCCTCTGAGAACAGCTTGTTTATTCAGTCATGGAAAAAATCTATATTATCATTATTATGTATTATTACCTCATAAATATTGTAAAAATAAAAATCTAAGTTTGAATTTCTTTTCCAAAACTACATAGTGCCCCTTCAATTTCAAAAGAGAGAAAAATACAAGCCACTCTTCTTCCTGCCTTCCTCAGGGTGTGAATAAGAATAAGGTAGTTTGTGCTGCTTTAAATGTTATATATAATATTGTAAATATTAATATTCTGAGTTTGAATTTCTTCTCTAAAACTACATAGAGCCCTTTAAGACGTAACTAACTCGTCTGAGAAACGTCTGAAATACTAACTAATAAGTAGAGAGAAATGAATATGAAATGTATATTGACGTGTTCAACTTAATTTGCCTCACTTGTCTTACCTAATATTAATAGTCTCATTTAGTATTTTACTCTTTATGCAAAACAGCTTGAGAGAAAAAAGGGGAAAATGGGTTTACCATCGCCACCAATGGAAGAATCATTGACGTTCACAGAGATGCTATGGTTAGTTCCTGAGAGAGAGGGAGGTGGATGTGAGGTTAAAGAGTTAGTAAAACAGTCCTTTTTTCAATCACAAAAGCAGCAGTTAGTGATTCAGTGTGAGGTGTCCATGCAGCAGAGCAAACAATCAAGGTGGTTTATCTGTTATTCATCATTTAGTTAGTCAGTTAGCCTCTTCAAGGTGTGGAGTGCTTGAAACGAGCAATTAAAACTGATCTGATGGGACCAGTTGTTGCAGGGCTGAATCAATGAACACAGAGGATTTATTGAGCTTTTGAAAAACAGAAAACTCATCTGGAGAAAAAATAATAATAATAATTATAATAATTATCAAGATGTAAAGAATATAAAACAGGCCATGCTATGATCTCCCCAATTCACTTATCACACTATAGAGGAGGTTCCTGTCAACATTCTTATTCTAAAGCAAATGATTTGGAAAATTCCTCAGTCACTGTCATCATGTTTACCTCGGTCGGGTGAAAGCACAACAGCATTTGTTAGGTGGGGTGTCAAAACCACAGATTTTGAAACCAAAGTATCACTTTGACCTTTCAGAGACCACCACAGTGGAGAAAAGCTGCATCATAATGTTACCTTGATTTGATACCACTATTTCCACTGCAGGAACAAGTGGCCGCAAGCCGCTTGTTCATTCAGAAAATATGGGGCAACTTTTTCACACATCTGTTATGGAAGATTTTCCTTTCCTGTCAGCTTCTGCATTAACCCACCTCCATGCATGTTCTTTCCACTGACTGTCTGAGTCACACCCAGACCATCTCAGAGTTTCTAACCACGTACATTAACAGTATACTACTACTGTCAGCGATCACACAGCAGTGAACCACATTGATATGGCCGCACGACAGTCATAAAATGACAAATAATCACAATCACGGAGAGGTTTTTGAGGTGATTTTTTGTAACTGATAGCTGGATCTAATCACGGCATAAAATACTATGTATGAAAACACACCACATACAAGAAAAATATGTAAATGCTCAAACCTGGACCCAGGCTCCACGCCTCAGACAACAAGAGGATAAAAGCAGCGTAAATCCACATCATGTCCCTCATCTCTGGTTGTCTTCAGGTTCCTCTGTGAACTCTCACACCAGTAAGACAAACATCAGATGTAGTCCTTAACTAAATCTTCGATCCTGAATGCTGCCTATAGTGGCATCAAACTTAGATACTCATGCCATTTACTCTAATCTAGCACTTTCACTTTATAGATTTTTGCCCCAATAACCTCAAAACAGCGCTGCTGCTCCAACCAGTCCAGACAAACTGAAAATCCTTGACGGCCGTCATGATAAAGACATAAAGAGGACATGTGACTAACAGATCCCTCCCTTTGTCTCTTCCCCCTCTCCAAACCGCTTTCCACCCAAACATCTGCCTTGTTCTCCCCCACACGATGATGTCTGATAAGTCAAGACACCAGTTTCCTTTTCTTGCCAGTCACATGATCAGCCTCTTTCAAGTATGAACAATCCAAGCCAGGAAGCACTGTTAAGCAGACACGTCAGACACAATAGTCCTACTCCATATGAATGCTACCTGGGGTACAGTGAGCTAAAACTAATACAGTGTTATACAACTGACTTTAAAGTTATAATTGTTGAAACTAAGACGGATGTTCTGATTTTTCATGAACATTTTGGAGGCTGCAGATTGTGTTTTTGAACTGTATTTGCATAGTACTGGGTTTTTTTTTGAAAAATGTAGTCTTTCCTCTTTGATATAAATAACATGGTCAAAATATCAGAAACACCTCTCATTATGACATAATACAATGCCTCTATACAGCCTAAACTTACCCTACAGTTGAATCAACACCTCTCAAAACGCACCGATTTTATAACCGTCAGTGAAGTAAGATTTAATGCGAGGTTGATTATTAATATTCATTAGTTTTAGCTGGGGTTTAGATAATAATTTGGTCACTTATTGAAGCTCTTCATGCTGAGTAAGTCTTATTGAACACAAAAGTTGTGGCTGTGATCTCATGTATGCTGTATGCTGGTGTAAGCACATCTTGCAGCCTAAAGGTTACACAATGCAGTTACTTACATGCACTGTTTATGAACAGTTGATGTGGGTGCAGGCGTTATCACTGACTCGAGCCCCAGTTTGCACATCAGAGATCAACTGACAGCAAGAAGCGGTTATGACCTGCACGCTCTATGCGGAGTTCGTGGTTTAGGAGTACGTCTTGCAGTGAGATGTCTCGATATTAGCGGCCCCACACAGGAACAGTAAAAGCAGATGATGACACAAAACTCAGCTTTTCCTTAACTTGAGCACACTCTCAGTCTACCTATGTATGCCACGGAAAAACTGTGAAAACAGCTCAGTGCAGATGCACAACTTATGAAAGGTACATTAGTTTCTGGTTGACACCAAAACTGTTGAAGTGGAAAATCTTGACTTGTTTGGATGTCCGGGTGAAATCTGCAGCTGTTGGTTTTAAGGTTTCAGAAACACTTTGTGAGGAAGGAATACTTGCAGTAATGTAGGTTATTAGGCACAAGACCCTTCTCCTTTTTTAAAAATCTATTGTTAGACTGTTTTTATTTCACATACAGGCAGCAGAAGTTCAGCTGACTGTGAGCTGGCACGCTTGGAACAAGGGAACTAGTTTTTCCATAGATTTGCAAAACCTTAAAAGCTGTGACGTTGCCCAGCTGGGTTCCTCAAATTCTAAATAAAGAAAAAAAGTTTTAAAATATGATTGGTTAGGGACTTGAAAAAGTCTGTGACACACTTTGTGCTTGTGTGCATGCGTGTGTGTTTATGCACTGTTTCCCTTTGATAACACCGACTTCCTGTTGATGTCAAAATCAGCCTTTTTGTCTGCCCAAAAATGTGCTCTGAAGGGTAAAGAAAAAAGTGAGCCGTATGAAGTGAAACAGTAATTATTTTTTCGAAATGAAATAATTATAGACAAAAACAATGACTGACCTACATTTGTACCTTGTGGAGCAGTGACTTTAAGCCTTCCCTATATAAGAAGTGACTGCTGAAAATCTTTGAAAATAAACTAAATACATGTTATTTTACCATTCAACTAAAACATGATTAGTGCTTTAGCAGAAGTATGATTTTTTTTCAAATAAACAAGGTTACACAATATTCTTCCCTGTGGTTTTACAGCAAAACCATAGCATTAGCACATAAGCATCTGTAAGTAGGCCTAGTTCATTCATTTTGGGTAAAGTAATAATAAAATGACATTCAAATAATTGTGACTCTTGCAAGTCCTGAAATATGAAGTAGCTGGTCAGATCGAGAGGGGTCGAGAGGCAAGTTGACCCAAAGACCAAAAGAGATTTATTGATACTGTAGCGGAATCACAATGTCCAAAAGACTGAAACCATCCGGCGCCCAGGGAAGGAAAAGAAGGAAAGAAGAGGAAGAAAAACATGAAGAAGATAGAGGTACAGTAACGTCAATGTGATGAAGTGAATGAAATGAATAGTTTAATACATCGTAGTTACTGATGTTGGAGCAGGGTGTTAACTTACTTCGGACGATAGTAGCATTGTTTAATAATCAGTAAACAGCTCGAGTGGACGTAAGTTAATGTTACTCCACCTTTAATTCATCGGAAACATTTGGAAAGTTAATGTTAGGCCTGTTCAGGTGTCTTTTTAACCTGTTGGCTGTGTTTTCCTGCTTGTATGTCAGTTAAAATGCTATTAGTTTTGCATCCCCTTTATAAGTAATAGGGTAAGCCTTTGGTTTATTGTGTCACAGTTTATGTTTGTTAAAATTTACATCAGTGTTAAACCCCTCTACCTCAGCACAGCAGAGTGACACGGCATCAGGACAGAGGACCATTTCAAATAAAAAACAGGTTCACAATTCCCAAAAACAAAGTTGGGAGAAAGTGTAAACATGACTTTTTTAACAGAGTCTTAGTTAGAGTCTTCAATTTTTATTTGGTGTGATGTTTTTGACTTAAGACAAATAAAATCTTGAATACATACATTCAGTTTCTGTGTGAGTGTATGAAAATTGATTGATTGGGGGCGCCAGCTAAAATCTTACCTAGGGCACCAAATTGGTCAGGGCCGGCACTGATTGGCATGCATTGCATTAGGGTTAAAATTACACTTTGATCATATAGGCTAATAATATATATAGTGTGTTTTCCTCACTGTAAATTCTCATCTCTAAGGTTTTTTTTTCTGGACACTAAAACAAGGAAGTCTTGTAGATAATAAAACGTTGCTGTTAAATGTTTAAGTTATGACCATTAGTTTGAACACTGTCCCCTTTTCTTCTGAGAAATAACCTTTTTCCCCCTCGGTTTGGTTCACTGAATGGCTTTGAATACTACGATACCCATGAGCCTCAGCTACGGAGAGGACGTCAGTCAAGAACATGAGCTGTAGCAAAAAAAAAACAACAAAAAAACACAAAGCAAACGTTACCGTTGCAAAAATGTACTCAGAAGCGGAGGTGGACCGGTTCATCAACAACATACCAAGCTTTTCCTAAAACGTTTAGCTTCTACTTGCTGTTAGAGATGCATGCGACTGGGACGTAAGCGCAGCATTCTTGGGAGTCGTAGTTGACTTCTTCCATAGCGATTTTCTGATGCTTAGGCGTGTACTTTTGCCTTTCACTGAAAAAATAATCAAAGAGCCATTTATTTTCTAACGCAACTGCCATTTTTGTAGAGTCTATTGTCGATTAACGTTCCTGCTGTCGGTGCTGTTCATGAAGCGAACGGAGTAGTGCACGAAACAACCCCGCCCACTTTCAGTTTACCGTCTCCATGGTTACATTGTTAGATACAGCAGATATCACTGTCTGTGGGAGAATTCGTTGTTTAAGAAAAAAAACGGCTTTTAATTTAAAGTTAACAGATGAGCAGCTCTATCACGCACATAATTGCTATGAAAAATGATGGTAAAAAGTATGTCAGGAGGGAACGGATGTATGACTACTTGTATGGTAAGTAAACTTAATGATTAGACGCCAGCTGACGCGAGCTAACGTTAGCATTTGCACTCTTGCTAGCTCACTTGGTTGACGTTAACGCCAACTGAACTGTTTTGCTACAGACCCAGTTTACACACTGTCCTCGGAGCTGGACCACGCCAGGTCCGGCTTCAAGGCCTATGCGTCTGAGGACCGAGTCGTAAGTTGTATCCATATTTGTTTCCATAAATACTTGTTTTGTGGCTGTCATTTAAAACATTAAAAAAGTTATCTATAGGCGTATCATCAAATAACGTCAGCTAATAATCGGGCTAATACATGTCAACCACGTTGTATAAGGTAAGCGAGTCTAGAAACGAGAGCCCGACCGAAACCGGAATTTTGGGGCCGATGCGAATACAGATATGGTGTAAAAACACTTACAATATCTAGTGTTGTAATAAGTAGCCAAATGTCATACTTCCATAAAAGTAAATATATTATGTTTCAATAATACTTTGGTAAAACTAAAGGTCACCAATACGAATAGTAGTTGAAAAAGTACTAAGTGTAAAATTGTGAATCTCAGAAAGGGACAGGGATGCACCGATACTGGTATCGGTCCAAAAAATTTAATAAATGTCCTCAGGTATCAAAAGCAAAAATAAATTGTAAATATATCTACATGTAGGTATGTACTGTATACTGTGGGTGAACTGATTATTGGCCTGGCTAAGTTTCTGATCAGATAATCATAATTTTTCTGATTTTCACAACAAATGCGTTTTTATGTGACTGTCGACAAAATAAATGAATTTAAAAATGTGCTACTTTTGCTCTGATGCAGTATGTTATCTGCAATTAAATAGAAGCTAAAGTTTTTTTTATACATTTTTGCCTCCAAAATGTAGTGGAGTGGAAGTATAAATTAGCAGAAAATGGAAATACTCAGGTAAAGTACAAGTACCTCAAAATTGTGTTTGAGTAGATGTACTTAGGTACATTCAACCACTGCCAATATTGATATTTTGGCTGATAGTCTTTTCTACACAGAAGATATGCATAAACACACATTTTTCAAGGATCCCTCAAATGTGCTTAGCAAACACTCAAGACAAAAATGTGTATGAAATGGAGGCCAGATATTTTACAGTATAACAATAAAATGTATTGTGTACTGAAGTGTACTGAAAAAGTAAACTTCACCAGGAATTCAGTAGGTATAAATTACCCCAAGCGCCTTTTTCTGCATTATGTTTTTATGTATAAAAAAAAAGTTTTCAGATCGAATATCCAACAGATCCTGATATATTAGTTGGACTCTACTAGAAACTTTAACCACCTTTTTAATTCCACAATTTTTTGAAAAACTGAGTCAGAAAAAGTCAGACGCTAGACATAATTTGACCCATTTTCTGTTTACCTCTCTTCCACCGGGCACAAGTTGTTCCCTGAAGTGCTTCATGACCAAACTATGACCCATGGTCATGTTGTTTCTCAGTTCTTACTGTTTACATGTGAGAAAAAAAGAAATGGACTGAATGTGAAATGCACTTGCTGACAGTATTTCTCTCTGCCTTTATCAGAGGAGAGTGCCTGAGTTTGGGTCGATGTTCAGTTGCCTGTCCCACTACCCACGGTCTACTTTTCAGCTGAACCCTTCAGACCCTGTACCGGCCTCTATTGATCGCCGCTGGCGAGGTCACACGGAACAGCGCAGAGAGGCACTGCAGCAGTTGGCTGGGTAACTCAGACACACAACATTTAAATGAGCAGCAGCAGCAGCAGTTACTGAGTTATATTAATTGAAGGTTCTGTTACTCATATTTCAAATGTGACTGTGATTCTTGATTATATTCTTGACAGGGTTGTTGTTCCAAGGGAGAAGTGCCATGTGACTGGAGCTGATAACTGGAAATACTTTAAACGGTTTGACAAACTTTCTGCACTCTGAATACAATTATATTAACTTTAACTAACACATTTACACAGTGACAGTTTACAAAATATAACTGTCAGTTTTCTACATTAAATATTTACACAATCTCTGACATGTTGTTTTATTCTGTTTCCTTAAGCCCTCTGATTCCCTTTGCACTGCAGCCTCCCTCAAATGAGATTTCTGCTTTGCAGAGGTACTTTTTTTTTTTCAAAACATTTTTGTTTTGCCTTCTTGCTGGTCGAGGGTACATCCTCTTTTCTTGTCTCCCCCAGAAAAGATTTCATATCAACTGATGGAAACAATGCTCAGCAACAGCCCACCCACTTCACTGTGGGGGTCCAGACAGACTACAGGGAAAGTGAAACACAAACAGACCCGTACAGCCCTGAGTATGTGGTACAGCCTGGGACAAACCCCTCAGAGCTCCTGCAACTGGCAACTTTGACTTGGGGTAGGTGATCAGCTGTTAAGGCTTTATAGACCATGATTTACAATTAAAATGTTAAAACTTTGCATTGGCAGCCTTCCTGCTGTGTTGTCAATTAAGTAATCTAGCTGTATTAGCGTTGTAACAGTATGAGATTTTCAGGGTAAGATAACCATCTTAGAAAATATCATGATATCACGGTATACAGTTTCACACAATGATTCTAATCATTTTTAACAGTTACTATGATCCATATAGAAAGGGTCTTTTGGTTATTGTAATTTCACAAAATATTTTGTCCTGACGGACAAAAATTAAAAGTAAATATAAACTTGAAATATATATATATATTTTAATAACATTAATTGTGGTTGAATTCAATACCATAGATAAGCAAATGTACACAGTATGATAGTCGTCAATTTTCATACCATGGTTGAAAATGGTATACTGCTACGACTCCACTGAGACACCACTGAAATTACATTTAGACCCTCTCTGATGATAATTCCCCTAAGGTCGCGGTTTGCCTGCAGGCCTGGCAGAAGTGGAAATGATACAGCAGGCACGTGCCAAGCGAGCCTGGGAGGCCACCCTTCCTCCTCTGGATGACCTCAGTCAGCTGGACAAAAAGAGACGAATGATGGAGGAAATGGAGGCCAAAGAGTGGGCTTTCAGAGAAGGAGAAATCCAGAAGTGAGGGGTGTTGCACCTCAACTGCTTTTATTGAACACTTCTTACCTAAAATGTTGGAGGTGCAGTGTTTGACACAGATGTTAACCACCATCTTGAGCCATCTGCCATCACAAGTGAAGTTCAGCAAACCCTAAAACTTGTGTAGCGGCGTGGATTGTGTCTTCTTTATTACTACCACTTGGGTGGCCAGAGATGGAAATGTCAAAATTCTACATATACTGGCTTCAGAGTAGCTATACTATAATAAATATTGTTTATATTTACAGTGCGCTCACTGTCAGTGTTGTGGTATTAACTTGTTTCCACTGCCCCCAAGTGGACAAACAATGTAATTTAATTTAATCAAAATGCCACAACCATAAACTACTTGGGGCTAATATCTGTCTTACCAAGTACAATATGTAGGATATGTCCAGTTCTTGGCTTTGAAATCAATCTTGTTGAAGCTCCTGCTCCATATTCCTTGTCTTTCTTTCTTATGTCATACTCCAACACTCTCTGTTTCTGTGGGTGGTGGCCAGGTTACAAGAGGCTCGTCTCGCTGTGCTGAAGGACCTCTTAAAGCGACGAGATGAGGCCCAGAAAGAAGTCACAAGCAAGAGACTGAATCAGATATATTCCGAGCACCTAAAAGAGAAGGAGGCCAAGCTACACAAGATTCACAATGACTACATGAGGTGTAAGACAATCACTGCCTCTGCTCTGACAGAATATTGAAATCATGAATGTGTTATTCGAAGGCTTTGTTTCACTCCTTCCCATCTGTCTCTTCTCCTCATTGTTGTTTTGTCTGTAGCGCTGAGAAAACTGGAAGCTAAGTGGAGAAATGTGGAGGGAAAGTTAGAGCGACCTGGCATTGTCAGAGACTACACAGATTCTAAGACATACACCCTGCGGACCGGCAGGGACACATTCACGGACAGGGACACCCGCAATAATGAGTTAAAAAGCTACTACTTACACACATATGAAGGTCAGAATTAAAATTCTTTAGGACAGTTATAATTTAGTCGATAACAGTGTTGCATTGTTGTTAGGGTAACTTTAATTTTTTGTCAATCACAGGCTTGCTAAAGCTAGAGGCAGGACTTTCGGCCTCAGTCCTCCAGCCACAAGTGACAACACCTGAACAAGTCAAGACAGTCAGAAATGTGCTCAAGCCCTCTGGCAGCAGAGCGGTAGAAGTGATGATGGAATACAAGGTAAAGCAGGAAACAAAATGTGTTCATCTAGCAGATCATATAAGTTCTAGATACACAAACATTACCAACTGTTGCTCCACAGGCGCTGAGGGAGGAGAGGAACGAACAAGAGAAGCGGCTGCGTTTTCTTGTCAAGAAGGAGAAGCCTGTTCCTCGTCCTGTCTCTCCCAGAGTGGAGGAGACACCGGAGGTCAGCTAATGCCAGTCCAAGTGACTCCGACCTTGATCATCCTGCATGTAGCTGAGATGCTATTTGTTAATTATTGTTTAACCATAGGGGGAAGAGGAGATAGAGCTCGCAGTCATCTACTTGCAGAAACTCCTTAGAGGAAGAAGCATCCAATACGAGGTCTGAACATGTCTGCATGCATGTGTGTGTGTTCACCTGCATGTCTGAACTGTATCAAGTTGTCAGGGCATCTCTATTTATTTCTATTTGTGTTGGTGCTCAGATGTTTAAGGGCAAGGAGAACCACCAGGAGCTCATCCAGGAACTGAGGACTGTCCACGCCCTGCAGAGGGAGGAGCAGGAGCTACAGAGAGCCGACAAAGAGATCGTAATAACCCTGAAAAAACAGAGAGACGAACATCGACACAAGGTGAAACATGCAGACACATTTACAAACAAATTTCGTCAAACTCCAAACAATCTCAGGACATGTACACCTTCTCTCTCCCCACCCAGAGCTCTCAAGAGGAGGCGTCTCGAGCCAGAGTGGTGGGTGTGGAGCTTGAACATCTGTTTGACACCTTGTCCAAGGAACTGATTCACCTCCAGGAGGAGCGCAGGATCCATGCCTTCACGCTGCTGGCTGAGAGAGACCGTCGCCTACGAGAGGCTGAGGAGAGTGGGAGGAGACAGGTGGAGGAGCGCAGACGCAGAGAAGGGGATGAGATCTTCAGACAAGTGCGTACATGTTTTAAATGCTGCCTTTGAATGTACAAAGAAGATAGCCATAAGAATGAACAAAAATGTGTGTGTTTGTTTTAATGCATCCTTACCACAGGTGGTGCAGGTACACCAGGAAACTGTAGATCTGTATCTGGAGGATGTCATCCTTGAAACCTTGGAGCAGACAGCTGACCAACAGGCCAGAGAGGAGATCCGCAGGAGAGCAAAGGAGGTCAACGACATCGCTTATGCCATGGAGGAAAGGTAATGGACACCTCAGCACGTTTGCTAAAGCTTTATACTATTGAGAAATTCAAACCCAAGGATAATAAACAGAAATAATTTGTATATGTGTGTGTCTGTGAGTAGCCGGAACAATCTTCAGTCGGAGGAGATTGTGTCAGAGTTGGTATACAGTTTCCTTATCCCAGAGGTCGAGAGGGTCCGTGTCAGACAAAGAGGTTTGGGAGATTGTTCTGTTTCCACTCACACATTATTATCATAGAATACAATATCAACATTATTTAAAATAAAATGTAATGAAACAGTATCCATAGCAACAGTTAAAACACATGAAAAGTCTTAAAAGTAAAAAATGATTGCCCCTTCTAATGTAAACAAATAACAATTGAATGGAAAAAGGCTTTAACCCATCTTACCTTGTGACTTCTCTCTCCCAGTGCACCAGAGGCAGCATAGACACTTGCAGGCAGCTCAGAGTATAATTCAGGGGGCTGCAGATCATTCTGGGATCCTTCCAGGTACTGTGGAGGCCTCACAGTCGACCTGTCCCGCTGAGAGAGCCTCAACACGACTCCTCGAGGAGATAATCAACCAAGTGGAGCAGGAGCAGGGGAAGGAAGCAGAGCCGCACCACACTCCAACTGAGTAGAGGACTAAAATGATTTAAAGTGCACTGACATACAGTCTGTCTAAATGTGTTGTTGACTCATTCGTTTTAAGTGTGCGTTATATGATCATTATTGTTGGGTTTGTGGGTTGATAACAGTATATTTCTACCTTTTCTGACAAGGTCCAAGTACAAACTTCATTACCATGCTGAAGAGTGTATAGAGGATTCATTTTTAAGGTTACTCATATTGACCACTTTTGTCTTATTTTCTTTCTAAGTGTTAACTCTACTATCACGTCTCTAAAACAAATCCATTCCATTTCATTTTGTAGAATGTTTTTAAAAAAACTCAAATGTTTTCATCAGAGTTCAAATATTAAAAAAAAAAATGTTATAGGAAGTGACTTCCCTTTAATATTTTCCCAAAACTTCCCAGTAAAATGACTTATTCATTGGGATTTTCAGCAAACCTTGACAGTTCAGATAAGAAGGGAAATTACTGTATATGTATTTTCCAGAATTCTCACAGCTTTATATGGGCATAGTTACCGTGAAATAATAATAAAATAAAAGCTCATCCCAACTGAACTGTCTACAGGAAGAAGTTGTGATTGCAGTACATCAACTTAAATAATGTGATCACACTGTATTTTAAATAAAATACTTTAATGGATGAGTAATAGTTTTATACTAAATGTTGCACTGTATTCAATTCCCATTAATTAGTTTATTATTAAAGGTGCACTGTGTAGTTTTGGGGAAGAATTTTTAATCAGAAGACAAAGATCTTCATTGACTGAATTTAAAAAAAAAAAAAAACTAAACACACTAAATAAACAAACTCTCTTTTCATGACTGAATAAACTGAACCAACAAATTGACCCTAAAGCACAACAGAATTTTACTTTGTTAATATTTGGCGGACCCTGTCACCCTTCTTGCTTTAAACTCTGGGGACCTTATTGTCCTCTGAGAACAGCCTGTTTTGTTCACTTATAAAAACAAACATTACTGATTGTATAATTACCTCATTAATATTGTAAATATTAAAATTAGTTTGAAACGGTTCTCTAAAACTACATAGTGTCCCTTTAAAAGTAAATGTATTTAATTGGTCATGATCGCATTTAGATTTTATGACATCGAAAATTTATACTGTAAATCTATGAAGGACATATATAAAGGCATATTTATGATGCATTTGACGTGCCTTTGCCTGCAAGGGTTTTTTCAGGTGAGGTTGTTTGGTGTGTAGATTTCCCTTAAATGTTCAAGAATGGCTTTAAATGTTATATTTTATTCTATATTAACTATCAAAATGTGTGCATTACCATGCTTATTTAAGTTATAGTGGAGGTGAGCCAGTCTTTTCGGTTTGTTCTATAGGTGTAGGTTAGCGACGTGCATCTGACATTTGTTCAGAGTCTGTGTAGGTTAACAGAATATCGTTTCATTATCATGATTTAGTTAAATGTAAGAACTCATGACAGGTTCGGATTACTGTTAGTACGTCCTTTTTGGCCACTCTCGGCACCGGTACCTAGTCACATCCATGGAATAGACGCGCAACAACATGCAAACAGCAGCTGAACGGGTTTTGGCTCACCTGGCCGCGGTAAATCTTCCTGCTACGACAGATAATTAGGCCAACACACACATTACTGTAAGGTATATTACAAAATGTGTCGGCTCCCCGGCCTTACCTGCCCCTCTCCTCCTCTCACTCCTCCACCCCCACCGTGGAAACACGCCCGCCCGTCCCGCGGTCTGCTGCCAGGAACACCTGTGGCAGCGAGCCCGGTATCGAACATCAGACAGCACGAGCAGCAGGAAGCGTCGGTGCGATACTCGGGCTCACCTGTGGAGCGTTCCCTAAATCCAGAAAACCCACCGTGAGATACCGCTGCGAGGCGAACCCCGGCGGGCTGCAGACAGCTGTTAGGACATCTGGAATCACCGAGGCAGTGAGTGGAAACATATCGATCAGTTGTGTGTGGACCTTTAGCCTGGTCAGGGAGAGGCTGGGACAGTTCGTCTGTTCAGATTGTCCTAATGTTTACAGAGAGCCTCGGACATGTTTTATTCACTTATTATGTGCATTGTTGATTCAAAAGCAGGACTGTACGATCGTGTCGCCCAAACATTGATTGGACGAACTGCTCTCAGGCAGCCAACATGTTTTGTCACCGTGACCCAGCTGTGGAAGCGAAAGTAATGGATCACTTGTTGTTGTGCGCTGTTTAAAGACACACAGCACCACACTGGGTCGACACGAAATAATGACTGTGGGTTTAAGATAATGTCATCAATGACTGTTATTGATAGGGTCATCTGATCGATGATTACAATACTTGCTTTTGAGATAAAAGCAAATGGAAGTACGAGCAAAACAGGAGCAGGAGGAAGAAAGACGTGTATTAGCTGCTCCTGATTTTAGAATAACACAAGATACTGTACATACAGGTGGTCAGCCCTGTTTGTTTACCCTTTCTTTCCTCAAATGAAGTTAAAAAAAAAAAGAATGTTTCAGTACATACAAGGATGCAATCGTATTGTTTCCTTATAAATTCTGTTAATTTGAATAACATTTGAGCAGCATTTTAAGTCCAGAGAATTTCACTCCATATACTTAAATACTCATCTGCTGTAATGACATGCATACAGACGTCTGAAATTAAATTTCCTTCTATACCGCTTAAACAAGACCTCTGTCAAGTCATTTGACTCATTTTTCTTCGTGATTTCACTGAAAATGACAACAGTGTGACGGCATCAGTCAGAAGGCTAAATAAATGGAATGACTGTTATGCTTCTATTCTCAGAAAAACATGCAGGCAAAAACATTTCAACTTATTAAGATGGTAGAAATACTTTTATCCAGATCTTCATAATATTTTTTCTTTTATATCTTTATTTCTGTGACTGAAAATACACCTGTCCACTAAAGATGACATTATGTGCCAAAAGTTATGTTCTTAAAATCTTTTATTATCACGGCGTGCAGGGCTGCCGATCATTTGATGAGCTCCTTATTTTCAGCGTTAGGGGGCTCTCTCATGACCCCAAACCTGGGACAACTGACGTGGTATCCACCAGTTGGCGTCCCTGACAGCATGGACAATAAAAACAAACTCTGACACATTTCATAATCATGCCTTTCTCAAAAAACTAAACAATTTTGAAAGAGAGTTTTTCTTGTGATTTTTACACTTTACTTACAACTATTTTAACACCTCTACCAAACTCAGTTTGAGTCCAGGAAGCACTGCTATCCTTACTTCTCTTATTTTTTTGAGTTAAGTAATTAAGTATTCATAACACCTTATTTTGTTGAACAAAGTTTCTTTTACCTGTCTGGTTTGCTTAGAATAAGAGCGTTTAAGAGTTATTCCAAGGGTACTTGGTACATCTTTTCTTCACTTTGCCATTTTTAATTCAGGATGCCGTATCTCAAATTGGCAGAGATATAAAGATATTAATCAAAGGCTCTGAGGATCCACCACCTGGTATTTGGGAAATTGTTAAAAAAAAATGGCTTCCAAATAGTGGACAGAGGCAAGAGCATCAGTATTGCAGATCTTTTTTTAAAATCAGTTTTGATTTGAGACTGGTACACTTCATCCCAGTGGTGTTTGTGTTGTCTAAAACCTCACTTCCCACAAACTGACCCTGCCACTTATTACTTACATTTGAAATGAATCAATATGAAGTAAATGATGGCAGAATCATGTAATCTTCCCTCAAGTGAGAATGAACGAGAAACCCGATGGATTTCAGACCATCCGAGAAGTGCTCACACGGCAAAATAAAGATGACGAGGACGAGGACGGGAAGCTGACGGAAGATGACGAGCCCAGGGCCTGCGGTGTGTGTGGTGACCTGGCCAAGGGTTACCACTTCAATGCCTTGACATGTGAAGGCTGCAAAGGCTTCTTCAGGTGAGCGTGTTTCGGTTTCACACACACACATGCTGCTGCTTCTACCTCGTCTCAGTCTTACGTGCATAAATGTCCAGAACAGAAATCTAATAAACAATAAGTGTATTTTGGACATTTTCTCACCACTGAAAAAATGTAGAATTTCACCCCTTAATCATTCTCATTGACTTACACTGTAGCTTCCTACCACTCACTGTTATTATAGTGTCATATTTGTTTTCATGCATGTGATTTCTAACTTCAGACTGATGTCTGCTTGCTGTTACTAAGTGGATTTTTGAATTGCTCCAGGCGTGCCATAAAGAGGTCGACGCAGCTCCGATGTCCGTTCCTGAATAAATGCAGTATAACCAAAAACAACCGGCGGTCGTGTCAAGCCTGCCGCTTCCGTAAATGCCAGGCCATAGGCATGAAAAAAGAAAGTAAGTAACACACAGGAACAACAGATGGTCCCTCATTACTCAGACATTATACTTTATACTGTATTTTTATATAAAGTGACAGTAAGTAAGTAAATGATGTGAATATTGATTTGAAATAAATATTGCTTTGAGGCCATTTCATTTTAACACAGTCCAGAATTAGAAGTGAACCTAAACAGCACTGAAGTGATTTAAAAACAGACAAGTAAAACTTTAAACTGTCGTTGGTCTGTTTAAATCAGTGTTTCCACGGTAGCATACAGTACACACGGGTGTGTACTTTGTGGTGTCCTTGTAGTGGTCATGTCTGAGGTGAAGGTGCTGGAGAGGAGGATCCGCATCAAGCAGAAGAAGAAGCTCGACGCACCGGTGCGGCTCTCCTCCCAACAAGAGGAGACCATTCAGGAGCTGCTCTGCGGCCACCGCAGCTCGTTCGACTCTGCATTTTACCGCTTCAGCGGCTTCAGGGTGTGTGAATGAATGACTGCAAGCATGTTTGACGTGTTGTCATCGTATTTATTTGAACTTATCTGACTGAAATTTTTTTTTCGGGGGGGGGTTTCAGCCTATGGACAGAAACATCCTTCCTGTGAGTGAGGACAACCAGTCCCCAAGCGAGCCCTCCTCCACCTCCATGTCCTCCACCTCCACCTCCTCCTTCTCCTCCAGTCTCTCTGGTTCCTTTGACAATCAAGAAAACGTAGAGGGCAATCCAGACAGAAAAAGTAGTGTTTTCACCGCTCTCCCACATGTGACTGACCTCGTAACTTACATGATCCAAGACATCATCAGTTTCTCTAAAACTCTCAAGGACTTCCGGTAAATGCGTATTCATATAAGTCTTTCACGAGGAACTCATTCGCCGCTAACCGTGTGTCACGCCGGTGCCTTACAGGTCTTTAATCATGGAGGACCAAATCGCCCTGTTGAAGGGGGCCACGTTTGAAGTGATGCAGATCCGCTTCAACATGGTGTTCAACACAGAAAAAGGCACCTGGGAATGCGGCAACATAATATACTGCATAGATGACGCTGTGCGAGGTGAGACTACTGACACGGACACAATCCAAAGCATGGTTTTATGTAACTAAAGGGTTATACTTGACTGTTTCTCAATGTACAGAGGAATTCTTACACATGGCAAATAACACTTCTTATTCGATTCTTTCAACATTCATATCTACAAACCTTTGAAATCATTGAATATATTGTGTTTTTGTAAATACAAATAATTTTAACACATGCAGCACACACTGAGCAACATCATCATTCACTTTGACTTATGGTTTAAGTCCCCTGGTGAAGGTAAGTTTAACGTGCACTCTCTCATTTAGCTCTTTTTGTGGTCGCACCCAACTCCTAGTTGCTAGATGCTAACTGTGTCTCTCGTCTTCAGCGTTTTGCCAAATAGGAAATGTTAAACAAAAGCAGCAGAGGCTTTAAATTATGGTATTCTGGGGAAAATGATCATCCAACGTCATAACCACAAGAACAAATGGGTGTGAACTTGTAATATTACAGAACACGTGTTTAAACACATTTTTGATACGCCTACAAATCTTTTTTATTTATTTTTTTTCTAAAGCAAGCTGGTGTAGCCATGACATGTGGAAGGGGATGTTCATAAGTCCATCAGTCTGACAGTTCTTGCAAAAGACAGCTATTGCAACAGCACGTCTGGAAGTCCACCAAGCAAATTCAATAGCTAACGGGGCTTACTGGTGCATTCAGGACAACTCGACTTGAAAACAACGCATGTTTAGTGAGCAAGTTCAAGCTCCACCAGCAAGTAGAGCAGCGGGAGGGAGAAGAACAGTCATGCTTGCGAAACACAAGGCATGATTGGCATGTAAGATTAAGATTAAGATGTTCCATTATCGATCCCCCTTGGGAGACACTTGCAGGTAACACAGCAGTACACATAACAGCACAAGAGTAGGTCTAAAAAAAAGAGAGACAATGATAGAGAGATATCTGAAAGAATAAAATAACAATTTGAATAAAAAATATAATGAAAAACTACTGTATCAGTATCGTACTGGAATCAGCGATACCTGCCTGGAGTTTTACTTTCATTGGATCGAGAAAGGAAACAAGTGGCATTTTAATCAAGTCTACAGCGATGTAATTAATTGACGAAATACTGTAAATTAAGTGATGGTTTCAGTTTCACTGGATTTGGAAATACAAAAGCATCGCTGGAAGTGAGACAGAATATATAAGTGACAGACATGATGACTAGTCAGAAGCACTGAGGTAGCCTTTGTGCTGTATGTGAGGAACCCATGTTATATTTTGTGAGCAGTCAGACGAACAATAAAACATGCGTGCAGCTCTTATCTCGTGTGCTCAGAGGTGTAACGTGACTCTTGGAGGAGCGCCCACCAGAATGTTGTCAAACCGGTGTCTGCTCCTTCTCAAATGAACAAAATGCAGGTGGCGTTCGCTGCCCTTAGTTGGCACACGGTAGTTTAGTCTCTCAAAATGATTAGGGGATATTAACAGTCGGTTTATTATTCGATGATATAATATTATTGATTGGCTGGCTGGTGTCTGTCATAAAATTCATTTTGGAACAATTCCAAAGAAATCCCTGGTAAACTAACCGTGACGGGATAACAACAAACTCAAAAACCATGTGTGATCTGGTGATGCTCCTGCTCTTTGTTTTAGTTTTTGTTTGTGAAATAAAACTGAAATGACCAAAATGTTTCATCCTTACATCATTAATCTTCGTATGTACTTCTCTGTCAGGTTTGGGTTGGATTATAATTTTAAACATGTGATTTTTAATACTTATGTAAATATTGATCTTACGGAAACATTCATTGTGGTGATAGTATTTGAGGTGATACATTTTTTTCTTCTATATTGTCCACCCTTTATTCACAGTAAATACTGAAAAACTCTAAAAAACTATTTATACTAAAATATATTCAAAGAAAAGCCTACATTCACACAATAGATGCAGACTGCAAAAAAATAGGAATCAAATAAATGAATGAATTACTTGTAATGGCAGTCATCGTAAATTTAGCATGATGCAAATTTCCACACTCACCCATTAAAGATATAATATGTCAGAATTCTGCATTCAAAAGGTCAAAGTGCCAAATGTTTCCAACAATGCCAGAACCCAGAGAAGTTTACTCAAGGTATCGGTGCGTTCCCCAGGAGAGTCAGAGAATGAGGAGGGAAGTCTGCAAACATAACGTGTCTTGTTTTATTTTGAAAGAGACCCCCTAGTGGCAGAAATTACGTGTTGTGTATTTAACAGAAATTGATCCACTTTGGTGTTTTTTGAGTTAATCAAACATTTCCACAATTTCCTAAAGATGTTTCACAATAAGAGCATTGTTGGGTTGGCTGTTGGTGGTCGAGTTGCATTGTGGGTGATGTCATGTTGTGGCAGGGATGAAGAATGCATAGAGTAGAAAGGATGCTGATGCATCAGTTACAGTCTTTCTAGTCTTACCACTTCTGTCTTGGTACTGACATCGCTCTTCACCTGTGTCTTGCAGCGGGCTTCCAGCCGCTCCTGCTGGAGCCTCTGCTCAAATTCCACCACACGCTGCGCAAGCTGGGCCTGCAGGAGGAGGAGTACGTGCTCATGCAAGCCATGTCCTTGTTTTCTCCAGGTACGAGCAGCATGTCTTCATCAGTTCATCCAAGCCCTTGCTAATCAATCATTTGTGAACACTGTAAATATTTCAACCCAACAAACTGTCTGCATATGTATCCAAATGTGAAATATATTTCCGTAAGGTCATAGGTTCAGGTTTCATGGCATCAGCATACATTTGTTTTTGTCTGATCTTTAAGATCGTCCAGGTGTGCAGCAACACAGTGTGATCGACAAGCTTCATGAAAACTTTGGGCTGACGTTAAAAACCTGGATTGACTGCAAGAGGACAGGACCAGAAAAACAGTGAGTGAGATATCGAGTGTCTCTCAGTCAACTCAGTCTGAAACCTTTCGCAGATTGAAACTCTTCTGCTTCCTCTTTGCCTCCAGCTTGCTCTACCCCAAAGTGATGGCCTGTCTCACCGAGATGAGAACAATGACTGAGGAGTACAGCAAACAGGTTCTGCAGATCCAAGACATTGAGCCTGACGTCATCTCTCCTCTCATAATGGAGATAGTCAGTTGAAAAGAAGTCTTCTGATACTGACATCTGCATGGACAGCTCAAGTACTCGGGGTCGGCACTTCCATTATTTAATAATGACGACCCCCAACAGAAAACCAGCTTCAAGTATTCTGGTTTAGCTGTTGTAAAAATGTATCAAAATACCGAAGCAGCATTCCTGTCATGTAACAGCCTCATCATCCTGAACAGATGAAGGTGAGTGTTAACCTCACAGTCTGAGCCAGTCGAGTCTGGCTGAAATGTAAACTACCTGTTCAGTGTGCACAAATTGTGTTCCTATGAATGAATGTTGACTTGACGTTGTGAGAGTTAAGCGTTTTTGTTGCAATGCTGCACACAGAATTGTAGGAGAACATAAAGTATGTACAGTATTTTCCCAGAGAATGCAAAGAGTCGTCGACACTCTTTGCTTTTTATATTTGTTACCTCAGGTCGTCTCTAGTGTTTTTTTTAACGCCATCATGTGAAATGGAAATGCTCGTACACTTACTGTAAACGAGGCTGACAAAATTGGTGACAAATTGGGCGTCCCAGTAGCTCGGTTGGTAGAGCAGGTGGCCCAGGGCTCAAGTCCAATCTGTGGCCCACCGCTGCATGCCCCCCCCCCTCATCCCATCACCTCTCAATATTGTCCTATCAATAAAGCCATGAAAAGGCCAAAAAAATACATCAAAAAAACACTATACAATTTGAAGTGTGTGTAGTGCTTTAACAGCATAGTAGGACAAATGCTGCCCCTCTGTGGTCATACTGAGACGAAGGATAACGAGGATGTAAACAACAAACTCATCTGTTGCTGCCAAAACTCAAACGAAACGGTCCTAATGTGTGAGATGTAAGTCAAGGGGGTAGGACTAGGTAGCAATGATGAGTGTGATTCTCAAAGGCAGACTGTAAAAAAAGGACCATGACCATGCCTGATTTCCTTATCACATACTGGTACTATAAAGTGTGTTTACAGTAGAAAAGTGACTAAATGAAGTGCACTCGAAGCAGACAGTACAGAACAAATTACTGAATACTAAATGCAAATTATAAAACAAATTCAAATAAGTTTTGGACGGCTCCAAAAATGTAAGAATGTGAATGTAATGTGCATTTATTAGATTTAATTTGCAAAGGCTTATATATCAGTTTGACTTACAGCTGATGTTCCACATACAGTATTGTATCATTTCCTTTTTCCTTTTTCCTTTAAGTGTGTTTACAGGTCTTGGGGAGTACTACTGCATATGTGAATATAGTAGTATAAAACCTTCTGTGGCTCCAGAGGAAACTGCATATAATCTGACGCATTTCTGTAATCTGCCTCCGGTGATGTTACTCAGTGGCTAAATTGCATTATGGGTAATGTAGGCGGCAGGTTGTCAAAAGGAAGAAGAATAGGTGGAAGAAAAAAGGTGAGATCTCTGGTTCGGCTGCATCGATTTTGACTATTTAATTTGTCCATAATGAGTGCAACAGCGTTATTGGAGTGTAACTGTAGACCAGCGGCCTGCTTTTCAAAACCTGGCACCTACATTACCCACAATGCAATTTAGCTGCAGAGTGACATCACTGGAGGCAGATTACAGACACGCATCAGATTATGTGCGGCTTCCTCTGGAGCCATGAAAGGCTTCATACTACTTTCTTTAAAAGTAGACGCTTTACACTTGGCGGAACATCTTTTTACCAGTCTAAACAAAACATGTTCAACATTTCTTGACCTCTCTCACTGAATACAAACACTTATTTGCATCCATTCATTACTTCTGCTCTGAATTACGCTTCACTCTTTATATAAGCTAGCGGTTAGCTGGGTTTTGCTTGCGAGCCACAGTAACTTTAACCAGTGTTAGCATTAGCAAATGTAGCAGTGCAGCTGGCAGGGTCATGGGGTGTTTGTTAGCTGAGTAACTTTTACTTTTACTTTTGGTGCCCCCCCCCAGGAATGAGCCTCTGGTTGTTAGCATTAAGCTCAGAGCACCACTGTGCCTTTAGCCTCGCAGAGCTACTAGCGCAACATTATGTAGAAATTGGCATTTCGTGTGCGATTTGACGCCACCCGCAGTTTGTTTCACAGAGTGCAGCACCACTGTCGTACATACAAATCCAAGATTTTTAACAGTTTGTTAGACCTAATGTAGGTGCCAACTACAACAAAACCCCCGTTACGGGACACTGTACCATCAGACATTTTGAAGCTGTTATTTTAAGATAAAAAGTTTCATAATGCTTTAACTTTTTCACGTTGTGAAGTAGTGTAAGTTTTCTTTTATCAATTTACCACAATTTTCCTGAATAATAACGCCGCTGTCCATTTTGCTTTTGGCTACGCAGAGAGACAACAGCACACTCGCTTAAAAGAAGACAGAGCCGACACAGTGCTTGATCATTTCCAGGCTATCCTACTCTTTATTTAATGCAAATTACAGTACCAGGGAACTATTCCTCAGAGCACGCAGAGGGAATATTTACAGAGGTGCACATTTAGCATACCTTCACAGAACAAAAAAAAAAACAGAAAACAAACAAACAAAAAAAAAAGAACAAATGAAATAAAAATTTCAGTCACAAACAGAGGCATTCAAGTAGTAGTACTGTTATACAGGATGTAGTATTTCATATGATTTCTCTTTTCTTTAACCCCAGGTAGCATATTTAACGAGTGTATATGCTAGTATAACGTGTCGTACTAGCATATGTACTTGCTTGTCTTCTTTTTTGGTAACCTTTGTGGTGTTTTTATTGAACTGGAGTCCGGGGTAGGGTGAGGTTGTATTTAACTGTCTGGTGGTAGCAACACGTTCATGAATGCGAAATTACAGCAAGCAGGAGACAGGAGAGAGGCTACATGACTCGACCCCTTTAGGTGCTACTGAATTCCCCCCCGGATATGCAGACGGGGAGGAGAACAAGCAAAGAGGACAGAGAGACAACGAAATATCCAGAGAGAAGAAGAAGAAGAAGAAGAGACAGAATACATCATGACTGCCTCTGAGGATGGCTCATCACAACTACATCTTAGTTTGGCTTTGGTAAGAGAACCAACACCGTGAGTAATACAGAAACTGTACTGTATTGTATATATACAGTATACGAGGCCTTTTCAACCCCCCGCTGTCGTCCACAACACCCTCAGCCATCCATCCGCCCACCCCTTACACACTTCATGCCCCTCGAGTCCGTGCCAGGACTGTGGTATACATGTTTGTGCGTGCATGTGTGTGTGTGTCCAAGATAAAACATCTAAAATAAAACACTTGTCTACTGTATCTTCAGTTTAAGGAAAATATATCCTTACGATTAACAATGTCTGTATATTACATTAAGTGTGCGATGAAAAAGGGGGGGCGAAAGAGGTGCGAGTGGAGAAGTGGGGTGGAGGGGTGGGGGGGCTTGAAAATCAAGCGGAAGAGTGTGCTTGTGTGTGCGCATGTGTCGCAGGATAGCAGGACATTCAACAGCACCAAAGGGAGAGCCACAGTATCAGGGAGGGGGGGGTGATGGCGGGGGCTGGGTGAGGAAGGGTGGGGGGGGGACAAGGCGAAGGTGTATGAAAGCAAAGGCACTCCAAACTATAGTTACACTATACATGACTAGTTCTTGTTACAATAATACAGCTGTCATCTACTGTACTGTACAGGTAAGATTGAACATATGGCTGGATAAAGCTGATCATCATCATCATCATCATCTACAATATCCATAAACAACATCAGTTTTGCCCTGATTCTCTTTTTTTCTTTTTCTTTTTTTTTTTGAAGTGTTTTTCATTTCTTTCCCTACCCTTTGTCATCTTTGTTTTTGCTCATAAACAGTACATGGGTCTGCATATATACATACCTTGAACACAATGTGGAAAGAAAAAAAAAAAAGAAAAAAAAAATCAACGTAACAACATAAAAAAACAACGTACAAGTCATACAAGTCAGAATTTTGGTGAGGAGCATTTATACTGTATATACAACTTTTTTCTTTTCTTTTTTTCTTTTCTTTATCTTAAAATGTAGTGAGTATTCTCTGTAAATAAGACGCTTCGACAGACTGTACCGAGTGGCTCTACGTGCGGCAGGTGGAGGAGAGAAAAAAGAACGCTTAGGGCTAACACTTCAGTCAGTGGTCACAACGCGCGAGGCGGTCCGCCGGAGGAGACCGCCGCCGAGACTTCTCGAGGGAGTCGAGGGAAGAGAAAAGTGTTTAGGAAAATCTTGAATTCCTTCGCGGAGACGGAGAGAGGAAGAGGAAGAACTAGATGTTTTATCTAGACACTGCACTGCCACAGCAACACTGTTACAGACAGGGTCGGTACAAAGATGGGGAATAGAGCGTTGCCCTAAATCCATCTACAGCCTTAAAAACAGACAACACAGGAGAACAGGGAAGAGACTGCTGGAATATGACAACACTCCAGCAACAGAAAGAAACAAAACACCACCGTAGCTAAATCTATTGTCTTTAGGCAGCGGCAAATATTGCCACTGCTCTGCCAGATATGAGCTCACCATAAATGATTTCTGAACCATTGTAGTTAATATACATATATCTATATATACTTTTTATACATAAGGAAAAGTAATATATAAACTGTGTATGTATGCATGTTTGTTTTGTATTGTATGTATATATTATACAAGCACACAGGACCAGATACATGTCACATCCATCGCACATGGCAATCCAAAAACATCTGCCCAGGAGTACAAAACCCCAAAAATAAAATTAAAAACAAGGTCGAGTAAAACAGTTTGCTAACCATTTAAAAACAACCCCGGGCAAAAAAAAACAAAACAAAACAAAAAAAAAAACGAAGAAACAACCTGTCCAAATGTTACCTCCCCTCGCAAGTGGACTGCTTCTTTCCACATACATCAGGATCTTCATGCATCCATGTGTGTGAGGATGTGTGTTTATGAGTGTGTATGTGTGTATACCCGTGCGCGAGCCTCATGCCTTGTCTGCGGAAGTGGAGGTGAGAAGTGAGAGGGTGGGGGTGACCCCCGGGTGATCCTAACCATACTCAGGCCATGCACTACAGAAGGAACCAAAGGAGAGAGAGAGGGGGGGGGGGGGGGGGTCGAAGGATGAGGTTGCAGAAAAATGGATCGATGTGGGGGAGGACAGAGGGGGAGAGGGCCACGGGGAACAGCTTAGGACTTTTTCTACAGATTGTCCTCTTACAAACATTAGCAGGCTAGCATTGTGTATACATGTACAGTGTACTTTTATCAATAGTACAGTCGACGACACCTCTGGCCCCGCGCTTCGCTTCTCCACCGTTGAAAGGGCACGGAGAGATGTCTTTGACAGAGGATGGAAAAGAGTTCAAACAGCTGGAGGAGGGGCCAGTCGGGGGATAAAAGAGGCAGATCGGGGATGCTTGGTTTGTGGTCGTGGCATGGGGCTGTTAGCTAGCTGTTGAACCCGGACTGCGTCGGCATCGCTCCGCTGCTGTCAGGGAGGAGAGCAGAGCAGAGCAGAGCAGTGCTGAGCGGAGCGGAGCTCACCCCCCCGGCCGGGGCAATGGAGCGGCCGTGGGCTGGGGCTGAGACCGGGGCAGGGCGGGTGGTCTGTGGGCTCAGGAGGTGGAGTTGGAGGCCGAGGCAGAGGCGGTGGTGGTGCTGGGGCCTCGCTCTGTGCTGCTTCCATCTATGGACAGGAAGAGGAGATATTTACATCACTTGTGCTGGGTTTGAGATTGGGGCTTGTTCAGAGTTAAGTTATATACACCAACTCCAAATTAAAATCTACAGAACGTGAAATAAATGTATTGTCCGTTCAAGGTTGACACCATGTTTCACAAGGGATGCACCAGATGGATTTTTTTTCAACTGAATATTACCGCTTTTCATGGCTGATACCAATAAGATATTTTAAGGTGCAATATGTAAGAATTTTGCTACCTTTTCAGATTCATTTTGAAGGTTTTCAACTGAAACCTTACATATTACATCTTTAAAGGAAGCTCCTAACTTGAAGTTCATGCACACCCTGGGGTAAAAAAAGACTTGTGTGAGATGCGATGGATGATTTTATATTCCATACTGTAGCTGGAAAAAGATTTGTTGTGTTAAAGTAGATTTTTTCCCTCCTCTCTGGACCCTTGTGGAACACGAGTTGTCTTCCTCTGAATCTGTAAAAAAAAATGTTTCTTCCTCTCTGTGTTTATTTGTAGATCGCAGACCAACAAAGTCGTGCATCCCTAGCAGCAACAGAAGTCACAACCAGCACCTCGAACAGATCTAACAAAGCATAGAGCCTCACAAGAAACGAGCCGTCTGATTGGAGTAAAGGGCTCTAACCTGTGGTGGCAGAGGCGTTGGTTGGGGTGGAGGCAGCGGCCTGGCTGCGGGCGTGTGCAGGGATGAGTATGGAGGCCAAAGAGGGATTACTGGATAACTCTGAAAGGAAAAGGACAGGTGAGCAGGTCATCTAACTCCTGGATGGATAGCAGAGATCACAATACATCAGGCACCGACAGAAATTTTCTAGAGGAGACATGCACTAATAAGTGTCGGGGATCATTTCTTCTTTCATGTTTTGGGGGACAATTGTGTGTGTGCGTACCCTGGGTGGTGAAATTGAACAGCGAGGGCTTCTCTCTCCCGTTGGGCAGTTTCACGTTGGGGTCGCGCAGCTCGTCGAAGAAGGAGTGTGCGCAGGCCTCTAGAGGGGTGAGGCGGGCCGTGGGCGTGTACTCCAGCAGGCGAGAGCACAGAGCGATGGCCTCTGGAGGCGTACGCGGCCGGAACACCTGAACGGCAGTCAGAGACAAGGACAGACGTCACAACAGTGATCATACGAAGTCTGATCTCAGATGTTGTAAAACAAAAAAGACATTCAACTGTTGACAACACACACAAACACACACAAAGACACACAAACAAAATGAACTCATGTCCTCCAAATTATCTGTGGTATGTTTTGTGAAACCTACGAGAATAGTTTGAATGCTGGGGTGTGAATCAATGATTGAATGTCTTTGAACGCTGTATCAGTGAACAGTAGTTGTGACTGAATGTAGTCGCAGAGAGCGGCCACAGCAGGGCGCCGGAGAGGCGGACAGGGGGCCCTGCTGATTGGATGACTCTGTTATCCAATGCAAGAGCTATGACTGCTGAGGGGAGGCCAGGAAGTCAGAATGCCCTTTCACCATTTCCAACCTGTTTTATTTTCCACTATGACTTCAAACATGCACTAAGAAGAGAGCGTTAAGTGGCGAACTAGTGCGACATATATTGATCAGGTTGACCTGACCTTTGTTTTTAAACTGTCCATAATAAGTCCAACAGTGAAATCACTGCAAGCAATTTATCAGATTACATGCAGCTTCCTCCAGGGTCACATAAAAGACTTTATACTAAGTTAGTAACCCTCTTACAGCTAGTAAAAAGCGTTGTCCAAGATAAATGTGGAGTAATGATATGTATTTATCCTTATCTGCATTTAAATTCATACTGAAATGTAAAAAAATTGAAATAGCGTATACTATTTACCACACAGTCTGAGCTTTTTAGACGTTTTCTAGTTCAATCAATGGGTTCTGACAAGGTTTTAAAGCACTTAATTTGTCCACAGGCGACGTAAATCTGTTAATATCAGCAACCTTAATGTGACCACTGCTGTGCTTGCATTCTCAGGCTGTTCAGAAAGAAGCACGAACACCTTTGACGAGAACATAAAGCAGCCATACTGCATGTGTAAACACTGGCAAGCTCAGAAAGCTTCACAAGCCACAGAAAAAAACAGAACTAACTAGAGAGTTTTAAGACAGAAGTCTTTATCCTTTAGCCGTTCTTTGCATCACTTTTTGCTGATAGGGTCTGAAAAGCTCAGAGCAGGGGTGGGGATGTTAATGCAGCTCTGTTGGGTGGATGTGATGAGGTTGGATGGCTGTGGAGCGGCATGTTAACAACACAAGCTTGGAGACAAGAGATAATGCATGGGTGGATCTTAAAGAAGTAAAAGGGCTGTTGTACCTGTTGACTCACCTTAGTCCAAGGGTGTGCCTTGATCTGAGGGAATTTGAACTCGGTGTAGTTGGGGTTCATCTCACGGATCTGCTCTCGGGTCGGGGTGCCGAGGACCTGGGGAGAGCAGAATGAAAGAAAAAGACGGGACATTATGTCTTAAACTTGAATTCCTATTCATTTGTGGGAAAAGACTTCAACACCCAGCGGCTCATTACCTTGATAATTTCAACCAGCTGATCCACTCCACTGTCACCAGGGAAGATTGGCTGACCTAGCAACAGCTCTGCCAGCACGCAGCCAGCTGACCACACATCTAAAAAGGACCAGGCAGGTCACCAAAAGGAAAAAGAAGTCAGACACAAGGAAAACAGGGGTAGAGATGACCCTTTCACAATCAAATAATCACAAGTAACATGATGAGTAGCTGCGGTTAAGCTTATAAAAGGTTAAATGTTCACTGTGACAGCTGCAGTCAGCCTACCTATGCTGGAAGTGTAGTCAGTGGCGCCAAAGATTAGCTCAGGGGCTCGATAGTAGCGAGAGCAGATGTAGGACACGTTAGGCTCTCCGCGGACCAGCTGCTTAGCACTGCACACAAAATCAAAGCATTTCATTAAGAACGTCACCATCACCGTATTCTGCTGCATTTTGTCCAAGGAAGGAAAATCTGAAACACAAACTACGGCCAACTTCTAACCCCTCTAGTTTTTTTCACATTTGAAGTCTTTAGATTAACATAACAGAGTTAATGTGCGTCATCTTAAGTCCTACACTAAAAAGGAATAGTTCTACATTTTGGAAAATATGCTTTTTCACTGTCCTGCTGAGCGCTAGATGAGAAGTTCGATACCACTCTCGCGTCCGTACGCTAAATATAAAGCTACCACCAGGAGACAATTAGCATAGCTTAGCATAAAGACTGAAAACAGAGGGAAACAGTTAGCTTGGCCTGGTCAAAAAGTAAAGAAATCTGCCTACCAGCACCTCTAAATCTCACTAATTGACATGTAATCTTGTTCATTTAATGTCACTGGGTGCAGTGACTTGCTGGAGTCGTGTCATCACCATAAGCTGAGACTTCGAGAAAGATACGAGATTTTCTTTATGGTGTGAGATTTATAAGTGCCGCTAGACAGATTTGTTACCTTCAGACAGAGCTAGCTTTTCCTCGCTTCCAGTCTTTATGCTAAGCTAAGTTACCATCTGCTAGCTGTGGCTTAACATTGTCCACAAGAAAGCAAATACGTTTATTTCCCAATATGTCAAACCCTTTCAACATGCCAGGGCAAACTGGACCCCCTGCTGTCAAAATTTGATGAAATGATCTTCGTGTCTCACCTGCCAAAGTCGCAGAGCTTGAGCACGGCGGTTTCTGGATCCAGCAGCAGATTCTGGGGCTTGATGTCCCGATGACAGATCCCGAACGAATGGATGTATGCCAGGCTCCTAAACAGCTGGTACATGTACAACTGCACACAGAAAAACACGCACACGTTATCACTAAGCTCAGCTCTCATTACAGGGGGCTAAGTCTGGAAACAGCCACTCAAGAATCAAATACATAATATTTTATCAACACACTCCAGAAGCTTGTTTAAAAGGCCCCGTAGAGATGAAGTGGAACGGGTTTTTGGCGGCCTCTGTCTGCCCTCAGATTCAGACAGAAGCTGGTGATTTTGGTGGCGTGTGCATGTGAACAAAATAGATTATTTTGTTCTTAATGCGTGATTGTGTTTTAGCAACCCTTTTAAACCAACACAGAATTCAAAATAAAAGCATGTGACATTTCATTTAATCCAGGCATTCTCTAAGCATCTCAATAAGAGTCATTATCATCTTTTAATATAACAAAAATTGCTTTTGTCTGCCAAATATGTGCAACGTCTTCTCATCCCACATTTCCTGTGTTGATGAATATTTATATTATTGGTGCGTGTAGTTTAAAAGGCTACTGTGAGTGTTTCTTCCACTCTGTTGGACTGACAATGTGCAATGATTTTTCTTTTTCTGCCTTTTGCCAAATTATTCTGATGTGTCTCACATTCTTTAATTTATTGCATACTTTGGATAAAACATATTTCAAATGACACTTTATTATACTTTTACTTAAAATTTCAAAATGTGATAATTTTCATTAATATTCACAGAATGATCTTTTTTACTTTGGTGTACATAAATAATTCAAAATTTCTCTGACAAAAAGCATTTTGTCGCACCGAAAGCTCAGACATTTTCATGGCACTCTACTGAAATGTTACTGATGCTTTAATAAGACGTTGAAGACATACTGTGTGGGAGCCTTTCTCAAGTCTTGCTCATAAAATGGAGCTCACAATTTCTCGCCATGATGGTCGCAGACACAAACACACACATACACTTCAATACCTTGACATAAACCATGGGCAGAGTCTGTTTGGCTCGGCTGTAGTGTCTGGCCACTCTGTAGACAGTCTCAGGAACGTAATCCAGAACCAAATTCAGATACACTTCATCTTTCTGTCAGGGAGAAGCAGAAACAAAAGAAAAATCAAGGTCACACATGCACACACAGAAAATCAGCGACCCCTACAAAACATTTGAGCCCGACTAGAACATCCCTGCAATCTGCAAAGATAAAAATCCTAAAAAAATAAATAAATAAAGAAGCCGTTTCAGGGCTGATGTAACTGATGGTTTTTTGCAGTGCAACTGGGGATCCATTGTATAGGACTCTTCCCCTGAGGGCAGGAAACACACAACGAATGCGTCATAACTGCTTCTACTCCAACAGCGGCCGCAGACAGTGATATCATTTCCTCATTTCCTGGTTGGACGAGGCCTGTGCTGGAGGGCGGGCTCGTGCACGTTTTTACTCTGGAGCACACTGACCCTGAAAGGATGCTGTATCCGAGGCTTCCCCACCCAGTTATTCTAGGACTTCCTTTTTCCTTTGATTCTGAGCACAGTTAGCGAGCACTGAGTCATCGGGGTGTTTCTTGCGAATCCATTGTTTGGGGCCCATAAGTCGAGATTGCAAATCACACTCATGGTTCCTAACTCATTACTCACATACTTATTCATGCATTCACAGCTAGCCTGTCTGTCCCTGGTGGTTTGTGAGGTAGAACAGCTCAGTCTTCAGAAGAGGCTTTGGCCTGATTAAAGGGTTGGGCGGCGGAAGAGCAACAGGCCGGATCTGTGGAGTTTGTTTGAATCAGTGCCTTTCTCTCGCCAGCATGTAAAGCAGCAATACACAACTGTCTGGAGAAAGATAGTTGATTGTTCTCATCGGCAAAAACTGACCCTTCTTTGGATTGGTGATGTACCCGAGCCATCAAACTTCTCACTCCAGTTTTAGCGTTAAGGGATAAGTTCAGCCAAAAAAAGAAAATTTGGTCATGATCTCCCATAACGATGGAAAGTTGGGGGAAGTTCCGTAGTCCACAAAACATTTCTGGAGCTTCACAGAAAAAAAACAGTGTTGATTTGATTTAAAGAGAGGTTATTTACACCCTCGACACACGGTCGATCTCGTGCACCCACTTCAGACAGACTTTGATTCTGCTGGACGAGCTGTATGTATGTCCATCTACTTCAGCTGTTCATGAGAACGCTGCAGTGCTGTTTTACTGTGAAGCTCCAGAAATCTTTTGTCGACTACGAAACTTCACCTGACCTTTCATCAGCATAGGGGCGAGTAGATAATGACTGAATTTTCATTGTGGGCTTAAATTTGTCATTTAAGGTTTTTACTCACAGAATGGAAAGAGCACAAACACTCCAAACTGTAACACTCCATGCCCATTGTATCATAATCAGGACATAATCAAGTATAGTACAGCAGCATGGCAGTGAACTGCACTGTATGTGGAACTGACTCAAATTAAACTGCAGACACCACGTTGATTATAATGAATGAACATGTCACAAAGTACAAAGGTTTGGCTCATTGGTGTGTTTTTCTTCTGTTGTGGATGACAATGGCGATCTAGGGCTCGGGTTGGGATTTGGATAAACAGCATATACTTGATGATTTGGTGGCGAATATAAAACATCACTAGGTTTATTCTTAAAAGGTTTCAAACATTACCTGCACAACTGTCCAAAAACAGCTCACCTACACTGCTTTGATGTGGCTTTTCATGCATTATTTCTTTTTGCTCTGTTTAAGTCATTTCTAAATCCAATCATAAACTGCACTTCTGTAGGTCCAACATGATGAATGCGTCTGCCATCACTGGTTAAAGCTGATGGCAGCCCGGCCCTTTTGAATCACCATGTCGCCAGATATATGGCTTTGCGTCATACTGCCACATGGAAAACATATCTGACACTCGATGCGTTTCGTGCTCACTAAATGCTTGAGAGGTGGCCGTCACCAGCTGGGCAAGTCAACCCATAGTGCCTCATGAAATAGTGTCAGTGACACACGCCTGTGAGACATACCGCCTTCTGGTGATATGGCGGTGCTTCCAACGTAAATGATATTGTTGTCTTGCTTCAGTCTAGTCTGGGAGTGTCCCCATCCTCCTGCCTCCTCTCCGCCAATTGTCAGCAGTCTGCCCAACATGCAGCTGAGGCGGCGGACGGAGCTGCAGGTCTGCAGAGCACAGCGAGTGAGCCGGGCCCGTGTGAAGAGCTCCCAGACAGACTGTGTCGTACGCTTCTGTCTGCTGAATACCCTGCTTTGTACCGACTGCTCTCTCTCTCTCCCACTCCATTAGAACCATATACGGTGACTGAGTGAAGCACAGGGCCGAGAGGACTGCGAGGCTGGCCAAACGCTAAACGGGTTGCTGATATCAGCGACGATGAGCAATATTTTCCTCGAGCAGCTCTCAGACACAGGTAGCCTTGTTTACACACCCCCAACACCACCACCCCCCCAATCCTCCGCCTGCGTGCACGCCCATTCTTTCTCCACCAGCAGAACACCCATTGATAACATTTGTGACGACTACAGGGCTCACTCCGCCTCCTGCTAGCACCACCAAAGCTATATTTAGCCTAGCAACAGCGATGACTCACTTCCTGCCTCAACACAAAGCCACTTCCTTGGCTTGTTCCCAGATGGTCTGATTTGCTCACTCCAGGCTAAATAATTCAGCCTCTAATTTGCTGTGAAAAACGGGTCATACCTGATCAGCTGGCTCGGTTAGCCATCAATCAACGTGAGAGAGAGGGGGATTGGTGGGTTCTGCGCAGCACTGCGATGTGCAGCATGTACGTCAGTTTCCACAAGTGCAGCTTATATTAGCACGAGGGTTTGTGTTTCCTGGTCATGTGCCCCCTGTTGAGTGCACTCAATCATGCACGACACATTACATGAGTCAGCAGTTGACGCGATGCGTATGTAAATCCATATGATCAGGGAAACGTACGTGAACAGTTGGTGTTAATGAATCTGTGAAAATCTGGAGTCTGAGGAGCAGAAAGAGGTGAGTGAATTATCTCCAGCACAAAGCTAATCATGACGCCGGTGAGTAAATATGTGCAGGGGCCACAGCCAGATATGTGACTTTGCCATAAACTCACACTTGTTTCTCGCCGCTTTATGGCAGCTCCTGTAGCTCCACCACACCTGAGCTCATCCCTCAGGAACAAAGCTTTTCAACCACTGTCTGTCTTGTTAACATCTGCGTATGTGTGTGCGGATGTGTTTGAGTACTGGCCTCTGAGGAGCTACACTGGGATGGCCGGGACAAGATTAACCTCCTGAAGAGCCTCGTGACAGAAATAAGCTGTAGTTGGGACTGTGATGTCACTTTCACCCTTACTCTCTGTGCGCTGTCACGTAGCCAATCATCTTCAAGTGACCATCGTGTAAAAGTACAACAAGCAGACCACAAATGAAAGCTTCAGAAACGAAAAATGAGAGCCACAGAAACCAATCGGTACAACTAATCTGGCATATCATTCTCCCCCAGGCAGGATATAGATGCGTCTCATGCACAGAGCAACGTCAAATCCAGAGTGCTGAAGCAGAATCTAGGCTGCTGGCAGAGCGATATGGATGACAACTTTACAAGAACAACAGTCTGTGAACAGTCACGCTGAGACAAACTGTCTACTCCGCGACTTGACAGCAAGATTGTTTAGAGACAGATGATGGACCCCTGTTATGGAAAATTGCATCACCAGCGTACATTGTTACCACAGCAACCCAGGTTGGTGATGTCTGGTCACAACAATCCGATCTGATCACTTGTCGACAGTCTGTAAAGGTGGTTTAAAGGTTCTCTACGTAGTTTTGGGTAAGACATTTTAAACAGAAGAGAAAGATCTTCATTGACTGTTTTTTGAAGTGACTGTAATAAACAAATAAACAAAGTCTTTTAATTTCCATGACTGAATAATCTAAATATACAAACTGACCTTTAATAAAATTTCATACCGTTTTACTTTGTTTATATTTGGCGGACCCTGCCACATTTCTAGTTTCAAACAGTGTTCTGGGAAAGGCTTGTTTATTCAGTTACTGAAAAAGTAATAATCCTGAGTTTGTATTATTACCTCACTAATATTGAAAATATTACAATTCTGTTCAAGTTCTGGTGTTTGATTATTTGCAGAGTTTTATCTACAACAGTAATGCAACACCAGCATTAGTGGGTTTGGAATTATTATCTAATCTGCTGGCTCTGTGTCAAAATCAAGTCTGATCAAGAGAGTTGGCTTTATATTGGATTGTTAATCAAATTACTTCACCGGACAGTTCCAACAACTGATAACAGAAGGGGGCTGATGGTGGACCTGACAACAATATCTTGCCCTCAAGGCCTCCAAGTGGATTCATCCTGCCACGTCTCAAAAGGTTTGTGAATTTTGTAATTAGAACATTGAGGGATTTATGTTTTTATGCTGTAACAACTGAAAACTGTTAAAAACAATTTTAAACATTTTGTATGTTTGTATGTTAGAGAATCAAGTGAAGTTACTGTGTGGTTTTTGTGCATACACACACACACACACAGCCGTGTCAGCCGAACGTCTCACATGCACTATCTTTGCGACAGCATATTCTTGGGAGGTAAAAGTCAAACCGCTATTTGCTACCAGCCCACGCTGTTTGGACCTGTGGCCTTCTGTTTGAACAGCATTATACAAGTGGTTAAAGGGTAAAAGCGTACGCGCGCTGTGTGTGTCGTGCACGCCACATGCCAGCAGTTACATAAGACTACCTGTGCACATGCCGACGGCTGCAGCAGCAGCAGTGGTCCTGGAGTGGCTCACAGCTGCACCCATCAGGAAAGGTCTTCCACACACCTGACCGGACCTCATCTCATCTCTTAGTTTCTTTTATCTATCTATCCATACATCAACTTGTCTGCAACTCGCCAGAGCTCCCTATCCAGGTGACATTACCTTTTGCCTACTTCACTAGCCTTCTCTATCCTCACTCGGGGCTCTGTGGGTGGTAAATCCCCACACCAACAACATGGTGCCAGTCTCCATAATTAGCCTGGAGTGAGACGGTGAGGCGGAAGAGGAGGAAGGGAGGGAGGGAGAAATGGAACCCAGTGGGGGGGCGGGGGGTTTAAAAGATGTAAAGTGATAAAAGCTACAAACAAAAGTCGTGGATTGTCAAAACAACAAAATGCTGTGATTGGCACAAGTTGACGAGGCGTCGGCTAACGTCTGTGACAAGTGTGTCAGTATACCAAGAATTAGCCGTAATTCCCAGAGGTCAGTGAGCACATGGCACGAGGTGAGGGGTGGCAACCGGGTGGAGCTTACAGCACAGAGGGGAGGGCTCCAGTGAGTCTATAATTAACTTGATACCCTCTGGTCGGGCAAATAGGGGCCCCGCCACCCATCACCTCTCCCTTATAATCCCCCCACAGCTTTCCTTGGCCGCAGTGAGTGTGCAGCATGGAAGCATTCCTCACCACGGCGTCATGGGTATGGTCCCGACAGAGCGTGTGTGCCAGGTTCATACGCATCTATATTTGACACACGGAGCTCTGCCTGTTTGTCAGCTAGCTGAATGACATAGTCCAGCCTTGTAGTCTCCAGGGGATCTCCGACGGTCGACTGAGACGGACAGGGAGGCCGAACCATATTCAGAAAGAGGGACTTCCCTGTCTCCATGTACTTTATGTATATATATGGGGCCATTTGGATGACATGTGATGGGAGATGGTGCAGCTGACAGGCAGGCAACATAAAAAAATAAAATAAAATGTATCGAACAAAGTGGATTATTTTGTTAATGTGGTGATTATGACTCTTGAAATTGGGAACCTAACTTTTTTACTACTCTGATTGAAGCCAAGAGCTCGGTCACTGAAACACACAGCAAGTCCAGGGAACCTTTGAGGGGCTCCTGAAGATGAACGAGTGGCTACTTAAAAGAAATACTCTCCAAGCACTCTTAGACAGAGCAAAGAGTCTTTTTTAAACCTTTTTCTACCCCTTTTCAGGCAAGCAAGAAAGGTCACATGAATTTAACGGCTACTTAAACAACAGAAACTGTTATATGTCAAAGAATGGGCTCATCGCTTTGAGTTTTTTTTTTTACTGCAAATCAGCGCACAACCATCTTGGATTGCTTGGACTGCGTCATTCCCATGTCTTCTCTTGCATGTTTGATCGTGTAATGTGTGACCCGTGTCCCTGATCAGTCAGCTGAAAGCTGTGCAGTGTGGACAGCACAACAACCCCCATGACTTTGTACGTCACGCAGTATGGCCAGAGCATAAGGCTACTAAATAAACATTGTCATTTACCATTTATAATGTACAGTATAGTTGTCCAAAGAAGTCGAAAGAGAGTCAACACAGCACAGTCAGTGACTTAAAGGTTAAGGCTCAACAAATTGACAGCAGGGTTGGGGTTAGGGACCTCCAATAATGTCTTTCAGTGTGCTTCTTTCATCCAGGACAGGTTGGTCTGCAACCAGAACATGAATCTTTATGTATCATTTGACCTGTCCTTTAATCTGTTTATTGAACATAATGCAATGACAGTATTTTGTAAGGTGGAGGGAATAAATTATGTTGATGCTATTTATTAGATGAGCATCTGAGAAAAAAAACTGTTGCAGAGGCAGTAAGTTGATGCCTTACTGAATTGTAAAATGAAGAAACAATTTCAAAAACTATTTATAAACCATGTCCTCAAATGTACTTATCGATCGGGCTGTATTATACTACTTGTCAAAATTGCGGTGTTGCGTTAAAACATGAGTCGCACGTGGCCCTGTGAGAAAACATCCGACGAGCACATGAAGAATAAGTGGCAGCACACTCAGCCAACTGACCTTGTCTCCACTGGAGTAGAAGAAGTAGCGCAGGCGGACTATGTTGCAGTGGTCCAACTTCCTCATGATCTGCAGCTCACGGTTCTGAACAAAACACAGACAAAAGGGACACATTACATATTAGTTGCACATCACATCTATGACGCGAGTCTTTGGAGACCTTAAAAGCACAATTTGGGAGCGTTTACGCAGACAAGCTTGGATTGCCATGTGGACAAACAGAATAGTGCTTAAAGAGGCTCAATATCTGTGTCCGATGACAGAAAACACAGTCGAACAGTCATCTTGTTGTCGGCCACGTCACTGTCACAATGTGCTCGATGGGCCAGTTTGTCAGGAATCAACATTTGAGAAACTGATGAGGTGGCAGGCAAAGAATTCTAATAAACAGGAAAAAAAAAACAGACATTCATTCATTCACTGGAGGACAAATCCCACGGGCTGAAACATGATGACGCAGTTATATATACTGAGGGTCATGTTGCCCGTTCCCGTCAAAGTAGGGCAGCAACTACCGATTACTTACGTTGTCGATTAGTCAGTCAATAATGTTTTTGATGGATCGCTTAGTTGTTTGGTCTATAAAATGTCAATATATGTCATGGTTTAAAAAAAAGTCCTCAAATATCTGGTTTTGTCCACTACACGAAGATATTCAGTTTACAGTCACAGAGAAGAAAATAAACCAGAAGATATTCACAATCAAAGAGCCAAAATCAGATCTTTTATTTTCTTAAAAATGTAATTAAACTGATTATCAAAACAGTTGGTGATTCATTTTATAGTTGAAAACTAATCAATTAATCAACTCATCATTGCAGCACAACATAAAAGGCAACAATTTCTACAGAAAAAGGCCCCTGGAAAGCAAAAAGAGATGACAACACAGACCTACAGCAAAAGCACTACCTGCGTTACAGCCCTACAGCGTGATGAGCCACAGGCGCTCACCAGGCCAGAACATTATGAACCTCGGTGGAGCACTCAGTCTATATTCATATACAGTGTGTCCATGCAGAAAACGTTTGTGCATATGGATGTTCTCAAGGGGTGGGCAGGAATTCAAGCATTACATAAAGCTATAACAGCTCCATTATAGTTTATATTTTCTCCCCCATCTCCAGTTCTCCTTCCCTCCTTCCTTCCTCCTCCTCCTCCTCATCATCTATATCATGGTGCTTTGTGTTGACTTAATGTAAAGTGCTTGTGTAACGGTCGAAGAGTGAGGTGTCCACTGTAGAACAGAGAATTCAGAAAACTAAAAGAAAGCACAATACAGGGAATAAAGCTATTATATAATAATGTTTGGTTTTTGGAGTCATGAGCAGCTTTATAGTAAGATGTGCTGATTGTTGTACAAAAACATACTGACTGCATGCCAATATTCTGAACAGGAGATGTATTACAGTAAATTTGGTTTGTGATTTCCATGAAATAAATCCTTGTTTTTCACTCAGATTTCCATAAATGGAAATAACTATCAGCATAATATGCCCGCTAACAATTTAAGGTTTTTCATATTTGGCATTTTGGATAATCCATTTCTGCGTACAGCAAATTTAATGTGGTGCAGATTAAAAATAATGAGTAGAACCAGAATGCGCTTGCAGCCTACATTTATTAAAACATTCCCAGTTGTATATTTCAACTGACTGCCTCTTCTACGCCGGCAACTCAAAGTGGGGCACAGTGTGCAGGTTTCTGAGCAGAAAAGAGTCGACTGTGGGACGTGCTATCGACCGTCTGATCACAGAGCTGACAATGATCTAATCCACTACCTGACTGGCATTTTGTGCAAACACAAGGCTTCAGGTTTGGTGTAAAAGAACCGCACCGAAGGTCAGCAGTGTGCCAATTAACAATGTTTGTTCAACATAAGAACTTGCGCTGCCTTCACTGAAAAGAAAATCACAAAATTCCTCGTGTTTATACTTTCATGTCCAACAATGTATAATTAGATGCAACACTAATCCTCCGATGTCCTGAGCAAATAAAGGAGACGAGCGGAGGAAAGCTGTTCGTTTAAAACACAGCTCCAGATTTCAACCACACAGGGAAAACAGTTTGCAAATTAGCACTAAGGTCGAGCGTGTAGGATTTAGCGCTGTAGCTTGGGCTTAAGGAACAATTATCTGGCATTATATACATGAAATCAAATGGACAAAATCATCAGATTAATAGTTACTGAAATGAATTGTTAGCTGCAGTGCTAAAACAATTAAATGCTATAAAATAAAGAAAAAGTCCAAGCTGGGAGTCCGAGGTGACATCTTTACATTGCCTGTTCTATGTATCTGTCAAAACCCTAAAGATGTTCAGTTTAACATCACAGAAGATTAACAAAACTAGTCGGCTAACCTGCTAGTAGACTGTGTGAATATGGTGGACAAAATTGTGAACTGAATACTGTGTTGGCTGGCTGACTGGGTGGCTGGTGAGATCCGCTGTTATGTGGGTCAGTACCACGCTTGCTGGTGCAGGGAGATATGCCGCTGTCCTTCCACACTTTTCTGCCACCTTACGAGTCTTTAATCCCCTCTCATTCATTTTTTTAACTGAGCAGAGTGAGCCGTCTGTCCACTAAACAGGACCTCGTCATCGCAGCAGCAGCATCTTGTAGCTCAACAGCCTTGTGGAGACAATTCCCCCAGCCTAATTCGCTTAGAGGCGAACACTAATGGTTCCCACAGTCCTCCCCCCCCTGCTTTTTCACCCTTTACATGACTACTACCAACACATACACACACACACACACACACACAACCCCCACATCATGAGTGACATCATAGCGTGTGGGTCACAGACCAGCCATCGAACCATCGTGCACTGCAGGCAACGCCCTCATCTTCTTGCAGTGGCTTAGTGGGCGTGTTTGTGGGGCTGTGTGTGTGTGTGTGTGTGTGTGTGTGTCTGTCTGCGTGTGCGTTATGTGTGAGAAAGATGGTACCATATGGAGGAGGAGCAGACAGGCTGTTCAGTGAGGCCCTGCCCAGCTCCAGTTATACTGCAGTCCTTCCTGCTGACCTGTCATCCTCCAGTGTGTCAGCAGCCCAGCCAGCAGAGACAGAGAGAGACAGATGGAGAGGAAACGAGAGAGCGAGACAGAATACCTCAACGGCGGGCTGCTACCGTGGAGGTGCTACACCTTCGTGGTGCTGATGTATACCGTCAGACAAAACCACATCCAGTTTCCAAAAAGATTAAGCGCATCGAGCAATCGCACAACGCCCACGCGTTTACGCGTCACAGTTTACTGTTCTGCTTAGGAAACAGCTGATGAATTAAACTGAATGCAGACAATGGATCAAACTTTGAGGATAAGGCTAGCGTTATTCTATATATAGAGAGAGAGTTTTTTTTTATTATTGTCAATAAACCCCAGAAAAAGACCAACTATGCATTAGGCCTTGGTCACTACTGAAAACCATTTCTGTGATTCTAGAGGCTTGGTAAATGTAGAGACTCCTCAGAGATAGTTGGTTAGCCAGCAGCTAACAAACTAGCCTTTAAAGAACATGCGAGCACTTTTAAGTCACAAGGAGCTTCTTTCAATTTTCTCTGTACTGGCCGTTTACCTCCCTCTGGCTTTTTGTTTTCGTCTTATTGAAGGGGAGGAAAAGCCGTTCAGTGCTTACCATCTTTCTGACTCCCAGTTAGCATGTTTGTGAGCTCAGTCGCTAACAGAACAGTGAGTTTAGTGCACATAGTTTATTCAAAAGACGTACTTGTACAGTCAACTCCTGTTTAATGGCATGTAGTAAACCAAGTCTCATGTGTTCGTGAGTCTGTTTTGTCCGACTGATTACATGAATCTTTAAAAAAAAAAAAATCTAAACGCAGATGCAGCGGCCGGTAGCGCCTTCAAATTGCACTACATTTTTGTAGTGTTTCTACATTTTCAGTGTTTGTAGTTTTTCTTTTTTTTTTTTTTTGCTTTATCCCTGAAAAATTTTGCCTATGGCACAAAATACATTGATCAGCATTGGAGAAGACAGTGCAGGCTTTAGATTAAGAGCAGTTGATTTTGAGACAATCATTGCCAATGGCAACTTTCGACCATCAAACCAGACAAACCGGGTTGCCCCAAGTAGGAGAGGTGGTAGATCTAGGATGGGGTCATGCTAATCCACTTTGGACCAAAGGCGGCTCCCAGCTAATGTTTGGTCGCAGGAAAATAAAATGGACAAATGTGACTCCATCATGCTTGGTACTCATCACAGTAAAAGCAGATGGACAGTGTTTCTCAGATGTAAAACTTGTAATATGAAGATGCCAAACCTTTTATCAACACCATCTTGTTGCTGTCATTTACATTCGCCCTGATATTAAAATAGCGCATGATGGCTGTCCCATCAGAGTGTGACAGGCTAATCATAGATGTATTGTTGTTGGGGAGCACTGTATGGTCCTGGTGAGCATGTCAGCACCTTGCATGGCAGTGTATGCAAGCATTGTCCAAATGGCCATGTAAATGGGTCAATGTCGCAGAGGTAGTAAAGCGCCTTGAGTGGCTGGTTGACCAGAAAAGGGCTATATAAATGCAAGTCCACTGACCTCTCACACAAGAGGCTTCTTAAGTTCTGAGCTTGGATGAGAGGCGGCACGTCTACAAGAAACTGAAATAAGTCCAGTTGCCTACGATAAAGCACTTAGCTTACGTTGATGAAGGTTCTCAGGCATCCAGGTCACTCAAATGCATGCAAATAGAGCTTTTAGTGGGAACTATGTTCAGTCGCAGATTTATATACATTTTGGTGTGATTGACTACAAAGAAACTACATGTTCATCTTCATCGTAGACAATACTTCTAAGTCAGATAAATGTGTTGACAGTGAGAAGGAAATTAGAAAATCGCCAGACTTGGCCATTAACAACATTGTGTAAGCTTCACTACCACCAGACATGCTCTCACTCTGTGTGTGTGTGTGTGCGCACATTGGTTTTAATGCAAGCATCCATTATCCAATAGGCTGATATGTGATCCCTCTGATGGGAATGGAGGAGGACCTATCCCATAATGCACCAGGAGCGGCATGTAAGCCCACCAAGACTGTCTCGCACATTCATCAGCTGCACCCTCACACAGAGCCGATTCACATGATTACCCTGTTTGACTTGTGTGCGTGCGTGTGCGTGTGTGTGTGTGTGTGCATGCATGTAAGTGTGATAAAGAAGTCACACATGTTGGACCAGCATGGTTCTGCTCATCGAGGCTCACTTCACAGATGAACACCAAATCAGACAGAAGCGTAGGGAAAAGGCTTTTGAAGAGGAGGAGAAGGAGTAAGAAGAAAATAGAACGCAGGTGTTTGGGCATGTTTGCGTGTGTCGGGGGTACACACGCTTTACGGCGCGTGCCTGGCAGTCATGTGAGGAGTCTTAGCGCTCATTTGCTTCATTTTTCAGAACAAGCTGTTCACGAGGAAGGGACAGGCCGGGGCGACTGGAAGCAGCAAGACAGAAAAGGAGACGGAGCGACAGACAGCTGAGGGAGAGGGTCGACTATTGAGAGGAACACGACAGGAGGAAAACAGTACGCGCGATCTTCAGCTGGCTACCGTTTGAACATGCAACCCGCTGTCCTGTCATGCTAACCACAGGCTAACAGGAAGAGCAGGATATGACCTCATCATGGCCGGCACGCATAGTCACAAAGAGTGCACGTGTCACCTAACAAACATTGCTTGGTTTGGGACAGATGGCCGACCCCCACACACACACACCATTAAGTGACATCATTTATCTTGTTTGGTTCGGCAAAGGACGAGCACCTGCTGAAAAACTGTGCTGAACCTCCCGAAGGTTAATCGTGGGGGCACTGACCTGCTGAAGCATTTATGTGAGCCGGTTGGCGTGGCACAGCAGTCCCCAGCTAGGGCAAAACCGTTACAAGGGAACGCATCTAACTAAACTTTGACTGAACTTCAGCGCCTCTCATGGGAGATGGAGCTGGAGGCTGGCAGCCCGGTAAACAAGAGGGGGCACCTAGGCTCACCCTGACATCACTCTTCTCGTCCTATCTTGCTAACACAGCCTGACAGGAGCAAAGTAGACGCCAAAATAATACAAATCTTTGTGCTAAGCTAAGCTGTAGCTTCACATCTACCACACAGATATGTAAGTTCTATCTAGTAGGCATAAAACTGGAATGGGCCTCTTACCAGTTTCTAAATCTCTTCCATTAAATTACACATGGTTAAATGAGCCAACTTCCTGTGTAGCATAGGTGGTGTGCATGTTTTTCAGCACACATGTGGAAAACATTATGGTCACACATTGCATTGCATCATCTTAACTGTACACGTGTGCCAGGGCATGTGTGGTATGGGACACCGTAAACTAAAGTGTAGCAATGTAGCCCCGGGCATAACACTCACATTTCTTTCTATACCAGGGGATTCCTTAAAAACGTCTCTGGACAGATGTTGACTGACAAACTGTTTGCTCAAGTAAGAACCATTGTTGTCTATGTCAACACCTGCTTCCTTCAAACACAGCAGAAGTTTTGAGAAATGCCTAGATCGTGATATAAACTAGGAAATTTGCCTTGCAAAGCAGCTGGATTTGCTAGATCACGTTACCAGGCTTCAAGCTATGCGCTTGCATCCAAGCCACAGAGTTTCAGACAAATCAGCATCGATGAGGAACTACTGGCCAGGGCTCCAGACTAACTTTTTACAATGGTTGAACTGGTGCGCCTTACTCATTTAAGTGCACCGCCACATAACTTAGGAGCACACAGTAATACAATTTTATTTAATTTCTTACAATATTGTGTAAGTGATTGTGAACAGGAATACACTTGTATAAAAGGCAACTTTCAACACATCCAGGTGTTGTTTGTTACAAATATTTTCAAAGGCTCCATTTTTTTTTTTCAATGTGACCTGCTGACTACCGGGTGCACTGGTGCGACCAATGAAAACGTTTAGTCGATTTTTAGGTGCACATGCGACCAAAATAGTCGCACCCTGGAGCCTTGCTGGCAGCTGTGGGCATGGCTGAGATATGATGACCAGCGAGAGAAGCAACTGTTCTTTTAAAAACAACAATGGCAGCTCCTCACGAGTCGAGCGTAGACGCTTCAATAGCAACTGGTATATCAGGACTGAAGAGTTTATTTCATTTAAGGAGGAGCAAAGAATGGCACTGGAGGCTTTTTTCTCAATGGAAAAGACATCTTTGCCCGTCTCTCCACTGGCTTCCTTGAGAGTTTGATTTACCAACTGGCTCCGCTGGTGGTAGCGCTCTCCTACCGTTGTTCTGATTGGTTGAAGCTATAGACAGTGATGGACAGATTGATTGTTTCATCAAAACCATTTCCATTACAACCATCTGGCATGCTGATTTATCAAGAATTGGCTACCAACGGTCACATTTATACATCTTATGATACATTTGATCAAAATTGAGAAAAGTCACTCATATGTGCTCAGTTGTATATCAGGTGCAAGTATATAAACTTCACACAGCCTAATACAACTATCCTCAAATTAATCTTACCTTTATTACGGTTACCATGTTCAGATGAAACACTTTTAGTAAGGTGTTGGTTTCACTTCAAGGCTATTTTAGTGGCTGCAGTTAAATTACACTGTATTAAACTGAGAGGTAGGTGCACCTAATAAATATGATGTAAATGTCCAAAATATGAGGCAGAATTTTGACACTGCTCCAAATGTGATAAGAGAAATTTACCCGGCATTACTCAAGACCACTAATATGACTACACTGTGCACCCATAACCCTCAACTCTGAAGGCTATAAACTTAATGAGAATCTTAACAGCTGTCCTGCAGGCTTGGCAGTCTCAGGTCTTTTATCTGTGAGCTGTGAGCAAGCAGCAGGGACGCTGCCCCCCTCCAACACGCCATCAGTCAAATCTATTCAAAGCACAGGAGGAGGATTCCAGCAGAGCTTTTTGCTTGGAAGGAAATATGATGTTTCCACGGTGGCAACTGAACTAAACATGACAGATGACTGGGTATCAATGGGTTCAAGTTTGTTTGTGCAGGATAAGACCTCCCAAGCAATAACACACACACACACACAATGCCTGCATGAAAATACACACATTAGAGCGAGGATGTGTCGACTGCACAGCGCTAAGAAGTTCTTCCTTTGTTTTCGCTTGTTTCGCAGCTTCGCTGATCTCACTGTTCTTGTGAAAGATCACTCCATTCAAGTCTCTTTCACAGTTACTCAGTCACATTCATTAATGCAACAAATCCCTACTTTGGTTCCATTGTTAAAAAAAAAAAAAAAAAAAAAAAGGATGACTAGGAGAAAAGAGAATATGAGTGCATGTTTGTGTGCCTTATCATCATCTAATACATGCTGCTTATCTTTGTCCTTTTTGTTTCTTGCATTAAGTTGACAAGTGAGTCAGCTGAAAGGTACGTTGTGTGTGCGAGTGTTACCTTAAACCTCTTGTCTTGCAGGACCTTCTTGATGGCCACCAGCTCTCCGGAGTCGCAGAGCTTAGCCTGGTAGACGACACCGAACGAGCCGTTGCCGATGACTTTAGTGTCCGTGTAGCTCACTTCCTGTGGCCGGTCAGGGCCTTGGCCTGGAGTGGCCACGACTGTTGTTACCTTGCTGCCATCTTTATCTCCTAAAGACAGAGGCAGAGAGATGAGAGAAATGCTCAGAACCAAGCACTGTACACGACAGAGTAGCATTGACACATTAAAGCAACATTGAAATACTTGGAGCGACAGAAGTCATTGTGGCGTCGCCTCATGTTGCTTGTGTTTCAGCCAAGAAGCTGCACTTTAACACACTGTGAAACCTACAGTCGACGTTCTGAGACTGTCTGAGTGAAATTAGCCACGGGTAGCGGTAGTCTGTTTTGGTCACTCAAAATGGAAACCAGAAGACCACAGCCATACAAAGTGTTGATATGATAAAGCAGCGTTTTTTTCACACTACTCTCGTTAATGTAGCCACTTTTATTCGAGAATATTGTCTGATAAAAGTTGCAAATGGCACTGGTGAAGAGGCGGAGGCGATAACTCAGGAGAAACCGTGCTAAATAGGTGAATCATGGATACTGTAGCAACAGGCTCAAGGGACTTTCCTTTTCTTTTCTTGTGCACTGATTTGCTTTGCCTGGACAGACAATCAGAGCGACAGGCTCAGTTGGCGAGAAAACCGCCGACAAGGGCCGACTAGTGCCAAAGGTGAACCAGAACAAGAAGCTGTAGGGCCACAGACGCTCACCGACAGCCTACTGTCGGCCTGGTGTGTCGGGGCCCTGTGAGAGAGATCAAACTCACACTGGAGGGCTATTGATAGACAAGCTAATGGGAAGCATTACGGATGTCTAATAATAGTGAAAAAGGTCTATCACAATTTCCAAGGCGACATTTTCAAATAGCTTATAGTATCCAACAAACGGTCCAAAAAGATATTAATGGTATCATACAGGTGTCACATTTGAGAGATGGGAACCAGTGAATGTTTGTCACGACTAGGCAAAAAGTGTTAGAGATAACATGCAGTCACGTCACAAAACCACTGTTGTTCAAATCATCTGCACTCTCAAGCGGTTGCTAGTTTGTTGCATTACCTAACATTGCTAACGCTGGCTGGCAAACATTAACACTGCAAAGGCTACCTAATATTACTGTCGATAACCACAGCTGACGTTAACATTGCTAACATCAGGGCAGTACACGATACTGGGTGCGTACGACAGATCTATATCTTTTTTTTTCTCCACAGACTGGCAACAACCATGACTTTTGGTGCTGTCAAAACAGGGATACCACGTGAACAATGGCGTTATACTATTGGCTCACAAACCAAATTCTTACACAGAGATAAACAAAACAATCATTTAGGACTCGACAAACTTTTACAAACATTTAATCAGTTATCTAGATTGTTGCTGATTGTTTCTGTACAAGAAGGACTTTATCACTGCAGACATTTTGACTTGTCATAGTCGGAAATAACACAGTAAAAACAACGACGGCTCTGTTGTATTAAAGTGTCCAAGTCATGATGGTGTGACAATGAGCCAGCGTGAACAACACCAGGAAATTAGCAATCATTGACTGTATTATTTACACCTGTGTTTTTCCTACTGTGATGTGTCTTAACGTCTTCTGTGAAAAAGGCCTAAGTCAAGTCTGACGCCCGAACTCATCATTTTCTCATCCATCTTGCTAGTCGGTGTCTCGTATTGTCAGACTGGACCTTATGAGAAAAGCCAGTTTGTTATCGACAGCTTGCAGGTTTGAATGTCTGCTGACAAACAGAAACAGAAAAAGACGCGGCCTCCTCCTTGAGCTTCAGCGAGTTTAAGCACATTTGCTTAGCAGCAGTACTTCCTAGTGGTCAACAGCTGTGACTTTGAGTGGTCGTCCATTAATATTAAATACCTAGAGGAAACAATCACACTTACACCCCTGTTATCTTAAGAGCTGTAGACAGAAACACACTTGCATTCTGCATTGTCTGTCCTACAGGTCATTTCTTATAGATCATTATCTTTATATCAGGAAGCATTGTTGCTTTTATCCAAAGCAAGGAGTCAAATAGGGTTCAGCATACTGTCCGCCGAGCCTTCAGAGACCATCCCCACTGGATAAGACTCATTACCTGGGACAGACTCACCAATCATGGTGTGCAGGCAGACAGATGCAATACCCAAGATTATCATCTGTTTAAACATAAGCTAATAAGACTCTGTATCTGATGCTAAAGCGCTATAGATCAGAATCTGCCTTCACTTGCCCCTCCTCCGCTTTATGCCTTCTTCAGGTCAGTCAGGAGCTGAGTCTGCTCCCCTGAGATCGCAACGTGAGGCCTTGCTCCACACATATATGGATGATTTGCAAGACATTTTAATCTGTGCTTTGGCCTCCATGCATCAAAATTTCACTATAGAGAGACTCATAATTGACCTTGTTTGCAGTTCGAGGTGTCCTGTAAACCCGTTTAAATATAGCTTTTCTACAATGGCAGTCTATGGGATAACTGCTTTTCAAGCTCACAACAGGTTCACCACTTATGCTAGCAGTTTTCTTTGGTTTGGGGTCATTTCATTTAAGAAAGAGTGTGCTCACTACGTTCTTCTGTGGTGTTTCGATATATCTTTGACGTAGACTTTATTGCCGCCTACTGGCCTGGCATGCTTGATTGTTTGTTGAACTAGCTTTTTCATTGTACAACTGTCTACAAAGATATCCTATAAAATTAGGCTCATGTGATCATTCATTCATTCGCTCATTATCCATAACCGCTAATCGTTTACAGCGGGCACGTCCAAACTATTCCACGAAGGGCCGTGTGGCTGCAGGTTTTTGTTCCAACCAAGCAGCGGCACACCAGACCTGACTCATTTAATCAACTGATCTCAGTCTTCAGAAAGTTGATTGGTCAAACCGTGCGCTCTTGACTGGTTGGAACAAAAACCTGCAGCCACGCGGCCCTTTGTGGAATAGTTTGGACGTGCCTGGTTTACAGGGTCACGAGAGGCTGGAGCCAATCCAAGCTGACATTGGGCGAGCGGTGGGGTATACCCTGGACAAGTCGCCAGTTAATCACAGGGCTTCTTGTGCGGACAGATTTTGTGTCAAAACCGAGGAGAAAAATCTCAGTTTAAAGACATCTCTGTGTACCTGTGGACAAGGCTTAAGTGGGTTCTGTCCCACTGCCTCAGCCTGCCTCCCCCCCCTCCCCTACTCTTCCTTCCCCCACAGAAGTGTCAAGGGGCAAAATTCACATTAGCTGGCAGTTAGAGGACAACCAGGCATGAGTGCGGCACGTGCAGCAGAAGTATGTGTGCTCCTGCTCCTTACTTCCAATCTCTGACAGGCTCTCAGACTAATTTCACAACTTCCTCAACACCTGCTCCCCCCTCCAAATCTACTTATTAGTCTTATTAGCATATTCACACAAACCGCAGCAGAAAAAAGGCCGCACGTGGGCCAAAAGACCCACGCAACTAAAAGGATCAGAATCTCTCTGTTATATTTCTCTAATTTTAGGCGAGTTGTTGAAACCCATTTGTCAACAGCTCGCAGTGGGAACAAAATCACGCTGATGGGAGGATTAGTGCTGCTTAATAACCGTGACTGTTCCAGATCGTGGTGTTATTTAACAGAAACTTCACTGCTGCCATGTCCTCTCCATATGAGGAGGAAGTGACCATCTAATGCTGAACTCTGGCAAACCGCCAGCGTGTGACTCGTCTCTGTGTGTGACTTTTTTAATGAACAAAATGATGAATTAATTAACCCCACGTGGTGGCTTGAAATCTTATGAAACCGGAAAGACGATGTTTTGACTGAGAGAGTAACGCAAGAGTGCAGAGGTCTGCTGGTCTTATCCATTCTCATAGTCACTGGCTCGATTGGCTTTTTTTCCCAGCGGGGTTATTGATTCCGACACAAATAGTGCCCGTTTCGACACACACACACACACTGTTCCTGTTCATGTGTGTTTCTTTTTGCCACTGTGTGACCAGCGAGTGGTCCAATTACTGAAGAGGAGATTACGATCAAAGGGAAAGGGAGTGCTTGGGGGGGGTAGGAAAGAGAACGAGACCAGGACCAAGTCTAGAAAGAGAAACCGAAGATGGACTCTGTAACGACAGAAATAGATTTTCCAAGAGAGTGTGTGTGAGTGAGAGAGAGAGAAAAAGAGACGAATAGGAGTCTGCCTACATATTCCAGCAGGGCCACTTCCATGACGCCTCTGCACTTCCTCAAACCGTGAGAAAAGTCTGTGCACACTCACACGTCTACGTACAACTCGGAGTGAGATCTCACTCTGGTGCAAATAAGGAATGACTAAGCGACCGGATTGCACTTGAAATGGCACTTTTTGCATTTCAAGTGACTGATTGGAGGTCTGTGTCAAGCATGACCATCCACACACTAATCTGGTGTAACTTTCAAAAACTCTCATCAATTGCCGATGTTCAAGCAGATCTACCCCCATTTCATACTGGAAAATGGTCAAAATCACAACCAATGACAAGTCGAGGTTTATTTTTTTTAAGTATTTTTTTGGCCTTTTATGGCTTTATGGATACGACAGCCCAGAGATGCCGGGAAGCTGGATGGGGGAGGGGCTGACATGCAGCAAAGGGCCACAGGTCGGACTCAAACCCTGGGCTGCTGCAGCAGGGACAAGGCCTCTGTACATGAGACGCCTGCGCTACCAACTGAGCGAGTGGATGCCCCAAGTAAAAGATGTTTAATTAAGCTCTTCTCCATTAAAACAAATTATCCCCAAGTGAACCATCAGAAAATTAAGTGTTAAAAATGTCCCTTGGTTGCTGTTAGAGAAAAGATATTTTAATCAGAACAGAAAGATCGTCAGCGACTGATATCTTTTGCCTAAACAAACTAACTAACAAACTCTCTTTGTTTTCACGACTGAATAAACTGAAAAAACAAACTAATCTTAAAGGACAACTTCATACGGTTGCTCTTTGTTTATATTTGGCTGACCCTGCCACCTTTCAAGCTTCAAACGGTGCTCTGGGGACCTTACTTTGCTCTGAGAACAGCTTGTTGATTCAGTTATAAAATAAATATTTATATTAAGAGTTTATATTCTTACGTCATTAATTTGCTGAGTTTGAATTTCCTCTCCAAAGAAAAGATTATAATGAAACAAAAATTTTAATCTCAGCCCAAAGCACTTTGCAATGCGTGCTCTCAGCATCGTCATAGTTGCTCTTTCAATCAGCCTCCCGCAATAACAGAATTACTGTGACAACTCACAGAGCATGATTTCACGTACACATGCTGTATCACTGAGCGACAAAGTGCCACAGAAGAGGCAGCTGCTGCAACTTTTAGCCAGAAGCGTCAATAGTCAATTCAGGTCACCACACTAGTTCGGTCCACGGCTGAATAAGGCGAGCGTGTGCGCACGATGAGGCCGAAACAGCACTGGTGTTGGAGAGTTAGAGGACACGTGCACGGATGGGTGTCAGTCCAAGCGACCAGTTTCGTTACCGATACCAAAATGGGTAAGCGTGTTTTTCTATAAAAGAATGTGCAAAATACATTTGCAATATAGAAACAAAACATTGCATTAAACCAGACACAGACACAATGTTGGTCTAGGCTCAAATGAGGGTGAATCGAGATCCTGGCAGGTTTTTTGTCCCTATTGGCAAATCTTTTTCTACACACTTACAAACTTGAACTGAAGCTCCTCCATCATCCAAGTCACGGTTATGGTGTATCTAAGTGCAATATGAAGGACGTTTCCCCTCTCATCCAAGAGGCTTCTTCAGTTCTAGCTGACCAGCAGGGAGCTGCAGGCTTTTTAACCCTGTGGGGGAGTTAACCCTTGCAGAGTCGCTGAGGTCACATGAGTTATGAGTTTCAGAGTCGTTACACTTGAATTTTATATGCAGCATGTTCTCACAAGCTTTGATATTTCTTTTGAGCATCATTTCATGTGCTTCAAAAATTGCCTTCAGCCATCTGTCTGATTTATTTTTCTTAAATAGAAATATAAACTGTTCTTACGTCCTACTTGTTGAAACTCTTGGTTAATAACGTGTCATACGCAAGATCGTTGATTGTTTCCAGGTCCTTAACTAGTGAAGCTTTGGGATGGTGGGTTGAAGTGGGTTCTCATAAAACATACTTGACAAAATATAGCCTTCAACGTGATCGGATCTCTTAATTCTGCAACTCGGAGTCCGATACTCTGCGCTCGCACAAGAATTAGAAGGTTCTGAGCAGGAAAAAATGTTTTATCTATATGCAGAGGACCATTAATTGTATTGTGTGCAATTTTGCTTCGGAGCTTACATATATACAAACTGTCTGACGTAGTCTAACCATAGAAAATAAATACCATTGAATACTGGATTCCCCCACATGAGCGACCCATTTCTGAGGTATTCCGACGGTAAAAACTTGCTGTGTCAATCTATGACACAGCATCAGTTTGCAGTTGTAACATTATACATTTTTTTCGACACCGTTCCCGTTGAATCACTACGAGTGAATGTCACAGGAGGGTGCACCCGCCAAACTGTCCATGTGTTCATTGCGTACTGGAATTTGGCAAACGAGCAATACAAGCATATCATCTTTACACGGCATGTATTTAATGTTTGGCTGCTGCAATTAGATAGTACCACACACCTCAGTGAGCACCAACCGGGACTGCAACGTTGATCTGTCGTTGAAAAATGGGTGATGTTTCGTCTGAACGAGTAAAACGTCTTTTCACCCTCTTTTCAACCAGCTAGAATGCTATTGCGACATCGGGGTCGTCATTTCAGTAATTTGTTCAATGGTAGGTTGAAAGGGAGACAGAAAAGGGAAATTTATATTCCCAGGGTAGGTGAACTTTGGTCCACATGACGACGTAATCAGAAATATGGAACTATATAGACTTTGAGCTGACATCGTAAAGGGAACAGTTGTATGCATTGATCTAAAATAAGACATTGCGTCACAGCTTTGACAACACTGATACATGACTTGTGGACAAAGTGCACAAGCTGAAGAAATACATAAAAGTTAAATGTAACCGATGTGGCTAAACTCTCTAAACGATAGTGGCGGTTCCATCTGTGACTCCAGAAGTACATTTGTCATTGAATTTTTACAACATGTTTTATCATCTATTAATGAAACAAATGAGAGCATATCATCATTTTGGGATTGAGAAACTACATCCAAATTTCTCAGCCAAAGTCAGTCTTGCAAGACGCAGTCAAATATGATCTACATGCGAACATTTAATCGACTTCTTCAAATAGTCAGGGAAAAAACATTCACTTTTGGGTATTTTTTCAAATGGCGAAATGCTCAGGGGACCATTAAAGCTTCAAACACTGAGGCTGATTACTATGATATTACTACTAATCGTTTCAAACTGTCAAAAGCGCATAATTAGATGGGTCAAGACAGTGTAACAGTAAGCTAAAATTATCAGTAGCTGTCCAACTAAAGAAATTTACAGAATGTGGGTGAAATTGTTATTGCACACGACAGCTTTGGACTGCAGGGCAAAGTGACATTTGTGAGGAATGCATGAAGAGAGTTGCTAAATTCCTGGACAACAAAATGGACTGTGCCCCAAGCACACGCACACACACGCTGTGTTAATGTGCGTAGGTACGAACACACTCGTGCAAAGTGTTCCAATTCACTAAAAGGCTGGAACACCTGGTCACCACTGACACTGACACTGACAGAGACGCTTGGTTAAAGCAGCCCTGCTTAGATCAAGACGTCAGTGAGGTTTCTGACCAGACACAATGGGGGTGCGTAGATTTTAGACATCAGAGTGGTGTACAGGCTGGAAGGCTGTGGTTTACCAGTGCTGCCACCACACTAGATACAGCCAGAGGACTGCCCAGAGAATCATCTTCTTCTCTTTCCCCATTTGAAACCCTGTGAGTAAGTGTGATGGTTCATTTTTGTTTCATTTGAAATCAGAGAGCCTAATTAGTTCATTTTGTTCCCATCATCACTTGGAAAATGTGAGAGGGGGACAGAAAGGAAAGGAGCAGGAAAGAGAGAGAGAGAGAGAGTGGGGGAGAGAGGGAGAGAGAGAGAGAGAGAGATGCAGCTTTGAAATGCTAAACAGGCCGCTCGTTGTTCTTGGCCAGCTGCCTCACCCCAAAAAACAAAACCAAAGAGTGCTTGTGTGTGTGTGTGTGTGTGTGTGTGTGTGTGTGTGTGTGTGTGTGTGTGTGTGTGTGTGTGTGTGTGTGTGTGTGTGTGTGTGTGTGTGTGTTCCTGTCTGCCTGTGTAGGAGGGGTAAGAGCATTCTCTCCAGGATCATACACACTGGCTACAGCTGCTTGAGATAATCAGCCGAGTTATTCACGTATGAGTGTGTGCGTGTGTGTGCATGTGTGTGTGTGCGTGTGCATGTGTGTGCAGTCAGGGTAACGGTAGATGACATACTGAAGAGGAAGAGAGAACAAGTCTAAGGTGACATGGTGTTACATGAATTCAGTCCAAAGTACAATCACGACACGGCTGACTTCGCAACTTGTTGCCTCTGAATGACGAATCACATTTTAGATTTATTCTTTTTCAAAAATACAGGTTCTGTCACTTGTTGCTTATTTAAAAAAATATATTAAAAAATAAATGAAAATAATTTTGACAGTCAGCTAGTTGTTTAAATAGTTTTTGTTGGTTTCTGTTGTCTCGATTGATAATTACTGCTTAAGTTTTGAATGTCTGTTACATTTCATCCACCTCATTCCTCGCCCCCATGATACCTTGTACAAATTATGGACACTTCTGGCACATCCAGTCACTTAACCGTAAACAGCGTTTTCCATGGCAACAGGAAGCTAATCATCGTTCACAGAGCAACTGGTCTGCCACTTCATCCATTCATGAAGATCTTGCACTATTATCATTGCTTAGCCCACTTAGCTAACCCTTCTAATGCATTGAAAGTGCAGCTGATGCAGCGATAATAAGACAATATTTATGTGGGCGTGACTATTGGTGCTTTCATGCTGCATTTAGACTGAAGTAAGGGTTGTGAGTGATAGTATCTGAAAAAATATCCACTGTTCTATGGATTCCCATCCATAAAAACAATGGCCTCACAAGGCAGCTGCATACACGAGATCATGTGGTCATGTGATTTTGCAAACCATCTTGCCAGGCGTCAAGCTGAAGACACAAGTATCAAACCAATCAGCATCATTTGAGAAACTACTGGCAGCTACAGGCGTGGCTGAGATGCGACGACTGACAAGAGAAGCAACTGCTCGCTTTAAAAACAACAATGGCGACTCCACTGGAGGTATCATAGATGCTGCAAGCATCAGTTATAACAGAACAGAACTGGAGAGTTTTCTTTTTTTAAAAGAAGAGCAAAGACAGCACTTAAGGCATTTCTCAACGGAAAGATGTTTTCGCTCTTCTCCCGTCTGGCTTCAGTAACTGGCTCTGCTGGTGGTAGCACTCTCCTACTGTTGATCTGATTGGTTGAACCCATTATAGATGTTGATAGACAGATGGTTCATCCAATCACCTTCCAAGTATTTTCTGAAAGTGCCTGCAGAGTGCCCGCCCCTTTTCATACCGTTTCTAGCGGCTCCTTTCCAGATGGATTTGAGAAACAAAACGGTTTGTATCTCAAACCAGCTGGTTCGTCAGGTTAGATGTGATTGCCGAGAGGTAAAAGGCAGTCACTGTCGTTTTACTCCAAACTGCTAATATGGTGCAAAAACCAGATTAAAAAAATATATATTTTGGGGGCTTTTTCATGGATTTATTATTTTTAGAACAACCGAAGACTGACAGGAAACACAGACAGAGTGAGAGAATGGGGTGATGGCATACAGCAAAGGGCCAAAGATTGGAATCGAACCCTGTGCCGCTGCAAGGACGCGCTCTCTGTACATGGGCGTACAGTCTCCCACCTGAGTTACTGGGGCGTCCCCAAAACCTGCATATCAAAGTGTAACTACACCTTTAGTGCAGCATATCACCACATTTATAGCTAAAGCTATCACCTCATATTTCATAATTCATATCATATCGAGAGGTGGCCTCACCAGTTCAACAGTACAGGTTTGGTTTAAGAGAGCTAAAATGGCTGCCTCGATTCTGTACACCCAGCTATACTCAAACCCAGAGGATCTGTGTGGGCCAGCACGGCAGACATCAGGCCCAAACTCCTGAAACCTGTTCCACAGCTGGATGCAAGACAGAAGCAGATGTCTTCGTTTTCAACAAGTACATTTTTAACACAGTTCTTACAATGATAATGATGGATTGTGTTAGAACATTGTTCCACTTTACTGAGAGGACACAATAACAAGATAGTGCCACTTTCTATCCTTTTTCCTCACCTCCTTGGTTTTGAGTATACAGTTATTCAATTTTAACACCAAACTGAGTGCATATTTGCATGTTTTTCTTAAACATTGGTAGACGTTTAAAAAAGGCTACTGACTTTGTGTGTGTGTCACGTTCGATGTCATAGCTTCACACCAGTAAAGGGGTGAAAATGAGTTTGTCCACCCAGGTGTCTGGTGTCCATCACTGAAGGCAAAAGCCAGATTATAGTGAGGTTTTTTTGACATGTGTGACAGGGGTGTTTTAACCTATTTACACCAAAATAAGTGTGTACATGCAGGTTTTTCTTAAATGTGGGTAAACCTGCTAAAAATAACTGATTGACTTCTTTCACAGTGGATTAGTTTGCTTTGTTGTTTTTTGTTGTGTGCCATATTCGTCATCACAAACATGTCGGAAAAACAAGAGAACCGTCCAAAGCAGCGGATCATATACCTCATCGGACTTCATCCAGATGATGTTAAGACTTGTTTTCTAAGTCTTAATCAATAAGATTCTCAATGACACAAGTAGTTTCTTCCGTAGCTGATGATGGAAGTGGCTGAGGAGTGAGACTTCTCTTTCTTTCTCATCTCTGTTGAGAGTTTCACATGGGCAGTACCGATCAGCCACTGACAACGTTACTGTGGTTACTTTTTAAATATGTTTTCCTTCAGACTCGCTTTTAAACCAGCACCGACTGAACAATGTTCGAGCACTGCTTGAAGGGAGACAGATGGACATGTATTAACAAGCCAGTATCCCTAGTGTGTCCACCTGGGTGTTGTGTTGTGTTTTCATCACAGCCGACCGGAGCGGGAGCCGATAAACACCCGTGACTACGGCAGAGTTATTTGACGCTGGAGTGAATGTCGACGGCACTCATCCACATTACAGACAAAAGCCAGATGTTAATGGATTTTCTGTCTGATGTGACAGGGGTATTGGAGACCTTCTCTGAATGAACCAGATGATTTCTCCCAAAAACTTCATTAGTACAGTTTTATGAGACTTTTTTTGTATCTCTATTGAACCAAATGTCTCAAATTGTGACAGCCAAATGACACCACATGGTAAAACAACAGGGAACCCACCAATGTCATTAGCCCGAGGTATCTCTTTTTTTTTTTAGCACAATCAATCGCCATGACGCCAGAAAATTGGCAGACAAACCCACAGTTGAAATTGAACAGACTTGTCATTTAAAATTTTCCATCTTCTTGAGTTTAAAAATGCACAGTATGTAATAATTAGCTTCCTGTCGGATTCATACTCACAGTAGCATTTGACCAAAATAACCGCTAACTGGAGCTGCCATTAGCTACTTCGTGCAGCTAGCCATGCAGCTAGCAGTCCGGACTTCGAACCGGGGGAGTGTTGGTATTGACACCCCTAGCACGGGAGCTCTGAACCAGGATGGGCAAGGGGCTAGCTGGTTAGCATGCTAACTTCAGTAGATATCTCTGCAGCAAAATACTGACGTCGCAATGTCAAAACTGATATTTCTTCACACTCTTCGTAGTTAAAAAAATATTTTACCTTATCTCATCCTATGCTAAATTCCCCAAATGGCTCCAATCTAAAGTACAATTTGACAGAGAATTGTGCTCGTGTGCTGACTGACTATCACATGGGGACATCTGCACAATCAAGTACTTTTCCTCCATGGGGCTGAACACCACCTGCTAGTAGAAATCAAATTATTAAAACACCCAATTAATTGGGCGACTCCCGCTCCAGCCTTTAATGACTGATAATGATGTACTGACTTTACCAGATGAGTCTCTTGGAGAGAAATTTTATCAGGCTGAAAAACCGGAGGGAAAACACTGCTGTAAAACTCGAGTAATGTTAAGTCTGCATGGTCGGCCACGCATTTGGTGCTAATTCAGGAGCTTACGTCTGAACAACAATTAGGCCAAAGACTCAGGAGTCCTCCAGTTCTTCCATTTATCCGAATTATTGGCTGGCACAAGACTTCTTAAACTGCACGGCAGCAACACAGCCGCGAGCGTTACACACCAACAGGAACACACAAACACTTCAGCACCCAAATCTGGGGCAAGATATGTATTAGATTTGGGATGCGAGTGAATCTCCCTCTGTGTGTGTGTTTGTGTGTGTGTGTGTGTGTCCACTGAGTGGTTTCCAGTGCCAAGGCCCAGAGGAGAGCCTCAGCCTCAGGCCTCACCCCACTAACACACATCATGATCACATCACAGCCCTGAAGCGCCACCAACATTCCTTAACAGCCTCAGTTTTTCCACACACACACCCAAATGTATGCCGGCCTGGAAGATAAGAAAGGATTGTAGCTAGTAAATGTCTCCAGCCAGGACAGTCATTAGTCATAAATGACTTGAACTAGTATTATCTGTGACACACATACAACATGGTGATAAAATGCCTGAGGAGGACGGGAAATTCGGCATAAAACAGGAAGTGGAAAGGTGAGGGAGTGTGACATGCCCTGAAACAGTAGCAGAGATTATATGAAGCAGGAATATAAGAGACAGGTGTGTTCTGTATGGACCAACACTGCCAGGCTCTCTTGCTCTGCAGGTAACTTTAGGCCTAGTCAGTCGCATGTGCTTCCTCCCTTGCAGCCAGTCTATAAGCAGCCTCCGGCATGGTGCCACTGTGCCACTTCATGACCAGGACACTCTGTCACACTCCCTCCAGTCGTCGCGACGTCTGATTTCGACACGGCCTACAGCCGACAGGATCAGCACACAAGCCCTGCTCCAGGATCACGTCAGTTTCAACTATGGGCGCACCTTCCGCTTTGACCGTTGCGTAATAGACCGGCCATATCGCTTTAACTCTGTTACGCACACGCTCGGTGCTATGTAGTAACACCGCTATCGGATCTAATCTGCATTCAAATGGACAGTAATCACAGCGGATCTGCGCTTAAAGGAGGAGGCTGGGCCGGTGCCAACACTACCTTCCTCTGGCCTGGCCCGGCCCGGCCCTGCCCGGCGCGGCCTGCTAACCCCGGTCAGGCTGACCGGTCCCGGCCGGGGCGGCGCGTCGCGTCAGACGGAGCGCAGCGGTGTGTGTGTGCGCGCGCGTGTGTGTGTGCTCCGAGTGTGCGTGTCACTCAGCACCGACCAATCTCAGTGAGTGACACAGATATATGACAGGGCTAAGGCTACCCGGAGCTAACGTCATGCTCGCTTGACACATTTTCGGGAGACATTTTGCCCACACTGGGCCTGGTGCATGCAGAGAAAAGGTAGGCTGCTCCAGAGGAAGCAGGGCTGTACTTACTGCTGACTTTCATGCTGCCGAAAGCCGAGGGCTGCGGCACTGGTTTGCAGCTCTCCGCGAAGGATGTGGTCCTGGGCCGACCCGACATGATCCGATCCCTTTGATTCTCTCTCGACTCGGGAGACTGTGACTTGCTTAAACGGCGGGGCTGATCGATCCGCCGAACCTTCTCATCCAAAAAGGATGACAGTAAACGACCAACACCAAAATTCACAGGAAAGACAGGCAGAAAGAGATCCCCCCCCCCCTTTTACCCCACGATCCTTCACTCGAGTTCGTGTTCACCTAATAAACTACCCTTTTCTTTCCCACCGACGGCCGATCACAGCATCATTTACTCCTTGTGCTCCAGGTTTTCTCTCAGCGGGCCCTTGAAGACAAGTCTCCGGCTAAAATAGTCATGAATCTGGCCTCTCCCTGTGGCCCCCCGGTTAAAACCAATCGCGATTTCTTTCTGGATGCGGAATCAATTTCACACCGATGAAGAGGGTTAAGATCAGGCTGTAAGAGAGCCGATCCGGGTCGGATCAAATGTAAATGCGGCGTTTTCTTGACAATTCGGGACACATGCAGTTCCTCTTCATATCCCGATGTGGAGGCTCAATGATCCGACTGCCATGGCGGCTCCCTCGCTATACACTAGCCTACAGACCGTCCAACGGAAAATCTGCCAGTTGCCACAGTCTTCCTCAACGGCTTCACAGGCTCAGCGCTCGCCCTCAATCCGCCCTCGCCGCCGTCAAATTTCGGTGTCTTCTCCGAGACCCCGGACCAGCGAAAATGATGGTCTTTAAGCACAAGAGTGCGACGATACTGAATTTCTTTTTTTATTCCTTCCCCATAGGTTTCGGGCTCGCTGTCTTTGTCGCTGCGCACGTTAGCTACACCGTTTCCGTAAAGGGTTACAGGGACGGCTCCGCTCTCGTGGAAGGAGGTTCACGCTGTTGACGTAACCCGCGAGGGAGAATAGCAAAACTGTGAACGCGCAAACGGCGAATCTGGGGTGGCCGATTTAGCCAATCACAGAGGGTATCCTTCAGAAATGGGCGTACACCGCGCTCCTGCGGTCCAATCAGAACGCCGCTCTTGAGCACCACATGGCATAATTTTCTTGGCACCGCCCTCACGACTTCAAAGGCTTTTTCCCATGCCGCGACAGGGACAATGGGCGGGTCTGCTCCCAGGATTGATGACTCCGTCGGCCAATGGAGCTCCAAAACCCGCCTGTCAGTTCAAATGGCCCCAGCTGTCACAGAGCACCGGTGGTCATGCAGCACTGTTGCTATGTTAGTCACAAAAAGCCCATCCTCTCTCTCTGTCTTCCACACTTCATTAGACACGCAACCCTCTGGCACGTCCATTTAATTACTTTAAAATTGTCGCAATGTGTGTGTGTGCATATGTGTCACCACAACTCTCCCTTCATGTTCATTTGACCTCTTCACCTTTACCCTTTATATGTTTGTCCAATACTTTCTAGGAAGGTGCTCTTTATAAATGATTTATATGTTGTACGTAGTTGCTCTATTAATGATAAATAAATAAATAATGCTTTTTTGTTTGTATTTTGTACTCCAGTCCGACTACTACCTTGATTCATTGCACCATAGTTTACAGTGTTGACCCCAATATGGCAGTGATGCTGTACACACACTGGATATGTGTGTATGAACTATAGTAATGAAGTGCAGTTATAGGACTTTTTATTTTTATTTTCACACGTTAGAATTTTGGTTCGCATGAGAAAATGTAAAAGAATGAATTCACATTTGAAAAATCTAATTGAATGTGACTTAATTAATGTCTTGTTTCCACATCTACATGTGGAAAAAAGCCAATCATATACAGCATGAATGAGTGTAAATCACACGTGAAAATGTAAAAAAAAAATAAAAAATTGTTTACATGTGAAAATATTAACTTCACGGGTGAAATTATGATTTTCGTATGTGACATTTTCATTGAATCCATTATTGCTATTACTCAAGTGTTGTTTTGTTCTTATGCTCCCTTTTTTCTATTTTACTAAATGTTTTATTTATTTTCAATTTTTATTAAATATCTTTAATCCAGCATCCAGGGGCTATACATCAGCTTTTCATTCCTTACAGAAAAGCTATTAATAAGAACACATTTTGTGTTGCCAGGTTGTGAAAAACCTTCTTGTTGAAGCAAAGCTGTGAATAAATTAAGGTCCAAAATTCAAGAGTTTTTGTTTAAAACATTAAAAGTATAACCAGAATACAATTAGCAGCAGTTAGCAGTTGCTCTGATGAGATTTGATGAGAATGAAAAAGTCGTTAGTTACAACTTATAAACCCATTATAACAGAGGAATTATTAGCGAGTGGTACCCTTTATGATTCTCCAGTGACTCTCTGAGGTGAAACTAATCTCCCTCTGTTATTCAGTTTGTTACTAGAATGGCCCTCAGTAGAGTGCATACCTCCCCCAAGGTCCACCAGTTCTGATTTGTACTCACTCATTGATATCAGTCACCTAAACACGCCTGATTTATTTCATCAAGACCCATGCATAATTGCCTGAGAGATTAATGTAAATGTCGAAAAAACGCCCTATCTGACTATGTTAAAGAAATTGCTGGATCGGTCACTTTTCCAGATCTACACAAATCCTCCATCCAAGTTTTGTGGGAATCCTTTCAGTCGTTTATGAGTAATCCTGCTGACAAACCAAAATGTACATGTGATCGACAACTATTTTTATCTCAAAATTCCTCAGTATGCCAGAATTGCTCATCTTGAACAGAACGCAGGTTACTCGTCCCAGCTTGGCAGTAGAGTCTTTCCTCCCGCAGCAGTGATGCTGGTATTCTGTCTTTTGTGTGGTTTATTTATACTCCGTTATGCTCTGTATCAAAGGGAATTTCTCCCAGGCTGCCCTTCAATGGTCCATATGCAGAATAGAGAGCAGTAGCATCTCAAAAACCAGGCAGCAGAGCAGAAGTAATGTGAGACACTGTTTTCCCCTTCATAGAGTGACACCTCCCCCGGCAAACACACATTTTCCCATTAGCAGAGGAAAAAAAATACAGAGAGACCGAGTGGAGATAGTGGGAGGGAGAGTGAGGCCAAGACAGGAAAGAGAAATCTACAAAAAGAGGGGGAGTGCGCACTGTTTCTGTCTGTGCTGTGGGATATCATGAAAACTCCCGAACTCTCTCATCTGTTCTGGTGGTGACTGTCTGAAGTCACATGACACAGATGATTGGTGAATATTCTAATCCTGGGAGGATGTTGCTGTTTTCATGGGAAGGCAAATGAAGGTCAGGTTTCACACCGTGTGTAACATCACGGCGAAGTTGGATTACCAGGTGTTGTCCGTGTCGCAAAGACTTTGTGTCCGTTTGATTAATTACGACATTTGGATTTGGATCATGCATGATTAAAGTACAATACAAACTGAAATAATGTTAAAGCGACTCCTGCAATTTTACCCAAACTTGAGGCTTTCACTTACAGAGGAGAGGAGTCTTCTGTCAAAATCTACAGTTAGTATTTCAGTAAATGTTATGCTTGCGTGCTCATTAACCAAAATCATAAAAACTTACTGGCACACAGATAAACCTGGGGCAGTGGAGTGTTCAAGGATAGAAATACAGCTTTGTCGGCAAAACGGGCTGGAGGAATGACAGTGAGAGGGTTTAATAGCTGCTCACTTTCACCCTGTGGCCCCCTAGCAGGTTATCAGTGGCCCTACAGGAAGCCAGAGGTTTATACACTTTCTGTCTGGTCGTACATGCTGTGGTGGCTAATTTCATCTACAGCAGTGGTTCTCAAAGTAGGGTTCGTGGGTCTTTGATGGGGGTCCAGGGGGTCACCAGCAAAAAGGGGAACAATTCTTCTTCACTTTACTTCTATCCGTAAGTTTTTCGGTCATGGGTTTCATACACTTTTTCTGTAACTTAACATCCATATTCACACAGTGGCCATTTTCCTCTGAGGGCGGGAAGCTTAAATGCTGGGATAAGGTTATGCTGCCGCGTTCAAGGCTCCAAGTCATTTACACGTAAAGAATCGAACAAGTCATTATCATTTCACCACTTCCCAATTGATCAGTGACTGAACCGATGATTAAAAGTGAAAATCTGAAGGGACATCGGGCCATATTTCAAGATCACTGTGACCTTTGCACATTAAATACTCTTAGTAAGTCAGGACAATAATCAATGATACTGAGACAAATCAATGAATTAATTAGTATTAGAAAAGAGCTATGCAAGTGATAACTGATCCCTATTTATTATTATCAGTCTTTTTTATGTCAGCACTAGGGCAAACATTTTTTCACATATTTCATAATCAAACTTAGAAAATGGGTCACCAGAATTTTCTTTCTCAATTCTCTCTTATAAAGAAGCCTCTCAGGGCTTCCATATATTACCATTTTGCATCTTAACACAATAGGTGTTTGCTTTCGGCCCATAGTCCACCATTACATTTTAGTTTTGGTCCTCCAAGGGGAAATGTTTGGGCACCCCAGCTCCAGACGATGTAGGAGATTTGAAAAGGAAGGCGAAACGCACATAAAATGGAAGAGCGACATTTAACGGAATGTGTTTGACAATGTAAAACGTAAAAAGGAGACAGAAAGTAATTCTGTGCAACAAACCATCCACTAATAAATAATCAAATAAATACAGAATTTGCACAGTATACTGTACATTTTAACTGCTCTGTAACAGCCTTTAACTTGGCTGTCTGCGTTCAATCTAAATGTCAGACTTAGACATTTTTGGAATGTAAGAGTTTCCATTTGACAGCAAAAATATACAAATAATGCCATATGTAATATCAAAAAGTAAATGGCATTGTGCTTTGAGCTACAAAAAAGTCTCATAAGTAAAAATAACTACTTTTCCTCATGATGCAATATTCAAGAATACCAACAATTTCATACAGAATGCAAAACACGTTCCCACTGAGGCTACAGTCATATGATCTCCCATTATCGATGCACAATGAACTTCATGCTTTATCCTCAAAGCTAATTTTGTACAATATTTCTTGGGACATGAATACAGGAGGTGGAAATGGATGAACATGTAAAGTGCAGTGAACCTGTGCTCATACAAAGGTTGGTTTGATGTCTTCTTTGAATACCACGGGGTGTGAGGGGCGGTACAGGCTGGTGTAGCCTTCGTACTCGCTGTCAGAGGAGTCCGAGGAGCTGTCGGAGGACAGGAGGGAGCCTCGCTGCCGGCAGGAGTCACAGTAGGGACGATGGTAGTAACAGTAGTCTGTTGAGCTGCTAGAATCAGAGTCCCAGGACCCACATGAGTCTCTAATGTGTCTACGGTGCTGCTTGTTATCACCACCCGCCTCCACATCAGGCGGAGCTGTGTGGTTGCGTTCGGCACAGGGCAGCACTGAACACCTGTGGGACCTTGAAACACACCGCCGACATTTTCTTATCACTTCGTTCCCTTCCGCATCCTCCTCTTCCTCCTCATGCTCCAGGTCGGTGTTGTGAGCCTGGAGGAGGGCGCCATCCGCAGCGACCCCATCAGGGTGCTTGCCTGGATTTTGGTGTTCACAGTTTTCCCTTATCCTCCCACAGCCGGCAGCCTCTGAACCTGTGTAGAAGCAGGCCAGGCCTCTCCTGGAGGAGTGGAAGGGAGGCCGACGTTTCCTCATCGCGTAAGGGGAGATGCTGGGGTAGCGGAAGAGAACGGGTGGAGGGTGAGGGGAGCATGGTGTCCGCAGGGAGAGAGGCGAAAGTGCGGAGGCTAGCTGAGAAGGCCTTCTGGTCGTCTGTCCCGGAGATCGAAGTGCGGTCTCCAAGACTGCATCCACGCTCAGCTCCTGGAGGATCTCCTGCAACTGCTCGCTGCTGACAAAACCAGTTGGTCTGGCATTTGTTTCCAGAGGGGATGTTAGGCCTCTCTGATTGTTGAAAGTTTCAATTTGAAAGGGGTTTAACGCTCTACGGGATTGTAGAGAAGTGACAAAGTGGACTGTCTCCTCTGCTGTCCTGAGTACGCCAGGGGACTGGAGGGACCGCTTGAGATCCTCTCCTGTTCTGGACTCAGCTGCGTCTCTGCCCGTAGGGTCAGTCCTGGAGACACCTCTTTGGTTTCCACCTGTATAAATATCATCGGGGAGAGGAGAGGAAGCAGCTACAGGGTTTGAGGAGTTTTGAGCAGACGGGGGCTCAGAGGACGGAGGTGTAACTGCAGGAGCTGAGACAGCCGCAGAGGTGAGGTGAGGGGAGGGATATGGCAGTGAGAGTCTGGATTTCATTTCTCTCTGAGGTAGAGAAGATAAAGACGGGCCGTCGGACTGAAGCTCTGTGGTCTGAGTGGAGGAGGAGTGGAGGTTGGTGTTGGAGGAGTCCATGTCCTGGTCCGCGGGGGGCTGGCTGGCCGACATGAGGCGCAGGAGTTTATCCTTGGCGTTGCTCACCTGCTCCTGCAGACTGTCGATCACGGCATTTTTCTGGAAATAGTCGAGACAAACAGACGCTTGAACATCCTGAGACACACACAGAATATGTTAGAAAAATATCATATGAAGTAAAAGAAAACTGTGCTACAAAAAGGCCAAAGGTAGGAAAACAGGGTAACTATTCTTTATTTACACAAGGACTAACATTAAGGAGAAAGGTAAAGTAGATCAGTGACATCAAATTAGAACCCAAATCTGCATCATAAAATTATTAGAAAAGGATTCATTGGAATTGTATCTAATATTCTACAAATTTTCCTTATTGTAAAGTATATTTTGTGAGAAAAACAATGCAGTACCTCATTAAGGAGTTTTTTCATGGAGTTGTTCTCCCCCAGCAGGTAGTAGACCTCATCCTGGCTGTACACTGACGGCTGGCTCTTACTGGGGCTGCTGAAGTACTTGGCCATCTGACTTGGGTTGTTCTGATCCTCTTCAAACTGCCGCCACTGGGTCAGCTGCAGGGGGTGAGTAAAAAGAAATGCAGCACATTAGGCAGTGTGGCAGTAAATGTCACCATGGCCATTTGACGCGGGACCTCTTGACCAGGTGTGTTTGAGCGTATTGCTCACAGTTCAACTATTTCCTTCCTTTCCACTGGAGATGCATTCCTTTATTGTAACATAAACCCGCTGCCAGACACTCAGAGAGTCATAAACCTGGTTGCAACGGCGTACGTAATTTTGAGTCATAAACACCTTCTGTGTGAGTCACACTCCACTGATAGACATGGCAAACTGACACGCATATGGAAAATGGAGGCGTGGACACCACAGTCACTCACAGGATTTACTACTTGTGTCAAAACAAAAAGAGAAAGTCGTCTCATTCACACATCTCTTATTCATGCTTCTGTCATATGTCTCTCTATCTGCAGTTTCTGCCTGTCTGACTGACTGTCTGTCTGTTCTTAATGCTGGCTTCCAGACAAACTATCCTATGATCAGATGGCGGTTCTGCCAGAAAAAGGGCTTTCTGTTGGTTTTGCTCCTACAAAAGTGTCAGTATCATCACTGGAAACAAGCAGATGTCAGAGGTGTTTCCAAGGTTAAAAGAGGAATCCTGTCCTTTCTCCAGACCTTGCGACTGGACATCTTTTTCATGCATCTTGTATGTATATCATGAGTCGTTTTTACTCCTACCTGAGGCACAAACAGCATGCAGTTGGTAGCCAGAGTGCAGATGAAAATGGCTCCAGCCACCGTGCTGTAGACTAGGTTGGGCCAGGCCTGCAGGAAAATGGACACCGGGACGGCCACAGCAGAGGAGAGGGTGACCAGAGTCACCATTGTTATGATGGTGGGAGACTGGTTGACTGGAGGGTGGCTGACATTGCTTGTAAGACCAGCTAGATAAGTCCCATAGAGGAGAAGGCAACCCTACAAGAGAAATGCAGGCACAGAGTAAAAACAAAGGACAAAGGAAATGTGTCTTTTGTAAAAATGTTGCTGTCTGTCAGTCTTTAGTAAGCACTGGAAATATGGTTTGTCTTTTCTAAATAAAATGTAAATCAATAAATTATTTTACCATAACAACAAAGGAACTCAACACAGCTTATTACAGTATTCTGTCATTGCATTTCAACAGAGCAGAGTTTACTGACCTTCTGTGCAGCAATGATGATAACCCACATATCTGAGTATACAGAGGAACAGGTGTCCAGCTGAGACAAAGAGTAGGAAACGTCTCTTTCCACCACCTAAATCAGGAGACATCACATAGTGTCAGCCAGTTGAAACCAACAACTTGTCTATAACTCAGTGCATTACGTTAAGATGATGAGGGAGTTTCTTGTGCTATTATGTCATAATCCTCAAACTGTTCTCTAATCAAACAAAACCAAAGTTTAACTTGTACTACAACTTGCTTTTCAGCCCAATATTAAACATAAAGCTCTACCTTGACAACGGCACCGACAGATCGTGAACACCTGATGGGGTCTGTGAGGTTCCAGGCGGTAAGAACCAGCATGTCCACCAGGATCAACAGAGCCACCAGGCCCATCAGCTGGATGTCTCGGATGATCTGAGACAGAAAGTCATAAAATTGCATCATTGTCATACAGTTATATGTTATATTATTAGTTATTAGACAGCATTTTCATCCAAATCACTCTGGCAGCTCTGTGTCACACTTTACAGATACCTGTTAGGGAATATTATAATTCTCTATTGAAGCAACACATAAATGAAAGTTATGAAAGGAACTAAAGAGCTCTCCTCTACTGGACTTATTTAGCTCTTAAAGGATCTTATATCTAGATTTCTAGATATCTTACTCACAATTTAAAGAAACAGATGCACAAACAAGCAAGACCAAAAAGTATGATATCCTAAGTGGATGCAATATGAAGATAATCATAATTTTATTTCAAGATACATAAGACATATTGACTACAAAAGTTCTGAATATCAGCAGTAACAAAAACAAAGAGACCTGATCCCACAGCCTTAAAATGTCTGTCATACATCACCGTCTGCGATTTTATTCAAATATCACTCCCCTTAAATTCTGTAAAATACCAGCCAGAATCAGAGAAACAAAAATGTCCTCTGAACACCCATTCAAAATAGAATCAATGCACCCTGAAGCGACTGGAAGACAAAAATAAACCCAATACGGCATCGGAGCATGCTTACCACTCTCTTGTCAGGCACTCGCTGGGTGAACACTCGGTACAGTCGCCACGTTTTCCCCAAAATTGGGCCAAACACCAGGGTACTGCCGACACAAAGAGTCCAGATCCGAGCCTGTAGGGGAGAGCTCTGCATAACTATCCAACATGGATGTGTCCAACAATATAATGGGGGACTGAAGGAGAACATGGCTTACTTGTAGCACAGCTGTAGACGCTCCGCCTTGTGAGTGTGTTCCTTCATCGACGGCAAACAGGAAGCCGCTGCTGTAGGTGAGGACGCTTCCAAAGAGAGTCAGGACATTCAGGTTGGGACTGGACATCTTCACTATCCTGATGAGCCAAAACGTGGAACGATACAACAGATTAATTAATTTCTGTAAAAAGCGCTTTAATGTGAACCTGCGTGTTCCACTTTGTAGTCTACCTGTTGTTTTTGAAGCGCAGGGTGAAGAGGAGGAAGCAGAAAGCCAGCAGGATGCCACAGGAGAGCAGCGTCCACACCACGGCGCTTAACACTGGAGAGAGAGACCGCAGCGGGAGCTCCACTGCTACCTGCACACACACAAGTGCAAACATGCAAACCCATTAAAATGAAGCCTTAAATAATACAGATGTAACTCACACACATGTGCATTATTTGGTTATTGTTTAATGTGTTCTAAACTCTCAGTTTTGTAAATGATGGATGAAATAAAAAGATGCACAGGATTCAGATGATTGAACAAACTTTATTCAGACAAACAACACACACCAGGCTAAACCGCTGCTAACTTTCATCTGAAAATGAGAAATAATAAAATAGCAGTCAAGCAACAGAAGGAGATTTAATGTTGTCAGATTTTAGACATTGGGTTTATATGATATCAGCATGTTGGTGATGTCGCGACACAACCAGGACTGTCTCTACTTATAAGCAAAAAGCAACCAAGTCTACAAGTTGTGGTGGTTAGTGATAGGCTGATGGACGAAAACGATGACATCGACACTTCTGAGCCCAGTGCCATCGTAAAATTGTGATTTAGAAGGCGTCCCACCAGAGAGCATAGTCAAGTGGCGTGTCCCCTCAGATTTGCCGTCAGGCAGGAGATGTTGGTGTTTGTTGGTGAACTAAAGTCGCTCGGTTACCTGGGTGGCAGCGGCGTTTCCCTTCTGCGGGGCGCTGTTAGTTTGTTTCTCTCAGCCGTGCAGTTCTTATTTGTGTTCGCTTAGCTTAGCCAGCTAACTTTGTTTCAAGCCTCTGAGGCTGAATACAACTAAGTAAAAGACGTGGTGTGGAGTTGAAAAGCCCTTTAAACCATTGATGAGTATGTCTGCAGTGATGGTCCTCAGTTTTCTCGGCTGGGTGAGACAATTGGAGGTGTCGCCAGAGACAATGGGTAAGAGCGGCGATTACAGCAGTGAGTTAATGAGCAACTACTGCCTTACGGTAGGTCTGAAGAGAAACACTGCCTTAAATTAAAAAAAACACATAGTACACCCCCCGCCCCCCCAACAATGATGTCATCGTCTATCACAATGTTTCACCGTGGACAATTCAGTAGACATCGCCCAACCCTAGTTGTGGTTGGATGACTTTCACCCAGGAGACTGGGGTTTGTGTTCCATATGGAACTTGTTATGTTGTTGACTTGTCAATATTAAGACTTGGTTAACTTTTGTTGACTATTTTCATTTTTTTTGTTTGTTTGTTAGTTTTTTTCAATACTTTCTGTCACATTTTGGTTAGGTTTAGACAACCATTAAGATTAACGACTGAGTCATGGTTTGGGTCCAAATTAACACAGCACTACAGATGTGTCTGAAAGGCTATCTTCACCTATGTGCATATTTTGTGTCTACGTGTCTCTTTTCCGAGTTGCAAGGCAAAAACATGAATGGTCAGTTGAAATGTAATTGTAGGAACAACAAAGCGATATCAGATCATGCTTCGGCATTGACGGATGAGATGACCAGAGGAGCAGAGTTGACCCCGCAGTGATTACGGCGGGGGTTAAAGTAGGGGAAAAGTCTTTCATTGAATGAGTATCCAGTAAAGGAATAGATATGACTAGCAGCGTCCACGTTGTAAAAGGAAACCTGCCCCCACTCCATATCCACATACACCCCGACTCTCTGGGGCTTCTCGACCAGCGGCACACATACGGGAGTGGTGCCGAGGACCCAGTAGCTGTTGTCCTTTCTCATACCCAGGGCCCAGTAGCCACTTTCAGGGTTCAGTATATTTCCTCCTTTTCTGTTGACGGATTCGAGGCCGACTCCAATATCCCACTCTGTCTTCCCTTTCACCAGGACCTCATAGTAGAACCTGCCGGAGGAGAAACCCTCCTTTCCCAAAACGCTGACACCTGGGTAGAATCTCTCCGGGTTGTTCGGGAGGCTCACCGCTATGTCGCAATGAAAGACTTGTTTCTTGTTCTCAGACAGCACCAGTTTGGGATGAGCTGTATCAGGGTCCAGAGTCACATCCACAGCACACTGCTGAGCCCTCTGAAATTCGGTTACACAAAGCCTCTTCACCTCAGCTTTTACCGCCTCATCCAACTGACACACCGCTCTCCTGAGAGCTCTCCTCACCGTGCCCACATACACAGCACTCTCTGCGCAGGTGCCTGACCAGTCTTTGGTGGCCGGCAGTGTGGAGACAGCTGGAAAGCTCTGGAGAAGGTAGAGGTCATCTTTTGTGCAGGAGAGCTGTTCCAGCTCAGCATTTCTCCGCCTCAGCTCGTCAATCTCTTGCTCCAGCTCCGTGATGAGTGCGTTGGCCCTGCTTTCAACTTGCGTCTGCTTTTCAGTGATCACCTCCACCACCTCAGTGTGCGCCATCTGGACAAGGTTTAGCAGTTTGTTGAAGACTTGCGAACTCTCCTCAATCTCTCTTTCCGTGTTTCCTCTGCTGAGCTGAACGGTTTGGTTGATTTCGCTGATTTTCTGCAGTCTGTCGCTGATCATTTCTCCCACCTCTGCATTTATCCTTCCAATCTGAGCTCTCTTGTCTCTACTCTCATCCTCTATAGAAACAGTGTGATGAGCACCATGCTCGTTCTTGACGCAGATTTGGCACACATACATCTGGTCAGTGTTACAGAACCTGTCCAGGAGTTTCTCGTGCTTCTTACACACTTTGTCTTGCATGTTCATCACGGGGTCAATCAGGTGGTGTTTCTTGAAGGTGCCTAGAACGTGATGGGGCGCCAGGTGAGTCTCACAGAAGGAGGCCATGCAGTCCTGGCAGGATTTGAGAGCCATGACTCTTTTTCCAACACACACATCACACGAAACTTTATAGCCTGAATGTTGGTCAACAGAACTGGCTCCATCTTCATCTCTCTTTTCCAACGACTTCTTGAACTGAGAGGCCAACTCGGATATGAAGGTGTTAACTTTGAGCTCAGGCCTCCTGTAGAACTTCTGCTTGCATACCGGGCACTGCGACAGATTAGCAGTATGCCAGTATCCTTGTATGCAGTCCCTGCAGAAGTTGTGCCCACAAGGAGTGGAGACGGGCTGGTTGAACATATCCAGACAGATGGGGCAAAGAAGCTGCTCCTCAGACAGCACACTGCCAGCAGTAGCCATATCTGGGAACACATCCAGAAAGAGAAGCAGGTGGGACCTTATGGAATCAACTGGCTCCAGTCCCTGTGTTTTTTTCTTTACACTATACTGTTAGGTTTAGAAACAGTTGTGCCTTGCAAGCCGCCTATGTCCACAAATAGTAACAAATGCATGGTGTTCAGTTTCAGTCGCAGCATTTTCATTTTAGCAGAACAGTTTTCATGTCTACTGAGTTCAACAGAGGATAATGAAGAGAAAGTGTTAGGACATTAAAATAAAATAAAACTGAACATTAAAATACAATCTCGTCACAGAGCCATTACCATAACAAAGCAAACACAGTGTTCACACTGTTCCCTTTCCCCTTAGGTGGTGATTATATCTGCATTTTAAGACGGGCGCATGCATAAATTAACATCATGAAGCACGAAGGAAATCAAAGAGATAACTCACCTCGCTTCAATGTGGTGTAACAGGCAGAGGAGCGGAGTCTGACAGAGGATGTATGTGTCCCCTGACCCAGTGTTAGACCACTTTAGTTTCTATTTCCTGTGCCCGCCTCATGTTGCTGGGCTTCGCTCATTCTTCTCTTAAAGGCACCGCTGACTGAGATACTAAACATAGCCTCACTAGTCCATCGTCAGTATGAACTATGACCAGATTCCTCAAGTGGTAAATGACTTTGCTATTTGCCTGGGTTTAGCAACGGCAGTGACAAAAAACAAAACAACGACAAAGACTACAACCGGGAAGTTCCAAACTAATTTTCTGAATGTAAATCATTCTGTATAAAATTCAGTCTTGTGCCTTTGACGTGATTGGTTAGTTAGATGAACTGTCAAAATAAAAGGCGACATATCTAATTGAAATATCTATAGTTAGACTGTAGAGGAAATATTTTTACCCTTTAGCCTTTCGGAGGGCCAAAAATATTCTGTTGGTCAGCCATGCTGGACTTCATCAACCTATATCTGCCAACATGTCTGCATGTATGAGATGGCCATAAGTCGGCCCTGACTGGAACTGCCATTTGTGTGTGCGTGTATATATACATATACAGTATAAATAAATGCACTAGCATTTCCATGTATGTGTGTGTACATGCACACAGTACGTAAGCAGTATATCTATATACAATCGCTGGATTTGCATATTTTGAGCATCTCTGTCTACTTGCATGCGTGTGCGTGTGTGTGTGATTACCGTGCTGAGGCCGCATAGTCTCTGCAGAACGTCGAGGCCCTCCTGCCTGTTGACCCCTGAGTGGATGAAGCAGAGTGAGGAATCACACTGGGAGCTGCAGTTCAGCTCAGGCTCCATGACTGACCCCAGTCCGTCCGATTTCAGACACACATCCTGAGGAGCAAACACACGACATGTAGGATATGAGGAGATATGAATTTAAACACATTAATCTTTGTAAAAAAAAAAAAAAGACCTGCAAACATTTAGAGGGCAAATCCAAATATTTGTTGTCCTCAGTTAGCCTTTTCACTGCACCTTTAAAATTAGGACTCCAAAACAGAAGGCACTGGAGACCATGGAATCACATTTTATTCTGCTTCTATTTTCAGGTCTATAATTCACCAAATAGCTGTAAGTCTTTTGGCCACCACAGTGTGGTGCTCTGACAGAAACCTCTGAGAAGAGGAGCAATGGGAGCATGGATGTAATTTTGCACGACACTGATATAACACCAAGAAAAAGGCATGAGATCAAAAGCACAAATAAACCCCACAGACACTAAGGTCAGGATGAAACTTAGGTTAGAATAAAAATACACAAATAGAACATCAGTTATTTATCACCTCAAAACAAACTGAGAACCAGGACACTGCCTGTGTGACAGGAAGCCTGTGAGTTTCTGCTTATCCTTATTTCCACTAGCACTACGTCATCACGGAGGTAAACCAGCCAACACTCACACTCTGCCGCCACAGACATCTGTGCACACGGCGAAAGACAGAGCGAAACTGCACCACACAAAGGCTATCATTTGCAGTTTCACTGAGGGCCACATAAATCTGTAATCGGCCCCATTATGTAAGGCATCTGAGAATGATACGTAAACTTCGGAGAGCATCAACAAACAACTGTTTGTCGCTCTTGCCACAGGCATTTTTATGAGGCTGGCAGTGCTGCGCCGACATGTTGCAGGTTTAATTATGCGGCATCACCTGATACTCTGAGCTGTAACTATGAGAGTCTGATCGCTGTAAACGCCGCAGTGACTCAGGAACACGTTGTTGAGACGACCAATTGTATCGATACTAATTAGCAGACAGGTGAGTGTTTATGTGAGTAGCGTGTTAGACAACACGTCCTGTCGTCTGTGGAATGACTAAGATGCCCACAGGGCTCCGAGAAATTTGGATCATGGGATTCAACCAAAACAGAGCAGTGTGGGAAATCAGTCGAAAACTCAACTAGGTCAAATATTGTAAGGAAACTACACAGTAATACACCCAGCATGAGATATTTGAATGATTTCCTATGAATGAGTAAATAAGTGAATCCCACTGACCCATTTTCAGAAATTAAAGGGGCACTATGTAGTTCTGGAGAAGAAATTCAAACTTTTTTGATTTTTAATTATGTTTTTTTTCTCAGAGGAAAATTAGGTCCTCAAAACACTGTTTGAAGCTAGAAAGGTGACAGGGTCCGCCACATATAGACAAAGTAAAACAGAATGACATTGTGTTGTCCTTTAAGGTCAGTTTGTTTATTCTGTTTATTTAGGCATTAAAAAAAAAACAGTTTGTGAAGATCTTTCTCTATTAATTAAAATTTCTTCCCCAAAACTACATAGTGCCCCTTTAAGTGAAGCCCACCGTGACCCATTTCCAGCAATTAATGGTGTCAACAGAACAATGAAGCCCAGCCGGCAGCATATCTGGGAAATGTCTGGAGTTCCTGTCCGTGTCCTTTCGTCACTTTCCAAGTTTAGATCACAGTTCTGCTGCTTCCTGCAGGAAAAGCCGGCAGAGAGAGGCATTTCCGACAGTTTTTTTGAAATCCCACCTCTGGTAGGTTTCAGTTTGGGAGAAACCCAGCCACCCTGCAGAGGTCAACAAAGGTCGGCCAACATCCAGCAGTGAGGGTCACTGTGTAGGTAGCGGCGAGAACGGGGCCCTTCTCCAGGCTGGGTTAGGTTTTATGGACATGTTTTGACAGTTCAGAATAGTCATGAGGAGTGTCTTTTGAAGTCCTGAAGGCTAAACCGCAACTAATACCTGAGCTACTTGTGGCCATGGAAGTCTTACTTAAGTGTAGGGCGGGCCTAACGTGTGCACATCTTAGCTTTCACTTGCTCCGTGGCCCCTGGCCCTCTCTTTCAGTCCCATTTCTCTTGAATTTATTATACCTGAAATATGTTTGCTGACAGGCCTTTGGGCTCAGAGAGACAGAACCGAGTTTTATGTGGCTTTTTACCATGAAACACTCAAAAACAAAATTGGGGTAAAGCCTATTCATACTGTCAATCACTCTGTTTCTCTTTTAAGATTAGTAACCAGGGGCGCTGCCAGATGTAAAGTCCAGTTCAGGGGCCAATATTGAAACATTCCTCCTCAGTCTGTAATCCGTTTATGAGTTTATTCTTTAAGCTGAGTTAGAATGCAATTACTGGCAATGAAATCCCGCCTCGGGCCGGACCGCGGACGTCATCCCATGCGCACATTTTACAGTCTGGTTACACAGAATCAAATTAGTCAGTCCAATTTGTCAATACATATAACCATGTGACCGTTTCAGCCTTCACACACCTGACGAAATGCGCCACAGAGGCCTGTTTTTAAAATGGTTACTAATGAGAAAAGACACATTTTAGGGAATATATAAAATAATGGGCTACTTAATTATCGTAAGAGAAGATCATAATGTTATATTGTAATCGTACCAGTGATACAGCAGTGCCTATAAATGTGTGATCTTCCTCAGCAGCGTGTTCATTTTTGCGTAAAAGATGCGTAAAAACCTGCCCACTCGCGGCTGCATCGACGCGCGTGCATGGCGAAACAGCAAAGTAGTCAATCAAACTACTTCAGAGGAAATTAAGACCTGGACCAGCGAAGGGAGAAAGGAACGACACCGTAAAATAAGGGAGTAAAAGAGCAAACCTCGGTCTCCAAAGCGCATGGACGATCCAGCCGCCTCGTCCCGCTCCGGGCTCCATCGCGCAAGACTCAGAAACGTTGTGAAAGTTGAAAATGAACGACTGGAGAGTTTGTTATCTAACATAGCTGCAGAGGTCCCATAGCTGCAGACTTGTAATGAATCCGAAGCGACTTAATCTGTCAGCTCACAGCCCGAGAAGATCCTGTCAGTCAGGGAAAGAGTTCACCAGACTGCCAGAGCTTTCATCTGGGCACTGAGGGAGGGAGGCGTGTGTGTGTGTGTGTGTGTGTGTCAGAGAGAGGAGGTGTGTTAGTGTGTCTGCTCTCTCTCTCTCTAACTCTCTCTCTTTCCTTTGTAAGCTTTCCAGCTCCCACTGCCCACCAAAATGGGTTTCAGAGTGCGATGTGAGCCACGTGGTGCAGGAGGGCTGTGGCAGTGTGGGTGCAACATGTCACAGGAGCCCCCCCCGGGGGACTGGGTGGCATATGGGACAGGGCGGCACAGGCTGTGTGTCCACAGTGCAAATAAATACACTGAATAACAGCACTTGTTTTAATGGAAAGAGAAACACACATCACCTCTGTTGTGTTTTTCAAAAGCAGGCCTCCACCAGGGATGGCAGAGAGACGGGCAATATTGTTCTGCCGTCTGGTGAATCACATTAAAAGACACGACAGAGAGCTTCTGTCAGAGAGCAGTGAGCCAGCAGAGATATTTCTGCATTTGTTCCGGCAGCCATAAGAGACATAAAGGTGTTATTAAGACGTCACAGAGATTTATAGCGTGAGCCTCCACACAGGGTCATTCCTGGCGAGGGAGTGTCACCACTACTGACAGCTGTAGGTGGGGAGCAGAGACACAAAGAGAGGTTATTAAAGAGAAGATGTGGATATGCATCCAGTCATCAACCCTCTGATTCAGCCACTTCACACACACACACACACATGCACAGAGTTTTTTCTTTCACACGGATGCACTTCACGTCAGGCTGTGCTCAAATTTTCTGCTTCTCTCCAGGCTGAAATCCAAAACTCCTCAGGCACTGAAACATTACGATGCATCTTAATTTCCCTTATAACAACACACTAACTATGCTTTCTATTAACGTGGATTGCAAAATCCAGTTGCTGACAGCTTGTCAGTTTCATTGCTGGACGACAAATGTCTGAAACACCTGTGAGCTCCCTGCTCTCTAACAGAAGAAGGTCTGAACCATAAGCCAGTTTAACCCTGTTTAAGCCCAATGAGAAGATCCAGCAGATTGCCAAAAAGCCTTTCAAAATTAAAGCGATAGCAGAATCACAATGTTACAATTACTTCCGGGTGGAGAATGCACCATGGCGTGTTAGCTGGGATTGAATTAAACTGTCTTTTACATGATGTTAGAATTATATACAACTAATTTAAATAAAATCATAGTTTGATGCTGTCATATCTCAATAATAACAACGCTTTCACTTACGTTCGGTTGGATGCCTGATTTACCCTGTTGGGGCACAGACTTCAAGAAAATGAATGCTTGAATTCAGCCAAACCAGCAGCAGGTTTTTCTACCCAGATGTGTTGTTGTTGTTAACACAACCACATGGTGATTCGGTCTGTACTAAAGCAGTTTCATAGCTACTGAATTTATCTGCATAAAAATGAGAAAATACCTTTAAGTTTCAAGCTGGAAACATGTAAGCATTAGATCGATCATGTCAAGCTTCACAATCATTGAAATATACACGAGTGCTAGCAAAAGAGTGCTGGCTTCACCCTTGAAAAAGTAGAGTGAGTGGGATCCCCATTTGAGTATCAGAACCCCTGCAAAATGACTCTTTCCACTGTATTACGTTATTTGATCCATTCAGTCTGATAACATTTAGGAAGTCTGGAAGTGCTGCACAATTAAATCATTTCTCCATTCAAGTTAGCCGAGCACTGAACCAAAAGTTAGCCGGTTAGGTCGGCGGAAGTCTCTAGTGCTCACGCTCTCTGGGCCCCACACAAAAATGGAACACAAGATCTGGGAAATGTTTTTAGTCAGGAAGTGGAGATAATTTGACTTCAAGTGTCACTCAGCAGCTTTCGTAGGAATGAACGGGACGCCATCTCCAACACTTTGTCCAGGTTTCTCGACACATCCACGGACAGGAGCAGCTCCCACTTCTTCTTTGTTTTGCTGCCCATAGCTTCATTTAAAGTCACGTACCAGAAAACTGGCTTATACCATTTTCAGGAGAGGGGCATACCATTTTCAGGAGAGGGGAGTTTTTGTCATAGGCTAACCTACATTTTACTGAAGAAACAATAAATCAAATGTTTTGTTTTTGTTTTTTGTTTGATTAATTGGTTTGAAATACATTTTAATTATCACCATTTACATTTAGGATGAACATTATTATTGCTGGCCTCCCAAGGCCTCTCTCGCACCTGGGCCCCATAAAGCCCCCCCACCCCTTTTGACTAGCTTGTGTACCAGACACTGTACTGAAACTGCTGTTGTAGCTGAAATCAAATGAAAGTATTGCTAAAATAAAATCAATCTCAGAGAGTTTAACCTGTTGAGATGTTACTGAGACCACTTTGGCAGGTAGGTTAAACACCAGTCATCTCAAAAAGTACGTTTAATGTTCATAAGAAGCCTGAAAACAGGATTTTCTGTTGACTAAGCTGTTACTGTAGCTGGTGGGATCCTCTGTTCATGTGGCTTCTACAGTCATGATCTGTGGTCTAAAACCAGCGATAACAAACCCTTAATTAATCTGCTGTCAACATGTCAAAGATAATAAAACCCCTGTGGCACAGAAGTAGCAAACTCCAGAAGAAAATTACACAGTAAGTTATAGACTCAACATTTTCCCTTGTTCATTCAGATCATCTGACACCACGTCAGCAGCCCATTGAAGGACTGAAACACTGCCGCCAGCTCTGTTACACCCAAAGCGTGGCAAACAGTCTTAAGTTTCCCCTCAAGATCAGGTTCAAGATGGCCTGCACCAGCAGCAGGTGGACTGCACCGGTGCTCAGGTTACTAGGAGCTTGAATATTTCATCAGGAGACACGAGGCTGTTGTTCAAAAAGCAGCAGTCAAAGAGGAGAAGCTGGCAGGGAGGGTGAACTGGATGAAATGGGACACATGTCGTTCTACTGAGGTTACCAGGGATCAATTCTAACATTAAGACGGCATAATTACCAAATACAGGTGTCACTAACAGTTGCTGTATTTTTCTGAGCTACCGTACTGGTATCAGCTGGAAGTCCACCAACCAAAATAAATAACAAGCAAAGATTGTAAACCATGTGACGCACTATTTCCTGTTGAACCACTCCTGACAGGCAGAGCCGCCGTTTCCTGATATGGAAGCATCTGCAGCTATGATTCAACATGTGACCACAGTGCCAGTGAGTCCCACCGTTCTGCACTGTTTAGTGTGGGTGGAGATGCATTGTTATGTATGTGAAGCATCACCACCCCCTGCCCTTGCCAGAGCCTGGACGCTCCCCTGTGACATGCCCAGGTTTGCCCACTAACATAGCCAAAGACAAATCCCTCTATGAAACGCCGCGGCTCCTCCTGCTGTGTTGCTATGGTCCTGGATTAGCTGGATCAAAGCTCCCCAGCAGGCTCCAGTCATGGAGTTTCTGCTGAAGGCATTGATTGGGATTAAATGTGCGGGAAGAGCATCGGTCTGCTCACTCCATTTTTAAAAGTAAGTTACCTTGTAAGAAGTTTTGACAAAGTAACTTGTGATGCCATAACTGCAAGATGATGTGAACAGTTACCCTGTGAATGATTTCACACTTTTAAAGGGGCAGAATTAAGTTTATATTCAAGCAACATATAGCAACGAATACAAATAATGAACATTAGTTGAGTTTTTGGCCACTTGGGGGCAGTGCAACAAGCTGTAGATGCAACACTGACATCGTGAATATGGTGAACTTGTTAGCAAACAGTTGCTAATGACACACTCAACAGGAACAGAGGAATATCAGCCTTTGTTTGAAGTTCAGTGTGTCAATATGACAATGAATTACTCACATGGTAGCTCTTTTTTGATCTCCTATATCTGAAGGAAATGTCTGCGTCATTAGCTGCTAACTTTCTACGTTCATAAGCTATTTGCTAACTTTGCTCTTTAGCTGCTAACTTTCTATGTTCAGTAGCTACTTGCTAACTTTTCTCTTTAGCTTCTAACTTTCTACGTTCAGTAGCTAGTTGCTAACTTTGCTCTTTAGCTGCTAACATTATAAGTTCAGTAGCTAGTTGCTAAATATAGTTTATGTCATCCCATTATGTCATCTGGAGGAACATTGTCTTACAGTATGTCAGCTGCTACTAACAGTCTGTGAAGATGAATGAACACGGGAATGATGTCGGGTCAAACATCAGCACACAGCAGTGGATCATTATTCCCCCTTCACCTCTTTTCTTCCCCCTGCAGCCACCTCCACCACCTCCACCTCGCTGTGGGCTCCAACCAGACTTTCTCCTTACAGGATTAGCAGTGTAACTCTGAAGACAACGTCTGATTGTTGTGAGGGTGTCTGCAGTGTGTGGCAGTCGTGTGTGTGAAGGCTCAGCTGAGTGTAAGTTGGAAACTCGACGTGTGTGAGGTCTGGCGTGCATATTAATACACACTGACTATACTGTGAGCTGATATGAGCCGGTGTGCCTCTGACTGAGGGCGATAAGAGGCTTAGAGTATCAAAAAAACCCATATGTCAAAGTTCTTTGCTGTTTGATCTGCAGATTACCTGCAAGACTGTAACATATTGTTCACCGCCAAGGTCAAGTGACTGACACCCCCGTGAAATTCAGTGACCAAAGAAATCATAATTAAATGGATTTAATCCTTGAATACGACAGAGATGCAACATGACCATGCAGACACATTTACCTCGCAGACGGCTAAACCAGAAGCAGCGTCTTCCTTCTTTGAGACCAATCCTGCTTGAAATCCCACTTTTTCCAAAATTCAGGTTTTATTGTATTTTCTGACTTTTCCTCAACTGAAGCTGATTTGGCTCCAGACAGACGATGACAGCTACCTCTCCTCATCTGCCAGTCACAATTCATTGCTTCCAGTTCATCATGGTTGCGTCAGAGTGGCATCTCAGGTTGCATTTGTGACAGCATCCTCCTGCGTCTCACACATCGCATGCAGGGTGCGAGCGCATGTGCACGTGAGCCTTAGGTGTAACATAACTCCACAGAGTTTCCCAGCTGCCTGCTGTTCCTAGATTGGTCCTGTGTGCACTTGTTTGAAACATGGTGAAAAGGAAACAAAACAGAAAAGTGCAAAAACACTGGAACCCAGCTGTGACCTGGTCAAAGACCATTCAAAACAAGCAAAATATGCGCAGCTCAAAGCACGATTCGTGCCAGCCGGGCTGAAAGAAACAGCGAGGTGAAAAGAAATTGAACGAGACGGCGAGATAGGAACAGAACGGGTGAAAAGAGACGAGAGGAGAGGAAACAAAGTGGCCGGTGGCTCTTGGCAGGTGACGTTAAGGGATTAGCGGATTGTGTGAGGCAGAATGCACTCGCCCTGGCATCTCTTGATGCTGGGTTGCTGAAAAGGTCTCTCAGTATTCAGCCTCCAGAATGAACTCACCTTCATATGCAAATGAAACCTGGACACATTCAAAGTTCAAGATGCTTGGATCGGTTTGTGCAAACACACACACACAAAAACTCGTAGTTGTTGTGCATCTTTTGTGCACAAAATACTCTATCTACTGTCACTAAAAATGTCTAATACAATGAAAACTTAAACTGGCAGTAGAAAAGTTATCTGCTTCACTGTGTCATTATGAAGTAAATGTTGATTGAACAATGTAATGGATATAGACTAATGAAACCATCAGCATCAGATTGGTTCCGGAGAAACCTGCTTTCCTTATACAACAGACCGTATCCTCATGGTGGCCATTTTATTCTAACTCATGGTGGGAAGCTAAGATATCACACTACTGTGGTCCAGGTTGTTTTAATTCTAATTTGTAAGTGGAACAAACTGGATGTAATCGAACAGTAATGTTAGCTATGATGTTGAATGCTAATGTTAGCTAATGGGTTGTTGTATAAACATAGGAAACCTGACAAATCATGTCACTACTTCCTGATTGATCGTCAACTGAAAAGGTGGTGGAAAGTGTAAATCTGGCCTCATTTTAAGGTAAAACGACATATTTGATAACCTTTGAGCTAAAACTAGCGTTCAACCACTTCATAGCTAACATTACAGTTTGATTACACCCAGTGCGTTCCACTTCCAGGCTATAATAAAAGTGTCTAAGAGTTTAAGTAATGTTTCAGTAATGTTTGTGAGGAAGTGGTTCAATGCTAACATTAGCTTTTATAGGAGCTAATGGCTATCAAGACCGCAGCACAAAATCATCCCAACATCTGAGATTTCCACACAAAGTGTGGAATCAGGGTAAATTGGCTCCTGTGAGAATACGGTCTATTCAGTCTGTAAATCTTCAAGGAAAAGAAGGGTTAACTGGGGATCCAGCTAGGTTGGCAGCCTGACACCTTTTCTGTCTGCTTTCACATTACTGCTATAGACTAAATGATTGAATAATCTGTGTTTGTGTGATTTACAACTTTGAGGAGAACTGAAACGATCCAGTTCTTTTTGCAGCAGCGGCATCAACAATAGTACGAAACGCTAGGGGGGAGAGGCCAGAAAATGTTTCCTACACTCCCCAAGCTAGCCATCAGCACCCGTTGCTTTAAAGGTGCAGTATGCAGTTTTGGGGAAGAAAGTTTAGTTGGAAGAGAAAGACCTTCATTGATTTTCCTGCTTAGGCAAACTAAATAATAAAACTGTCTTTGTTGTCATGACTGAATATACTGAATACGCCAACTGAAGTTAGAGGACAACAGAGTTTCATACTGTTTTGTTTATATTGATGGACCCTGCCACATTTCTAGCTTCAAACAGTGTTCTGTGGACCACATTTTTCTCGGTGGACGGCTTACTTATTCAGTTATGAACAAAATAAATATTTCTGAGTTTGTTTTATCTAGATTGTAAATATCACCTTTCCTAGTTATTAATTTCTTTTCCAAAACTACGTAGCACTCCTTCAATCAAATCACAAAGGGTCACAATTCAAACACTTCACAGATATTAAAATCAGTCTTTATTGTTGATATTACATACTGTACATTCTACTTACATTACTTGAATGGGATACAAGTACATACAATTAATGTTTCTCAATATATTTTCTTCATAAGTGCCATCTATTCTGCAGGTCATTTAAATATGTATTGAGTTTAACATTTGATAAAGAATTTCTATAAAAGCAGTTTATTCTTTTATAAAAAGGTTACTTTCTGTTTATTGTAAGCTGATAAGTACAAAATCACTCAAAAAAGGACTTCATAATTATTGTCACATTTCAGGGTGCATATATCACATTACTTCATACTCATTTTTTTTCCTGTGTTAGAAATCACCATTAGTAAGGCACTTAAATGCTAATATAGGTGTTACTGTAACATAGAAGATTGTTCTTCTGTTTTCTAAACACTAAGGTCTAAAATTTGAAGCCAGCGGGAGGTTTTCCTCCTCAGTAATGGACACAAACTGTCTGGAAGGCTCCTCTCCAAACAAGCAGAGATGTGACCAGGGACAGAAACAGTCATTTCCTGTTTGAAATGAAGGAATTCTGTCTCAAAATGAATCAGTTTGGACAAAAAGAATCCCCCCAAAAAACAGCCATCTCTTGCTGTGGGCTCCATTGACACACATCTGTATTCTTATGCTCCGAGAAAACCGACAGCCCTCAACATAAACATGAAGGCTGCCGCTGTGTTTTGCAGAATAACTATTGTTTCTGTGCTAACACGGTGAATGGTTTCCCCTGGTCCGCCCCACATCCACTTCCTGTAAGCAAGTCTGGACAAGCTTATATACACACACACACACTCCTAACCCATATTCTGGGTTAATTTAAAACTAATCTGCCATTAGTCAACATTTTTCAGGGCTGGTGACCAAAAACAGATTAACCTTGATTGTTCTATAATGTGTGGGACAGCTTCAATGCACAGGACACCGTGCACAATCAATTTAGAATGCTGTAGTGTAAAACTAATGCCATAGTTTCTGCTTAAAGACTTCAAAAATCCCAGACTTTTTTTTTTTCACAGCAGCTTTGACGCTCAGCTGGTCAGAAAATTTAAATGAAAGCTAGCTGTGTGCCACTAGTAGTTGGACAACAAACACAAACTTTCAGAATAATGTGCTGTAGCTAATAAATGAGCAGCAAGTGTTGTGTGAAAGATAAAGTATGCAGCCCTGAAAAGAAAAGGAGTTCTGCCGCTCCTCCAAACTCTGCCGAGCTTTACTGCCCTCTTCTGCTCGACCATGGGACCAGCACTTGGATCATGATTGCTTGGCTACATGGGGAATATGAAAGTTCCAGTACTCCTGTTATGTGGAGTGATGTGTGGTGAATGAGGGAATGGATCCCTTTCCAAATACATGTTTTCAGGGCCAGGGGAGGAAGGACCGCAGTCTCACATTTTGTGCGTTGCATACAGCCACTGTCTGTAAAACAGTATTGGTCTGTGTGTGTGTGTGTGTGTGTGTGTGTGTGTGTGTGTGTGTTTTTATGTGTATAAGTCTGACAGCGGTTTGTAGAAATGTTGAACACAGTGGCAGACGGACAAGGCCAGGCTCGGCCAGAGGCTCTGCCATGCTGGACTATCCCAGAAGCACTCTCTGCAGGCGGTAAGCGGGCACGCTGCTCTCGTCCTCCGACTCCGACGCATCGCTCTGTGGGTTGGAGCTGCAGGGAGAGGTGCACTCCGGGGAGCACAGGTAGTGCATGAGGGGCAGCCGGTACTTTCCGCAGAAGTCCACAAATTTGATCTGGCGCACACATGAGTCAAAGTAGACGCCTGGAGAAAGTCGAGAGCGACAGGAAAAACAAAGCCAAGTTCAAGTGGCAGGTCAGTGACTTGTTTTATTCTCATACTAACACAGAACAACAATATTCAGATGTTTAATCGGATGCTGATATATTATCACATTTTGGTGGAAATATGACAGAGCTGCATATAAAAAACATAAAAAAAAGACATAAAAATAACAGAAATTCTTTTCCTTCAAACACTGTGAACAAAGGGTCTTACCGGCACACTTGGGGTTTGGGCACTTGCTGGCAAGGTCAAGGTAGCGTAGCAGGTTTGAGGGCAGGTCGTGGGGGTAGTAGGGAATATTTCGGCTCTTAATGGTGCGTCCTGCCAGCTCGAGCAGCGACGGGGGGTCATAGGTCATCTCTTTGACAAAGCGCACCACCAGTGGGTTACCACGGAGACTGAGCTCATGCAGGTGCACCAGGCTGAGGATTTCTCTCGGCAGGTAGGTGAGCAAGTTGTTATGGAGACTAAGAGATCTCAGTGAGTGAAGCCTGAAGTGAGACAGAGAGGCCCTTTGAAATGTTGTAAACTACCAAAACAACTACAGAAAAGTGCAACTATCAGATCCATGCAGGGCGATCGCATGTACACATGTAGATTTTATGTAATCGCTAATGATACAGCACATTGGTAAGATACTGGTGGTGTATGTGCAGTTACCTGGTGAGCTGCGGGGGAACGCTTTGGATGCGGTTGTCACATAGCACCAAGTAGCTGAGGTAAGGCAGGTTAGCCACTTCTGGAGGAATGGCCGTGATGAGGTTCCCACCCAGATACAACAGCTCCAAACTAATGAGAAAAAAAGAGGAAAATAGTACATATTAAAATTACTGTCCTTACTCAAGGACTGAATAACATTACAGTATGACAGTGATTCTCACACTCTTTTTAGTTGATTTGAAACAAAAAGACAAAACAAAAAGGTAAAGCGTAGTCATTTTAGTCATTTTTCGATTTTTTCCAGACACAAACTCAACTCAATTCACTGTCAAAACGTTAAGAATGCAGGCCAGAGGTCCCAATCTTGTTTAATGCTTTTCAAATAAGCTCTTTGTTGGCTATGCTACTTTGGTTTGGCCGTAAAGCAACTTTAATAGAGGCTTAAAATCCAAAACTTTACAGTCCACAAGAGGAGGGTGATATTTTACCATGACATACTAATACTTAGTAGATGACAACACTTCGCTGATAATTCTGTATTATTGGAATCCTCGTCAGTCTCATCTCAAAATGTTGTGGCCGTAACTAACCGATGCATTCTTTTTAGATTAAGCTTTAATATTTCCAGCTTGTACTTTACCTTTTCATGTATAAACATGGCTACCTTGACTTTGACACTGTATCAAAGTAAAGTCACAATAAGAGGGAAATTCTCTGGCCAATAAAACTGAGTGATTCAAACTTATATGTACCACAAGGGGGAGCTAAAGAAGCATGATTTCATGCTGAAGAGTTGGTGTGCATGTTAGTGTGTGGGGGCCATGCTTGCAGATCATAAAAAAGACAAAATACTGAGGTGAACAGATCCAACAAAAAGTCCCAAATCATCTTAGATCATTTTTTGCACATTACACACATGTATGCACCACCAACTGACAGGAAATGTGTCAGCAAAGATAATACATTTAAATCTGTGTTAATTTTCTTAACAAAAGATAACCTTAACTACATCTGTGATTACCAGAAAACCACTGCTGCCAAATAGAGACAAAATATTTGTTGTATTAGGACAACAAAGGACCCTGGTAGGTTAATGGAGGTATGGAGTACACAGGGGGGTAATTGGGAGTGAAACACAGAGACAGGGAGAAAGCAATGGATGGCTGGTCAGCGAAAGTAAGCTGTCAGGCCATCTGCCTGCTGGAACTGATGACACAGCGACTGCGAGACAGGAAGCCATTATACTGTCCTTGGTGGCTGAGCACTGAGCAAGCCCCCTCTGTGACGGGAACTGAGACATTCAGGGTCGGCTGACAGGCCTCGCCGACACAGTGACACAAATCAGCCACCAGATAGCAAGAATAGTAAATTGTGGCGTTATTATACAGTACAGAGTTCACAGTTTTCACAAGTAGGAAAAATGTCTTTGTTCCAGGGCAGTTCAGCCAAAAAAACACTGGCTCTGGGTTTCTTCTCTACACATAAAGATACCTTATATAAACTCTAATGTCAAATTGGAAAGTATTTTAAGAAATGTACTGGAAGTGAAAAAATGGGCCCTTGTCACAGCTGGCATTACAACTTGTCGAAACGGAAAAATAGGTTAAGCGCAGGTGTTACTAATAGTATCCGTGATGGCTGTGTTCTGTTCATATCTCCCAGTGAGCCATCATGAACAATACCAGGACCTTGAAACTGAAGCAGCTAAATGCAACTCCATTATTCCTTGTACTCAAGTCAAAATACATACGTCAAAGTAAGAGCATTTATACCGACCCGAGCCGAGCCGGACACGCTGGTACCCGGTGGGATAAAAATTTAAAAATTGGTCCAGTCACGTCAATTTACAGGGTACTGTCGAATTCTTTTACTGAAAATATTTTGTAAAATAAATAGCCTTAACATATTTTTAAAAATAAGTGCTGAGTTTATGATATTAAGTGAAAACTGATATTAGATGGACCTTTTGTTTGTGTTTGGGCTATATGTCCTGTTAAGTCCTGAGGTGATGACATGTTATGTTATGTGATGACACCTTGAATGCAACACAGACTTTTTTTTTTTTTCACTTTCCAGCTAACAAATAATGTATGACCAATCACTATAACCTCATTGTTGAAGAATAATATATAATAATAAGCATTTTGCCAGACCTCAAACAGACAATTGACATAAAGGATACTTAAATAGCTGCAAATTGTTAATATGCAAGTTGTTATAATAGTCAAACTTATAAGGAACTTCAATGTGGAGAGAACTCAACTCTATCCACAAGGACTAATTGTTGCTAGTTGCATCTTCTAAACAGTGAGATTGTTTTATATTTGACCAGAGTATGTGTATTTGTGGAGATTTATTTTGGTAGTAAAAAACAGACTATGCAGCAAATAGGCTCATAGCTGGCCAGCTTTCCAGTCAAATTTTTCCACTCTACGGAAGACAGCAAACAAACATCTGCAGGCTTTAGACAAACTGACACACTTTTGCTGTAACGAAATGAGTAGTCTTTGACCCACTTTTATTGTCGGTTTTGTCCCATTCTCTTGCCAGACTTTTTATATGTCTTTACAGAATTGTTTGCATACTCAAACACTGTTTTTCTTCCATGTGTGGTCACATGTAATTATAGCAGTGTGTCTGCCTTTATTTACAGTAACTTTTGTTTTATCTCTTTGAGTACATTTTACTAGAACACTGAAAATGTTTTTTCCTTGAAACTACTTTCCTGCCACCCCTTAGGGTCAGTTTGTATATTTCCAAAACCAGGCCAAGAAAGTTACCGGAAGTGATTAAGCACATAGTTATCCTGCACACACTATGAATCATGATGTTTACAAGATAAACTGACTGGAAATGAACGGGACACACGTGGTGTGACGTCAAAGTGGTGGCATTGTGCTTAATACCATTACAACCATAAAAAAGGGAGGGAGAGAGAGCAATTAGAAAACGCTACAAGTTGCCAGGGTGTGTCAGTGTTATGATTTTACTATTGTTGGAAGAACTAGCATTTTATATGTCAGGATGAACTTTATCAGAATGTAGGGATTAATGTCAGGTTACAGACTGACATGGTTGGAGAGATAACATTGAATGTGCATGCACAATAAAGGAATTTTGTCGGTCATGACATTTACTTACTACTAGGTGTGGGAGATTAAAAGATTTTATCGTGGATCATGATAAAACCCTCAGGATAAGTTGATCTTGGTGAATTTTTATTATCTTGATAATCATGAATTAGGATTATAATGAATGTCCTCTCATGAATAACTTAATGTTGTCTGTCTAGCTTTATAACAGAAAGAACTACAGATCTCTAGATTATTTTGAAATGCCACAAGGGTGGAGGCCACATCTTTTCAGTCATTCCAAAAACATAGCCCTGTCACCATGGTTAGCCATGGCCTAGGTATCCTGTACAACAAAGTTAAATCAGATGTGTGGACACGATCCAGCACCTCCAGTCTGTACTCCCGTCTCCGTTAGCACAAGACTCTTACTTAACATTTTGTAAGGTCAAGTGATTTTAGTATGTTTTAGTGCCACTCTAAGCGTTTTAAGCATTGTTTGATGATAATCAGGATAACATCTATATAATATTAAATATAAAGTAATTATTTACCGAAAGGGGACTGCAGCAGTATACGGGTTTTATGGTATACTCCCATCCAGCCATGTGAAATTATACATTAGCAAAAAAACCTTGTTTCATTCCTTCAAAATGTTCATTGTAACTACTACTACTACTACTACTACTACTAATAATAATAATAATAATAATAATAATAATGATAGAATCATTGTGTAATACCACATACAGTGAGACCCACATTTTTCTGAGACTGTTATCATACCTAGAAAACCTCAAATTGTTTCATATTGATATTCAATTTAACATCACATAAGATGAAGACTAGCAGGAAATCCTCACGATAAAGAAGCTTGAATTTGGGAATAACATTGCTTGAATTAAATGTAAAAATGAGTAATGACTCAAAGTTTTTGTTGTTGTCCACTGACTTGACATTACAATTAATTATTTCAGCTGCAACGTTTTCTGTCAACACATGACTCTTCTGTTACTTGACTAGACGATTAATCAACCAATCATTTCAGGTCTTATTTGAGATTAATTTCTGATTGGTCGGTCAGTTCGTTGCCTGACAATAGTTTTAGCGCCATTGTAAATGAGTGCACTGAGTGCACCAAGTCATATAACTTAACAAGTAACGTAACCATGGCAATTGGCACTTGGGTTCCATGTCTTGTAGGAATCACAGGCCAACATTAAACCAAGGTAACGTTATAATTTGGATAATAGTAATTGATATTGGTAAAACAAGATAATATACTCAAGATTTTTCCTAATTATTATTGTTATTATTATTATTATTTTTTAAATAGACTCTGAATGAAGCTTAGCTGCCCTCTTCGACACAGGATATTTATATTTTAGATAGTTTTAGGTTGGCGTTAAATAGACAACTAGCTTAACTTTACAGCTAACTGTACCAACAGCTAATTGGCAGTGGCCCCTGGCTGGATACCTGACCCTGTTACTTAGCACACTTTTGCCAAGATACTCTTTGAGGTATTAACCTCGTAGCCACGACTTACCTGGTTAAATTCTCTATCTCTACAGGTATACTTTTCAGTCTGTTTCCGCCGAGGGAGAGCGACTGCAGGCGCAGTAGTTTCATACACTGAAGCGGGATCTCCTCGAACCGGTTCCCACTGAAGTTCAACACCTCCAGCTGCAGAGAGCCGAACTCTTTGGGCAGCGAGAACTCGTCCAGACGGTTGTTCTTGGCTATCAGCGTCCTCAGCCTGGTCAGCCGCGTAATGCCCTCACCGATGGCCGACAGTCTGTTGTTGCTGATGTCCAAAAACTCGAGGTTGCAGAAAAGGCTGACCGACGAGGGGAGCAAGGCCAGTCGGTTGTAGTTCAGGTAGAGCTGCCTGGTGTCCCTTTTCCTCTCGTCGCTGACACTGTCAACGTTCAAAGTGTTCAGATTCAAACGGGAGAAGTCGAGCACGGTGTCGCCCGCCGCCGCTGCCGCCGGTGCTGCTGCCCCTTCGTGAATCTCCATTTTAGCGAGTTTAGCGTGAATTTAAACTCTGAACAAAGTCCTTGCAAGAAGTTTTGCTGTAGGCTGAACGCCCCCGTAAAGCGCGAGTTAGCTCCAGGGCCTGTTTGTATTCAACATGGAGAAGGGGAAGACTTCTATACACCCGACCAGAACATTTAACCACATCTCTAGTGAAAATCTAGGTCACTAATTCAGTGCTGAGGACAGGCTAGCGTCGCTACATGTCACTACATTGTAGTGTAGCACCCCTCCAATGCAGCCGTTCTTTGACGGGAGTATTTTCTCTGGTGGTCACAGATTGGCTAATTCTCGAGACAAGCCCCGCCCACACACGCATACATTGGCTGTTGTCTCAATCGTTCATATCACAAGAGTGTAAATTAAAGGATTTGGCAACAGGTTTATTGCACTTTATTGACATTTTACAGCGGTACAGTGCGTTTCTTACTTCTGAGGGTTATTTATTTTTATTTTTTTAAGACTTGCAACAAGGGATGAATTGTGTCCGCTGATGCATCATGCCGCAAGTCCAGTTCAGTCTGTCATTATGCAACACCCCTCTTCTGTTACATTATGCAATACTCTGCTGACTTGGACGTGCATAGAATGTGAAGAAGGTACAGGATAATTGGGTTCCTCCCACTGTAGTGAGATCTATTCACATGACTGTCACAGCTCTATTCTGTTCATGTTACTTTATGAGGGGAGTGAGGGCAAAATCTAGAAGTGGGCAGTCAGATATATTTAGGTACTGTATATGGACAATTTTTAGGAACAAGTTCTGACTGCTATAGTAACTGGTTTTTGTGTAGACTAAGGGTTTAGAATCAAAATATGGCATTTACTCATGAGATATGATGAATTGGCCCTGACATTATCCTGGCAAAGTATTTTCATAGATTAAGTACGTAAAGGCATCCATATTTTACATTTTGTTCAAACAACATTTCAAAGTGCTTCACTTTCAATGAAAATCCCCTGGCTCAGTATTAACCCTCAAAGACCTGGAGAAGTTTTGGTGGCGCCTGACTCTCCTGTGTTTATTTCTATTCTACAAGTCAACATACACAAGGGCCACACATCATTTGATTCAGGAGAACCTTAAGTCTCAGTCTGGTTCGTTTCAAGTCCCCATTATACATTTGCTTTGTGTGACAATGGATGAATTTACCAGAATTTTAAAAAGGGAAAAGAAAAAGGCAGTCAGACTTTTGTGTTTTTATTATTCTGGACACGGACAGAACCTCAGGAAGTTACATTTTTTAGATTTAAAAAGTCTTGCTTGGATGTTTTAGACTTCCAAATGAAGTTCTGTCTACATCTGAACTTTTCCTAAGCAAGTTACAGCCATTTATTATAATATTATCCAGTGGAAAAAAGTGTAATCCTATATTTCATTGACTAGTCATGTAGGTGTGTCCAATAAAATTCAGAGGAATGTTTACTACAAAGGCCCTGAATGACTCAACAAGATATTTTAATAAACCCTTGATAATATCAATCAGTATCAATATTACATTGTCATCATGACATGAGATTATTTTTATTGTTTTAGATTGTGGGTATCATATCATGATATGGATGGCACACGTGATGTCTTTTCCTGGTTTTAAAGGCTGCATTAGAGTAAATTGATGTAATTTTCTGCACTAACCAGACTATTCTACTTGTTCTAATACTTTGCCTTTATCCTCTTAGTCATTATAGCCACGTTACTGGTAATTACTTATCAAAAATCTGATTGTGTTAATATTTTGTCATATTTACTGACTCATTACTGCCATACAAAGGCCACTCTCAGCAACCCTGCCAACTATGAAACTCAAATGGCTTTCAGCCAAATGTGTTATAGGTAGAAAAACAGTAACAGTAACTACACTTACTGTGGTCTGCCTTGATTTTTGGTTGAATTTTATAGTTACTGCAACTTTTACATTGCTTTTTCTGTAAAACAAAAAATAGAGCAAGATTGAACTTAGAGGTTTTGCCACAGTGAAAAAAAAAGATATTTAAAGGTTCAGTTTCATTCATAACTGAATTTTGACCAGGACAGAATACCTATCCCTACAATGTTGTTGCAATATCAATATTGAGGTATTTGATCAAAAATATCATGATATTTGATTTTGTCACCCAGTCCTAGCTTTTATGAGATATATCAAGATGTATATCATGTATTGTCATATAGCCTAAAAATATTGCAACATTATTTAAAGTCTATATCCCCCAGCCGACTGGCAGCCACATGAGAGAGTCTCCCATGCTTTGTATTTGTTCAATCAACTTAATGTAATACTTTGTAGGTCAGACAGTTATTTATATTAATCTCTAATGGAAACTTCACCTTTCTTTTACTCACAATATTTTAAATTGAAATTTGGCAGATACAAGCACACACACACACACACACAGACATACTAAGTGACAAAGCTGTTTTGTGGTGTATGGGCTTTATTGGCATACATACCTTACAGTCTCAGCACTTTTAGTGGAGTATAAAGATTTTGCTTGAACTAGTAATGCAACTTTCACACGGACATGTATCAGGGATAGAGTCACAAAGCAGTTCACTGCTAAACTTCAGCAAAGCACACTCATTCGTCCCATGCCGTGTGGCATAATAGCAGGCAAAGGTAGAGACCTTTAGTTTTTGCAGGTCTAAGGCACTGAATTTATATTTGTCAAACCTAACAAATAGACACATTAAACAAACAAAACTACTCTCAGCATCACACTTTCATAGCACACACACCAAATCACGCACACACACACACACACACTCAGTTTAAATGCACCCAGTTATTGATGCGTCTAAGCTACTTTAGCTGACAGTGAGGCTAGTCCTTCTGTTAGAGTGATTTTGAAAGCACAGGTATAGTGTTGTTGCTGGGTCCAGAGTAATGTTTTACCTGGAGGATTTTGCACATCATTCAAACATCAAGACTTTGGTTTCAGTATTCACCATGCTATGTTCAGATCAGGTCTCACCTGTGTGAGAGAAGATGGGCCGCTACGTCTTCATCTCAGAAATGTAAGACGGAGAAATTTTTAAAAAAAAAGCACCAGAGAGACTTGCCTGAGCATAACATGGGAACAAGATTAAATTCCAACTCAAGCCAATAACATACTGTACATAGAAGCAAACGTTTTTGCAGCACAATGATTACTTCAGCGGTAAGATACAAACAAATTTCAGGCTTGTGATAAACTAAAGCCGAAGAAAGCGAGAGAAAAATAAAGAGAAGTGCATCAGTCAAGTAGTGGCCTACTGTGGCAGTTCGACATGGCATCAAAATCACTGCAGCTTTGTGCTCTTACCCCAGCTTCTCTAACCAACATCCTGACCATAAAAACCAATGACGATGTGGAGAAACATGCAGCACCTGGTGTCGAGTGGTCAGCTTTCTCTGTACTCACACGCCTCCCTCATCTCAACAGCTGGATTCTCTGAGCTCCTAACCTCACCCCTTCTCAAATAATGACTTCCATATTCCAAAACAGTGACAACTTGACAGTTTTTTTTTTCTCATAGTAACTGTAAAAATATAAGGATTGTTGTAAAAATAGCCCCAGGACTAGTGTAGAGGCGCAATAATACAATCGAATATGACAGTACTGAACACGAGGGAATCCTATGATACTCTTCGATTGCCCCTGAATCTAACAAACATCAACACAAACACGTAAACAATGTAAAAAAAGAAAAAAAAAGTATAATAATTAACATAGCAGAGAAACATGAAAAAGTCAGTTTAACAACAACAACACATGGCCGCAAGGTAAATCAAGTATGGAGGAAGGGTGATGACGTGCATCCTCTCCGTCATTGCGTCCTTATTTAGGCCTCCTTTGTGCTGCTCTTCATCTTCTCAACTGTTTCCTGTATTTACACAAAGAAAAAACAGAAAAATGACATTTAGTGTATCATTTAACACAATGAATATCTAATGATGTGGGTACATATTTGAATAAGCATCCATATGCTTATGTTTCCTTCTTAAACGCACAGTATGTAATTTCTATGGGCGTTACAATCAGAGCTCGACACCAATGTACTGAAACAGTAACTTTAAGGGGTATTCAATAATATAAATGATCAAATCATCTATTTCTGCAAGATTTTTCATATCAGTGCATATCGGGCAACAAATATGATACCGATATGTCTACGATAGATCAATATCGGCCAATAATATCAGTCGACCATTATATCAGTTGGGCTCTAGTTACAATTTAAATTCTAAATTGAAGATTGATCAAATTGAGCATTCAACTTTAATTGACATCAAAAGTTTTCCCAGTATTTCTTTCTCTCCGCTCTTATAGACTCATGCGCAACAGGCACTTGTCTGAAGGAAAAAACATTAGCAGTGAGTGTGTGTGCTGTTACACACAGACACACTGCAGAGAGCATTTTGCAGGTGAAGAACTCAAACTGTTGTTGTAAGGTACCCTTCGGCCATGTAGTGACTCTTTTTGTTAACAAGTGACTGGTGAAATATTATTTCAGTTTAAATATATGATTTATATATTTAAATGTATAAATAATATATAATACATATATATAAATAAAGGTGATATTTCACAATAAATACCATGTAGTACATGTATATTTTCAAATAAGAATATGAAAATATAAATCACAGTAATATCAGGGCATGAAACCAATGAGCTGTTAATCTTTACATATCAAGACTTGGTATTTTAACAATGGCAAGTTTTAATTTTAATATTGAAATCAAATCATGGATTTGGAGATTTGTGACACCCACATTCATTTCTGCCCCTAGGGGTTTCTCAATCAACACAATGACAGCAAAGACTTAGTTTGATGATATTGTGAAGTAGTGTGGGATCATGGGAGCTGCTGTTTTCATTGCCACAACCACAAATATTACCAGGAGAGCACTGGTTGCCATGACGAAAAACCCTCTCTGACTCTGTCGATAAGTGATTTCAATTTGACACGAGCACATGGAGTAGCTGCTCTACAAATAGTGTGCACTCATGTTGCAATGTTTTTGAAATGGGGCTGGAGGAGAAATGAGCATGAAAAATTCTATTCACGCAAGTTTAGGCACACGTGTTAAATAATAAGGGGAATATAAAAAATAAAGGAATAAAGGGGATATAATGCCACTGACAGGCGACCAAATGAATCACACCTAGGTCTGGTCATTTTTAGACAATTTGAAAAGTGAAGATGTGATATTTTGTACCTTTAACACTTTTGGAAGTACGCATATCACTGTCAAAGCAACACTGTATTTTGAAGTAACGCCCTCATGGCTGAAATGAGTGTTCAGCTGGCCACACCAAACTTGTACCCACACGGCCACATTTGTTTACATTGGCATTACAAGCTGCCCTTCTGGAGTACATGACCTTGCTGACTCAGCCATGGCCTCAAGCCAGAGCTCTCGTTCTACCTTGTGAGCCTCGCACTCTCTCTCTCACACACACACACACACACACACACACACACACACAAGCAAGCATTCTATTATGTCCTCAGTGAACTGACAGAAACAACAAACCCTTTTTTAGACATTTTCGTCTGATGCAATCTATTTTACGAGGAACTCGGACGTCTAACATGGAAAAGATCAATGGCACAGCGATCCAAGTGGGAAAGAGCCTCCCGTCACTTTTTAAGTGCCCTAATCTGGTAAATCAGTTGCTGTGTTGATTGTAAAGTTCACAGACTTGCTATTCAAACAATCCATTTGCAGCGTCCATGTTTTCCCGAGCAGACACATAAATAAATTGGAAGTAGGGAATACAGACTCAGAAATATCGACTTCCGATTTTTTTTCCTTAGCCCCAACTGATGCTGACTCAAGTGACATTATTTTATCAATTCATCCAACTTTGCAAAGCTCCCTTTGGAGCCACAACAGACTTTATAAACATATTTTTTTCACATATTATGCAGGAGACCTGTAAACAGATTTTGTGTAAAATTGGTGTTCCCCTTGAACACAGCTGGATAATGCTGGCTTTCTAAATTCCAGCAGTGTATAGCAGGCTGGTGGATATGCACTCTTAGAAATGACTACAATAACTATATAACTTCTTATAATTATCTTCCACAGAAAATCATAACGGCATCCCTACCCTTCAACAGCTTCTAATAAAAAGTAAAATGTTGGAGATCATTTAGCTCTTTTTTTCTCTGCCATCTGCCCCTCTGTGTTATACCCGTGCCCATTTCATAGTTTTATCGATCTAATTTAGAAAACATTTCTTTATTTCACAGCTTTTGATTTACTGGTCCACTTTTCGAGCCAGGCGTCATAAAACCGCTGATACGCTGGCTCGCTGAGCTGTGTTGGGTTGGTACACAGTCACATAAAAATTTACACCTACCAATTCCTCTGTGAATTGTTTTGTGCTGGCTGAGCAGTTTGACTCCAAATGCTCTTAGTCCAGGAACACACTGTGAGTCATTTCTTATATTGTATAGGAATCTGAGAGCAAGCACTTGAGTTACGGCTCATGTCAGTGAAAGTTCATGGCCCTATAACCAAGTGGAAGCCCGTGAGGCGTGGGCAACAATGGAGCTTTGATAAGCTTTGTCCACGTCTTGATATGAGTAATTTCATTACATTTTACTGTTGTTTACAGGGGTTTCTCAGATTGCAAAGACAGACCTGGTGCTTGTTGAGCTCAGCAACACGGAGGTTCCACTCCTCCTCAGTCATCTCTGCCCCGGCGTCTGTTGACTCATCCACAGCTGCTGTTTTATCTGGACAGGTGACACAGTAGTCAGAGATGTTCACAAGGCATTTGTGAGTTAATTAAAAGGGTAAAAAAAGAATAAGTAGCATATAGATCATCTCCGCGACTTGAACTTACCAGTGCAGGTCATCGCAGTGCACACCCAGTTGCCACATGCACACACACAGCGGTTACACTCGACCTGGGTCTCTGCTCCGTCCTCATACGTCTCGTCCTCCAAGGCACATTCTGCGGAAAAGACGCGTGACAAACTTTTTCAGCCAAGAGCGCAGATAATATACCGCAGCAGAACGATAATAGAAGCAGCACTGCACTGTAATCAATTCATGTCAGCATTTCAAAATGCCACATAATTCATCCAGTATCTTAATTTTTAAAGTCACATGCCTTTGGCTAGTTTCAGCTCACTAATGCAAAGTCAGCAAAATTTGCCAACACCCACGCTGTGCAGAACTTGTGGGGCATGTGTGTTGGACGTTAAGATACAATAAATAAACTTGAGACATTTTTAAAAAACTTTCAAGATGTGTATCGTTCTCTGGAAGTGTTCACGCTTGAAAGTCGTGAGCAAAGGACTCTGTACGGGATAAAGCATACACTGGGCATGCTTTGTTTATTTGTGTAAATTGTGCAAAAAGAGTGTGTGTGTGTGTGTGTGTGTATGCTTGAGTCTGGTACAGCCAGGGCTCAGTGCTCCAGAGTGAATGTTATTTTTCTCTCTGCTTCCTGTGAACTTTATCCCAGTTATATATCAACGCCAGATGAATGAGCAGACTGACGTGACCACCACAAAAAAAAAAAAAAAAACAGAACAGGGCAGCAATCTGAAGCTCATTTCCACAGTTTGCTGTGAGTCAGGACTGTCTGACTAAGCTCATTTCAATGCATCCGTACACTGTCAGTGTCACATTACATATACAAACTATTCCTTTAAGCTCACTCTTCTCTGGTGGATTGAAGCCAGGCTTCAGGCAGTTGAGGAACTCATCAAAGCTCAGCTTCCAGTCGGCGTTCTCATCAGAGAGCTCAATGAGGGCATCGACACACAGGCTCCTGGGAAACATACATGCAAACACATAATAAATATTAGCTGCTGTATGCAGTGACAACAGAGGAAACAAGCACACAGACGAAATGATAATTAGTTTAGAGGGTCTAATTCCATAGAGCACAGTTGTTTATGCCAGTGCAGGCTCCCACCGGAGGCCTTCAGAAAAGTTTGCACTGGCTAGATAAGGTTCGATGACTTTTCCGTGCACCTTAAATTAGCACAGCGGCACACAGATACGGATCTGTATGTGCAAGCATTGCCACAGAAGCAAATAGAAGACTACAGAGTTTAGAGGGTGACAGAAAAAAAAAAAAGAAACACAGACTACTTATAAGCATACAAAACCAAGAATACACCGACCTGAGCAGCTTGTTGCTCTCCTGGTCTGCGTAGGACTGCAGCTCCACAACCGACTCATTCTGCTGGATGAATTTGAGCAGCTCCGAGGAGTCCAGCTGAGAATCACCGTTGTCATACGACTGCAGGAACAGGGGCGACAATCAATTTGTGAAAATATTTCTCTGAAAGAAATCATTGGTGTTTTTTGATCTGGTTGGTCTGGGCTGACAGCCACAACCACAAATATTACCAAGAGAGCACTGGTTGCCATGACAAAAGTGATTTCAATTTGACACGAGCACACCGAGTACCTGCTCTACCTACAGCATGTTGTAGTATTTTTTTAATTGGGCTGGAGGTAAAATGGCACACTTGTTAATATGAATGCTAACACTGAATTCATCAGAGCTGCTTGTCCACCTATACGCTCTGTAATGCCGTCTCTTTCTGGGGCTTTTGAAATAGTTTGGCAGTAATGGTGGTGGACCTTTCAGATGACCAAAGAGGCAATAAATGACCGTGTGGTGTGTTTGTGGAAGACAGTTGAACTGAAAACATTCATGAGAGGATAAATAAAGTATGTGCTGGGCAAGACCAGAGAAATAAATACTGCTGTTTAAACAAGTCTTCCGCTTTAATGCCGTACAAGGCAGGGGTCCGGAGATCCTCATTAAACTGAATTATAACCATCAGCTGACACGCTTGAAAGATCTGCCACATGAATAATTAGGCACGGTCTGAGGCGGCTCTAAGGATCAGGGTGGTTAGAGGAGGCCCACACAGATAAATAAACCGGGGTATTCTGTACAGAGAATGGTGTTGGAGCGATGGTGTGCATTAATAGAGAACCAGGTCCATTGTGTCTTTAAAGGAAAGAAGCCTACCTTGAAGTACTTCTGCAGGATGTCAGAGAAGTTGGACCCCTTGACAAACCAGCCGTCTGGGACGACCTCGGTCTGCAGCCACTGGATCACGCGACTCCTCAGCTCGTTGCGGTCAGCAGCGTAGCACACCACTGCAGGGGTGGGAACATTTCCAAGGGGCAGCAACAATAATTAATAATCTGTCCCTCTATCTTGCAAGCTATTGCACAGCTGATCCCTGTCCTTTTGTGAATGCATACATCAGCATTACCATGCTCATTATGTCCTTTCCATTCGACCATGAAACACAGTTAGTTGCACAGACGTAAGAGCCAAATCTCAATCACAGAACTAGCTTAACCCATCTGTGAACCATGGACTAATTAAAAAAATAGCTCTGAATTTAGACGGTTTAAAGTCATATTGGTAACATTTTTATGTGGAAAAATCTTTTTTCCTTAAAAACGTTATCTTGATTGGGAATCAATAATTTTAAAACTCTTGTCAGGTCCAAAATGATTGTTTTGCTCATCTCTGTGGTAAGAATTCGGATGGTTGGTTCCACCTTCTAACAGGCTTTGTGAGCCAATAGTATGATGCCATTGGTATCATGTGTTATGTGTGTCTAGTCAGCATCAAGAGTCTTGGTAGTTGCTAGTTTGTGGAGAAAAGGCGTAAAAATGGCTGAGTTTGGCAGAATGCGGCCAGCGTACTGCACTGCTCTAACCATAGCTAGCTAGCGTTAGCAACCCTGGCTTGCTAGCATTAACAATATTAACAAGCGCACTTTTAATTAACACTTTAAATCCACAAAACATAAATTCATAAATACAGTTTAAATGAAAAACATCAAAGCCTGCACCACACACAGACACACACACACACACACACACACACAAGCACGCACATGGCACAAACTCACCTGGGCTGGCAGCAGCCTGCTCTGATTTCTTCTCTAAAGGTGATTAAAGAAGAGAGAAAGAATTGGAACATTTGAGGCAAAAAATCAATTGCACAGCACTGACTTGATTGAGATTGATGGAAATGAACCTGGCTGTCCCTCAACACAAAGATCTGGGCAAAGGTCTGTGTGATATAATCATTTTCTGTGTCTACCTTTCCTGCCACAGCTCGGATCAATGTCCAGCTGAGCGGGGGCACAAAGAGCGTGACACCAGCGAGTGTGAGCAGTGAAGGTTCATTCAAGATAAGATGCTAATATTAGATGCATTAATAGATAAGTCAAGGCCGTCAACTCTGTCACCTTGCGTATCAGCTCCGTGGGCTAGTTCAGAGATCACCTGCTAATCAGCTCAATTAGCTATATGAAGATTATCAGCACGTGAATAAGGTGACACCAGTCGGGCGAGCCAGACGATGCTTTTTGACCCTCTGTGTTACACCTCCAAATTTATGGAGTTTTTAAGATGCTCAATCTTATACTTAACAAAGTGTGGTCTGATGAAATACGGCTGAGGGTCAGTAGAACGTCATGTTGGGATAATGAACTCAAAAGCTTACAGTGCAGTCAATTTTTGACCAATGCTTAAATAACCAAGCAAGCAGAGACTCTAATATCTGAGCTTCCACTCCTAATCACTAAAAGCTATCTTGAGTAAAGGTAAAAAAGATGAGTTAAAATATTACTTTGGTAAAAGTCAAAGTTACCCATATGAACCGGACTTGAGTAAAAGTCTTAAAGTATCTGATATTAAAGTTGCAATATGTAAGAATTTCAGTCGAAAACATTCAAAAATGAACTGAAAATAATCGTCAGAATATGAAAAAAACACAACTTTTTTGTGTTAAAGACATCCATGTACTGTGTTGATGAGATGTCTTCTGAAGTTAGCATGCTAACCAGCTAGCCCAGGCCTGTCCTGTCTTGTAATGCGACTTTGTACATCAAGAGGCGAACGTCCGATAGCAAAGTTTGGGCAGATTCCGCTAACAGGACTGCTAACTGCATGGCCAACTAAGCTAACTAGCTGACGTCATGTACTTAGTTACATTCCATCACTGCCAAACTGACACCAGAGTGCTATCAGTGTCAATTCTGACATCGTTATGCTGACCTTAATCTACAATGTAAAAACAGTTCTTGGTCAATTTCATTTAAAAAAATCATTGTTTTTCACTGTCAGTTACATTAATTCAGGCCCAAATCAGCCACAGCAGCTCCTGGTCTCATATGACCTAACATAAAGAATGATTTCATTGAGTTCTTTGCAGTTAACTAATATAATTTATTTTCTTAAAAGAAAAAGTGAGCATTGGTTTTGGATTAGGCTAAATATTGGCAGACACCCCAAGTTAAGGTATCGGAATCAGTATCAGAGGGAAAACACTTGGATCGCTGCATCCCTACTTAGCGACTGCCACATAGGCTCACCAATAAAATGTTGTTGTCAGTTGTGTCTGCGTCGCTGCGGCACTGAATCACACAGTTTCAGTAAGAAATCACAATAAGACAGCAGTGGCATAACAAGGGTGAAGGCTATTTTTAACCTCTACCTCATCCTGCAAACGTTTTTCAGGGACACAGGAACCACAGAGAGTTTCGCAAGTTCTCAACTTAGATAGGATCACAGTGTCAACATGTTAAAAATATCTAGGTCGGGACTTGGCAAAGTCCATCTGCTGAGTAAGACACCAACACAGCCACTGATGAACCCCGTGGTCAGATTGTGACATCCCGTGTTGCTGCGGCTCGTACCCTGGCAGTGTCCATCGTGGGCCACCTGGATCTTCAAGCCAGTCAGGCAAGCATCCCTGTGGAGCTCACAGTGGTTCCTGTAGGTCTTCCCGTTGCTGCCACACACTGACCTCTTGTGGGGCTTACAGCTCTGATAAGAGAGGAATAAAAAAGAATGACTCTGAGGTGAGAACCACGGGGGCGAATTTCTACACAGAAGTCGTTTTTTTTTAATGTACATTCCTACTTCTTCTTTCGTCCCTGCGGAGCCGACACTCACCTCTATACACAGACAGCTGGGCTCCCCCTTCTCGTTCACGGCGCACTCCCTGCCGGCCCCACAGAACACGTTGGCGCACACTTTGCTCTTGCTCTGCTGCTCCTGAAAGAAAAGGAGACAAGTTGTTGGCACTTCGGTTCGCTCTCGGGCTCTACGGGTTTCACACACATGGCGGCGCTGTTCCCTTATCAACAGGCCCGTTTGAATGCGCCGCGAAAGGCGTAAAACCACATTTTAAAGCACATGCCAAACCCAAATTCTCGGCGGGATTCTACGTTCACATTAAACCACGTTTAATCACACTCGAGTGCCTTTCAAAAAAAAAGAACCCCGGAGAGACGGCTTCCTCTTCACTATGAGAATCTCTCCCTGGATGACATCCAGTCAAAGCCGCTCTGGCTATGCACCTTTGTTCGTTGGTAACGCAATTTATCTCAAAAACATCTTCACAGATTTCAAAGGGATTTAGTTGAAAGTTGGGCCAAGGGCAAAGGATTAATGACTGGCCTAGTTTGTGTTTCCATTTGAAGTTGTTTTCTCTTCTAGATCCCGAACTGTGAAATACAAAATTACTGTCATCGCCCTTTCCACCACCACTCTGTAATACTTGGAGAAAGAAATTCAAATTCAGAAATGTTTCATTTATAATATCTATGAGGTAATAATGCAAACTCAGAAATATGATTTTTTTTCCCCCCCCATAACTGAATAAACAAGCTGTTCTCAGAAGAAACTAAGTTCCCCAGAAAACTGTTTGAAGCTAGAAAGGTGGCAGGGTCTGCCACATGTAAACAAAGTAAAACAGTATGAACTTTTGCTGTCCTTTAAGGTCAGTTTCTTTTTTATTCATTCATGAAAACAGAGAGAGTTTGTTTGTTTAGGCATAGAATAATCAGTCAATCAAGAACTTTCTCTTCTTAGCCAAAACTACAAAGTGAACCTTTACACATGTTTAGATAACTCAGAATACAGCTGTAAGTGTGGCCTATTTAACACAAACTGCTTCATGAATGCACCGGATTTCAATTTCGCATATCAACTCTGAGCCATCCTGCAGGGTCTGATGACGCCCCTCTAGGTGGCGCTGCCTCACCAACATGATAAACAACTTTGTGGTCATGATTCTGACCTATCATTTTTCACATTTCATCCTCGTGCAAAGTCCCTGAACTCTTGGGCGTGACTCTGATATTCTCCCAAAACTATCGCTCCAACCTCTAAGTCAGCAGGATCACTGTGGGTTTTTACTTTCCGATCTGGATCAAGATGCAGTTCTCAACATTTCTGTTGTTAGAAATGACGAATTCAGACATGAATGCTTCCAAATCCCTGCTCTTCAACGCACCTATTTCATGCTTCTGTGTCCACATCTTAACTGAGGTCCCCGTAGACCCACTTACGTTTGCTAGTGGTTGCCATGCCAACAATGGCCATACTCAGCTCAAGAAGTGACAGCTGACCACACTCCACTTAGAAAGGAATGTAAATGGCGAGGCTAATGCCTCCGACGTCCATTAAACAAGGCAGCGCTGCAGATTACAACAGCTGTGGTGTTTACAACAGCGTTATTTGTGCGTGTGAGCGCTGAGGGAACAGAGGATGAAGTCAGAACCGCACAGGCGAGCAGGATAAGACTTCACTGGATGCCAACCAAACTGTAAGCTCAAAAATCCCCCTTCATTAAAATCGAATGTTTTCCATCGTTTCTGTGTCAGTTCAAGTTTCTTGCCTCGCAGATTCAGTCAGTCTCATTTTCTCTTGTTGACACTTCCATGCCTTTGTGTCTTTATCTTTTGTTTGTTTGTTAAAGGAGATTGCTGGCAGGCTTGCCAGAAAAGAGAAAAGAGAGAAAAAAAAAAGGATGAGTTCACTGGAGCTTCAAACCGACCAATCACAGGATGCCAAGCGGAGCTCCAAGAGCTGCTTTATGACCCTCATTACCTCCTCCTTTCCCTATCTGTGCGTCTGTGTGTGTGTGTGTATACAGGGTGTTTCCACATCTGGAGTCTGAGCTGTGTTTTCCTTTGGGCCCATTCCCATGCTCTGAGAACTCTTTTCTCCTCCCTGCCTCTCTAGACTCCCCCTCCTCCTCCTTAAGCCGCTGTTTCCTGTAAGAGCGAGACACAAAGTTGGCCTTCTGCGAACGAGCGCACGTGAGCTGGCTCCCAAGCCCCTGCGCGTGTGTTTGCGAGCGCAGGTTCTGGTATGTAGGTTAAAACGAAGCAGGAACCCTCGCGAACGAACTCTCGTAAGCTCACTAATGATAGAACATAACAAGATGGATGCGGGGGGGGGGGGGTAGTCACATGCGTGCATCACAGTGGTGCAGCTTTTAACCTCAAAGCAGTGAGAGGAGAGGGATCGTGGGGTTTTGGTTCATTTCTATGAGAGATTAAAAACACACACACATACACACTTGCACTCCAAAGTTGAGGTCATGGAAAAATCTTCAAAGCGATCCCCGTGGCTCTGAGCATGTTGGACAATTCGGTTTGTTAGACACAGTTGTGCTAGGAGCCTGTTGAAACCTGTAGAAACCTTCAATGAGGACATGAATAATGGATGGGCTGCTTAAACGAAACCGGTATAAACATAGAGCTCTGTCTGTCCACCTCTTCTCTCGGAGCACAACCAGCAGAGGATTCTTGACATTTAGCTAATGAACACAGAGGCACAGGGCTCGTTTTTTTTTTTTTTTCTTTCTCCAGCTGATTCAAGTGGATTGTTGCTATGGTGAGAGCATGTACAGGCTCCTGTTGTGGCAAGATCACAGAAGCGTCAATCAAGAGAGGCAAGTGGAACCAAGCCCCATAATGAGATCACAGCGGGGCCTGTTCAGATTTTATGATTGACATAGAGGAGAAAAAAAAAAGAAAGCAATGGACAAAAAGCCACTGTAATGTCACCCAAACAACCTTCAACACACCCGGGGTAGTGAGGCTGCCTTGATGTGGTCATAAATCATGTCTGCGAGTAGCGGGCAGACCTGTCCCATTACATGCACAATCGGACATTTACATTTACTCCCAAGTCCTGGCTTTGAGTTTTAACCTGGTTTTGATCTTAATTCGGACTTTGGTGTCTGTATGGACCCTAGAGAAAACTGGTTATTAATCCTCCTGTATACATTTAAATCCAGCTTTATCCAGCTTTGTGGTTATCCAACTTTGCACTCTTTCCTCTCATTCCTAGAGCTTGACCAATCATTTGGCAAAGCTGATGTATTTGCAGATATTAGCTATTAAATCTTTGCTACTGGTGTAGACGTACACGTTGGTTAGTAAGTAGGGGTTGGCGGTCTGGTCGGAAATGATATCAAGATCTCAAGACCACGATCTAAACTGTGAAAGGCTTAATGTAGAGCCAGACATGAAATAGCCAATGAATTTCTCCATTTGCGCCATTGTTTGCACTAGAGCGCTGCAGGATTGAGTCCTCAAATCTGGAAATCAGTCAGCACTTTTGCACTTCCGGTTCCCTCGTCTCAAAGTCAGCGGGCTTTTTGAATGGGTTTTTGTTCAGATGCCTGAAATAAGGTCTGCAGTTCAGGCAAGCTTTACATATTTTTGCTTTTTGTTCATAAAATACGTCAGTGATTATCCCACATGTGAGGTAAGAACGGGGACATTAACCATCATCACCATCTTAACAGGTGGACTTTTGTTACAAACTGTTCTATCTCACCTGGTGGTGATGTTAGCTTTTACTTCTGCTGATTTCATTTATGCTTCACAAATCATGAAACTGGTGTTCATCTCAGGATTAAAAGCATGTAAATATCATAAACTTGTGTTCGCCACAGAGCTTATTTTCTGCAATAATCAAAAATCCAACGGAAAAATCCCATCGGCTGTTAGTCCAAGGAGCCAGGCCAATGCTAACTTCCAGGTTAGCCTCAGCAGTAGTTGGCTACATCACGTAACTGGTTTGTTCATGTACTCTATTGAGAAAGGTCTAAAAATCCCAATTTGCACTATTTCACGGCGGGGGCAGTGACTCCCTGGAGTCTCTGCTGGTCGCCTGGTGACCTCTCAGTGATGTCAAACTTCGTCAAAAGTGTTAATTTGTTTCTAAATGCTAACCTGAGCTAACTTCATAAATACTATACAGTCATTATTGGTACTGAGCCTCTCAGCTCAAACTGGATTTATGCCATGATGTTAACATGCAAAAAACACACAGTCAGGATCCGGACTGGCACACTTCAGTGCATGTAAGTACACTCATTAACCAAATCACCATCAGCGCAGACATTAAATGTACAAATGGATTCGGCACAAACAAAAACAAACACACCCACTGTGGGTGTCCTACTTAAACGATATCAATTTTTCATCGCGGCAGACAAACGCTGCCTCATTTTCCTTCTCTCCCGTTTAAAAACAATCACAGGAGCCAGAGCGCTGATAAGTGACTGGTGAATCACAACTGACTAAACAAAGCCCCGTCATACAGTGCTGCCTCCAGCATAAAACTGATTGCATATACGCCACTCGCAGTTCATTTTTCCTCGACTCCAGCCCTCTTTGCTCTTCCATTTTTTTTCCCCATTTCAGTCTTTTTGTCAGGAGGTTAAATCATATAAAAGGTTTTCAGGAGATTAAGAGATTTAACTGATATTCCTTAAAGCCCTCAGTGCGTAATTTTCATCTTCAAGTCTGGTGTACTTTAATTTCTGCACCGCTGTAATTCTCTCTGTCTTTTGTCTTATTCCCAGTGCCATGCCCTTTTACGGGCTGCGAGAGACGCGCCAGCGAGCCGAGACCAGCTATGCGGAGCCTGATGGAAGTCGGAGGAGGGAAGGATGAGAGGAGGAAGCTGTGCAAGCGAGTCTGACTATCAAAAAACAGGAAGACGGTGAAGGCACAAGACGACGTGCGGTGCTGTGAAGTCAATTTCTCCCCTGCTACGTGTTGAATGGCTCCATGCTGAGGCAGAGGGGAGTAAAAAGGGCACCGTATTCTCGCTTCACATATGAAAAAGTCTCTTTCAATTTCCACCGCCGCTGAGGACGCAACGCGGCTGAATCTGCACCCACTAACACGTGAAAGACACATTAAGGCCGTGTCTTTGCGTGTCTCTCTGCATCTGTCGATACGCACGGCAGTGTGAGTAATGGATCCTATCCGGCTTCGGCTGCGTGTTTGGCGCATACGCGTGTTTGAATGTGTGTGTGCGTGCGCGCGTGTGTGTATCTCGGTGATGCTCCATTGATCTAGGAGGCCAATCGATGCTTCTCTCCTGTGGGTGTCACTTTACAGCCACCGCGAATCCTATTCCCACGATGCACCCTGCCCCCTCATTAGCATAGAAAACATTGATTCGGGGGACTGCAAACACCCCGTCCTGGATATGCCTACAGTGGCGAACAGCATAATGGAGGTGACTTGGAAAAAATGTACGTGTTAATTGCTGAATTTAACCTTTCCGTTAATGATTTGCACAACGATATCAGTTGAATCAGCACGATCTGTTTATCGGGCACGCAGAGCTCCGTTTAATGCGGTCCAATACGACAAGCCGGCATTCAGTCCTTTTTGCATTGAGCCTTTTCTTGAGAGATTCAGTGCTATGCTTATCGTAGAGGTTGTGCTTTATGGTGCTGTCGAATTGTTCTGCGTTCAAAAACAGTGAAATGCGATTCAGCACGTGTTACATCATCAGCATAAGCTCAATAAGGATGTCAGCATTTGATGTTGGATTTATAGGATGTCGCCAGATTTATCCTGTAAACGGCCACCTCGGTGCCATTTCCCTCTTTGCCCCGAGGTACAGTAAGTCTGCTGAATGCTTTTCTGAGAAAAATATTATGCCGTTTGACAACTTGAAATATCAAAACTAAATTATCTCCGAAGGCTACAAGCAATGATGTTTCTGCTCCTTCTGGTCACCAGTATAAATGTCTCTATGCCACCCATTAAAAAAAAAAAGGCTTATTCTCAGACCCTGCCTCAGATTTGTTTGTCACAGCAAAAACTGCAACAAAGCAAAAAATAACCCTGATTAAAAAACAACAAACTGAATGGATGCAGTTAATCGTGTTTTAATTCGCTGGAAAAATGATGACTCTTGAATGGAGGAAAACAAAAAGGGTAATGGAGTACGAGAATTAAAAACTGCTGTCTTATTTGGCAACGCAACCCCCCCATCCCCAAAATCGTAGTTATTCATCAAAGAAATGATATTTCAGAACACATTAGGGAGCGTTAACAATGACGCTGACATGAACAGACGAGGCAGTGAAGTCGAGGCAGGCATTACAGCTCCCAGCTGTGTCCTGAAGGCATCAATCTGTCTCCGTTCAGAGACTATTTTAGCTATATTTTATAATCAGCAACACCTAAAAACAGAATTTTTAATAATAAAAATGTCTTACATATGGTTGTCTTTTCAACTACTGGGACATGATGTACATATGGAGGCATTAAAAGGAACAGTTAGACATTTTTAGAGGATGGACATGTTTCCTTTCCTGCAGAGAGTGAGAGGAATAGCAATACGACCGTTGTGTTTGTATGGTAAATCTAAAGCTACAGCTGGCAGTTAGTTTAGCTTAGCATAAAGACAGGAAAGAGACACGAAAAAACTAGTCTGGCTCTGTACCAAAAAAAAAAACAAGTTGAGAAAAGTCAAAGAAAAGAAAGGACAAGACAAACTGGCTAGCTGTTTCCCTCGTTTAGTCTTTTACTTTAAAATAAACTACACGGCCTGTAGCTTCATCTTTAGTGCGGAGACAAGACCGTGGGGTTTCCTCTCCAAACTCTCTGTGAGATCGCTCACGAACCTGTTTCCCAAATGTCTGAACAATTCTTTGGAGTTGTGTGCAGTTTTCGCACGTTATTTTTAAGGGGTTACGCCAATATTGGTTTCTTACCTACTGTCACTCGACTCCCCACCACCACGTTCTTCTCTACAGAGAGTCTCAGACTGACAGATGGACGGACAAATGTGCGCACAGCAAGGCAACTTCGCCCTCACAACCCCATCATGCAGCCCTGCTTTTTCAAGCTTGCTTCTAATTACAACCGAGGTAAAAATCACAGAGAAGGAAAAGAGGTGAAGGTGAGGGATGTAGACAGGACACAGAATCGGGAGGCGGGGGGGTTACATTCCTGAGCTGTGTTGTGCCTCAGCTGGGGTCCGACAGAGTTCGTCTTCAGCCAAAGTCTCCTCAGTATTTAGGTCAGAGAGGTGCCCCTGCTCTCCCCCTCTCCAGCGTTTCCCCTCTCTCCCTCTGTGTTGTCTCTCCAGCTCTGGATTGTCCAAAGCTCGTCAGCTTTCATGAAATGTGGGCCCGCCGCCAGGAGCGAAAGAGGACAGGGAGGACTCGAATTGAACAGCCCGTCTCCTTCTGTCCACAAAGACCTCCCTCCCGAGTCTCTTTCCCCTCGAACCAGGCCTTACCCGAGGAGAAGTGGAGCACAGCCAAAGAAGAACCACTCTTACTCCGCACACTGAACGCTAACTGTGAACCAGTTTCCTCCTTTAAGGAATTTATTTCACAGGGGAGAAACATAACAGACCATGATCGGCTCCAGCTTTGAATCATCACAGAAGGCTGTAGCATTTGCCCTCAATAATTAAAGTGTCTCCATTCTTTTTCTTCTCTCTGGATCTATTCAACTGTATCTTCATACATATGAAATCGGGTCCAGTCTCATTTCTCCTCGCCTCTCGAGATCAGACGCACAGTGAAGTCTCCACTGAGAAAAACACACATCAAATCACTAAAATGACATGCTTCCTGTGAGCTGAGATGCCTGGTTAGTTCATGGAGTGATAAGAGAATGAGCTAATAGTGGAGCTGGCAGGATGTGTCCTCGGAATAACGAGGCCAAAGTAGGACTAATTTGAGCGTGTTATGAAGATAAGAGCTCCGCGGGTGGTCTCAAACGCTCTCCGAGGTGCCAGGTCTGAGATTCAAAACCCGCAGAGACAAAAAGGGACCCTCGCTAAGGACCAGCTTAATCGGATCTGCCTGTTATTGCTCGCTCTGCGCTTGTTTCTTATTCAGTGCGAAAGGAATGCACCAACGGACGGGATGATGTCACCCCGGTCTGAAGCCTCTTATTTTACACCCACCAGGCCCTGTTGTTCAAGAGCTGAAACGTACCAACAACACCCTGGAAGAGACGCGAGGAAGAAGGGGGGAAACAAAAGGAAGGAGGATAGACAGAAAGAGCCAGAACGAAAGGAAGGAGGAGAGGAGAAACACAGAGAAAGTTAGAGATAAAGAGAGCGAGAGGCTAAAGAAAGGCAGGAAATAAGTCACGGTCTGGGCAGAGCCACATCTGCTAGCAGTTAAAACGTCACCGGAGAACATAAAATCCTATAAACACAGCACCACCCTCCTCTCCCTTGTGCACCCAGTCGACACGCCGAGACAAAAGTGTCCCCTGTCCCCGCCACCAAACATAGGTATCCCAATTATTATCCTGTCCTCTACTCCACACGTCCCTCTTGTCATCTTTTTCTGTAAAAAGCACTGACTTTGTCATCTATTGCAACATAAATGTCTGTCTTTCTGTTTTTCTTGATCCAATAATTTTCCTCTAAGCCTTCGCTCTCTTTTTTTCGCTCCGTCCACTTTGCCACCTTTCTCGCCTTTCCCTCCCACCCCTGCTCTGTTCTGGGGCATTTTTTTCCACTGCCGGGAAAAGGACGGAGGGAGGGAGGGAGGGAGAAAGGAAAAGAGGAAGGGAGGGAGGGCCCCTGCTAGGCTCCGGCCAGGGGAGTGAGTAGATTCCTTGCCCTCTTCTCTGCTCCCTCTTTGAGGCCAGTATTGGGGCTAATGACTGGAACACGTTTGTAGAAGGAAAAAGGCTCATTTACAAATTGCAGGACGGACCTCAACCTTTATCATGTCAGACGGACATCCCTACAACTTTATCAGTCTGATAAGCTCTAACTAGGCACCTTTATATCTTGTTTTCCTTCGCAGTTCATTAAAAAACCTGCGATTTCAGGTTCAACTGTGACAAAAATCATAAGTGTGGATTCAGTATGAGCTAAAAACCATCAACTATAAACTATCAACTATTAAATCAACTATTTTGATTATTGTATTTTAATCAGTTTCTCATTCCAAATTTGCAAGCGAGAAGATTTGTTGCTCTTGACGAGCTATTTGAAGAAAAGACAAAAGACTTTGAAAGACAAAGAAAGATGAATTGCTTAATCACAAAAATATTCTGCAGATTCATCAATAATGAAAACACTCATTCTTTTCTGTTTCTATTGATCATAACTGCCCAATCACCTATTTTCCTCTTCTGCTTTGTATTTGGGACGAGGATGTTCGGCTTTTCTTTTCATCTTTTTCTTGTACACTTTTTCACCCACTTCAGTGCACACTGAAGCAACGATATAAACGAAAACATAACCTCACCCGATCCAGCTCCATTTGCTATAAAGAAGACGATGACACGCAGGAGGACGCTCAGAAAGGCCAGTGAGTTTATCTTTGAGCTCAGACGATTGTGCCACATACACAGTTCTCAAAGGTCAAGAAGGAAACAGAATGAATAAAATAGTTTGAGGATGAGAGCGTGTTAAATAAATGTGGTGAGCAGATTTACGCTTCCCAGAGGATCTGTGTCGAATGATGTTTTCCTCGACAAGAGTCTGACCTCTGTTGATCAATGAACCTGTTGACCTGCATGTCTTTGTTTCAAGTCATGTACACAAGATGCTGGTTTTGGACAAAGATCGCTGCAATATTAATACGAATTAAAGGTCCAGTATGTAGTCATTGGGAAAGGGTACAACTGGCGTTCATTCCCATCTGAAATGACTCTGCTGTCGTCACGTGTCTTTATCGGCTCCAGCTCCAATCAGCAGTGATGGAAACGTGACACCCGGGGTGGACACGCTAATTTTCACCCCACCCTTGATGAAGTTAAAGGACGTTTGGGCCTGAATACTTTTGCATCCGTCTCCACTCAAGCACCTCTTCGTTTGAAAGTTTGAAAGAGAGAAGGAAGTAAAAGAAATAAAAAAGTAACTGCTGTAACACTGTTACACTGGCCTCCATCTCAGTACCTTCAGTAACGTCTGGCAATGGGAAAATTTGAAGTCCATTAAAGCTGTAGGAGGAGTCTTAGAGCTAAATTCAAAATGGTCGACTTCCTTTTGTGTTTAGGCAATGGCGCCAAGAGACTTTTCTACACACTGGACCTTTAATCACTCTATAAATGTCAGAAAATAGCAGAAAATGCTCTCCAAAACCTACATTTAATTCAGTTTATTGTTAACATAACACAGGTACTGTACTTCATGCTACTTTGTGCTTTTCCTCACTACATTTATTTAAGAGTTGGAGTTACTGCTAGCCTCCTCTACAGATCACAGTTTGTGATGACAGCCTTTAGTTCGGCTTTTAACACATCACAGGCCCATTCAGTTGGTTCAGTCAACCACTTTAGAGTTAAAACTGCGTAAATGAGCCACTTTTAAGCTCTAGCAGTTGTCAAGGCTTTCTGGTTGATGGTGAAAGAATTCAACAATCGCACCTGGAGAGGACAATGGCAGCCAGTTAATCACTCAACCGACAGCACGCTGTGTTTCAGACACGAGGCCTGATCTCAGGGTGCGTCCCCTACACAGGACCATCTCTGATGGAAATTAAACCGGTCGTGTTTTTTGTCAGTTAACTTCCTTGAAAGTGTCTTTGAAATTCAAACACTTCTTTTTAACATGTCGGGCTAACGATGTTGATTCAGCGCTTTTGGCTGCGAGCTAAAAAGCATAATACAGAGGGGAAATTGTTGGCATCACAGAGTCTTTTCCCCGAGAGAACTTATTTGCGCCTCGCCACCTATGCGTACCTTTAACTTTTAGCATGCATGAGTAAGTCGGCGTTTTACATATTCATTATCTCTTGCTCACAAGCCCTTTGAGTCGCGCTGCTCTTTGTCTTGGTGCGCTCGTGTTAATTCATGTGTGCAGCGCCTTTGAGTGCACAGCGCCGGTAATGATAAGATACAGCTGGTAAGCTAAATGAGGACTCCTTTTAAGCCAAGCCAAGAGTGAAGAGAACACACTGCAGGGACATGAAACACGGCACACACACCCCCCTGTTTCTTCCTCTCAACCCCCTCACTACACCGCCAAGTCTTACCTCACCCACAATCTCCCCCTGCTATAATTGCATGACTGTGGCTCCGTCTCCTCTCTGTTTTACATCACTCTATCTCGCCGTCCTTCCACAATCCCCGCGCAGTGTCCATGACTGGATGTCGGGCTACAGTAATTAGAGCAGGCTGATACAGGCAGAGGACACAGCGTCCCCTCATGCTCGTGTTCCCAACACCTGGGCAGATATTTTTAGCCCACCTTGGATGAGAGAGAACAGGCATCAACATGGCAACGTTGGCAGGGTGCCTGAGAGGCTCAATCAGAGCCTGCTCCAGATCCAGGGCATCAGGGGGACCAGCTTCTGCTTCTTCTTCTTCTTCTTCTTCTTCTTCTTCTTCTTCTTCTTCTTCTTCTTCTGCTTCTTCTTCTTCTTCTTCTTCTTCTTCTTCTTCTTCTGCTTCTTCTTCAACCTCTCAACTCTTGGACTGGCTCTTCTGGTTGCCTTGTTGGACTAACTTCCTCTTGACGTCTGCATTTTTCAAGATCCGGAGCTGGCGCAGATAACCAAATTAACCACTGTGTCATTCCACCCTGTCGCCATAAATATTACAGGATAACACAATAACACCGGATGCCATATAAACAGAAATATAAACACCCCCCTCTCTCTCTCTCTCTCTCTCTGTGTTTATATGCATGAGTGTGCGCACATGTCCCCCGAGGCCGCAAACTCTTATGACTTTCACTACGCCTGAAACTCGACCTCCTTTGCATACCAAGCCCCCTGTGCGTTTGAGTTAAGGCTCCAACATTTTATTCACAAGATGCTTATCTCGTTCCCAGCAGAGTCCCGGCCCCGGCCACCCTGCTGCCACACCAGGCTTGTCTTCGAACGCAGCCATTCCTCACCTCGGGAGGCGCGCGGTCACCGTCCTTTGTCATAAATCAGGACTTAGCGTCCGGGCTTTACTACCCTACACTCATGCCAGAAAATAAACACATCAGTTCACACACAAAGAATCCCACGTTTCATTTGTCTCAGCTGCTCTTTTTTTCTGAAAATCTGAACACACACCCTCGAGGCTGATCAGATCCTCTCCTGCGATAGCTTCGCTCCTGACTTGTTGACCTCCTTCAGACGGCACACTGGAATGCCAGATCAGGCCCTTCCCACGGCCAGTCAACTGGCCATATATTATCAGGGCAATTACCTTTGGAGAATAGATGCCTTTCTAATGCCTCCCCATTAACTCGGTGGGTACACGCAACAGACTCTGCTGTGTGCTCCGTCTCCACCATGCCATACCTCACAGATCACGGCCATGAATCTAATAAAGGCGCGCACAATGGCACATTTTCCAGCCAGAGGGCTAAGGTAGGGGACAGCCGAGGAAGGTCAGCGGGGAGGGGGCCTACGTGAGTAATGTTGTGGCAGTTGAGCCGCTAATGGCCATCTGCGTGAAGCTATAAAGATAGACCAGGCAGCAGAGACGTGGTTTTATCTCGTGTTTCGTATTTGCCGTCGTGTTTGAGAAAAATCTATCCTCTAATTAGACCGCAGCCATTACCTCAGCCTGCGACTGTTGTGCAGGTCAACAGAGGAGTCAACACAAAGCCAGGTGTTCAACAGCTGTGTCCGGTGAGAGTGCAAGGTCATCAACCAACACCTGGTGGGTTTGGTGTGTGTTTCTAGTTTTTTTTAAAGGGACAGTCCACTCCAAAACGAAAAGAAAATATTTTGCTTTCTACCTGTAGTGCTGTTTATCTGTCGAGATCAGTTTGTCTCAAACTTTTCTTCATGCTGTACCGACTCCAAAGGTATTAGGCTCTCCGAGTGCCACAATTATGACGTTGGCCCGACTTTTTTCAGCTCGCTGATGTGGCTGCTGTGGACGCGCCTCGTGCTCAACACACTCCGCCTTTAACTTCGGTTTCAACATGGCTGTTCGAAATATTCCCGTCCCGCTCCGCACTTCTCTTCCTGACAGTTCCCGCTTGGAGCCACGTCTGCAGTGTTTTTGAACCCCTCGCGTTGCCTCCGCTTATCATCACACTATCACGGTTCAGCTGTGAGTTTAGCTCGCAGCTAATCACGGATGGCGTACGCCCGTGTGACACGCATGAATGTGACTCCGTAGCGGGCTTGAACAAAAACGTTACAGGACAGACAAAACTAATTTTAAATTATATCTTAAAAGTTCAAGGATTGAAATTCCATGTAAACGTTTTTAAATTAACTTATTTCATTTTTCAAAAAGCATTTGTGGGATTCCTCCATGTAGCACCAGAGGAAGCTGACAAACCACCAGAGTTCCACCTAGCTTCCTCTGGTGCTACATGGAGGTACCATGGTTTGAGATTAAAGGGCAGATTGATCGGTGATCATTGATCAGATCACGCTGTAGGGATCTCTGCTTCATCTCTAATGTAACTGAACTACATGGCACTCAGCTTGTACTGTCCTAAGCACCAAAAAAAGCACATTTGTCGTGAACAGTTTCACGTAGGAACTATTTTCTCTCAACTGAACTGTATCACTGCGCAGAAAAAAAAACAGCTTGCATCCCCTCATGGATAAGAGGCTAGCTAACATTACAGCTCAGCCAGAGGGGGACGCAATTAATGTCAGCGTCCTGCACCAAATCTCTCGTCCGTGAGAAGATGCATGTGTCCTTCTCGTCCGTGCAGTTCTGAAAGAAGAAAATAGCCCCCACATGAAACTGTTCACAACAAGGTCACGATTTCTGTAAAGAGACACTGCTGTTGAGTTTTTTCAATTTTTCTGAGTGCCATCTTGTTCCATTATGTTAGAGAGATGGCAGAGACCTCTGAAACGCTGCACCAAAACGATCTAGACAGATGAACAGCTCTACAGGTGAGAGGAAAAATATGTTCATTTTGGGGTGAACTGTCCCTTTAAAGGAGTAGTTTTGACAATTTTGGGGAAATTCACTGCCTCACCCAGAGTTAGAAGAGACGACCGAAGGTGGTGGTCCACCTTGTGCCATCAGGCCGGCCAATCTAACAGCACACTACCTCCGTGTTTGCTCAGTGGTTGGACTACTTAGCGCCGCAGCGCGAGACCCATAAGGTGAGCCTTCTCACAGCCCCTGAGCACACGGGCAAACACACATGCTCCCCTCACTGACCACCCAAACAACGGTGTTTGTACGCCATTAGAGCAGCTGCCAGTGGCACCCGAAGCATCCTGCGGGACTGATGATGAGGGGCCATCAAACAACCGAGCGGGGCTTTGTAAGACAAACACTTGCCCTCCCTTCTTTTCTTTTCACAGCTGTCTGTCACTCTTGTGTCACTCCGGTCCTCACAGAATAAAGACTAAGAGGAGTATTTGTGTGTGTGTGTGTGTGGTCCAACAGGATGAAAATTGTAAGTGCTTGCCTACAAAAAAAAAAAAAAAGCACATCAAACTGCATTATATGTGCAATCATTTGAAGGATTATGAACGTCCCTAAAGGAAGAAACCGCCTCACTGGCAATTCAGTTAAACTGGGAGCCTGATTGTCTCAACGATGGAGCTCATAATTACGCAGAGTGCCTACAATAAAAGGCATAATTGGCTCTTCTTAAGAAAACAAACACTATAACAGGCTATATGCTCGGCACAGTCCTAAAAAAAAAACAGCTATGAATGTCTAGGTTTTTCAGCACAGCACTAACAGACTGACTCACAACCCTGTCCAGATGTTTTCTCCCTCATCTGTGAACAAAGCTGCTGTGTTGCTGTCACTCCAGGAGGCGCACGGCTCGCACAGACACACGAATTCTGTTCAAACATGAGAAAAAACCCGACAAAAAGAAAACTTACCTGAGCGTTGCAGACAGCCGCGGCCAGCAGAAGCAGCGCGGCGACACTTTTAGACAACATCTGGACGTGGAAGACAGAAGAGGGGGGAAAAGTAAGGTTTAGCGAAGAAGAGACAGACACATGATGATAAGAGTTTAACACGTCCAGCATCAGTAGGTGGAGTAAACTTGAGACAACAAAAAAAAAGCTACTTTCAGGGTTTCAACGTTACCATTTCTGTGGAAGGAGAGAGGGAAAGAAAAGAGCGGCTCCGCTGGACGGTGAGCTGGGAGGAGGGGAGCTGCTGGTCTGGCTGTTCGTCGGGACGGAGGCGAGCAGGAGGTCCGCGAGCGCAAGAAATCTGAGGAGCGCTGAGGAATTCGTGCCAGTCCGTCAGTCTCTCCTCCTCCTCCTCCTCCTCCTCCTCCGTCACCGCCCGGCCAATGAGAAGGTCCGGAGGAGGAGGAGGAAGAGGAGGAGGAGGAGGAGGACCCGAGGAAAGTATGTGTGTCCTGCGTGTGCAACCACAATCTGTGAAAGATTGTGTTAGGATGGGTTTAATGGCTGATCCACATGCATTTTTTACAAGGCACGTAACTCTGGGTGGAAAATGTTCACTGGCTTTGTGCCTGTAAAACCACCAAAAAACACAATATCAGCCGCCATGATCGTATACCTTACTGTCTATTGTATGACAACACATTGTCCAGAATTGAAGTTTACTACAGGGATTGACCTGGTCTTGTTTGACCTTTGGTCGAATGTTCAGGTTGGTGTCAACACTTTGCCAAAACTGTATTATCTATTTTTTTTTTTTGTCATTTTAGACAATGTAATTTGTAGAATATTCCAGAAATTGAAGGTAAATCCAAAAGATCAGAGGCAGCATATCACCAGAGTAACCATCAACTGCTGCTCTTCGCTGGCTAATATCCTTGGCTGTAGCTAGCTATCATTAGCTAATTAGCTCATTGCTGAGTTAGCCCAAGCCATGGACCAAAAACTAGGCCCATGCCCCCAAGAAGTAGGTCGGGGTTTGAAGCCAATTTTCATAGTGGCCGAACTGTGTAACTACAGCGTCATGTGATGCCCTGCGGGCCCAAAAAAACTTTTTTACATAAGCTAACATTGTGAAGGGTCTGTAAGACAGTTGATAAATTATTTTGAGCGTCACAGCCTCCATGAAATGACTCGATTCACTGTCACAATTTGAGCCATTCAGTCCAGTAACATTTTGAACGTCTAGACAAGCCACACGATTAAATTATTTTTCTCTATTCAAGTTAGCCGGGCGCTAAACCGGAAGTTAGCCGGCTCGGTCGGTGGAAGTCTCTAGTGCGCAGGCTCTATGGGCCACACAACAGGAAAGATTCGGATAATTTCATAGCCGGGAAGTCGAGTCATTTTGGCCTCAAAATGCCACTGAACAGCTTTCAAAGGAATGAATTGGGCTCCGGCTCCAACACTGTGACCAGATTTTCATGTAATTTCCTTGTTGCCTAGCAATCCTTGGCTGCAGCTAGCTACCGTTAGCAAATTAGTTCATGGCCATAGATGTATATAGATAAAGATAAAGACAAATATAAAACCTCCATGTATGAAAAATGTATAATAGAAAGAGTCGTAATCGACCTCGTTTGCAGTTCTCGATGTCCCGTCAACGATGTCCCGTCAACAGTTTTTCAAATGTCTCTTTTATAATGGCGGTCTATGGGGAAGATGCTTTGTGTTTTTTAGCTGCAGTAGTTCTTGCATACAACTACACTAACAAGTGCATATATGCCTTAAAGGGGCACTATGTAGTTTTGGAGAAGAAATTCAAACTCCATATTAAATATTTACAGTATTAATGAGGCAATAATACAAACTCAGAAATATGCATTTTTTCCATAACTGAATAAACAAGCCGTTCTCAGCGGAAAATAAGCTCCACAGAACACTATTTGAAGCTAGAAAGGTGGCATGGTCCACCACATATAGACAAAATAAAACAGTATGAAATTGTGTATTGACTTGCAGCACTATTAGAGTTTGAAGCCTAATGCTACACTTGTGATTGGGTCTTTGGGGATGTTTGATTGAGCTCATCGTTTGTAAGGTATCTGTGTGCTGACACAAAACAGACAAAACTCCAAAATCACAATAGTAAATTATAGCCAAGATGTAATTAGTAAATGTCCCTGACACATGACATGACTTGACACTAGCTTCTGTCGAATGTGAATGCATTTCAATGGTATTCAACAGTGAAACACTGTTACAGTAAAGTACAACCTTCGTGTTTCTTCTTATTATGTGATTCCAGCTCTAAGTGTGTCTCTGTCCAGCAGTGTCCTTCAGTCACATTTTACATCCACAGAAGCCCTGTGAAGACAGACCTCTCCCTCCCCATGTACTGAAATTAATGTTTCGGATTTAAGTATTTCAGGATTACAAGCCACCACTGTTGTGCATGCTCCAGCGAGGAGTAATTAAAGAGTGATTAAGGACAGTCTGAGACACCGAACACCGCAGCACGCTGAATTCTGGATAAAAAAGCAGAGGATGAATGAATTTTTCCCACTGCAAGCTATCAATTATATATAACTTCATCCCCTCTGAGGAGATCTACCTGTTTAAATAGATGCTGTGATTATCTGACACCCCGGGGCTTTTTGTGCGAGCGTGTGTGTATTTGAGAGTGTGTGCGTGCATGCCTGTGTGTGTGTGTGTGTGTGTGTGTGTGTGTGTGCATTCCGGTGTTTTCATCCTACCTGCACTGATGTTGAATCACAAGCAGTGAAAAACATGCTGGATTCAGTTTATACTTATAAAAGATAGCCTCATGCATATAATTGTTCTTAGATATTTTAAGCATTTTTTTCTATTTGTTTCACTTTTTAAATGGCCTTTGTTTGCCTCCGTGTTTTGCCGACATGCAGGAAGCTTTGTGAAGGGAGTTTGGAGCTGCACAATCAGAACTTCAACTGCGAAACAATGCAACAATGACAAGCCCAATTTAGGCTGCTGGTGAGACAGCTAAACTGTTTCCACTTACTTCCAGGTTGAGTGTTATAACCCAGTCTGAAATTTGTTTAGGTTCCTGTTGACATTTTTAAGGAAACAGATTTACCAAGACACAAAATATTAACGCTTAGAGGGGAATTCCACAGATCTTACATATCAGAGTCTCTTTACAGGTCTTTGAGAATACTTCTTCATACAGCATGTGGCCTTTCTATGGCCTTTTTTGAGCCTTTTTAGGAGTGATGTCTAAAGTCTGATAAATTGCCACAAGCGATGACAAGTTTAAAAATGAAAAGAAATCTGTGCATGTAGAGTTAGTAAAATGTGACTTTACCAGACCTCTGTGGCCCGCTCCTCATCTCTGCTTCAGGCTAGTGGCTTGAGGCTACATTAGCCGCTACCAGCATAACACACCTGAATCAAGCCCCCAGGAAGTGCGACAGGCTATGAGGCCAATTCAATATAGTAGCTTAACCATGTAAAGACAATGTTACATGATGCACAGAGTCCTAAAAATAATTTTTACCTTGAAAAAAGTAACTGCAACACTGTGGATTTTTTTGAATGTCCCCAACGATGATGACTTGTTTCACTATTAGAATTTGGTCCTTATGTCATGATAACATTTGAGAAGTCTTGAGCAGCCACACAATGCAATCTTTTTCATCCCCAATCAAGTAAGCGGAGAGCTAAATCAGAAGAGCAAAAAGATGATGTCTCCGCTTACAGCTGGGGTTGGTAAGAGCTGGCTGTATCCAGCTGAAAAAATCTCATCCCCTGCCTTCAGGGTCACACCTCTGAAACACAAGAAGATGCGCTGCGCGATTACACCGACTGTCCCGTAGCTTTTGCTGGCCAGTAGGGTGATGTGATAGCGGGTATAATTTGCTATGTTCAAGGGGCTCTCTCAGCTTTTGTAGTCTAATCATTAGACTTTAACAGTGTTGTTTGCTTATGTATTCATTAGACTCTAATGAATACATAAGAAAACAGCACTGTTAAATGTCAAAATGCCACAATCATGTAAACACAAGCAAACAGCCATCACAAATGTATCCTAGTCTGAAAATGCTACCCAGTGCGGCAGTAAGTCCAGGCTTGTGCGCGATGCTGATGTTATCCACTACAGAAGTGTGTTGTTGCTGCAGCAGCAGTGTGCTTCGTGTTACTCGGTTAGCGGCTGAACGACTGTCTGTCACTGCTACAGCTGTTCACTTGCTCTTCGGGTCGGTGTGCTTTGTGCTGCAGAGTTAGCTAGCTGCTCAAAAGCAGGCTCGGTGGCTGTGTACTGTCAGCGTAGCACATCGTTGTCATCGCTAACCATATCAAACTACCTCATGTCTCACTCGCATGTATGAAAACACCTAATTATTATAAGAAGCAACAAACATGGCTTATGTAAGTGCTCCCTGATCAAGCTAGCGTGTTAGTATTGGGACATTTTGACTGCGCTTTCTCTGCATCTTGTGCCACTAGCTCGCTAATAGCTTTAGCAATACATCCATAGCCTTGTGGAAGACTCCGGTCATATGCCACGAGTGCAGAGTGCAAAAGGTAGAGTGCGCAGGTAGTCGAATGGCACGATTGGTTAGGCTTATCAGAGGCCTGCAGGAGCCACAGCTACTGGATTTTTTTAAATTTTATTTTTCAGTGCATTTCATTTTTTTAACTGCTGTCTGGACAGAGACAGGACAAGGGATTTTCTACAAATATACCAAAACATGCCTCAGAATAAGTGACCAACCCTAGCTTTAATATGCTGCATTGATTTTGATCATTTTTTAAGATGTCCATGGTGAGTCTGACAATGTTTTTCATTTTTCATTTTTCACAAAATTGTAATGCAATATCCACTTTTTATGGTTTCCTTCAGATACTCACAGCACACGGTTACCGTAGGGGATAGACTGTCATCATGGCTGAAAAAGTTTGAAGTGACTTTAGAGAGCCTGAGAGACTGTGGTTTTGGTTTACATGTACCTGAAACTATGACCTTATCAAAAACCTAACCACACTCATCGTGCAAACCAGACAAAACCCAGTGGTTTGCTGGTGTCAAAATGCAATTTTGCAATCAAAAGGTATTTGTGAGAGGAAATAAGCACTGGAGAAACATCTTTTCTGTAAGACTGGATTGCAAAAACAGTGCAACAGTGGGCTTTTTCATATGAAGACTAATTTGAATCAACTGAAATAAAAGATCAATTGAAATCAAGGGTAGAGTTGCCTTCTCCCAGCCCCTGAAACCTCAATTTAATGCACTTTATTCCTATCTATGTCCACCTCTGACAAGAGAAATCAGTAGAAAAAAGGCAGACTATTTTTAAGAGCAGCCTGACTAATATGATATGCAAAAGCTGACAGACAGCACATCCTGTCATCGTCCGTTTTTGCCACCTGTCTAGCTTTCTTCCTATTCTCTTTCCTGTGAGCACACGCATACACACAAACACATACAGAAATGTGTGAAATATTTAACACAGACTCAGAAAAGGACATTTACAGCACATTTGCTTTCACCACGTTCTGCAAGCAACTGGGAGAAGATGAATACTTAATCAGACAAACTGTTTAATCTCTCCTCTTGCTGCCACGTCCAACAAACAATACCCATCCCCTCTTCAAGCCCTCAGTGTAAAAACTGTTCTCTGCTACCACTGATTTAAATTCATGCGCTGTGCATGCACATGCGAGCGAATCATACAGTATTCAGCGCGGAGAACAGAGGTATTAGCTCGTCTGATGTCTCTCTGTGTTCCGCCAGGAGCTTTCCGAGAGGCATCTCAAATATTCACAAACATCCATCAATGCCTGAAAGGGTCAGAGACTAGCCACGGTCACACAGAATCACACTCACACACACACACACGTACACTCGCGGGCATTAAAACACACACACACACACAGAGCATGCACATTCAATTAGATTCTTTTCTGCTCCTGGAGTTTTCTTTAATCACCTTTTTTCGACCATCTCTTTCTCTGAGGCAGGAGTGTGTGTGTGTTTGTGAATGTGAATGTGTGTGTGTGTGTTTGTGTATACACCCATTGGGCTCCGAGTGTCTTCAGAAAGAAATGTATACTTGATGTGCATGTGACAACATATAGTGTGAATGTGTCTGAAGGCGTGTGGTTAAGGCTTGAGGGTTGAGGCTTCCTGTAGTAGATGAACTCGTGTGTGCGAGGGCCCTGCAGGAACTGAGAATACCATCGTGCATAAGGTCTCCCGTTTCACTCTAATGCTCATAATATTGCTTTGCCCTCATCATTTCTCAGTTGCAAATATGGAAGAGAAGGAAGGAGAATGCATTCAAAACAGCTAATCAGTGCTAATCAGGGTTGTGTTAAGACAAGCGGTTTGGAGAGGGTTTGCTTAATGAAAACAAATGAGATGATGCTGAGGGGATTCACATGCTGTTGGTGAAAAGCAAGGTTGTCTTGCTTGTTAGCCCGGCCTCCTCTCACTCAGTCTCCGGTGAATATGGCCAGGGGCGCCTGTCGCCTGCTATTTCTGAAGAACTCATTCATTAACCTGGCATTTGGACAAAGGAAAGCCTTCAGTGTGCGCACACACACACATGCACGTTTGCGTATACGAACATGCTACAAACCAACACACTCAGCAAGGCATACAGAGGTAGCAGGGGGAATGAGCAGACAAGTGTAGTATTATATCAGCTGTATAACGTCAGATGTCGCTTCAAACAAGTACACACACACACACGCACACAGAAATATGCTACACACATTCTAAAGGCATCAAACGAATGGAAACACGTTGCTTTTTCCCTGGCAATCGCAGCTCTCTGCAGTCCTTGTGTCGCTTGTGTAGCAACACCTTGTAATACATCCTGGGATTTACAGTGTAATTTCAATGTGTGAATCAAGTACCAAAAAGTACTCTGAGGGTCTTAAAGGTACTTCCCTCCTGGATGCCCCTGTGGTAGAGAAAACATGATAGATTGCCCTCTAGGGTGCCCTTTCAGTGGACCAAATGTGATGAAGTGCCCTCTCTTCACTTTAAATGTATCGCAGCTTTCTTGGTGCACCCAACTACATGTGACGCTCGTTTTTAATTTTTTCACCCCTGCCCCTCCAACACGTAGATCCAGTAGAAGAAGACAAGAATAAGCAGACAAGGGAGAAATAATTGGGAATTTTAGCGCCAAGAAGAAATCAATTACACTCCGTACAAGAATTTTTGTAAATATTGGTTACCTACGGGGTCCAGTACCGTAAAAAGTAATTATGATATAATTCACAGTTACAATAAGCTACCAAGATGAAAGGAGCTTTGGGACAATCTCTCAGAGGAACGTGCTTAAAGGGTAACCCCACCAATTTCACATAATAAAGTGTCTTCACAGGATGGGGAGTGCTACTGCACTTGTGGAAAAAAGTATGTTAAACTCTTTTGTGACTCCAGAGGAAGCTACATGTAGACTGATAAATTGCCCCCAGTGATGTCACTCAGTGGCAAAGTTGCATTGTGGGTAATGTAGGTACTAGATTTAAAGGGGAAGTAATTTAGCCAATGCATCCAAAGCCTTAAAGGTCCAGTGTATCTAGTATGTAGCATCTAGTGGTGAGGCCGCAGATTGCAGCAAACTACACCCTCCCATACGGTGGCGGCTAACAAGACGTTGTCTGTTTCGAGGTACCGTAGAAACATGGGGGTGCAACATGGTGGCCTCCTTGGAAGAGGACCCACTCCATAGATATAAAAGACCCTTTTAAACATAACAACTATTATAAGTTTCTGGTGATTAGACTAATTAAATATCATTATGAACTATATGTTCCATTTCTGCAAGTAGGACCTCCTACATTTTACACACTGGACCTTTAAAGCCTTCAGTAAAGTTTTATAAATCCAAGTCTCCATGTCCATTGGTGAAAGAACGATATATTATAGAGGAGCTTTTATGTCCCGTCACTATATAGCTTCAATAAACAATGAAAACTAAATATTGAAATATGAATAACAGTAAACCGTGGGCTGTATTATACAGCGTTAGAAGCTCGTACCGACTGGCAGCAGGGCTCAGGCTTTGTGGAATCACACAGAGAAGACTAAAGCGCCATTAATTGACTTTATTGCCTGCTTGACAGAACTCTATGCTTCTTTAGCAATGCAAATGTCATTACGCCTCCAGCTGCCAAAATGCAATCACACACACACCCTCCCACACACAACCACACGTGTACGCACTGCTGTCGGGGGAGAAGGCAAAGGAAAAAAGGTGATTACAGCAGCCCCTGCTGGTGCACAGCTCAATTAAAGCACTTCCTGAACATTCCCTGCTTTAAAACCTTCTCAGCTTCTGCTCTTTATCCACCTCCACCACTGCTCCCCTCTCCCCATACATCATCAACTCTGCTTTGAAAAAGCCTGGGAAACGCACAGCCTGCCTTCTTTTTATATGCTATATTTAGCACTTCCTGGCAGAGCATAATGACAGACACTATGGTTACTAATCAAAATGGCCACCTGAAAAAAGGCCCAAAGAGCAGAGCCATGTGATTGTGAGGTGTATGACAGCTTTTCGCCTTTTGAAGTGAGGCGCAGGTCATGGCCGCCTTTCTGAGGGTGAGTTTCCTGTTATTTCAAATTTTTTTTTTCCACATTAGAGCCTGGCCCCTCATCGTGTGTGTGGGCAGCAATAAAGGAAATGAGAGTCGTCTTATACATGTCTGAGCCTTTGTATGTATGCGTGGGTGGTGGATATATACATAGACGTGGATATAATTTTATGTCAGCTGTAACCTCTACATCTACACACGATCTCGCTCTTTAAACAGACGAATACGAATGGGATCCACGTGCTACTAGCGGAGCATGACATTTAAAGTGAATTAAAATTATTTCTTTAAGCTCTGGGCCGGAGTTTCTCTTGGTTGCCTTCAAGCTGAAGTGGAGCAGAGTACACCTGCAAGGCCTGCACAGCGGAAGAGCCTACGAGGACTGAAATAAACGATACTCACATTATGCTGATGATGATCTCCTCCTTTATCTTTATGTCATCTGCCTTACCCACTTTGGTGCTAGCTTCAGCACCTGGTACATTGGCAAAAACATCAGGTACAACTTTCTCCTTCCTCATAGTGCAGATAATGACGCTTTGATCGTCTCATCGTTAAAAATAGCCGATTGACAAGAGGTGATTTTTGATAAATGTTGATGAATGCCACTCAGTATCAGACCTTCTTCCCTTTAGCAGTATCGGTTCAATATTTTGATTTATTGTACTTTTCTGTAAATATGCTCTGATATTAGAGCTGACAGTTATTAAAAAGATATACACAGATGTCAAGTTCATTATTTTGTATATTCTTCTTGAAGGTACTACAAGGAAGTTTTAACTTGCTATGAAACGCTCTCGGTTTAGAGGTGTTTAAATGTGTAAGAATTTTCCATTTTAGATAATTAAAAAAATAAACAAACTCATCAGCAGAATGTGAAGAAAAGCAGTTTTAACATCATGGTGTCTATGTATTGTGTTGCAGACATATCTACAGAAGTTAGCATGCTAACCAGCTAGCCTCGGCCTGTACAAGTCCAAAGCTCCTGTACTTGCGGTGTAAAACAACACGTTGCTCTGAGCTCCCAGTTTGAACCACTAGATGCACAGCTAATGAAGCTAACTAGCTAACAGCAGCTACAGTTAGCAGCAGTTGGTGGTAACTCCGTTGATATGCTGCTATCTATTTGTTTTGAGTGGGACAACAGCTGGCCAGTTCTCACATATTGCACCTTTGATACTCAGTGAGGCCTTTATATGACCTACAAGACTGGCTATTTCTAGTTCTTATAGTTATGTCATGAGGTTGGATTCTGACTTGTCTAGGTTGGATAAGTCATAAAATGAAAACTGCTAGAGAGTTACATGATCGCTAAAGTTCCTTTAGCCTTTGGGTAACAGATGACAAAGGAAGGTTTCAAAAGTCAAAATACATTCCGCTAAAAGGAAATGAAACTAGGAAGTGATGACACAATACACAAGTACAAACTTAGAAAAGCTGTTCATGCAACATGCAATTTACCAGTGTGAAAGGGTAAAATTAGATCTAGATGTGATCAAATAACACAAACATTTGCCGGAAAATTTCAGGTTTTACTGCTGAACTGTTATCCGATGCTTATTTCGCAGTAAGGCAACTACAGACACTTGCACTGCAATGTGTTTCTTACTGTGTGGAACTATTACAACAAAAAGATATCTGACTTTCCCCACAACCATATCAACACTTCGTGGGGACTAAAACGCAAGACACACACGCGGGCAGGTAACTAAACAAAAAAAAGCTGAAATCCCACATCCATAAAGCAGAAAATACCAAAATACACGGACCAAGGGGTGATTAACTATAGGACACAGGTGAACACAGTAAAATGGCCTGAAACCAAAGAGAAGACATGGCAAGTGAGACATGACACGTGAGGATATAAGTACAAAACCAAACAGGAAATAACAGAACCACAACTTAAACCATGACATACAGTATATAACTAATCTAATCTATTCTAAAAAAAAAAAAAAAATGCATCTACATTTTCAAAGGAAATCCGATGAAGCACAATTGGACCACTGATACCTCTTGTGATCAAAAGTGTTCTCTGGAAATGTACTTGTCATTCAGAGTGAAACCATCTCACAAACTTTTAATCAGAGTAGTGCTCGGGGCACATGTGTTGCTAATAGCATTCATGATGGCTCAGTCCGAGTGAGTCAGGACAGTGTGAGAGTGAGTCAGCATAAACGAAGCAAACAGAAAGTGATAAATCAAAAATTGTATAGTTTGCACCTGTTATAATCTGTGGCCTGTTAAAATGTCCCCAGTGAAGAAAGGCCGTTTGATGCTTAAGATTTGTGGCTTTTGGCACGCAGCTTGTTGTGCAGCAGAGAACGCTCACACAGCGGTGTGGATCCAGGTTCACACTATTTGACGAAGGTGTGATGAGTGTTATGTACAAGTGTTTTTATTGCAGTTGAACATGAAACATTTAGGTGCATTCTTTATATTTCAGTTTCCTCCATGACTGAGTAAAAGTGAACAGTTCAGTTTATTCCCAAGAAAGATCACGTTTGCATTTTGAGCTCTCAAGACTCAACGTTGATTTGAACCACTGTTTCTCACGTGTCTTATGTAACTTTGTTCCATGGAAGGCGTAACGCATCAGTGTAAACACATCTCAGTTCTGAGCAGTCAAACAGCAACTAACCACTTCCTCTGCTCTGCGCCTCCTCCACGAATACATTTACAGCTGAGGGTGAAGTTCCAGTCTGACATTCTCTGTCTGATGGTCAACATGTTAAACCTGAACCAGGCAGCTCTGCCCTCCATTCAGCTAGTGTTTATGTATCAAGTCTTTGCAGGTACAGTTGCGGATTTGTGTTTGTCTTGCATGCTTTTTTTTCTGTATTTAATAATATTTAATATTGATTGGTTGTTTCCTTCCCTGTTAGGTGATTGTCTTGATGACCACAGGGATATTCTGGTGTCCAGGGGAGAATCTGTCACGTTGACTTGCAACACATCCGAGGAAAAGATCTCACAAATCAGCTGGACCAAAGACAGATTTATTTTTGTTCATTCAATTGTCCAAAATAAGACTTTTTCTAATCTAACCTCTAACAGACTGACAATAGATCTTAACTCACCTTTAGAGCTAAATGTTTCTAATGTTACAACATGAAGACGCAGGACTCTATACATGTACAGTAGTACTGGCTAGAGCCATGGTCGTAAGTGACAACAGAGTGGAATTTGACAGTGTCCGAGGCACCTGAAGGTAAGTAGAGCACAAAACAGGACTAATCATCTCTCCAGACTCACACTTCATGCTACTTAAATTAATTCGCACCTGATTTGATGCAGGAGTCAGTTCATCACGGGATTTTCTTTACATACTCACATATGTAATTGGACTTCTTCTCTGTGTCATCGCTGCAGCTGTCTGCCTCTGCAGGTGAGTAATGCCGTAACACCTTTTAGGTGGTGACATTGTTTTATCAATTGAAAATAACGTTTAGAGAATTGAGCAGCGACACATTCTGTAGAAAGACGCCCCTGAAACTCCGCATAGCCGACAGCTCTGTCAGCTTGAACTTTCAACAGTTGTCCGGGACTGTCTCGTCGGCCATCTTTTCTCCCTCTTCTCTTCGGCTCTCTTGTAGCTGTATTAAAAACACAACTAGTGAAAAGACTGATCTGCTGTGGTGTATGTTAACTGTTCTTCCAAAGTAAGGTTCATTTATCTTCCTTTTGTTCTGCAGAAATCTTAAAATGGGTACTTTGGGTGAATCAGTCGTTTTGCTCTTTTTTTGCAGCAGCACAAACATTAGTGCAACCACAGGCATTTTACCAACCTTGAAATGTCCTTTGCCTTTGGTCGAAGTGTTTTTTGTGCAAAGTCAGGAGGAAATGCACAAAGGGAAGTGTTCATAAATGAGGTTAGGGCCATGGCCACCATATGAACCACACACTTAGCTCATTTCCTTTGTAGTTTTCTAGGTATTTGGGGAACCTGGGAGAAGTTTATGTCCTACAGTTAAAAACTTACACTTAATGGTTATTTTACATGGCAATTCAAGTGTGTTTAAACTCAAGAATATACTTAAATCACATTACCCTTTGACCCACAAACTACAACCCCGGCAACCTGGTAAATGCTCAACACGTTTCGGAATTACTGACGAGGTGTTTCAGAAACAGGGTTTTCTGTTGGTGCGGACTTTGGGCTTTTTAACTTTCAAGATCTTTTACATGTACAAGAACCTATATAACACATTGTAGGGGAAATAAATGAAAAATCATAATAGGTCTCCTTTAAAAGCAGCTCTGGTATTTGTTACACTAACAGTATCTGGTGCAGGGTTCCATTCTATAATGGTGCTATAAGATTACAGCAGATCTGAGGAAAAGGCCTTGTTGTCAAAATTTAGCATCACAAAATGTTAGTAAATGCAACCCCATTACTTATAAAATGCAGTCACTGCACATAATAATACTTCTGTGGATATTTGTCTTATATAAATAGATACTGAGCAGAATGCTTTGCGTAGTTTGCATTGCAGTCGTTTTTTGTGCACAATTCTCTATCGGAGTATGATACGCAGTTACACCTGCAACAGTAGCCTGTTTGTGTTGTGTGCAATGTAATAATCTCACACTGTGTTACTGCATAATACAAAGTTCTGTTACTTGACACACTTTAATTTCAACATTTGGTTGATGATACTTTTACATTCGTGGTTTTAATGCAGGGCTTTTACTTGCAATTTTACTTGTGACAGGAAACCTTGTCCCGCCTGTCAGCACACCTCTGCAAACACAACAGAAGGCAAAACAAAACACCAGACACAAAAATCCACCGCAGAATTTTGAGGTTGTGACACTTCTACTTGCAATGAAGTATTTTAAAACTGTGGTATTGGTACTTGTGTTTAAACATACTGTACCTGAAGTCCGTTTAACAGTCTCAGTTTAACGCTGATGCTTCTGTATAACCTCAATAGGCAAACAAGACCATCAGCGAGACTGGCTTATTCTGTATGATTATTATTTTTAATAGAGTTGCGTAGTCTGTTGTCTTAAAACCGAGAAGTCGGCTCCCATTTTTGCAGAAGTCACTGGGTTTTTGGTGTTCATCTGTGAAACGTATCTTGCTGAACAAAACGTTTAAATATCATAAACTTGTTTGTGCCACAGAGCCCATATAGGATCTCATACAGCGCATCTTTTACAGCTTATTGGGTTCATTCCCTGTGCAACATGTGCAGTATCTCTTTTACTATGAAGCACCTGAGACACCTGGAAAGTGCTATGAAGTGTTCACAGCTTTTTCTCTGCAGGAAACTCAGGACACACAACCAGAACAGTTCAGTCCAGGACCAGACTGATCTCGAGTCAGCAGAAGAGGTCAGTGGAAGTTGTTTTTTATTTGACACTCACAACGTAATTTCTTCTTCTTTCTCAGAGAAATGGTTGAACGTTATTTTCACTTCCTGCTTCTATAGGTGGCGGTCTCTCAACCACAGGCTGGACGAGACAGAAGGACACGTAACAAGCACAGAAGTCAGTACATCGAGAGGCTCAACTCCATCTACGGTGTAATCTGAGCTGACAAGCTTTACAAATGAAAGAGACATGAGCAGAGTCTACCACAGAAAGATCACATTTGACAGGAGTTACATTTTTCATTTTGGAACCAGGCGCTTCAAGGGAGGACAACTGGGTCACTGATGTCTTCAGTGCATCTGAAAGTCATGCATTAAAAGCGGTGCCTTCACTTAAAAGGGTTTTATTTTCGCTTTTCTTTTCTATTTATGACACTTGTGTATTTAATATGTTCTTATCTATGTATGGGTTCCATTGTTCATATGCTGTGTTGATTGTTACCCGTTGTGCACTACTATTATTATTATCATTTTCATGATATTCAAGGCATCCTTTGTTATGTGACAAAATATCTTATCACAAATGTGTGTCGTTTTGGAGAAAAATGTTAGTCGTTTGTACAGTAACTGCAAAAAGTCCTAGTGAAACAAAGCAAGAATACAGTAACATCCATTACTGTATTCTTGCTTTGTTTTACGTCACGTAAAAACACCCGTGTTGCCGCACAGTGGAGTTACTGTTTCCATGGTGAACACAGACAGCGGCAGCTGTGTATGCTGACAGGCGATGTTTTAGCTAGCGTTAGCTTACCGGCTCCCGGTCCTCCCCGCTCCTAGCTGTAACTTTATCCGCTGTAACTTCACATCATCGCCGATGCCATGTCATCGTTTTGTCGTTCACATCACAAAGTTATAATCCAACCAGCAGTGGAATAATTGTTTAATAAAAATCCGAAAGGCATCATGTATAAAGTTATCCCACGACTTTCTTGCAGCCATGAGCGTGATCTCCCTCTTCGTCTAATTACATGAACGGCATCTTCATTTTCTTCATAATAATCCACGGAGTTGTCCGGCAGGAATATTGTCCATACACACAGCAGTCGGTGTAACGGTTATTCTTTAACGTGACACATGTCCGCTTCAACTTAAAACACACTATTTGTTTAGCCGCTGTTCTTCAGACATGAGAAGTTAGCGAGGTTGGAGCAAAGTTGACATCTTTCTCTTATGCATCCATGCTTTTACCTGCTATTCAAAACAAAAACAAACTTCTGAGCAGGTGAGCCGACAGGTATTTACGTCCCCTTAGCTCTCAGGCTTCAACCTTGGTTCCTGTTCCTAAGCATTTATTTAGTGCACGGTTTCTTCTTCTGAATAAAAAAAAATATTTATGATTTCCCTTGATTATAATTCCTCATTAAAATGTTATCCCTCATTCCCCTATCATCAACTTGTTCATCTTAGTTATCATAAAGAGTTCGAAAAGCCTTAGAAAAACTAAGGCAAAACTATTTTGTTTTGCTCTGTTGAACTGGAGTTAGCCTAACTTGCCTATATATTGCTTCAAAGTGAAGTTGTTTTGCAGTGCTTTAATGTTAATGTGATTTGATGTAGGTATAACAGATATATTACAGATACAGAAACACACCCAGATACAATCTAATGTAATACTCACAAATAATAATGTCCCCATTTGGGCCTTGATACAGCTTAGCAACGTAAGACACTTTAAGCAGCAATTTCAGCACCAGAACAACTTCCGGGTGGAAAATATTGGCCTAAAATGGTCAGATTACTTTGGGTTTGGTATACCCATGTTCAGGAAAACAAATGGTTCCAATTAGTCCAAATACAGTGTATCTAACACACCTAGAGCACAAGTTGTGACAAAATAGTTTTTGAAGAATCTGCAGTTACTGTCTTTTTCCTTGGTATGGTGCCACATTTTTGGTAAGTAATACAAAGCAAGAACACAGTAACTCCAAAATAGAGGTAAAACATCAAATCAAATATGAGGATTAATATGTACAAAGAATAAGCTAATATAAAGTAACAAAACTGCCACATGTCCATTAATCTACCTACAACTACTTAGGCTGGACGACAGGATAACTTTAAAGTCATTTTTCTCAGTTCTGCACTCTGCGTAGTTACTGCCTTTTTGCTTTGTAGGGCAGAATAAAGGACACTCAACTCAACAGGCTTCAATTAAGTCTCTGTGAGGGAATGACATGCGGTCTTATTTCAAGTGAGATAAATTACATTTTAGAAATTAAAGTCAAATGGACTTTCATGTTTAATGAATCCAGTGGAGGAGGAACGTGAGTGTGTGCTGCTCTGCTGTTGCCTCAGTTATAATCTAAAGCTGCCACACAAACCAGTATGAAATGAGATGGTTAGAATTTATACACAGTGAAGTGTCCCCGCAGTGACAGTGAATGTAAATGTAAGGTGACAGATTTGGTTCTTGTAATAGTGTCAGAATATTTAAACTCAGAAGCTGTGGACTTAAAGGGTAAATCCACCAACTTTACACATTAAAGTGTCTTTACAGGTGTTGGGGAGTACTGCTACAGCTGTACTCCCCAACACCTGTAAAGACACTCTCAAGACTGGAGCCACAAAAGTCTTCATACTTCTATTTTCACATACACAGGTATATGTGAAAATAGAAGTACGTGATGGAAGCTGAGCAACAACTAAAACCACTTCCTTTCTGCAGCGCCTCCACCACAAACGCATTTAAGACTCGATGGTAAAGTTCCAGTCTGAGTGTCTCTGTCTGATGGTCACCATGTTCAGCCTGAACCGAGCAGCTCTGCTTCAACTATTAGTCATGTGCCAAGTCTTTGCAGGTACAGTGAAGATTTGTGTTTGTCTTGTATGCTTTGTTCTATTCTTAATTATATTTAATATTGACTGATTGATTGTTTGTTTCCCTGTTAGGTCATTGTTTTGTTGACCACAGGGATATTCTGGTGTTCAGGGGAGAATCTGTCACGTTGACTTGCAACACATCCGAGGAAATGATCTCACAAATCAACTGGACCAAAGACAGATTTATTTTTGTTCATTCAATTGTCCAACTTAATAAGACTTTTTCTAATCTAACCTCTAACAGACTGGACAATAGACCTAAACTTACCTTTAAAGCTGAATGTTTCTAATGCTACACATGAAGACGCAGGACTCTATACATGTACAGTAGTACATGTTAGAGCTGGTCCAAGGACAACAGAGTGGAATATGACAGTGTCCGAGGCACCTGAAGGTAAGTGGAGCACAAAACAGGACTAATCATCTCTCCAGACTCACACTTCATGCTACTTAAATTTATTCACATCTTATTTGACGCAGGAGTCAGTTCATCATGGGATTTTCTTTACATACTCACATATGTAACTGGACTTCTTCTCTGTGTCATCGCTGCAGCTGTCTGCCTCTGCAGGTGAGTTTTTATTCAAATCTGTGTGTGATGATTGTAGCCTCATGTCGTTACACACTTAACACCTTGACTTCCTCCCTTCCCCACTTATCGTCATCGTGTAACTGACGTGTGAACTGGCTGCATTTTTAAACATTTCTACATTTACTAAACATATTTAACACTACTTAATATTGTTAATCCTCTTTCCAGTAACAGTTTACATTACAATATGGGAGATTTAGATGATTTCTGTTAATGCAGCACAGATATTTTTTTACGGCAGACATTTTGATTTGTCAAAGCAGGAAAACAAACGTGTAAATAACATTAATGATGGGTTCATTTCACTAAGTGTCCCAGTAAGACATGTCAGAGAGTGAACATAAACAACACCAGTGCCAGTGCTGTAAATGGCTCACCTCAATGTGAAACAGTTTTCATAAATGTTGTTATTTCCATCTGTGCTTCCTGCTTTGACGAGTCAAAATGTCTGCTGTGAGAAGAGTCTGCTGCTGCCACCATGACAAAAAAACAGAATGTTTTTATTTTCTAATCTTCTTATTTTCATGTCTTTTTTTCATGACAACAATCTTTTCTTATTGCAATGAAATGTCTTAATAATGTTCTTATTAAATCAAGCAGACGCATCTCATTAAAGACATGTTTCTGGTTCAACCTGATAACCTGGTGTGTGTTAATAATAATCTACATGTTGTTAAATGAGGTAAAGATCCAGTCAGTGTGTTCACATCAACGAGCTGCAGGTAGTGTTAAACAAACAGGGGGACATTGTGTTTGAATCATGTTGAACTTGGGTTCATTATTTAACTAATAAATATGTTTAAGAGTGTCTGCACTCAAACAGGCTGCGTCCCTGACTGTGACAGGCAGAGGGCGACAAACTCTGAGAGAGAAGAGATGAGAGTGTGAATGTGATGGAAGGAGGACAGAGGGAGAGAGACGAGACAGAATCAGAGAGAGGAACAGAAACAGGAGAGACAGGATGAAGATGAATGTTTGCTCCAGTAAAGTTACCTTCTCAGCAGAATAACACCTTTTTACTTTTTGGCTATTTCCTGTTGTCCTGTAGCTGCACCAGTAGTACGTGTATTATTTTTTTATTAAAATTTTTTTATTTGAGTACACCCAATTAACACCCTCTTCAGCGCTGATATCAAATAACTGAGTAAATTTACTCCAGTACTGTACCTAAGTATAGGTACCTGTACTTTACTTCAGTGTTTTCATCTAATGCTACTTTATACTTCTGCTCTACCACATTTTAAAGAGAAATATAGAAATATTTTACTTTTCAAACCACTGCACTCATTTGACAGCTTTAACTCTTTCACATTTCAGATATAAATATATAAAATGCAGTGTAATATTCCTTTTTGCTTGTGGCTCCTTAGAAAAAGAGCGGTGTCTATTGTCCAATAACATGAAAACAGATTCCTGTATCAGAATTTCGTTTTTTCTTTCTGACCACAGTAAACATCTCACGACCCACTCAGGTTTATTTTGTCTAACATATGTTAGTTCAAACTTCTGAACTGTGAGGATTTTCTGCTTTGTCATGTCTTATGTGACATGTTTTATGTGAAACAAGTGTGTCACTGTGTTGAAGAGTGGTGGGGACGTAAGGGCTCCGATTAAAAAACAACTTTTTATAAGTGGTCTTCAGCATTTGTGATTTTAGATAATGTAATGAGGAGATTGTATGAGGTCAGAGTACATAATGACAGCAGGAAAAGAGTTTATTTCATGTCATCTGTTAGTGAATAGTTTTTGGTGCAAGCTATTTCTGTAACACATTTTTATCTCATTATGCCTTTAAAATGTGATGGGGACAAGGTTGGTCATTTCGAAAAATTGTGGGGACGTCTTCCAAGTGTCCCCAACGGTCTGAATGACTTGAAAGTTTGTAAGATTCTCATTGTTTTCAATTTCATCTCTGTAGAATACTCCGCACAGAGACACCAAACGAGGACTCAGTGAGGAGCAGGACCCTGAGTTATGTCCAGTTTCATGTCCAGTTGGGAGGACAGGTGAGAAGAACTTCAAGTCATTACTCAAACTATTATGTTCTCATGTCTCACAAAACATTTTGTTAGCAGTCTCTCTTATTTTCTGCTCTTCTGTTTTTTTGTTTTCTTTTCTTTCTTAGTTATGAGTTCGTTCTCCTTCCCTCTCTCCACAGATGTCTCCACAGGTGTCCCCACAGGTGGCTCCTCCTCAGTACCAGAGCTGTGTAGTATACAGGATGAATCACCAGCAGAGGGAGACAAGAGGCTCAGTTCAGTGTTTGCTCTCACAAGAATGACATTCAGATTAAAGTTCAATTAGAAACAAGAGAGATGCTGGACAGGACACGTGATATATGATGATGTTTAGAAATAATATGAATCCAGCCTGGAGAATGATGGCCTTGTTCAAACTAAACGTGGAGAAACAGCAGTCAGTTTTTTATGCATCAATAATCTGGAACAAACTCCCAGAAAACGTGTTTTAAATCAGGACTTAAGACTTTTCTGTGTGCAGAAACCTTTTATTACATTAAAGTTTGGACCATTGAATCTGATCTTACACTGCAGCTGCACTATAATATTTGGTTTCACTGTTTATTCTTTCTGTTTTAGCTTATCTTTTCCATTGATGACACTTTACATATGTTCTTATCTATGTATGGGGTCCATTGTTAATATGCTGTGTTGATTGTTACCTGTTGTGCACTATGAGCTCAACAAGGCAAGTTTCTAACAGCGTTTGTTGAGATGACAATAAAGGACGCTCAACTCAACAGGCTTCAATTAAGTCTCTGTGAGGGAATGACATGCGGTCTTATTTCAAGTGAGATAAATTACATTTTAGAGATTAAAGTCAAATGGACTTTCATGTTTAATGAATCCAGTGGAGGAGGAACGTGAGTGTGTGCTGCTCTGCTGTTGCCTCAGTTATAATCTAAAGCTGCCACACAAACCAGTATGAAATGAGATGGTTAGAATTTATACACAGTGAAGTGTCCCCGCAGTGACAGTGAATGTAAATGTAAGGTGACAGATTTGGTTCTTGTAATAGTGTCAGAATATTTAAACTCAGAAGCTGTGGACTTAAAGGGTAAATCCACCAACTTTACACATTAAAGTGTCTTTACAGGTGTTGTGGGGTACTGCTGTATATGAGGAAACTGCTTTACCCACAATGCAACTTAGCCACTGAATGACATCACTGGAGGCAGTTTATCAGATTACTGTACATGCAGTTTCCTCTGGAAGACTTTAAACTACTCTTTTCACATATGCAGCAGTCCTCCCCAAGACCTGTAAACACACTTTAATGGTAAATTGGTGGAATTGCCCTTTAATTCACTGAGCAACAAGACCTTCTCATTATGCACTCAATTAATGCACAGAGAGCAGTACAGTCACAAAATTGTCTTCAGCATTACACACAGAAGTGTTTTTTTCTGCACTTGAACAAATCTATTATGTGCATTTTATATCAGTTTAACATTTGATTACTAATTAAGTCATACTGCAGTTTATTTTAAAATAACCGAGTTTAAGTTCTCAAGATTGTAATTTGAATGAAGTTATTGTCCACTGGACTCCCAGGTCAGTTGTGTTCTATGAAATGTGTGAAAACAGACGGTTTGAGCAGCTGAGCAACAACTAAAACCACTTCCTTTCTGCAGCGCCTCCACCACAAACACATTTAAGACTCGATGGTAAAGTTCCAGTCTGAGTCTCTCTGTCTGATGGTCACCATGTTCAGCCTGAACCGAGCAACTCTGCTTCAACTCTTAGTTATGTGCCAAGTCTTTGCAGGTACAGTGAAGATTTGTGTTTGTCTTGCATGCTTTTTTCTATTCTTAATTATGTTTAATGTTGACTGATTGATTGTTTGTTTCCTGTTAGGTCATTGTTTCGTTGACCACAGGGATATTCTGGTGTTCAGGGGAGAATCTGTCACGTTGACTTGCAACACATCCGAGGAAAGGATCACACAAATCAGCTGGACCAAAGACAGATTTATTTTTGTTCATTCAATTGTCCAACTTAATAAGACTTTTTCTAATCTAACCTCTAACAGACTGACAATAGACCTAAACTTACCTTTAAAGCTGAATGTTTTGAATGCTACACATGAAGACGCAGGACTCTATACATGTACAGTAGTAACTGCTAAAGCTGGTCTAAGGACAACAGAGTGGAATTTGACAGTGTCCGAGGCACCTGAAGGTAAGTAGAGCACAAAACAGGACTAATCATCTCTCCAGACTTTACATTTCAAAGCTCACACTTCATGTTACTTAATTTATTCACATCTTATTTGACGCAGGAGTCAGTTCATCATGGGATTTTCTTTACATACTCACATATGTAACTGGACTTCTTCTCTGTGTCATCGCTGCAGCTGTCTGCCTCTGCAGGTGAGTTTTTATTCAAATCTGTGTGTGATGATTGTAGCCTCATGTCGTTACACACTCAACACCTTGACTTCCTCCCTTCCCCACTTATCGTCATCGTGTAACTGACGTGTGAACTGGCTGCATTTTTAAACATTTCTACATTTACTAAACATATTTAACACTACTTAATATTGTTAATCCTCTTTCCAGTAACAGTTTACATTACAATATGGGAGCTTTAGATGATTTCTGTTAATGCAGCACAGATATTTTTTTACGGCAGACATTTTGATTTGTCAAAGCAGGAAAACAAACGTGTGAATGACATTAATGATGGGTTCATTTCATTAAGTGTCCCAGTAAGACATGTCAGAGAGTGAACATAAACAACACCAGTGCCAGTGCTGTAAATGTTTCACCTCAATGTGAAACAGTTATCATAAATGTTGTTATTTCCACCTGTGCTTCCTGCTTTGACGAGTCAAAATGTCTGCTGTGAGAAGAGTCTGCTGCTGCCACCGTGACAAAAAAACAGAATGTTTTCATTTTCCAGTCTTCTTATTTTTCAAGTCTTTTCTTCATGACAATAATCTTTTCTTATTGCAATGAAATGTCTTAATAATGTTCTTATTAAGTCAAGCAGACGCATCTCATTAAAGACATGTTTCTGGTTCAACCTGATAACCTGGTGTGTGTTAATAATAATCTACATGTTGTTAAATGAGGTAAAGATCCAGTCAGTGTGTTCACATCAATGAGCTGCAGGTAGTGTTAAACAAACAGGGGGACATTGTGTTTGAATCATGTTGAACTTGGGTTCATTATCTAACTAATAAATATGTTTGAGAGTGTCTGCACTCAAACAGGCTGCGTCCCTGACTGTGACCGGCAGAGGGCGACAAACTCTGAGAGAGAAGAGATGAGAGTGTGAATATCTGATTTAAGATAATGTAATGAGGAGATCGTATGAGGTCAGAGTACATAATGACAGCAGGAAAAAAGTGCATGATGGCACATCAAATTTATTTCATGTCATCTGTTAGTGTCTTTAAAATGTGACAGGGACAAGGTTGGTCATTTACAAAAAAATGGTGGGGACGTCTTCCAAGTGTCCCCAACGGTCTGAATGACTTGAAAGTTTGTAAGATTCTCATTGTTTTCAATTTCATCTCTGTAGAAATCTCCGGACAGAGACACCAAAAGAGGACTCCGTGAGGAGCAGGACCCTGAGTTATGTCCAGTTTCATGTCCAGTTGGGAGGACAGGTGAGAAGAAGTTCAAGTCATTACTCAAACTATTATGTTCTCATGTCTCACAAAACATTTTGTTAGCAGTCTCTCTTATTTTCTGCTCATCTGTTTGCTCGTTTCTTTTCTTTCTTAGTTATGAGTTTATTCTCCTTCCGTCTCTCCACAGGTGTCCCCACAGGTGTCTCCACAGGTGGCTCCTCCTCAGTACCAGAGCTGTGTAGTATACAGGATGAATCACCAGCAGAGGGAGACAAGAGGCTCAGTTCAGTGTTCGCTCTCACAAGAATGACATTCAGATTAAAGTTGAATTAGAAACAAGAGAGATGCTGGACAGGACACATGATATATGATGATGTTTAGAAATAATATGAATCCAGCCTGGAGAATGATGGCCTTGTTCAAACTAAACTTGGAGAAACAGCAGTCAGTTTTTTATACATCATTAATCTGGAACAAACTCCCAGAAAACGTGTTTTAAATCAGGACTTAAGACTTTTCTGTTTGCAGAAACATTTTATTACAATAAAGTTTGGACCATTGAATCTGATCTTACACTGCAGCTGCACTATAATATTTGGTTTCACTGTTTATTCTTTCTGTTTTAGCTTATCTTTTCTATTGATGACACTTTACATATGTTCTTATCTATGTATGGGGTCCATTGTTAATATGCTGTGTTTATTGTTACCTGTTGTGCACTATGAGCTCAACAAGGCAAGTTTCTAACAGCGTTTGTTGACATGACAATAAAGGACGCTCAACTCAACAGGCTTCAATTAAGTCTCTGTGAGGGAATGACATGCGGCCTTTTCTTTTTTCAAGTGAGATACATTACATTTTAGAGATTAAAGTCAAATGGACTTTCATGTTTAATGAATCCAGTGGAGGAGGAACGTGAGTGTGTGCTGCTCTGCTGTTGCCTCAGTTATAATCTAAAGCTGCCACACAAACCAGTATGAAATGAGATGGTTAGAATTTATACACAGTGAAGTGTCCCCGCAGTGACAGTGAATGTAAATGTAAGGTGACAGATTTGGTTCTTCTAATAGTGTCAGAATATTTAAACTCAAAAGTTGTGGACTTAAAGGGTAAATCCACCAACTTTATACATTAAAGTGTCTTTACAGGTGTTGTTTCTGCTGCATATGAAGAAACTGCTTTACCCATGATGCAACTTAACCACTGAATGACATCACTGGAGGCAGTTTATCAGATTACTGGACATGCAGTTTCCTCTGGAAGACTTTAAACTACTCTTTTCACACATGCAGCAGTCCTCCCCAAGACCTGTAAACACACTTTAATGGTAAATTGGTGGAATTGCCCTTTAATTCACTGAGCAACAAGACCTTCTCATTATGCCTCATGTACTCGATATGCGCTCAATGTACAGAGAGCAGTATAGTCACAAAATTGTCTTCAGCATTACACACAGAAGTGTTTTTTTTCTGCACTTGAACAAATCTATTTTGCATGTAATGCATTTTATATCAGTTTAACATTTGATTACTAATTAAGTCATACTGAAGTTTAGTTTAAAATAAGAACCAAGTTTAAGTTCTCAAAGATTCTAATTTGAATGAAGTTATTGTCCACTGGACTCCCTGGTCACTTGTGTTCTATGAAATGTGGAAAACAGACGGTTTGAGCAGCTGAGCAACAACTAAAACCACTTCCTTTCTGCAGCGCCTCCACCACAAACACATTTAAGACTTGGTGGTAAAGTTCCAGTCTGAGTGTCTCTGTCTGATGGTCACCATGTTCAGCCTGAACCGAGCAGCTCTGCTTCAACTCTTTGTTATGTGCCAAGTCTTTGCAGGTACAGTGAAGATTTGTGTTTGTCTTCTATGCTTTTTTCTATTCTAATTATATTGTAATGAGGAGATTGTATTTTTGGTGCCAGCTTTTTCTGTAACACATTTTTATCTCATTGTGTCTTTAAAATGTGACGGGGACAAGGTTGGTCATTTCAGAAAATGGTGGGGACATCTTCCAAGTATCCCCAATGTCTGAAACAACTTGAAAGTCCAGTGGATTCTCATTATTTACAATTTTATCTCTGCAGAAAACTTTGGACAGAGACACCGAACGAGGACTCAGTGAGGAGCAGGACCCTGAGTTATGTCCAGTTTCATGTCCAGTTGGGAGTACATGTGAGAAGAAGTTCAAGTCATTACTCAAACTATTATGTTCTCATGTCTCACAAAACATTTTGTTAGCAGTCTCTCTTATTTTCTGCTCATCTGTTTGTTTGTTTAATTTTATTTCTTAGTTATGAGTTCATTCTCCTTCCCTCTCTCCACAGGTGTCTCCACAGGTGTCTCCACAGGTGGCTCCTCCTCAGTACCAGAGCTGTGTAGTATACAGGATGAATCACCAGCAGAGGGAGACAAGAGGCTCAGTTCACTGTTTGCTCTCACAAGAATGACATTCAGATTAAAGTTGAATAAGAAACAAGAGAGATGCTGGACAGGACACATGATATATGATGATGTTTAGAAATAATATGAATCCAGCCTGGAGAATGATGGCCTTGTTCAAACTAAACGTGGAGAAACAGCAGTCAGTTTTTTATGCATCAATAATCCGGAACAAACTCCCAGAAAATGTGTTTTAAATCAGGACTTAAGACTTTTCTGTTGGTAGAAACATTTTATTACATTAAAGTTTGGACCATTGAATCTGATCTTACACTGCAGCTGCACTATAATATTTGGTTTCACTGTTTATTCTTTCTGTTTTAGCTTATCTTTTCTATTGATGACACTTTACATATGCTCTTATCTATGTATGGGTTCCATTGTTAATATGCTGTGTTGATTGTTTCCTGTTGTGCACTGTGAGCTCAACAAGGCAAGTTTAATTTTTGTCATGGAAAAAGCAATCTGTAAGTATACAGAGTAAAGTATACAGAGACAGTGTTCAGAGTGCCAGAAGGAGTGGAGAAATAAAGTCCCAGTCACAAGCTAAAAAGAGAGCACGGGTCAAAAGGACATTTCTCTTCCCACAGCATATGTTTGAAAGGGGAATAGTCTTCAAAATATTTCACTAAGACATGTTGACTGACCTCTGAGGCTAAAACACTTTTCCCACTGTCCTGTGGACAAAAGGCCGAAACAGAGAGAGAAAAAAAAAAGGTGAAACTCGAAAAATTAGAATATCATGCAAAAGTTCATTTATTTCAGTAATTCAACTTAAAAGGTGAAACTATTATATAGACTCATTACATGCAAAGTGAGATATTTCAAGCCTTTGTTATATAAAATACAAATATTTTCATGATTATGGCTTACAGCTTATGAAAACACCAAATTCAAAATCTCAGAAAATTAGAATATTACATGAAATCAATTAAAAAAAAAAGGTTTTAAATACAGAAATGTCTGCTCTCTGAAAAGTAATAGTCATGCATATGTACTCAGTTCTTGGTTTGGGCTTCTTTTGCATGAATTACTGCCTCAATGCGGTGTGGCATGGATGCTTTCAGCCTGCGGCAGTGCTGAGGCGTTATGGAAGACCAGGGTGCTTCAATAGTGGCCTTCAGCTCTTCTGCATTGTTGGGTCTCATGTCTTTCGTCTTTCGCTTGGCAATGCACCATAGATTCTCTATGGGGTTCAGGTCAGGCGAGTTTGCTGGCCAATCAAGCACAGTAATCCCATGGTCATTGAACCAGGTTTTGGTACTTTTGGCAGTGTGGGCAGGTGCCAAGTCCTGCTGGAAAATGAAGTCAGCATCTCCATAAAGCTTGTCTGCTGAAGGAAGCATGAAGTGCTCTAAAATGTCCTGGTGGACAGCTGCGTTGACTCTGGACTTAATAAAGCACAGTGGACCAACACCAGCAGATGACATGGCTCCTCAAATCAGACTGGAAACTTCACCCTGGACTTAAAGCATCTTGGATTGTGTTCCTCTCCATTCTTCCTCCAGACTCTGGGACCTTGGTCTCCAAATGAGATGCAAGGAGCAGGACCCTGAGTTATGTCCAGTTTCATGTCCAGTTGGGAGGACATGTGAGAAGAAGTTCAAGTTATTATTCAAACTATTACGTTCTCATGTCTCACAGAACATTTTGTTAGCAGTCTCTCTTATTTTCTGCTCATCTGTTTCTTCGTTTTCTTTTCTTTCTTAGTTATGAGTTTATTCTCATCCCGTCTTTCCACAGGTGTCCCCACAGGTGGCTCGATCCTCCTCAGTACAGGATCTTGGTGTGTCAGGGCACATTCTCCTGCTGGGGGGCCACCGCCATCGGGTAGTGCTGTTGTGATGAGGGGGTGTACTTGGTCCACAACAGTGTTTGGATGGGTGGTTTGTGTCAAGTGGCATTCACATGAATGCCAGCACCCAAGCTTTCCCAGGAGAACATGGCATTGTGATGAGATGATCAATGTTATTCACGTCACCTGTCAGTGGTTTTAATGATGTGGCTGTGTGTGTGTGTCTGTGTGTGTGTGTGTGTGTGTATTGACCAAGTGCCAATTTCTCTCACACATAGTTGTGAGTAGTAATATTTTAAATGTATACATTTAAAATTGACGAAACAATGGCGATTAACGTCACTCGCCGTCGGAAATCCACAGGATATTTTCTTTCTTACTTCATCGACATGTGGTTTCTCTCTTGGGACATCTTGTAAATCGCTTTGGAAAAAAGCGTCTGCTAATGCCTTTAATGAAACGTAGGATAATTGAAAAACCGTCTTTCTGCACTGAAAGAAAAAAGTCGAAATGTCGAGAATTAAGTTAAAGTACAATTTCGTGTAGGCTATTTGGAATTAATTCTCCCTTTCCGGATCTCTCGCTTTCTCTCACACTGACTTTTTGTCTGCCTCGGTGGAGCTGAAGTCCCACCCAATTTCCTCTCCCCTGAAAGCAGCACGAAGCGGTCGGAATCGGATGGATGGAGTCTACTTCTTTGCGTGTTTTCTACGATAAGTTATGGACACCGTGTTTCTCCAGGAGCAATACGATGTTCATACTGATGTCAGCGATGATCCTGAGCGCAGTTACAGAAGGTTTGTGAGCTGAATGTTTGTCTTTCTACAAGGAGACTCTACCAGCTAACGTCCTGTTGATCCCGTGTGTCTTTACTTGTGTCTGTGCCTTCTGACTTGAGATCTGAAGCCTGATGAGATTTTACACCCCTCACAGCTCTCCAGGTGATTGGAGGACACAAGACGGTGGCACAAGGAGGGACCGTTGTCTTACCGTGCAAACTCATTGACACCACGGAGACCCTCAGTCAGATTTCATGGCAGAGGGTGACCCGAGGGAAACCTCGGAATGAAAATTTCTTCACCATCTTACCTACAGAGGGTCCAAAGTTTGTCGATGGCCATGATGAGCGATTTAAGTTTATTGGGAGCTTTGATGACAACGATGGAACTCTCCAGTTATCTGACGTCACGCTGATGGATGAAGGCACCTACACGTGCATTTTCACCCTGTTTCCCAGCGGTAACCACCAGACACAAATACCTCTAAACTTGCTTGGTATGATGGTATTGGAATTTTTTATTAAAAAAAAATATGTTCTTAGTTTATTTATTATTTGATTACTCCTATTTATATATTCGTTGTGTACTGTGACTGTCGCAGTGCCTCCAGTCTCAAGCCTGGAAGCTAACCCTCCTGTTTTGGGTGATAAGGAGGTTTCACTCGTTACCTGCACGGCTGCTGGTTCCAAGCCTCCTGCAGAGGTGAGGTGGCTCACTGGGGATCTGGCAGGAAAACTGAAAGCAACAACCAACTTCACTGAACATGGCAATGGTACAACTACCACAATCAGCTCGCTGTTTGGAATACCGAGCAGAGAAATCAACCATCAGTCGGTCCGGTGTGTTGTCACCAACACAGCCCTGGAGAGAGAAGAAACTCTGCCCTTCACCATACAGGTCCACTGTGAGTATACAAATACTCCCATTCATCAATTAATTATGCATCTAATAACTACAGTTGGGTGATGGATTAAAGGAAGAACCAACATAAAGTGTCTTAGTAAGGAGTACTCCTCAGTGATATTCCTTCATTTGGTGTTTTAATGATGATAGTGGAGAGCTGTATAGCATATGGTCCAAAATCTCCCATAGATGTTCAATTGAGTTGAGATCTGGTGACACCAAAGGCCCTAGCACATGATTCATATTCTTTTCATGCTGATCAAACCACTCAGTGAGCCCTTGTCCCCCTATGGATGGGGATATTGTCATTCTGGAAGAGACCATTCCCATCTGGATAGAAAGTTTCATCATGGGATAAAGGTGTTCACTCAGAACAACTTACTATGACACTTTGTTCTAAGGGAACAAGTGGATGCGAACCATGTCTGTGAAATGTCCCCCACTGCATAACAGAGCAACTGTAACACCACACCTGGGTCAAATATACGTCGAGAATATGGTGATGGATAACTTACGCGTGATCGACCTCAAGAAGTTTCTCTTCTGCTTTTTTTGTACATATCACACTAATGCACACACATCAGGGTCATAAAACATGCTGTTGACCAAAATATCCAACCATGTTAACCAATGTTTTTTTTTCTCATGATGTAGTTCTCAGTTTCTCATTGCAGTTATACAAGTATAGCAGCAGTGAAATGAAATTGTAACCACTCTGTCGACTCTGCAAAAAAATAGTGCAACCAGAAAATAAAATTTAAATAAAAACATAAAACTGCAAAAGAGAATAAAATAACCGACTTAAATTTAAATAGAAAAAAATATATACATACATATCATAAACAAGAATTATATATAAATAAGAGACAAAAGTATTTACAGAAAAAGAAGAAGACGACCGTGTGCAAAGTAGCAGGGTGTGTATGCATGTGTGTGATATAGGGCATGTGCTGAGTGTGTGTTATGTTGGTTTATGAGAGTCAATTGTCCGAATGGCCTGAGGGAAGAAGCTCCTCCTCAGACGCTCAGTCCTGGCCAGAAGGCAGCTTCACAAACAGTTCATGGTTGGGGTGGTGAATGTCTGTCATGTTCCTGGTTGCTCTGGACCTGCACCGCCTGGTGTAAATGTCCTGAAGGCAGGGCAATGCAGTCCTAGTGACGCGCTCAGCACATCGGATCACTCTATAGAGAGATTTCCAGTCCGGGGCACTGCAGTTGCCGTACCAGGCGGTGATGCTTCCAGAGATGACAGACTGGATAGCGGCTGAGAAGAAGGTTTTCTGCAGCCCTGTGGAGATCTTAAATTTCCTCAGACGTCTGAGGTGATACAGGCGCTGCCTAGCCTTTTTCACCAGTGAGGTGACGTGAGTTGTCCATGTTAGGTCCTCAGAGATATGAACTCCGAGGTACCTATAGCTGCTCACCTTCTCCACCGGGGTCCCGTAATAATTGTAATAGTCCGTAATTTTAGTTAATTTGACTGATACCACATGACCAAAATGTCACACTTAGCTCTGGAAGCAAATATGTAGCAGTTTGACTTTAGATTATTTTGCCACGTAAGAACAAGAATAACAATACACTGAACCAAGAAAGACAACGTTAAAGAAAGGATTAAGCTATTGATAAAAACAAAGAAAATAACAAAAAAAGTAGAAATAATACACAAAATAGAACAACACAATAACAGGTGATGGCTAAATGACAATAACAAGTATGTACCAACAGCTGTATGTCAGCCTAAAGACAGTTTCACACTGGACAAAAATAGCTTACATGATCTGACTTTGTCTTTAATGTGAATGTGTACAGTCAGATTTACTCCCCGGTCATTTGACTCTGCAGTAGCCACAGGTGTTTATCGGCTCCAGCTCTCCAGCAGTGATGGAACCACAACACCTTGGTGGGCAACCTTGTCAGGCGCTGGCTGGTTAATACTCTATCATCTGTCTCTGTTCAAGCAGCGTTGGAACATCAAGTAACAACAAGTAAAAGATGGTTAACTACCATTAGTGGCTTCCTTGTCACTTGCCTGATCGGTACTGGGCAAGAAGATGTCTCACTCCTTCCATTATGAGCTCCAGAAAAAACGATGTCTAATTGAGAATATTATTGATTGAGATTTTTCTGAATGTAGTCTGATAATAAATGGCCTGCTGCTCATGACTGTTCCATGTTTTTCTGGCTCCTACGTGCTGACAAATGTTACACACAAGGAAAAACAGTATGGAAAGGCAAACCTGTCCTCTGAAAATGGGAAAGTAGTCAAACATCTAATTTCAGCAGGTTTACCTGCATATGAAAAGCTGCATACACATGCTAATGTTTGTGTAAAAGTGAATTTAGGCTCACCATAAAGGGCAGACACCAATGGTAACCAATTCGTTGCAGAAAGTAGTCAAGATAAGTAGAATATAGCCTCTTTTATGCTATGGGCCCATTCCAAGCTTCAGGGAAAACTGGTCTGCCTACTCACAGTTCACACTGAACACTGCTCAATTCATCCAACCACCATTTCCACTTGACTAAGACGGATAACACTGACCTCATTGTCTGCAGTTAACACCATGAAGGAATCCAGGAAACAGGATGAAGTATCTGTTGTCAGTTACTGAAGCACTGTGTGTGTGTAAAACCTCAACCTTCCTTCCTTCCCGACTTTGTTGTAATGCCCAGAAACTGCAGCGTCTCGCTGAAAACTACAGCAACAGAAACCTTTAAAATGAAGCTAACTCAGTGTAAACATGGTCTTCTGCTCCTGCCAGGTGTACAGTTAAAGGTCCTGTAGGAGTTGTAGAAATTTGGGAATTTAAGAATACAAGCTTTGAAGGATTTTTTGAATGGATGGATTCATCTGTTTGTTATACAAACTAATCCAAAATGACCTTGAAACTACTGAAAAATCAGGTGCGTCAGGTGACATTGTATCCGTATACAGAGGGGATGGGAAGCAACCATGTTTGCTCAGTATTATTCTGATGCACTGAAATTAACGTTTTCTCAGTTACAGCAATAACAGCTCATTCTCTCTTATTTTTTCTTGCAGTCCCCCCCACTGAAGTGAACATTAGTGAACAGGCTTCTGGCTTGTTTCAATGTGTGACTGAAGCTAATCCAGATGCAAAGTTCACGTGGAACAGGTAAAGTAGTTTGAATGATCCGGTTTCAGTGTAAACATTCTTAATCAAACACTATTATGTTTAACTTTTACTTTGTTGTCATAAGCTTTTTACAGTTATTAAAGAGTTGTGTCATTAGCCAAATACATTTGTATGCTTTGAAATGTCCGTTCTGAAATTGAAATGTTTGTAGCTGCAATAAACCACCATTTCTAAACGCACTGATGTTATTCTGATGAAAAGCTCTGAAAAAGAAAATTGGTAATCATATCTGATGAATCCTGTGGAATTCTAGAGACTTGATACCCAAATAACACATAACAAAAAAAAAACAAAAAAACAACTTCAATATACAATATAAGCATCACCCTGGACAGGAAGAGGTCAGCCGGAGCAATCAAGAACTAAACATTAGCTGGCTAGCTCAAAAAACTATGAAAAGATATGTAAAGTCAGCCAACTCGTTTATTTGTTCATTTCAACCCCGGTTGTAACATGTAAAGATACTGTGTATACTTAAACATGTTGGTCCGACCTATTTGACATTTCTGCTGTGCTAATGTCATGTACTATATTGTTAGGCTAGCTGATTTTGTTTACTATTATAACTTAATAAAGCATTACATTTTGTAAGATCATCCTTTGTCCCACACATAAAATCCTTATTTGTAAAGTAACTCCAGCTGTTAAATAAATGCAGTGGAGAAAAAAGTACAACATTTCCAGCTGAATTATAGTGAAGTGGTGTAAAGTAGCATAAAATTAAAGCACTCAAGTAAAGTACAAGTGCCTAAAATTTTTAGTTTGGTGCAGTATTTGATTAACTGTACTTACATTCCAACTGCTAGTAGCATTATGGTAATGAGTTGTTCAAAGGTGCACTTTTTTGTAATGCCTAAACAAGGTAAATAAACTCGCTTCTCTGAATGTACAGCTCAGGGTCTGTCAGTCAAAACCATAATAACAAAAGGACTTACTTTGATGATTTTATAAAGTAGGCTGGATCATGGTTCCATTACCCCAAGCAAAACTTCTCTGAGTTCGAAAGTTGTTGGAAACATTTGGGATGAAGTAAGAACACAGCTCAACAAAATATCCACCAAAGGTCTGGTTGCTTTTACACATGTGGTAATGTTACATACTATATCTTAAATGAGATCATACAGTTTATAGATTAAATCGCAATTTAACATCATACATCAACATCAAAGCAAAAGGCTTCTCTGTGTTCTCCAGCTAATTGCTAATTTGTCTGTTGTTTGGCGCTGGGCATGTAGTGTACAGTGAGTTTTTTTGTTTTTTAGAGCTTTTTTGCACTTACTGCTAAAAAAAAAAAAAAAACAGTACGAGAATGATGAGAATAAACCAACAGTAAAATTGTGAACCAGCCAACCCCAAAAGATGAGCTGAAGAACTCTCAGAAATATGGCTGAACATATTGTCCTGGTAAACAGAACAATACGGAAGAAGGGATTGGTCCATTTCGGTTTCCATCTGGTGATCAAAGATTATATGATAAAAATTGAAAGCTTTAGCTTCTATACTTCTATACGGACTAAATGGCATTGGGGCCATTTGCTGAACTACTGTTTCCAAGGTTATGAACGAACAGTGCGCCTCCGTTTTTAAGCTGACATAGAAGAGAAGCCCTTGCTCAAAAATGGAAATTACCAATTTTATGAGATGGGCAATGTACATCCAAGCATCCATAGCACATAACCCCTGAGAATAAAGTTAATACACCGATTTTGTGGTTAAAAAAAAACACTAACATTTGTGTCATTCAAGAAAACAAGTTCTGATACTTGAAATTCATTTACATTTCTCTACAGTTTGCAATATTCTTCTCGTACGTGTATATCAAGCTGAACATTTCAGTGCTTAGCCTTGATCATTTGTTTCAGGTCTGACAACCCGTGGCCTCAGTCTGCCGTCAGAGTAGAAGGTGCAACGTTACAGTTTCTAAGCATGACCTCTGACCTGAATGGACTCTACCAGTGTGAGGTCTCAAACCCTTATGGAACAAAACGCAGCCACCTCTATCTGCATGTTCCTTCAGGTGAGGACAGGTTTGATGTTGTGTCTTTTTTCCTCTGTTCTTAGATTTCAGTGTGTTGTGATTGTCTGAATTTGTTATTCTTTTATGTCTCTTAATTTAAAAAAAATAAAGAGATTGCAGATGAATGAATTCTGTTGCAAGTTTTTCTCATTGACCCAACCTTAAAGGCCATGATGAGAGGCTTGGACATCTAGGCCTGATCTAAACATGCTGAATGTGGTCAGGATTCCTCTCGGACGCCTCCCTTTGGCGACATTCCAGCTATGTCCTGGAAAATTCCTTAAGCTGAGAGGCATGCTGCTTAGCCCTTTTTTCCCATCACTACCTAGACAACTGTAATAAAACTGCCATCCAATGCTCTGCTGGAAATTATTCAAGTCTACAAGTCTTATCCTGTGAAATGTTGCTGAGACCTGTTTTTTTCAGAGGCATTTTGGCATGTATTTGCAGGAGAACCACTGGCGTCATTGACAACATTAACACAAATGCATTCCATTTATGTGAGCTGGTTTCAGGGTCCTGGTACTGCATATAACTCGCTCACTTTCATGGCTTACAGTGAAATTTGATGAGCCACAGAAATATTTCTCCCTTTATGAGTAATAGAACCATTGACCTGTCATCAAGTGATTCTTATTATAATGTGTATGATTGGTGAAGTGGTAGTTCTTGTTATTATGGGTTTTTGTCACATGTTGGCTATACCATTTACACGCCACTAGAGGCCATTCATATTACAATTTATGATCTTTTAAGAATCTGGCTCCACCATGACAAACTGAATAATGACTGTGCAGCTGACAGCTGTCACCAGGTTTCACATTCAAATGCTAAAAAGCTGGATGTGCACTCATTACGTGGTTAGAAACACATTATACAAACACTGAGGACATTCTTCAAAGCAGGACTGTTAGAATGGGCTGTATCAACTTTATCTAGATGTCCATACTACACTGGCTGTGTCTATCAGTATTTTCTATGACTATCTCTTCTTTCTTGTGTCCTGTCTCTCTACAGAAGGCTGCACTGCTGGTTGGACCTTATTTAGTCTTTTGCTTATCCTGAACGCTGCTGCTGCTGTGTGGTACATTTGTAAAAGCAGGAGACGCTAAGGTAACAAGAACAGTAGTAGTTCATACAATTAAGTGGAATGAAAACAGTGTGGCTGCTAAATATATGAGAAATACATCAGGTCTTTTTACAAGGATGTGGAACAGCCAGCCAGTGAACCAGCTCGGGCCGCTGATGCTACTATTCCATCATATACACTGATCTTAATCATTGCATATCTGAATGAGTTTGCCAACCAATTCATACACATGTAGTCAATTATTGATGAATGAATGAATCCTTCGCATTATTTGTAGAAGATATGTATTGGTTTGTTGTTTCAAGTGTAATCTTCCCCTCATGCAGAACGAGGTGTACTGTATGATAACAGCTTGCCAATGTTCCTTTTCCTCTAATGACAAGTAAAATGTTTGAAGGCTCTTTTGCTGCTACCATGACCAAAAAATATTTACACTGTTTCTGCCTTACAATTTTCTCTTGTATCATGTTATTATGAGATATTTTCGCATTGTTCCGTTTTGACAGGAAACGTCAATGTATCTCATCTCATGACCTGATGAATGTGTATGTTTTAATAAGAAATCCACTAATAAGAAGATCCAATCAGTGCCTTGATCAAAGAGCTGCAGGTGTAGGGTGAAATTAAGTTCAAATGAATGCTCAAACACCGAGTCTGTCTTTGTCTGTTGTTGCAAGCGGTCATTTTATTGCATGCACTTGAGAATGAAGAGAAGCTGGTGAGATTGCAGCTTGAACTTGAATATCACAAACATGTGCAGGTTTATCAGCAAGGTCAGCCCATGGTATCCGGTCCGACCGGGGCGTCTCTCATAACTGTCTTCCACCATCTGTACTTTCCCTCGCTCTGTGCAAACAGGGCCACTCCTTCTGCTCCCCTCACAGTCCCTTACACATGGGGAGGTTTCAGTCTCTTCATTATGTTTGTCAGCTCTAAGCGCGTGAGCTTTTTAATACAATTCCCATAAACAATACGAAAACAATGACACATCACAAACGCATTTTTTTTTTCACATAATGTGTACTTTTACTTTTAATATTTTACATCAAGGACTTTTAGGTGATGATACATTTACTTCAGTGAGATTTAGTGATGAACAGTTTCATGTTTACTGTTAGTCAAGAAGCAAGCGATATGTTACACAGGAAGATCAAGAGAGAGGACACATTTGATGATGTATAAAAATGAAAAAGGAGAAAACTAAACATGGGGAGGCAGCATTGAGCTTTTCATACATCATTTATTTAACCAACTCCCAGAAATCTTGAGGTTCTTTTAGACTTTTCTGTTCACAGCTTTCTCTTACATGAATAGAATCACAACAGTCTAAGTTTTCCAACGGTCAGTTGAGGCAGTTGCCTCTTTGCGTAGCTGTGCTTGTGAAGTTTGCTGACTTTCATTCATGTTCATGTCATTCATATTCATGCTTCATTATATACACGTGTGTATGTTGTGTATGATTTGCTATATTAGAGGATCATAGTTGTTGGCTGTCATGCAAAGGAGGACATTGATTCTAAAAATCACGACTGCGGAAGGGTTGATGAATTGTTCAGACAGACTGGGCAGGTTTTAAAGGGTGCAGGCAATTTTTGTCATGGAAAAAGCAATGTGTAAGGATACAGAGTAAAGTATACAGAGATAGTGTTCACACTGCCAGAAGGACTGGAGAAATAAAGTCCCAGTCACAAGCTAAAAAGAGAAACTTGTGTCAAATTTATATTACTTTAGGACCGAACTCAGCAAAAAGAGAAGCATGCTTTGAAGCACGGGTCAAAAGGACATTTCTATTTCCACAGCATGTGTTTAAAAGGGGAATAGTCGTCAAAATATCTCACTAAGATATGTTGGCTGACTTCTGAGGCTAAAACACTTTGCTCCCCCCCTTTTTCCTTCCTTCCTGCCCCTCCCTTTTGATTGAGGTGAACTTCAAAAACCAGCAGTGGAACAGCAGTACATCTATCCAAGTACAGTTTTGATGTACATAAGATTTACTTCAGAAGTAATTATTGTACTTTTTTTCCTTACTACAATTAGTTTAAAGCAATCTAAAAAAGTCACTATTCAAATTTAATCTTAAGATTTGATACATTTTATGATGGAAAGAATGTTCACCAAAGTACTGCACAAGTACAATTTTGAGGTAATTTTACTTTATTTGAGACAGAAATGCCATGATTTCTTTTTTAAGAAATCATCTAAAATGTGTTAGTAATCCACCACATGTTTGTATTATGTGGGGAGATTTATTGAGTGTTTAAGTGTGTAAACGTACTTTACTTGACGATTTAAAAAGCAATATTAAATAATGATGTAATGAGTGATTTAACAGCTTTATTTATTTATTTATTTATTTTTTATGTCAGCATATGTGAATATTTTCACATAAAAAAGTTCCAAGGAAAATAAATGAATCATCCTTTGGAAAATCCACAGTCATAATTTAATGAACAGTTGGATTTTCAGGTCTATGGCACTTTTTTTCATGCTGCTTCATAATCCTGCTCATGAGGCAATTATTGTACTTTTTACTCCATTACATTTATCTGTAAAATATATATTTTTTAATTTTTAATTTTAATACCCAGCATACTTTTCCTCTGTGTTTATTGACTGCTGTGATGAAACTTCCAGTGAAGATTATTTCCAGGCCTGAATAGCAAAACAAACAAATTTCTTGCTCAAAATGTAAATCACAAGTTGTTTCCCTTGTATCTTTCCCATACAGCAATTTTTAATTCTTCAGCGTTTATTGCTCTGGTCCAGGTTGGACAAGACGTTCATGTGTGTATAAATTAGGCGGACATGTGAAAAGTCCCACCCTCTTGAAAGCATCACGATGACGCCGCCTACAGAGCCTCGATCTGAGCGTACACGCATCAACGGAACGTTTCTGGATGGATGGAGTCTAACGTTACTTCTTTGTGTGTTTTCTACGATAAATTATGGACACCGTGTTTCTTCAGGAGCAACACAATGTTCATACTGATGTCAGCGATGATCCTGAGCGCAGTTACAGAAGGTTTGTGGGCTGAATGTTTTTTGTTTTTTTTAAACACTGTATTTAGTCTCCAGGGACAGCAGATGTGCCTCGTTTCATTGTAAGCTAGCAAACCCGTGGATTCTGAAGTTAGAAGTAACGTTAGTTGGTAAAATCATACAATACAGAGACATGGGATGCTATTCCGCTAATCTTCTGGAGTGTATAAGGGGGTTAGCTAAAATACAACAAGCTCTACGTCGTCTTTTCTTGGCAGACACACGAAAAGGTTGATCTTTTATGTGAGAATGACGTTATCTGAATTACGACCTGTCCCAGGTAACAATAGAGGAAGCTCAGGAGTCACAATGCCAAAAGTAATTTAAGCCAACTGACTGATTAAAAGCTGAAGATAAGGAGCAGCAGAGTACAGGGTATGTTTGTCATGTGTGGGTAGAATTATTGAGTGTCCAGTTACCTACCAAAAGTCCCTTTGTGATCCTCAAAAACGGATAGCTAACACCTATCCAACACCTGCTTCAATAAACAGTGAATGAAGGAACAAAGAAGAGGAAGTAAGTCACGCTATCAGAGACTATCATCACACAGAACAACAGACCAGCGCCTCCATCCTTAGTTATTTTTCTAATAGCCTTTATACTAGAATACAAATAATAATAATAATAATAAAAAATACTGAAACATGTTCATTGAGTAAGTTACATCACATAATTGGTGCACAAAATGAAGGCAGGAACAAAACTTTTTTCACTGAAACAATAAACTTCACTAGGAATTTAATAATGAAATAGATTAAATCATCTTTTACTGCATAATGTTCTGTTAAAAAAAGGTTTTCATATCATCATAGACAACATACACCGATAACATCATCAGCCAACCAGTATATCAAAACAAAACACGAGGTTATCACACTGACATTCATTTTATCCTTTGTTTCCACAATCACATGGTCAAAAGTCAAGCAGATTACTAATATCTGTTTACAATATGTGGTTTGACAACACGGTCTGTTGATTGAGGGTGTTGTTTTACGTTGTTGGACAAGTTGAGTCAGGTTCAACTTCCAGTCCTGCAGTTGCAGCTCGGCGGTCTCATTGAGATGAATCAGGCATGATCAAAATGGAAATATTTACTACACCTGAGACGCCTAAACTAACTCAGTTATGTTTTAAAACGCCCACCACAGCAATTCCAGACTGTTTTCTTAGTGTTGGCGGAGCACTGATACTGAGACAAAAAGATGTGTTTGTCTTTCTACAAGGAGAATGCCAGCTAACATCCTTTGGATACTGTGTGTGTCTTTACTTGTGTCTGTGCCTTCTGACTTGAGATGTGAAGCCTGATGAGATTTTACACCCCTCACAGCTCTCCAGGTGATTGGAGGACACAAGACGGTGGCCCAAGGAGGGACCGTTGTCTTACCGTGCAAACTCATTGACACCACGGAGACCCTCAGTCAGATTTCATGGCAGAGGGTGACCCGAGGGAAACCTCGGAATGAAAATTTCTTCACCATCTTACCTACAGATGGTCCAAAGTTTGTCAATGGCCATGATGAGCGATTTAAGTTTATTGGGAGCTTTGATGACAACAATGGAACTCTCCAGTTATCTGACGTCACGTTGATGGATGAAGGCACCTACACGTGCATCTTCACCCTGTTTCCCAGCGGTAACCACGAGGCAGGAATACCTCTAGACTTGCTTGGTATGATGCTCTGTTTATAAAAATATGTTCTTTGTTTATTTATTATTTGATTATTCCTATTTATATATTCGTTGTGTACTGTGACTGTCGCAGTGCCTCCAGTCTCAAGCCTGGAAGCTAACCCTCCTGTTTTGGGTGATAAGGAGGTTTCACTCGTTACCTGCACGGCTGCTGGTTCCAAGCCTCCTGCAGAGGTGAGGTGGCTCACTGGGGATCTGGCAGGAAAACTGAGAGCAACAACCAACTCCACTGAACATGGCAATGGTACAACTACCACAATCAGCTCGCTGTTTGGAATACCGAGCAGAGAAATCAACCATCAGTCGGTCCGGTGTGTCGTCACCAACACAGCCCTGGAGAGAGAAGAAACTCTGCCCTTCACCATACAGGTCCACTGTGAGTATACAAATACTCCCATTCATCAATTAATTATGCATCTAATAGCTACAGTTGGGTGATGGATTAAAGGAAGAACCAACATAAAGTGTCTTAGTAAGGAGTTCTCCTCAGTGATATTCCTTCGTTTGGTGTTTTAATGATGATAGTGGAGAGCTGTATAACACATGGTCCAAAATCTCCCATAGATGTTCAATTGAGTTGAGATCTGGTGACACCAAAGGCCTTAGCACATGATTCATATCCTTTTCATGCTGATCAAACCACTCAGTGAGCCCTTGTCCCCCTATGGATGGGGATATTGTCATTCTGGAAGAGACCATTCCCATCTGGATAGAAAGTTTCATCATAGGATAAAGGTGTTCACTCAGAACAACTTACACTTCTTTCTAAGAGAGCAAGTGGATGCGAACCATGTCTGTGAAATGTCCCCCACTGCATAACAGAGCAACTGTAACACCACACCTGGGTCAAATATACGTCGAGAATATGGTGATGGATAACTTGCACGTGGTCGATCTCAAGAAGTTTCTCTTCTGCCTTTTTTTGTACATATCACACTAATGCACACACATCAGGGTCATTAAATGTGCTGGATAGAAACCCTTTTGGCCTATACAGCTCCACTTTTTGCAGCACAGATTTGCATGTCAATTACAACAGGGCTACCTGTTTGACGATGTCTCTGTAAATAATGACATGCTAATCTTGAGTCGTAAATGTTTAAAAGCAGCAGACTGATGTAGGATGTACTGGTGGTTTAAAGAGTGGCTGTAAATGCTCTGCTCCCTGCCGTATTATACTGTGAAGCCCTGCATTTAATTTCCTGTACATTCCTAAACAATAAAAGTCCTTCATTTCTTTTTTATGTAAAAACCTTTTTATAATGAAGCAACAAAATCAGGTGATGATGGTTTTTCACCAGCAGTAACTTAACCACAACTCCTGAAAAAGCGTTTTTTTAAGGAATACAGACTTCAGTCTACAAAGAACATTGAACAATATCAGAAAGATTTTTCTCCATTCTAGGTCCTGACACTATGCAGATTTATTTCTGTATTTATTTTAATTTAGGTAACATTTCCATGCATGTATCTGTGAGCGCCCCAACCGCCTTGTGAACAGCACCCACCACAGCACCACACCACGCAGTCATTGCTGTGGTAGGTGCCGTTCACATGCTGGTTAAGGCGGCTGGTGGTGAAGACATGTAGCTGGGCTGTAGGGTGGGGTTCCCGAGCTACTATTTTCTCAGTTACAGCAATAACTCAGCCCATTCTCTCTGCCTGTTTCTTGCAGTCCCGCCCACTGAAGTGTACATTCATGAACGAGCTTCTGATTTGTTTGAATGTGTGACTGAAGCCAATCCAGATGCAAAGTTTACATGGAGCAGGTAAAGTAGTTTGAATGAACTGGTTTCAGCGGAAATTTTTTATCAAACAATATTATGTTTAACCTCAACGTCATTGTCACAACCTCTGTACAGTGGTGGGACTAGACTAGTATGCAAGTATGATTAGCAAATGGACCTAAGTACCAAAAGTAAAAGTAAATGAATGGGAACAATGTCCCCTGCAATTGTTACATAGATAACTTGTATTATGAAATTATTACTGGTGTATTAATGTCTGAATGACATTTGATTGTTGTAATGGGTCGAAGTGGGGCTGATTTAATCAATTATGTAACTTAAAAAGGTCATCAACTATACTGTATGTAAAAGTTTTTGAGCAAATGTACTCAATCAGCGCTAAAGTGTTATCATATAAAGGTATACACTCTGGAGGAAAAACAAAGAAGTAATGTTTAGACCCATATAGAAGTAATCCCTCTTAAGTATTACTTGTGATCCACTAGAAATGTGTGGTGGTGTCTGTATCTGCTATGACTCTACCGTCTGCCTGTATGGTCTTATTTTATTGATATTTTGCTGTGTTCAGGACCTTTCTGGGCATAGATATGTGACATCTTACTGTAGGAATGAAATTAGAAAATCAACTATCTTTCTCCAGAATTGCCCTCTGCACCTGCTGTGTTTACAAACGCAATCAACAAATCCCACATATAATGCCTTTAACATGAACCGAATAGGTTTAGGTAACTGACCGAACTAAAAGAAAACTGCCTCATAAACTGAATAGAAAGGGGTATATATACAGTATAAAATGGCTGATAAGACAATTTTTGAAAAACAAGGGGCATCTAATACACAAACACTATCAATCAAACTACAAATAAAGCAAAAACAGGACAATTAGTGTACCAGTATACATATTTTAAACGTACTACAAGTACTTTTTAACTGTTTCTGAAACAGTCTCAATGCCTGTTTTTAGTGACTATTGTTGTTTAGTTGTTATATTTAGTCTTAATGCCTGTGACCAGGTCAGATTACGACCTCTCAAGGTCAGAAACATAATAAAAATTAGTCTGGTGGTACTGCACTAAAACGAAGTTCACTATTTTTCACCATCTTCATCTTTTGTCAAAAAGGTCTACCAGAATCAACAAAAATGAAAGTTCCTTGTAGCAGCGTTAACAAAGATCCTAAAGCCTAAAGAAATAAACAAATTCTCTATAATAGAAATTAGAGCCAGATTTTTGGGACTAATGCCAATACCAATATTAGGAAGTAAAAGATTTTGATATTGATATATCGCTCAATATACACACCTTTCTGTAAAGATCCCTCAGATGTTGTGACAAAATATATAATGGAGGCGGATATTTTACAATAAACTTCATTGTCTAAAATGACATCAGTGCACTGAAACAGTAAACTTCCCTGGGAGCAATTTTTTCTGCATTAAAATGGCTAGCAAACCTGTCCTTTAAGGACATAAATAAAGAACCAATAATTTAAAGTCACTGAACTTTGTCACAACTCTCTACAGTTCACAACATATTTCTGGCCTAATGTTGTGACTGTTTAATCAAGCTGAACTTTTCAGTGCTTGGTCTTGTTTGTTTGTTTCAGGTTTAACAACTCGTGGCCTCAGTCTGCCGTCAGAGTAGAAGGTGCAACGTTACAGTTTCTAAGCATGACCTCTGACCTGAATGGACTCTACCAGTGTGAGGCCTCAAACCCTTATGGAACAAAACACAGTCACCACTATTGGCATGTTCCTTCGGGTGAGGACAGGTTTGACTTGGCTGTGGGTTTTTCTCACATGTGATGTTTAACTTTTTGTTTGCATTTGCTCCTGTTCTGTGGTTGTGGCTTTTAGTCGGCTATACCATTTACACACCACTAGTGGTCATTCTTATTACAATTTATGATGGTTTAAGAATCTGCCTCCACCATGAAAAACTGAATCATGACTGACAGCTGTCACCAGGTTGACACACTGAAATGCTAAAAAACTGGATGTGCACTCATTACGTGGTTAGAAACACATTATACATACACAGTAACGCAATGAGCCAAAGGATGAGGAAATTCTCCAAGGCAGGACTGTTAGATTGGGCTGTATCAACTTTATGTAGATGTACCTTGTACACTGGCTGTGCATATCAGTATTTCCTGTGACTATCTCTTCTTTCTTGTGTCCTGTCACTCTACAGAAGGCTGCACTGCTTGTTGGACCTTATTTAGTCTTTTGCTTATCCTGATCACTGCTGCTGCTGCTGCTGCTGTGTGGTACCTTTGTAAAAGCAGGATATTGTCAAGGTAACAAGAACAGTAGTAGTTCATACAATTAAGTGGAATGAAAACAGTGTGGCTGCTAAATATATAAGAAATACATCAGGTCTTTTTACAAGGATGTGGAACAGCCAGCCAGTGTACCAGCTCGGGCCGCTGATGCTACTATTCCATCATATACACTGATCTTAATCATTGCATATCTGAATGAGTTTACCAACCCATTCATACACATGTAGTCAATTATTGTAAGAATAATAGGCCCAAACAACAGCAAAGGCTCTATTGTAACAAAAGGAATTATTTTTATTATATTCTCAAATGAATTGCATATTTTACGGGCTAAACAGCCTTGAAAATGCACTACTGCTGTTGGTAAAATAAAACACACAACAGCATAACTAATCACTTGAGACAGATAATGTGAATCTACTAAATAAACGCAACTTTTAAACATCTGCAAATAAGTGAAATGCGTCTTGAATGTGGTTGGTGAGACAGAATTGGGCATGCAGCTGAGCTGAAAAAACTCTGCTTCAGCGATACAGTTCATTTTCAGATAATGTTAAATCAGACATTACAGTACTTGTTCACTTGCCTGATTGGACAACTGTATCTGAAAATAAACTGCATGCTGTGTCACTAAAGCTGAGCTGGGGGTTCATGTCTGTCCCACCAGGAGGCGTTGAACAGGACTGATGGGAAAGATCTGAGACACTGGAAACGAAGTTAACTTTTGTTTAACTAACATTTTACTAACGTTCGATATGTATGGAATTTATTTTAGAAATAATTCAATTTAAAGCCAATACGTCAATAGAAAAAAAATAAGACATTGGATTACACACGTTTCCCTTAAATAATCTTTTGTGGGATAATTGTTTTGTGGAATGAGAGTGCATTTATGTTTCTAATAAAACAATATTTTAACCGTCATTGAGGCCTGTCTTGATCAACCTCATAGAGAAGGTGAAAATACATGAACACATTAAATACTGTAAGGGCTAATGATTCTTAATGGAAGACAGACGCAAACATTTAAATTAATTTCTAAATCAATTTGACACATTTTTGTATGATATACAGTAAAAGTTGACTTAATATAATACGTAAATTTCTGTTTTGCAGGTTCTCAGCAGAGAGAAATGGTTCCTATATATCTTCGTTAGTACAAACGAAGCTCCTTCTGACTCCTCCTCCTAAATCCCCAAATGAACAATGATATGACAGAGATTATTGCTATTTTCAGGCATTTGGATATATCTATTTGTTTAACTCTCAGGTACTGTATCTTAATATGATTGGTGAAATCTTGACACATCTCTGACCTCTGTAAATCTTAAACTGTTTTTTGTTCATACTGTTTCCTGTCTTTGTGTCTCTCATCTCGTGCCTAAGTGAATGAGACAAAGCTACATATCCATCTCAGATCAGAGTGAAAACTAAATAATGTGATAATGAGATAACAAAACTTTAAAATGGGCATGATGAAATTTAAGTTCTGAAGAGTTACAAGAAGTTTTTTAAAGGATCAGATTGATAATTTAAAATAAATTTCTCCAAAAGTTCAAGGGCTCAAATCAAATCTTGAATCAGAATAAGCATTAATGCTGTGATGGGGACACTGTGAGCTGCATCAGTGAAGTAACAGCTACATTGAGGAGCTCATCCAGAACAGAAGGTATTCCAAAAATGCTTTAAGGCAAATCTATTATTTTAATTTATAGCTATATAGCTTTTGTCTGTGACTCCACTAGAGTAGCTTTGCATGGTTTACAGTGTTAAAAATGTGTTATTTATCTGATTCTGGCCCTTTTATTCAGCCCCTGAGTTCATTTGGTGTCTGAAATGTTTAGTCAGAGGAGCTGAATAGCTTTATTCCAATTGTGGTAAAAACCACAACAACAACAAAAAAAACACAGTGACACATTGTTCCATCATCAATGTGTCACTGTGTTTTTTTTGTTTTTTTTTTTGTGGTTTTTACCACAATTGGAATAAAGTTATTCAGCTCCATCAAGAGAGAAATGAGCCTATATTGATCAAATCTTTGCACTTTAATATGTTTTGTTGACCTTATCGAGCAATAATGTATTTTAAAGTTAAACTTACAAAACAATGAACATTATAGTAAAGATATTATATTAAAGATTATATTTTTTTATAATTACTGTGGAATAGAATGAATCCTTTGCATTATTTGTAGGAGATATGTATCTGTTTGTTGTTTCAAGTGTAATCTTCCCCTCATGCAGTACGAGATGTACTGTATGATAACAGCTTGCCAAAGAACGTTTAAGTGTGTGCCGTTAAACACTGGTGTTGCTATCCAGAAAGAAGCTGTTATGACTGTGCTGGATGACATTGTTGATTGTAATTGACTGTATTTTAATCATTTTGTGTAACTTGTGTGAAAGGGAAAAGCACTTAACCACTGCACTGTTCCTTTAAGTTGCTTCTTTATTTCTGGACTTCTTGTTTGTAAATGAAAACTCTTCAGTGCACTTCAGTCCTGCCTTGTATGAATTTTATTTTACAAATTATTTTACGAGACCCTTTGCACAGCAGATATTTTAACTTGTTATACGGGGAAAGCAAAGCTGTGAATAATATTAATGATGGATATTTTATTAGTACAAAGGCATGTCAGTGAGTGAGCAATGCACAATACCAGAGCCCTGGAACTGGCTCACGTAACTAGTATGCAGCCATTATTGATTTTTAGGTCTTTTGCTGCTACCATGGCCAAAAAATATTGACTCTGTTTCTACTTTCCAATTTTCTCATGTATCATGTTATGATATATTTTCTTATTGTTCTGTTTTGACAGGAAACATGTCAACATCAATGTGTCTCATCTCATGACCTGATGAATGAGTATTTTTTAACAAGAAATCCAAGTATGTTGTTGAAATGAGCAAAATATCCAATCAGTGCCTTGATCAAAGAGCTGCAGGTGTAGGGTGAAATAAAGTTCAAATGAATGCTCAGACACTGAATCTGTCTTTTTTTTCTTATGGCAAGCGATCATTTTATTGCATGCACTTGAGAATGAAGAGAAGCTGGTGAGATTGCAGCTTGTACTTGAATATCACAAACATGTGCAGGTTTATCAGCAAGGTCAGCCCATGGTATCTGGTCCGACCGGGGCGTCTCTCATAACTGTCTTCCACCATCTGCACTTTCCCTCGCTCGGTGCAAACAGGGCCACTCCTTCTGCTCCCCTCACAGTCCCTTACACATGGGGAGATTTCAGTCTCTTCATTATGTTTTTTTTTTTTAAAGTATTTTTTTGGTAGTTGATAGGACAAGCTGAAGATATGACAGGAAATGGGAGGAGAGAGAGGGGGAGTGACATGCAGCAAAGGGTCCCAGGCCGGGAGTCGAAACCAGGTCCGCTGCAGCGAGGACTTAGCCTCTGTACATGGGACGCCCGCTCTACCAAGTGAGCTAAACGGCGCCCCTTCATTATGTTTGTCAGCTCTACGCACATGAGCATTTTAATACAATTCCCATAAACAATACTAAACTAAACTAACTAAACTAAAACGAAAAACTATCAAATTTTTTTTCACATAATGTGTACTTTTACTTTTAATATTTTACATCAAGGACTTTTAGGTGATGATACTTTTACTTCAGTGAGGTTTAGTGATGAGCAGTTTCATGTTTCCTGCTAATAAAGAAACAAGCGATATGTTACACAGGAAGATCAAGAGAGAGGACACATTTGATGATGTATAAAAATGAAAAAGGAGAAAACTAAACATGGGGAGGCAGCATTGAGCTTTTCATACATAATTTATTTAACTAACTCCCAGAAATCTTGAGGTTCTTTTAGACTTTTCTGTTCACAGCTTTCTCTTACATGAATAGAATCACAACAGTCTAAGTTTTCCAACGGTCAGTTGAGGCAGTTGCCTCTTTGCGTAGCTGTGCTTGTGAAGTTTGCTGACTTTCATTCATGTTCATGTCATTCATATTCATGCTTCATTATATACACGTGTGTATGTTGTGTATGATTTGCTATATTAGAGGATCATAGTTGTTGGCTGTCATGCAAAGGAGGACATTGATTCTAAAAATCACGACTGCGGAAAGGTTGATGAATTGTTCAGACAGACTGGGCAGGTTTTAAAGGGTGCAGGCAATTTTTGTCATGGAAAAAGCAATGTGTAAGGATACAGAGTAAAGTATACAGAGATAGTGTTCAGACTGCCAGAAGGACTGGAGAAATAAAGTCCCAGTCACAAGCTAAAAAGAGAAACTTGTGTCAAATTTATATTACTTTAGGACCAAACTCAGCAAAAAGAGAAGCGTGCTTTGAAGCACGGGTCAAAAGGACATTTCTATTTCCACAGCATGTGTTTAAAAGGGGAATAGTCTTATGATGACTGACTTCTGAGGCTAAAACACTTTGCTCCCCCCTTATTCCTTCCTTCCTGCCCCTTCCTTTTGATTGAGGTGAACTTCAAAAACCAGCAGTGGAACAGCAGTACATCTATCCAAGTACAGTTTTGATGTACATAAGATTTACTTCAGAAGTAATTATTGTACTTTTTTTCCTCACTACAATGAGTTTAAAGCAATCTAAAAAAGTCACTATTCAAATTTAATCTTAAGATTTGATACATTTTATGATGGAAAGAATGTTCACCAAAGTACTACACAAGTACAATTTTGAGGTAATTTTACTTTATTTGAGACAGAAATGCCATGATTTCTTTTTTAAGAAATCATCTAAAATGTGTTAGTAATCCACCACATGTTTGTATTATGTGGGGAGATTTATTGAGTGTTTAAGTGTGTAAACGTACTTTACTTGACGATTTAAAAAGCAATATTAAATAATGATGTAATGAGTGATTTAACAGCTTTATTTATTTATTTATTTATTTATTTATTTATTTATTTATTTATTTATTTATTTATTTATTCATTTATTTATTTATTTATTTTTTATGTCAGCATATGTGAATATTTTCACATAAAGAAGTTCCAAGGAAATTAAATGAATCATCCTTTGGAAAATCCACAGTCATAATTTAATGAACAGTCGGATTTTCAGGTCTATGGCACTTTTTTTTCATGCTGCTTCATAATCCTGCTCATGAGGCAATTAATGTACTTTTTACTCCATTACATTTATCTGTAAAATATATATTTTTTAATTTTTAATTTTAATACCCAGCATACTTTTCCTCTGTGTTTATTGACTGCTGTGATGAAACTTCCAGTGAAGATTATTTCCAGGCCTGAATAGCAAAACAAACAAATTTCTTGCTCAAAATGTAAATCACAAGTTCTTTCCCTTGTATCTTTCACATACAGCAATTTTTAATTCTTCAGCGTTTATTGCTCTGGTCCAGGTTGGACAAGACGTTCATGTGTGTATAAATTAGGCGGACAGATGAAAAGTCCCACCCTCCTGAACGCATCACGATGACGCCGCCTACAGAGCCTCGATCTGAGCGTACTGTACACGCATCAACAGAACGTTTCTGGATGGATGGAGTCTAACGTTACTTCTCTGTGTGTTTTCTACGGTAAATTATGGACACCGTGTTTCTTCAGGAGCAACACAATGTTCATACTGATGTCAGCGATGATCCTGAGCGCAGTTACAGAAGGTTTGTGAGCTGAATGGTTTTTTGTTTTTTTTAAACACTGTATTTAGTCTCCAAGGACAGCAGATGTGCCTCGTTTCATTGTAAGCTAGCAAACCCGTGGATTCTGAAGTTAGAAGTAACGTTAGTTGGTAAAATCATACAATACAGAGACATGGGATGCTATTCCGCTAATCTTCTTTTGGAGTGTATAAGGGGGTTAGCTAAAATACAACAAGCTCTACGTCGTATTTTCTTGGCAGACACACGAAAAGGTTTATTTTTTTATGTGAGAATGACGTTATCTTGATTGATTGATTGATTGTTTGATTTTATTTGACCACAATGCCAAAAGTAATTTAAGCCAATGGACTGATTAAAAGCTGAAGATCAGGAGCAGCAGAGTACAGGGTGTGTTTGTAATGTGTGGGGAGAATTCTTGAGTGTCCAGTTACCTACCAAAAGTCCCTTTATGATCCTCAAAGCCGGATAGCTAACACCTGTCCAACACCTGCTTCAATAAACAGTGAATGAAGGAACAAAGAAGAGGAAGTAAGTCACGCTATCAGAGACTATCATCACACAGAACAACAGACCAGCGCCTCCATCCTTAGTTATTTTTCTAATAGCCTATATACTAGAATACAAATAATAATAAATACTGAAACATGTTCATTGAGTAAGTTACATCACATAAATGGTGCACAAAATGAAGGCAGGAACAAAACTTCTTTGTCTAAAATGGCATCAGTGCACTGAAACAATAAACTTCACTAGGAATTTAATAATTAAATAGATTAAATCATCTTTTACTGCATAATGTTCTGTTAAAAAAAGGTTTTCATATCATCATAGACAACATACACCGAAAACATCATCAGGCAACCAGTATATCAAAACAAAACACGAGGTTATCACACTGACATTCATTTTATCCTTTGTTTCCACAATCACATGGTCAAAAGTCAAGCAGATTACTAATATCTGTTTACAATATGTGGTTTGACAACATGGTCTGTTGATTGAGGGTGTTGTTTTACGTTGGACAAATTGAGTCAGGTTCAACTTCCAGTCCTGCAGTTGCAGCTCGGCGGTCTCATTGAGATGAATCAGGCATGATCAAAATGGAAATATTTACTACACCTGAGACGCCTAAACTAACTCAGTTATGTTTTAAAACGCCCACCACAGCAATTCCAGACTGTTTTCTTAGTGTTGGCGGAGCACTGATACTGAGACAAAAAGATGTGTTTGTCTTTCTACAAGGAGAATGCCAGCTAACATCCTTTGGATACTGTGTGTGTCTTTACTTGTGTCTGTGCCTTCTGACTTGAGATGTGAAGCCTGATGAGATTTTACACCCCTCACAGCTCTCCAGGTGATTGGAGGACACAAGACGGTGGCACAAGGAGGGACCGTTGTCTTACCGTGCAAACTCATTGACACCACGGAGACCCTCAGTCAGATTTCATGGCAGAGGGTGACCCGAGGGAAACCTCGGAATGAAAATTTCTTCACCATCTTACCTACAGATGGTCCAAAGTTTGTCGATGGCCATGATGAGCGATTTAGATATATTGGGAGCTTTGATGACAACAATGGAACTCTCCAGTTATCCAACGTTACGCTGATGGATGAAGGCACCTACACGTGCATCTTCACCCTGTTTCCCAGCGGTAACCACCAGACACAAATACCTCTAAATTTGCTTGGTATGATGCACTTTTTTTTTAATATAAAAAATATGTTCTTTGTTTATTTATTATTTGATTATTCCTATTTATATATTCGTTGTGTACTGTGACTGTCGCAGTGCCTCCAGTCTCAAGCCTGGAAGCTAACCCTCCTGTTTTGGGTGATAAGGAGGTTTCACTCGTTACCTGCACGGCTGCTGGTTCCAAGCCTCCTGCAGAGGTGAGGTGGCTCACTGGGGATCTGGCAGGAAAACTGAGAGCAACAACCAACTCCACTGAACATGGCAATGGTACAACTACCACAATCAGCTCGCTGTTTGGAATACCGAGCAGAGAAATCAACCATCAGTCGGTCCGGTGTGTCGTCACCAACACAGCCCTGGAGAGAGAAGAAACTCTGCCCTTCACCATACAGGTCCACTGTGAGTATACAAATACTTCCATTCATCAGTTAATTATGCATCTAATAACTACAGTTGAGTGACGATTTAAAGTAAGGACCAACCTAAAGTGTAAGTGGTAAGGAGTTCTCCAAAGCGATATTCCTTCATTTGGTGTTTTAATGATGATAGTGGAGAGCCGTATAGCATATGGTCCAAAATCTCCCATAGATGTTCAATTGAGTTGAGATCTGGTGACACCAAAGGCCCTAGCACATGATTCATATTCTTTTCATGCTGATCAAACCACTCAGTGAGTCTGGAAGAGACCATTCCCGTCTCGATAGAAAAGTTTCATCATGGGATAAAGGTGTTCACTCAGAACAACTTACTATGACACTTCGTTCTAAGGGAACAAGTGGATGCGAACCATGTCTGTGAAATGTCCCCCACTGCATAACAGAGCAACTGTAACACCACACCTGGGTCAAATATACGTCGAGAATATGGTGATGAATGACTTACGCGTGATCGACCTCAAGAAGTTTCTCTTCTGCTTTTTTTGTACATATCACACTAATGCACACACATCAGGGTCATAAAACATGCTGTTGACCAAAATATCCAACCATGTTAACCAATGTTTTTTTTCTCATGGATGTTATGCAGAAGGACTTTAGTTACATTTAGGGATGCACCGATACCGATACTGGCAACGGGTATCGGGTATCGGGTACTTTATTGCATTAGGCCTTACGTTGCATGAAACTGAAGACCACGATCAAAGGGTGGCTTGTCATTTCTTGACAGTCCGAGTCCGGACCCAGATGCCGTTCTATACGGACCTGGACCTATATAAATAAATTATTTAAGTATTTAAAATTTTGACGGGGTGCTTCTATTTTGACCATAATGCTTTTTTAGACTTTAGCGGATCAGGAAATCCACTGACCAGTTGCATGCGAGTTAAGCCATCCCACATGATGCTACTCAGCCAATCAAATTTGTGCATTCCAGGCAATAAACATTGCAACTCTGAATACAGACAGATGAAAGAGGTGAGAAGCGAGCGACAGACGGAAAGACGAGTGAGCAATACAGGGAGAGAAGACAGATGCAACCCTAGTTACATTTTCTATTAAACCTCAAGCTAGTCTGTGTGACTCATACCCCTTTTCCACTGGTCAAAAATCCCACTTCAGCCCAGAAATATCAGGCTTTTGTGTGCAACAGGAATGTGAGAACTTGCCATTTACACCCGGGTCAATTGACCCTGCAGTAGACACATGTTTTATAACCTCAGCTCGGCTTCGATCTAAATGTAAGACACGGGTGAACATGCTAAATTCTGCTGCGTGAAGTGATGATGTGTTGTCAACATCCAGTGGTGGCCCGTAAACAAGGAAGGAATTTGGGATGCAGTCTATTTAAGAATGTTTTACTACTGGATATGGGAATGGGGTCAATTGCCGACTTTTAGTTTTTTTATAAAAAAAACCTGTGCAGACCTGCTAATTTTGATGGAAAAGCGGTTTCATGCTCCTGCCATCCATGCCTCAACAATGACCCCTCTTTCAGCAACATCTTAAGTGTATTTATATAGCACCTTTCAAGAACAGACGCCACAAAGTAGGGTAGGTTCATCAGAGGATGCAAATTCAGAATTTACTGGGCCTGCTTATCATTTAACCCGTGCCACAGGCCTTCATGGAGAGAGACACTGTCTGCATTTGCATGGTGAGCGAGCCAAGCTGTTGCGAAGATAGGCAGCAGATATTGCTAAGCCAAAGTTGCACAACATCGCAGTCTTACAACATGCATGCACAGTTTTCACAATCAAACCACTGAAAATGCATTGCCAAATCTAATTCATTCCAAATCCTACTTAAATAAAAGGACAGGAGTAATAGCATCAGTACCAAAAGTAAATGTGCATAAGGACCAATTTCAGAATACTATATCCCACTACCAGATTACATTTATTTATACATTACTGCATTCATCACTTCGATGTTGCAGCTGTTAAAGGTGGGGCTCATTAGTTCATTGCTTTATACTTCTGGGTAGCTTCATCTCTGGATATTTAACGGGGTCCATTTAATAATGAAATATTACCTCCCATTCTCCCATGAGGAGAAAAATATGTTTTTCTTTCTGAGTTACTCTGATTTTGTGCTTAAGACATGATGATTGAGATTCTAAATGTATTACAGTGATCTTAGAAGTGTCACCAGTGACATTTTACAGCTGTGCCCTTTCCTCTCGTCTCCTGGTTTTTGTCAGTCTCCATTAGTGTTGCTTCATGTTTCCACAAATAGGGTGTGGAAGGACAAGAAAGACAAGAGTCAAGACAGTGATGAGGACAGCAACTGGAATAGAACCAAAGGGCATAAAGGGTCTTAGACAGTTAGAGCTAGCCACTTATCTTACTAGCCAGCTTGTCAGCCAGCTAACAGCACAGGACGTTTAGCACAGACAGTATACATAAAATGTTGATAAACCATGCTAGGAGTGTGACATGGTATTTCTCTTTGAAAAGGGTTCATTTCAGTCATTGCAGTTCTCAGGTTTTGTCAACCTGGACACTTCAGTTGAAAGAGTGGATGAGGATTGAACTCTTTTTATTAGTAATTACTGTGGACTGGTGTAGGTACTGTATGTGCTCCACCTGTCAGATTTGTGACCCAGAGCACATCTGGTACCCACACCTGCATTCCGGAATTGAGTTGTAGCCAGAGATGAAAGAAGTATTCAGATCCTTTACTTGAGCAAAAGTACCAAGACTTATGTATGACTAGTTCATTTAACATAGGTGGAAATCACCAGGGGGTACACGGGGGTCCGAACCCCCAATTCCAGGGGAAACCAGAGATTTGTCCCCATCAATGAAAACATATAACAAAATGATGTAGTAATGTCTTTGAAAACACTTCTGCTAATTAAAGATGCAAAATTATATTTTTAAAAATGTGTTCCCTCCTTCAAAAGCCTCAAAGTGGTTTGGTCAACTGCCCATCAACCTGCACCTCCACAGGCATTAGTGCTCATTACGGGTGTCTGTGGAGCAGTCTCTTGGAGTGTGTTGGTGGTGCTGGCTGACCACATTAAGTAGCTACTTTGCAAAAGTTATCTCAAAACAAAAAAAATGCAATTTTTTTCTTTTCACAAAGCTGTGCTTATTCTCTAGTTAACACAAAAAACACGATGCATGGCAAACATAGAGTTATGACTTTAAATAACACCGCTGTAGACGCCCTGCCTTCCTGTCAAAATATCAGTTTTTTGTTGCTGCAAACATGGCTGGAAAATATTCATAGGTGTCCTTAAAAATATTCACTGGTGTAAAATTTACATTTACATTTAGGGCATTTAGCAGACGCCTTTGTCCAAAGCGACTTACAGTAAGTACATTTGTCACAAGAGAGAAACCACGACATATCACCGTCGATAGAGTAAAAAGAAATATAGAAACAACTGTCAAGCCCTCATCTGAGGATCGTAACTGCTATTTATCAAAGATACTTTAAGTGCATAGGTGCCATGATTGAAGTGCTAACGATACGAACATACAAGTGCATACATTTTTATTTTTTTATTTTTTTGCCGGGGGGGGGTCGTGCTATGTGGGGTTGAGGTGAAGTCTGAACAGATGAGCCTTTACTATGACTGGATTTGGTTCTGCCTAATACCTCACAGTTGAATCTTGTGCTTCCAGTGGTCAAAATGTCGGTACTTGGCAGCCGCGTCCTTTGGTGTCCCCTTCAGAAATTGCCTTTGTAAATGTTTTCTGTTTGTTGTCCTCCCCAACAGTGAAGTGAAATATCTGCCCTTGCTGATGCAGACATTTCCGTACACACATACAGCTCCACACAAGTTGGGGGTGATAGTGCATGTGTTGCTGGGGGTGGACGCTGTTCACATAATCATGTCCCACCTCTACACAAATGGCAGCTGTCACAATTCTAATTCCCCACCCTAACACATCTAGTCTTGCCCAACTCAAAGAACCTCACCCTACAGCCCAGCTTCATGTCATGTCGAGGTTTGGTAGCCAGTAATGAGTGCTCCGCCCCACTCCTAAGAACCCGCTGCCCAAGCTCAGCTATTTCCACAGTGGGGTCTGCAAGCCATGAAGGTGCTATCTGTGTACTGCCCAGGCCGCAGGCAACAGAATGAGCTCACTGAATGTGAACCCAAAACCACTATGGGATCATTTTTCTAAGTCACACCTACATTTCTTTTGCCAAAAACATTTCATGGATTCCATTCCAAACCACTCGTGTGGAAACGCCTAAAGACATGTAACAGCTGAAGCAATGCCTTGGTCACCCTACATGACTTGGAATCTTGAAGTCATTGGGGTTTTCACACTACATAACTGCACAGTGGCAGGGTCCCACATGACAAGATCTTTCACCAGGCTGAATCCCTGTCTGGTCTGGTCACAGTAGTACGGCAAGACAGCACCAACATTTTCCAACATTTTTTAGAAAAGGTTCTCTCTTCTACTTACAAATAAAATTAAGAATGTGCTTTATGTGATTCCAAATAAAAAAATGTATTAATCAAACATGCGCACACCAGTTGTACACACACCATTATATGATTAGTGCTGATAAATCCCACATTATAAGCCACCATGCTTGTGCATGTTTGGGGACATTTGCATTCAGAAAGGCCCCCAATTAACCATATATGGTAACAAAACATTCCTTTCCCGATCTATGGCCAACTTCAGGCAGCTGGTTGTCAAAATTGAATTTAGAATGGCACTTTCCACATTGCCTTGGTGCACTTCGTGCAATAGGATTGCGTACAATGTCCAGCAAAAAGTGTCAGCCTTTACTACAATTACAAGGGCAGGTTCTCTTTGATTAGGGTGGCTTGTGTGGATAGAAGTTTTAAGTTCATCCACACAAGTGTGGGTACCCAAGGTAGGGTGTTGGACTGTTCGTTGACTCTGACACTCTGCTCACAGTGCTGTACAGAAACTTGTTGCATGCATGGCGTCCCCAACACGACCAGATATTTACCATGCTTGATATCTTTTGAGCGTCTGTGAGGCATTGGGGAGCTTTCAGATCCCGTCTTTGAACAGTTCGCACCTAGCGACCATGCACCAATTTGCCTCTTAATCTGGGGGCTAAAATAAGTGCTACAATCCTGTAGTGTGAGCTCCACATGAAGTGGGATTACCCTACTTTAGTGCAGAAGTTAAGTAACCAGTCTCATCTACATCTTGGAAGGTATAAGAGTCGTCTACCAGGAATCAGTGGATAGTCAGTGATTGATCAAGAGGCCCAGGACTGTTTTTGGCCATTTTGGTGCCTCAGGCCAGTTATCTATTGACGCTCTTGAGGGTATTTGTCTTTCTATCATAATATTTTATAATAATTGTAATAATCTGTAATTTTAGTAGGTTTGACTAATATCACGTGACCAAAACGCCAGACTTAGCTCTAGAAGCTAATATGTAGCAGTTTGATATAAGATTATTTTGCCACATAAAAACAATAACAATACACACAACCAAGAAAGACAGTGTAAAAGGAAGGATTAAGCCATTGATAAAAACAAATAGAATAAAATAACAAAAGAAGAGAACAACACAATAACAGGTGACGACTTAATGACAATAACAAGTAGGTACCAACAGCTGTATGTCAGCCTAGTGACAGTTTCACACTGGACAAAAACTAATATCAGCTAATATCTGGCTTTGTTTAATGTGAATGTGTACAGTCAGATTTACTCCCCGGTCATTTGACTCTGCAGTAGTCTCAGGTGTTTATCGGCTCCAGAGCTGATCAGCAGTGATGGAACCACAACACCTTGGTGGACAACCTTGTCAGGCGCTGGCAGGTTAATACTCTATCATCTGTCTCTGTTCAAGCAGCATTGAAGCATCATTCAGCGCAAACGAGAGATTCAAGTAAAATATGTTTAAAAATGAACCACAGTTAGTGGCTTCCCTTGTCACTGAGCCTGAGTCAGCTGCCTGATCGGTACTGCACAAGAAGATGTCTCACTCCTTCCATTATGAGCTCCAGAAAAAACGATGTGTCTTATTGAGAATATTATTGATTGAGATTTTACTGAATTTACTCTGATGAGGTAAATGGCCTGCTGCTCATGACTGTTCCATGTTTTTCTGGCTTCTACATGCTGACAAATGTTACACACAAGGAAAAACAGTATGGAAAGGCAAACCTGTCCTCTGAAAATGGAAAAGTAGTCAATCATCTAATTTCAGCAGGTTTACCTGCATATGAAAAGCTGCATACACATGCTAATGTTTGTGTAAAAGTGGATTGAGGCTCACCGGAAAAAGGCAGGCACCAATGGTTACCAATTCAAGTGCAGAAAATAGTCAAGATAAGTAGAATATAGCCTCTTTTATGCTATGGGCCCATTCCAAGCTTCAGGGAAAACTGGTCTGCCAACTCACAGTTCACACTGAACACTGCTCAATTCTTCCAACCACCATTTCCACGTGACTAAGACGGATAACACTGACCTCATTGTCTGCAAACAGAATAAAGTATATGTTGTCAGTTACTGAAGCACTGTATGTGTAAAACCTCAACATTCCTTCCTTCCTGACTTTGTTGTAATGCCCAGAAACTGCAGCGTCTCGCTGAAAACTACAGCAACAGAAACCTTTAAAATGAAGCTAACTCAGTGTAAACATGGTCTTCTGCTCCTGCCAGGTGTAAAGTTAAAGGTCCTGTAGGAGTTTGTGAATTTAAAAATACAAGTTTTGAAGGATTTTTCTTTAAATGAATGGATTCATTTGTTTGTTATACAAACACCAAAATCTGACATTCCTGTTGCAGCAGTTAAGAAATCTGTGACTTGATCATGTTTTAACAAGATCCAAAGTATCAAATAAAACCTCAGTGATGTCCACACATGAGCAGTGTCAGGATGCAACAATAAACACTTCACTAATCCAAAATGACCTTGAAACTACTGACAAATTGGGTGCATCGGGTGACATAAAAAGTGAGGTAACATTGTATCCGTATACAGAGGGGATGGGAAGCAACCATGTTTGCTCAGTATTATTCTGATGCACTGAAATTAATGTTTTCTCAGTTACAGCAATAACAGCTCATTCTCTCTGATTTTTTTCTTGCAGTCCCCCCCACTGAAGTGAACATTAGTGAACAGGCTTCTGGCTTGTTTCAATGTGTGACTGAAGCTAATCCAGATGCAAAGTTCACGTGGAACAGGTAAAGTAGTTTGAATGATCCGGTTTCAGTGTAAACATTCTTAATCAAACACTATTACCGGTATGTTTAACTTTTACTTTGTTGTCATAAGCTTTTTACTGTGGTGAAAGAGTTTTGTCATTAGCCAAATAAATTTGTATGCTTTGAAATGTCCGTTCTGAAATTGAAATGTCTGTAGCTGCAATAAACCACCATTTCTAAACGCACTGATATTATTCTGATGAAAAGCTCTGAAAAAGAAAATTGGTAATCATAGCTGATGAATCCCGTGAAATTCTAGAGACTCGGTACACAAATAACACATAAAACACAAAAGAAATTTTAAAGAATAACTTCTGAATACAATATTAGCATCATCCTGGACAGGAAGAGGTCAGCCGTAGGAAATCAAGACCAACCTATGTGACATATCTGCTGTGCTAATTTCATGTACTATATTGTTATGCTAGTGTCTTTGCTTTCTACACAACAGGGGCATCTCAGACTAACATTAACAGCCAGTTCTGGTTAAAGGGAGCAGTCGTTTTCTTTTAAAGGTGAATTCAGTCTCCAACCCAGAAGTTGGTGTTATTAATGACATATAGAGTTAAACATGCATTTTAGATAAATAAGATGTACACACTTTGAAATAACATTATGAAAAAGACAACAATGATGTATGTAAGTTAATGCATGATGCAGGGGTTTTCTACCCGGAAGTTATTGTAAACAAACATTGTGATTCGGTCTATAGGAAAAAACAATTACAATAACATTTTATGGTTGCTATTGTCAATATCTTTGCCTATGCTGAATCGCACCTGACAATAGAAAAATGGCTCCAACTTTTCTTCTTTTGTCACATTAATATTTTAGACACCAAACTACAAAACTGCTGTATAGAAGACACACCAGTTTTGAAAATGTAGGGCCTTGTCACATCAAATAGGATGTAAAATAATAGGTTTACTACCTTTCAACCCAGACCTTCTAAAATCTTGATTATATAAGACCTATGGTATGATAATAATGGAGAACAACTGTTTTTAAAAAAGAGAAGCTCACAGTTTTGTCAGATATGCATCATGTGTTAAGCCACTAAAACAAAGGTCACGCTGCCTTTTATGACATTTTGTTGACTTAGTGCAGCCGTTGCTCATAGAAACAATGTACACAAAAGCATGGAATGGTCTGTTTTTATTTTTGAACAGTTAAACACGTCTGACTATTTGGAAAAAAGTAGATTTGAGCTGTTTTTTTTAAAGCCATTAACAACGGACCAGGAAAGTGGCATGACTTTTCTGAGTATTTCATTCAAGTGGAAAATGCATCTCAGTGTTATGATTTGTTGGTAAATAGGAGAATTATTACAGATAGAATAATTATTTTATTGGAGTTTGTACAATGATAATGGGAAAGGCCTCTCAGTGGCAAGCTATCTAATAGTTATATTAGACATATAAAACACATGAATGTGTTATAAAACAACTAAACAACAGAACAGCAAAGATCAAAGGCAACACATGAATCGACACACTAAACCCTAACGAAATAAATAACTAAAACTGTAAAATTTTGAATCAGATGAGACAAAGACAGGTACTCAACATCAATAATCCCTGAATAACCAGAATAGCTGTTTACCATCACAGTGGTGAAACCCTAAAAGATAAATGGTGGATTAGCCTTTAGAAAACAGTCATTTGAGTGTGAGACACAAGACATGTTGATTAATACCTACTGTTGGAACCGCATTGTGATTGTGAAGTCAACTGGAGCAGCCCTGTTCTGGAACTGAAAAGACTGACAGAGGCTCTCACTCAGATAAAAATAGATTCAAAGGGGTGATGTTGGACTATCTAATGAAATTGTGTTTTTTGACACCTTCAGATAACAATGCTGATCATAGGAGAAGACACTCAAAGTTTATTGCCTTGGCGGATAAAAGTTCACAGTGAAAATCAGTAGATAGTTAACTTAATAATTATATACTATACTACTATACTATGAAAAGCCAATAGTGAGTGAATAGTGAATGGCGTATTCAGATCCTTTTACCTGAAGTAAAGACCTCAACACCACCATGAAAAAATACTTAAAAATGAAAGTCCTGCATTAATAAAATTGTATTAGTTAAAAGTATACTAGTAATATTAGCAAAAGGTTCTTAAAGTATTCAATTACAAGTAAGAGAATGCAGAGTAATGTCCTCATTCAGTGTTATATGATTACATTATTTGTTATTTCTGAGGCATTAATATATAAATGGCATTTTATTGTTGTAATAGGTTGAAGTTGAGCTGATTTTGTTTACTATTTTGATGTAACAAAGTGTTATATTTTTTAAGATCATCCTTTGTCCCACACATAAAATTCTTTAATTTACATGTAACTCTAGCTGTTAAATAAATGTAGTGGAGAAAAAAGTACAATATTTCCAGCTGAATTTTAGTGAAGCGGTGTAAAGTAGTAGAAGATTAAAGCATCTTTAATTAAGTACCTTTAATTTGTACTTTGGTGCAGTATTTGAACAGCTGTACTTAGTTACAGTCCAACTTCTAATAACATTATGGTAATGAGTTGTTTAATGGTGCACTTTTTTTTAATGCCTAAACAAACTAAATAAACAAACTTGCTTTTGTAAATGTACAGCTCAGGGTCTGTCAATCAAAAACAAAATAACAAAAGGACTTACTTTGATGATATTGTAAAGTAGGCTGGATCATGGTTCAGTTTATTTCTTTATTTCTCCACAACTACTGGTGTTTCCCCAGAAGTTATAGCGACAGGCAACCAAATAAAACGCACCATTACCTCGAGCAAAACCTCTCTGGGTTTGAACATTGTTTGAAACATTTGGGATAATGTAAGTACACAACTCAGCAAAATATACACTGAAGGTCTGGTTGCTTTTACACATTTTAATGTGGTTATGTTACATATTATATCTTAAATGAGATCATACCGTTTATAGATTAAATCGCAATTTTCAATCTTAGCATCATACACCAACATCATGAAGTAGTTATTGGTTTTAGTTTTAGTTTCTGTTGTGGAATTTCGGCTCACTTGACCGTTCAGGAGAGATGAAGAAGACTCAGAGACACAGATGGCTTATGTTGAGATAGTTTATAAAGCATGATCATGGAGGAGCAACACAACGTCAACATAACGAGTGTTGCCATGGTAATCCTCACGAGTCTTCCCAAGTGTCCAAATTCTATCTTACAGCTTCAGGAGGCAGTGCTTCCATACATGGTTATCTGTTTAATAACATAGCAAGGGGGTGATGCAGAATCTCTCCTCTCTAGCCAGAGGACTAAGAGGTAAAATAGGTCAGAGACACTTAGTCTGCTAACATAGATAGATCGAAGGCCTCCTTAAAAGGTTTACGCAAACAGTCAGCTTAGCCTTGACTGAGAACAGACATCTGTTCTGTAGACATATCTACAGTAGCTTTCTAGTATCTAGTATTTCGAGTATCTAGGTTGCAGAGACTATGAGAAGATTGCTCGTAGAGCAATCGCCACTATCATCATCCAGACTTTAACATCTGTACAAGACACGTATGACCTCCTATTGTTTGGAGACGTACTGTCCTGGAAGAATCATATTTCTTCCCCAACAGATCCCCCCTTTTTGATTGTGAGGTCAACACTAATCTTACCAAATTTCAATTTAAGATTTTTTTCAATTTATTTTGGGATAGTGGTCTTCCCATCAAAACCTCATGAGGGCTGAGCCAGATTGTTCTGTTTGGTGTGCTTCGAATCGTAAACAACACAAGGGGTAGAGCATCTGGCCATTTCAAACCTGTTGTCAACATGGTTTTAGTCAACTGTTCTTTAAAGGGACATGGGGCAGGATCAAGAAATAAGACTCAATAGTGACACGACGGCCGTTGCGGACGTTAGGGTAACTGCCGGCGTGGGAGCGCGCATGAACTCTTCACAGCAATGCAGCTGATGCTGTGACACTGTTATTTCTTTACTCGCTGTTCACATGACTGTTTACTGCAAGACCTCTGTGCATGCCTCCGTGGAATGGCGTTGCTAGCCTACAACGGCTAACAGCATCATGTCAAGCGACGAAGTAAGTAAACTAACAATGTTTGTTTTAGTGTAACTGTAGTATATTTCTTTGACAACATTAGCGCTTTCATTAGGCAAAATGACAGTTGTAATATAAAGTAAGTAATGTAAAGTTAACTTCCACTGGCCAAATGGTTACTAAATGTTCAAATTTCACCAGCCACTCTAGCGATAACCATTGTTTTGTGACTGGTGAGGGAAGCTAATGTGCCTGCCACTAACGTTATGGTATTTTACAAGCATTTGGCTTTGTGGCTGCAGCTAATTTCTGAATGTGGTAATTACCAACATAGCTAATATTTATAACATTGGATAAAGCTTACTAACAAGCTGACATAAGTGTGCAGTCATTATCATGTAACAGCAATAGTATGATTCAGTGTCTCAAGCCAAGTGTTATGTGCCAGTGCCACTGAGATAATTTGTGAAACCATTTCCATTATAAGACAATATCAATGGTATGAATAGCACTGCGCCATAGCAAAGTAAATACGAGAAAAACAGAAATGTCAATATGTCATAACTGGTATTATTCTAAGTTGAATCAGAATAAAAATAACATCAAATAAAATCATAACATCCCTTTGAGGATTAATAAAGTTATTCTCATTATTATTGTTCTCACTTTTTTTGTTTCAGGATGTGGAATTTTCTCTGGAAGGAGTGGCGCACATGGAGGAAACTTTAGAGGAGGAGGATGTGCCTCAGCCTGCCCCAGACTCTGATGAGTCATGGGAAAGTGTAAGGTGAAGGCAGCAGGTCGCGATCCAGAGCTCCTTCGAGAGCACCAGGGCGCCGGGACAGGCAGCACACTGGAGCTCTCAGGGTGGAGGACAGAGTCCGGCTTGCACAGCTTAGAGCTGCCAATATAGCTGAGATGCAGGTTGGTTATAGCTGTTTGGTTAAAAAAAATTGTTATATGAATGAATGAGTGAAAGAGCACACAGACTTGAAATATGAATCTAGCCATGTAAACATATTTTCTTGATCAAATTCTAGACGGCTTTACAACATCTGAGTCCAGTCAGTGGTGACCCGCCTACCAGGGGTGATGCTGGACATCCTGGAGTTCCTGCAACAGACACCAGGACCACATGTTCCAGACAGAGGGCAGCCTGCGTGGTGCACCTGCCTGAACATGTGACTCCGGACCAGTGTCTGAGCAGGAGTGCCCACGTGGAGAAGTACTGTCTGGATGAGGGTACACTGCCTCTGGTTAGGATGACGTGGAATGACATCTTTGCTCTGGAGGACAGCCAAGAAGTGGGCGCCGATAACAGAGAGTTTCAGTTTGCTGCTTACCGGCAACTTACAGTCTGGCAGCATGGGCGAACCGGAGGCCGATACCATGCTGCTGCATTCTTCGCATCCGAGCCAAATTCCCTGACCTTTTTGCGAACTACACAGGTTACAAAGAAGCTCCATTTAGGGTGCCAGACTGATATTTTCAGCTGTTTTGTTTACCTGTGACCACAATACCTCAAAAAATAAAAAAATTTAGCCAAAGATTCCACTTGAATCCAAAAATAAAAACTATTTTTTTACAATATATATTTATAAGCTTACAGTGAAAAGGAAGTATTTTTCAAATTTGTATTATGTACATAGTTTTATTTTGTATTTTTTTTTACATGTTCATAATAAAAAAAATATGTGGTAAACAAGACGGTCTTGTCTTCTCTCTTTACTTGCTCACATCTCTGGATCATGTAGCTGAGGCCTTTATGGAGAGAAGAGAACAGTAGCATTAGAACACATACCAATGCTCCATAATCAAATCTGGTAATTATTATTTTTCAACTCTACCCTGGCAGAACAGATATAATGAATGGCTTGATGCTGATTGATTGTTGATTACTTGTGAGACTGACTTTTCTGACTTTTATTTCAAAGAGGTCTGTTTTGACTTGACCCGCAAAACAATACCAAACATTATTTGAAACTGATCAGACATGAATGTGGGATGTAGGTGAATGACATACCTGTCCTCTACGAATGTGTGTCTGGACCAGTTTTGCTGGGGGGGGGGGCAACTCCTGCAAGACTCCTGCGAAAGCAAAGACGGCATATTTTGGGGACAAAAATATCCCCGAAATATATGTGATTGCTGTGTGTAAGCGGCTAATGTTACTACACAGACACAAACAAACCGTTAGCCTGTGGCTACAGCCAGCTGCTAACATCACCTCCCGGATAACAGGTTGGGCTTTCGGTCCCATATATAAAGGGACATATTTCTAACTATTCGGTTCAGACTAAAAGACCGTGGAAAACACAGTCTGTAACTATTCAGTGTTACACAGCGGTGGACTAAGTTACATGTTTGCAGCTAACGCTACTTTTCATGTTAGATCACTCCGAGTCCTCGGTGATCTCATATGATCTTCAAATCAAGCTCTACACATGACCTGTAATGTTTTCTTACCTGGTTACTAGGAAATGAGCCATGTCAGCATCCGTTTTCAGTCCCAATTCAAGTTGAAGCTGCCTCCATGAGTCGAACGCGTATCTGATGTTTATTCGGGTGCCAGCCCGGCTTTGGTCATAATTTCATTTCGACTCACGACCTGCTGCTGATAAAACCTTCATTTTCTTCTTAGTATGACTTTTTGGTGGACTTGGTGTGGTGGTGGGTCGTTTGCTGGCCGTAGCAGAATCCATTACTACCCAAACACTAGTTTGGGTCCACCCAGTTGTCTTCTTCCTGTATCGAAGTCTAAAGCCGTCGAACTGCGCATTCAGCGCCATCTGACGTCACGTCCGCAGGTCTGCGCGGGAAATTCGGACCGCGAATTGCAGTACATTATGCAGCACACAGCCTGTTCTAGGCAATGGAGAGATACGTGGGTGGGCTCATTCTTTTTGGTTTTGAACGCTTCATCACCCATTAGCATTAAAAAACTTAAAATGCATGTTTATTTTTTCGCAAATCCTCTCTTTTAATGGTGGGGTTCATTCCACCTGACCTGAGCTTTGTGGATGGTAGAGAACATGCAATTTCCACTGGAACCCTAACACTGCAGTGAGACTCTTAGTTATGTTGGCTACAAATGCAGGCCCACGATCGCTATTGATCCCTACTGGTACACCAAAGCGTGGGACCAGGTCTTTTACCATTTCACAACTGTTTAAGCGTCCTCTCTTCGTGTTGGATATGCTTCCACCCATTTGGAAAACATGTCAGTGATTACCAATAGGTATTTGTAACCTTGGCAACTTGGCATATGTACAAAATGTATTTGCATATTTACAAAGGGCCTTGATGGTGGAGGCAGGTGATATTGTCTTATTGAACTGCCTTTCTTCCAGGTCTGCTGACATGTCATGCATCTGTCTACTAATATCTGTGCAACCTGTGTGATGCCTGGTGCAAACCATTGTGAACGAATTACCTCATTTATCCCCCGTTTTCCTACATGTGTGGGACCATGTGTCACATGAGCCAGCACATGGAGGAGAGAACGAGGACAAACAGGCCGACCATCGGGTTGGAGCTACAAGCCAGACTCAGCATTTTGTATAAAACTTTTACATACCCATAGATTTTTCTCCTCAGTATCAGCACAGTTTTGAAACACTACACAACATCATTAAAGGAGGGCAACGGAGTGGGTTGTGTTTGTTGTAGGGAGGTACATTGATGTACCACAGAGGTTAAGGAAATGGCTGCTTGTTTAGCTGCAAAATCAGCTCTATCATTTCCAAGGGAAACAGAACAGCAAAACAAAACAGAGTCAATGTGGCAGGCCTCTTTTGATGGAGACGCAAACAATAAATCATCAGCGTATTGCAAAAAAGTACTTCCACCAGAGAAGATCAAATCAAGCAGACTGCGTCTCACAGCTGCAGCATATACTGTCGGACTTTCAACGTAACCCTGTGGCAAGCGGGTCCAGGTCAGCTGCCGACCTTTAAATGTGAATGCAAACAGATACTGGCTATCTGGATGCAACGGGATTGAAAAGAAGGCTGAACATAAATCAATGACTGTGTGGTACTTTGAATCTGGGGGCAGTGATGCAAGGATGAACTTGGTATCAGGCACAATAGGAGCTGTGGGAACTACAATGTTATTGATAGCTTGCAAATCTTGTACAAACCTCCATTCGTCAGGTCGGTTTGGTTTTGGAATTGGCAAAATCGGAGTGTTGTATGGACTTTGTGTCTCTATCAACACACCCTGATTCAAGAGGGACATCTCTCAAGACTGTGTGTTCTGTCCTTGGCGGTCTATATCAAAGAATGGCATTTTATCACCATCTCACTGACTTGTTTTGGTTCAAAACCTGCAGTTACGGCAACAACGACATGTTCTAGAATCCTGGATTAACGTTTGTTGTTTTTCAGACAATTTGACAGACAACGCAAACCCTGAAGGACCCATCAATAGAAACTGCTCACTGATCAAATTATCTTGTGTATTTAGATACGGATGACACATTTTTGTATTCTTCTGTAGGATTGACTGCAGCAACACAACAACAATTTAATACAGGTCTCATGGCAGACATCAGTGACGCACAGGCAGGTGATACTTTGGCGATGCTCTGATTGTGTGGCACAGTGAAAATGTTAGTCATGTTAAACTCTGGCAAAGTCCAGCAAAACATACAATCCTGGGCAGACTGCAAACACTGCATTGCCTGAAATGCCCTGTTGTCTGGTAGAGTCAAATACAATCCATCTGGAGTACAATGAATGGTGGTGTGTAGCTTACACAACAAATCTCTTCCCATCAAATATAAAGGACAGTTTTCTGTAATCAGGAAAGAATGCTGTACATCTGTACCTCCAACAACAACACTTGTTTCACCAGACACTGGTTCCTTTAGAGGGGTACCTGAAACCCCCATTGTGGTGATGAATTCAGAAGTTGGCACACACACATGCTCACTAGAGTGCACTGTGGAAAGAGTAGTTCTACAATCAATCAAAATTTCAATTTTATTGCCATCAACTTCAACTGGCAGGATGGGATTTTGAGAAGGGTTATCAGAGAGTTTAATCTGGGCTGCCAACAATACAGGATCTTGACCTTGTTTTTTAGTTTTGTCATTTAAAAAAATATTTGAATTGGGTTGTAATTCTGTGACTGCATTTCTCACTGGTTCTGTTTCTGTTTCTTCTCCTCTGTGGCCTCCCTATGTTCTATTTTATATATGTATATATTACTGGAGGAGTGAACAACATTTCCGTTGCATAAGAACCTTACCGGAGGGTAATGATTGTTCCAGGTATTAGTCAAACCCTTAGGCGTTACCAGGGAAACTACGTTATTGCCTGTGAAAAACTTTATATTTTGATTGTAAAATGCATGAAAATATAAATTAATGGTCTTAATTTCTTTTCTTTGGAAAGTGACCATGGTACAAGCAGGATAAGGCCCTTCGAGGTGTCCATTATTTAGGAATTAATGGACTTCGCGTCGGGCATTATCCCTTACTTATATCACATAAGCATTACACCAGCAAAACCAGCAGCTCAGAGCACATGTTAAGCATTTGACAAACAAACACGTAATAAACACTTCACAGCATCAAGTGTCTTAATGAGTCTTGACCAGCAATTGGGTTAGTTACTTTTACACCTCTGAGTTAGGGCTGTGGGTTTTGAGATACTCAAAAATATTATATTTATTTAGGTGTGCGCACATTAATATATCGCTCTATGGTCACTGACCTACAGAGTCTTACATTCCCGACAGGCACAGAGTCACCTCCTGGTCTTGCTTATATCGAAATGATTCTCAAATCCACCCCGGAATGTCTTCCCATGGATATAAGCTCACAGTTTTTCTCCCTCTGTGTCAGGTACAGCCTTGAGGCTTTTTTTAGAGTATTTCCAATATTCACTGTGCTTTACACAGTTTAGTAATTTCCAATATTCGCAATGTAGTCATTTTGGTCAAATTTGGATTGATTTCAGCCGAAATATACAGTTTCTTTTAGATCTCGTCAAACTCAGACATAGCAAGGGCAAAAATATGTGAATTTTTCACTTACCAGTCTTTATTGTGTCGAGACCACGTTTTGTGGTTAAAAAAAAACACAGTAACATCTGTGTCATTTAAGAAAACCAAGTTCTGATACTTCATTTACAACTAATTAATTTAAATTTCTCTACAATCTTGATCATTTGTTTCAGGTCTGACAACCCGTGGCCTCAGTCTGCCGTCAGAGTAGAAGGTGCAACGTTACAGTTTCTAAGCATGACCTCTGACCTGAATGGACTCTACCAGTGTGTGGCCTCAAACCCTTATGGAACAAAACACAGTCACCTCTATCTGCATGTTTCTTCAGGTGAGGACAGGTTTGATGTTGTGTCTTTTTAGATTTCAGTGTGTTGTGATTGTTTGACTTTGTTATTCTTTCATGTCTCTTAATTTAAAAAAAATAAAGAGATTGCAGATGAATGATATGGATATGTTACAAGATAGCATCAGTGCCAATGACCCATCCTTAAAGGCCATGATGAGAGGCTTGGACATCTAGGCCTGACCTAAACATGCTGAATGTGGTCAGGATTCCACTTGGACCCCTCCCTTTGGCAACATTCCAACTATGTCCAAGGTCAACCCAGGACACACTGGAGAATTCCTTAAGCTGAGAGGCATGCTGCTTAGCAGTTTTTCCATCACTACCCAGACACCTGTAAGAAAAACTGCCATCCAGTGCTCTGCAGGAAATTATTCAAGTCTCCAAGTCTTATCTTGTGAAATATTGTGGAGACCTTTTTTTTAGATACATTTTGGCATGTATTTGCAGGAGAACCACTGGCATCATTGAAAACATTAACATAAATGCATTCCATTTAGGTGAGCTGGTGTCCTGGTACTGCATATAGTCGCTCACTTTCACTGCTTACAGTGAAATTTGATGAGCCACAGAAATATTTCTCCCTTTATAAGTGATAGAAGCGTTGACACGTCATCAAGTGATTCTTATTATAATGTGTATGATTGGTGAAGTGGTAGTTATTGTTATTATTAAAGAATGCATTAGGTGTAAGTACATGACCTTCAAAAACTAAATTACAACTGAATGACCCGCAGCTGTCACTTAGTTGCACAGTGAAACTCTACAAAGCTTGGACGTGCACTCATCGATCAGTAAATCACTGATAACAGAGTTTCTCTGCTTATCAAACCAGTCAGAAACACACAGCTGAGGACATGCTGTAATGGAGACATATTGTCCTCATTTTCAGGTTCATCATTTTATGTTGGGTTACTGCAGTGCTGTTGTATTTGGCGGTATCACGCTTATGTAAATGTACCTCGTAGACTGACTGTGTATATCAATATCCTGCTTTAAGGTTCAAAATGTACATTTGCATATATTTCCTTATTCTGTCCAATTCTGCTGCACTGTATTCCCCTCTGTCTGAAATGTTTTAGCTCCTTTCTCTTTGGGGCCCCTCCACCTGAATACCCAGTTTCCTTCAATTGGTCAACTCACACATCCCTGTCACATAATTAAAGGCAGGACTACTGACGAGGTGTTTCAGGAGGAGTGTTTTCTGTGGGAGAGAGGAGCTTCTTTTCTGTACATTCACAAGAACCTATATAACACACTGAAGGAGAGGGGGAAAAAACGAAAAAGCATAATACTGTACGTCTCCTTTAAGGTAGGATTAACTGCAGTGCTGTTGTATTGGGTGATATCACACTTACATACATGTGCCTCATAGGCTGACTGTGTATATCAATTTCCTGTTAATATCGCTTCTTTCTTGTGTCCTGTCTCTCTACAGGAGGGTGCCCTGTTTGTTGGACCTTATTTAGTCTTTTGCTTATCCTGATTCTTGCTGCTGCTGCTGTGTGGTACCTTTATAAATCTGGAAAATTACAAAGGTAACAGGTACAGTAGTACTATATGCACATAAATGGAAAATGACAATGCTGCTGGGAAGTATATAAGAACATGTTGTATGCACTGTGTTAAACATTTGTTGTATATTAATTGTTGGTTCATTATCCAGAATTAGGGAGATCATATTTGGGGATATGCAGCCAGTCCCACGAAGTCCCAGCGCATCTGACAGTGTGGATAGGCGACCGGTCCCACAAAGTCCCAGCGCATCTGACTCACTGTGATTCACTTGATGACGGCTTATGAAGACTACAGGTAGAAGCAGCGGTAGAGGAATTATGTATAATATTCAGTTTGTTACAGACCGCATTTCTATTTCTGTTAAATCTGTGTGCCTAAAACTTTTTATGATAATGACCTAATTAAGTATTAAAAAAGTACAATAACTATTTCTGATAGAGTCGTTACATGTATGCTCTAAATTACAGCTATAGTTTTATTTATGTAATAGTACAACTATTTGATTAAATCTGCTTTTTGGAAATAGCTGGAGTGTTAAGCATTTTCTTGTCTATCTTCCTACAATGTTTATTTACAGTATTACTGCTGTTTCATGTTTTGTTCAGTTTAAGTTATTTTATTTTTTTTCATTAATCTACAGACACCCTAAAACTCTTCGCCGTTTCACTTGTAATTCATGAAGTGTTTTTTTTATTTTGTCTGCCTTAGGGATCTCTTTCCATGGAAGCAACAGATGGAGCAGAGTTGGACAGGTGCAGATTTACATGCTTCACCGCAAACATGTATCATCCCTGACTCAGCTGGTTAGTGAGCAGATTCAAATAACTTCTCCAGTTGGCAGAGACTAAAAACAAAAGCTTTTTCATTACTTCTCCAATAGTAATGTCTGTCTACTGCTAATAGCAATAACAGTAATATAAATCTATCAAGTGGTATACAACAGAAGACAACAGGAGTGTCACACTGTGTCAGTTACAGTTAGGATGTGGCTTTTTTTTTACATTCTTTAACTGCTTTATCAGCAACCGCTCTAACTGTCGCTGTTGAATGCAACAGCTGTAACTGTAGCTGTTGAATGCCACACATGTTTTTCCCAATAGCATTTATTTCTGATAATAGCAGACAAATCGGGCAACAAAAATCTAACTACACATGTGCAAATCAAGTTTTCCCCTTTCCTGTTAATAAGTGTTAAGTGTTGTTCAGTGTGGAGAATCTAGCAAGAAAACTACATCACCTCACCAGATTACTGAAGAAAGATGTCTGTAACTTAATTACTAATGTGCATATAACCATACTGATACACATATGTACATACATACTGCATAAATGCCAATTGGCCATAACATTTTAAAGTGAATAACATTGATCATCTCATTACAATCAAAAGTTCTTCCAGAGAAACTTTGGGTACTGGCATTCATGGGGATGCTACTTGACTCGCACCACCCACCCAAACACCATTGCTGAACAAGTACCACACCACAATGGCACTAGAACTTTCCATTGGCACTGCCCCCCCCCAGCAGGACAATGCTCCCTCCACACCAGAAAAACTGCTTAGGAATGGCCCGAGGAACATGATAAAGAGCTCAAGCTGTCAACCAACCTTCCTAACTCCCAGATGCCAATCGGATCAAGCATTGGGATGAGACGTCCCTGAACAAGCCTGATCCATAGAGGCCCAGTCATGGATCAGACTTGGCTCCGACCCGTCAAGGCATGGACACAGGACCTCTGGGGTTGTTTCTGGCACCAGGGACGTCCCATGGATGCTCGACTGTATTGGGAGCTGAGCACTTATTTATATTATTTTAGTATTTTGCAGTGTGGCAAAGCGCATTGTCCTGCTGGGGGGGGGGGCTTGGTCTGCAACAGTGTTTGAGTTGGTGGTTCATGCCAAGAGGCATCCATATGAATGCCAGGACCCAAGGTTTCCTAGCAGAATTTTGCTTCGTAATGAGATGATCATGTTATGTTATATGTGATCTTATTCACTTTACTTGTAAGTGGTTTTAGTGCACTGGCTGCCTGGCGTAAATGTGTGTGTGTACACTGTGTATATAATATGTGTGTGCATTTGTATATTGGGGGTGTAACGGTACGATATTGGTATAATGGGGAAAAGATTCCCAAAAAAACTGGACTTTACCAACTGCTACAGCATCTGGTGATAATGGTTTTACTTTGTGTGTGTGCATGCGTGTGTCATTGTGATAAAATAAGGTCCTAGAGACATGTGTTGCAGCGGGGAATGATACAGAAGCAGTTTTGGGTACTCTTTCAGCTGTTTATATGTGTGTCTGTGGTCAGATTTGTATCAGCTCAATAGCTGATAAAACACAACCTGTTACAGGGAGTTAAGGATTTTATTTAGCAATAGAGTTCTCTTTAAGGAAAACGTAGATGAGATGACCAGGCAGGCAGACAGGCAGGCGGATAGGCAGGGTTGGCTAGAGATAGCTTGGAGGAACTCAGCTGAGCAAGAAGCAGAGCGGAGCAACACTGGAGGTTCTGCTGACGAGGCAAGACACGAGGATAAGAGCAATCTCAAAAACACAACATCCTTTTGAGCTAAACACAATAGCAAGCGCCACTGTATAGTCACCAAACGGGAAGGAACAATCTGGCACCGGAGGAGTGGGGAGACCAGGGTAATATAGCCAGATGATGATGAGCTGATGAGGTGCGCCTCTCCACTGCTGCACGCTTGTGTTGTTGAGATCAAAATGAAGGTTGACTTCAAAGATGGGTGTAGTGGGCCACAACTAGGGAGGTAAGAGGTTGGAAAGGGACCATTTGCCCTGTTCTCCACGGCCCTGTCCCACATTTGTTTCAATTTAATTTCACCGAAACCCACATTCCTGTCCACTCTGGCGTAGCTGTCATTAGGTAGGATGCAGTCAGGAAACTTTACAGATGGGTAGTTGAGATCAAAATGAAGGCCGAGTTTCAAGATGGGAGTGGTCTGCGTGGGGGAGCCAGAAGATTACTACTTTAAAGTGCTTGCCTACATTTATAGTCCTGGACACACCTATTGTTGGCTACAATAGTGGTAGTTCCTGTTACCAAAAGAGTGGTTTTGAGTCCTTTGCCAGCTGTTTATGTTTGTCTGTTTGTGGACAGATTTTGTCAGCACAATAGTGTCACAACTGTGCAAAATCTAGTCACAAAGCTTTGCAAGTACTCATGAGTACTGAGTACTCATGTGGTCATGTAGTAATGACTACTGAGTACTCATGGGTCGGAATATGTTCACATGTCATGGCCGGTTTGATCCCATCGTGTGGGATGATCCATAGTTTCGTCTACAGGGCTTCCTTTGGTAATGTCTTTGGCCTTGTCTGCCTTTATCTATAGAGGCTCCTTGAAAACAGCAGGGACGCGTTGTTGGACTTTCTATTTGTTATCTTGCTCCAGTGATTGATACATCTGGTTGATACATTGCAGTCTAATATGCATTAGCATGTTCACTTCTGTTTGTATTCACATTCAACTGTCAAACAACGCCGATGCACCGTCCCGGTCCTATCGAACCAGCTGCTCTCTGAAGCTTTCCCACACAGCATATTAAAGTCATTGTCTTCGTCTTTTTTTGTGCATGCAAGAAACCGTGATGTGAATATATGTACCGTTGTACCGTTTACACCCCTTATATTGGCATACACACATTTAAAGCAGATATGTCAACTATACAACTATATGTGTAGTTCACTTTTTCAAGTCCCCAACTGACTTAATTTACAGTATATCAGCACTTGAGCATCTTCAATAATCTGATCAAGTACATGACACTGCACAATGCTCTTAAGCTACGATTAAAATCAATAAGCACAATCAGTGCTGTGAGCTGCTGAACGTCTGAAACCATAAAGCATTAACTGGAATTTTATACTACTACTATTTATGTCATTCTATCATATAAAGGCAAAAAAATAGGAAGAAAAAAATCTGTATGCACAGATTTGAAAGTCCTTCATAACAGTGTATTTCCCAATCACGTTCTTTTTGTTTGGGTTCCTTATTTAAGTTGTTTACTATAATAATATCACGAAAGCTGAAAGTGTGGACCAGACATTTTTCTTGTGGACATCAGCATTTCACACCTGGCTTTTTGTTTTCTGTAAACTCAGACTGAACTAGAGTCAGCAAAAGTGTGTTTTTATGACATGTTTAAGTTCACTGAAGGTCATAATGAAGTTCTAACTTACAAATTCTGCACAATAACAGCATTCCATAATGAATATGAAGTCTTGTCATGTGAAGTATGTTCCTGTAGGTCTTGATCTATAAATCAGTGTCATTACTGTCACCATCAATCTGCTAATAGCACTAGAGGAAACATTCAGGGACCAGTAAAGTTATTAGGATTCATCCTCTGGGGACCTTGAACATCTGTACCAAATTTGTTTTGTTCTATGTAATTGTTGTCAAGACATTTCACACAAAACTAAATATGCCCAACCTAACAGGGGCACTAGAGAAAAATCAGAGGATCACTATAAATCTAGTTGTCATCCTCTGGAGACCATGAGTGGAAGCACAAAACATAATGGCAATCCAACCATAAAAAGACCTCAACATTCTAAGCTGTAGTTACACCGATGTGTATTTTAACATCTGTAAACTGGAAATCTGTATGTTCAGTTTTCTCCTTCACCTTTGTATTATGGGTGAAAAAAATGACCGTTTCTCTGGGAAATTTCTTTAATCAAAGGCAACATGGCAAAGTAGTAAACGCAAACCTCCAATCAACAAGCTCACTCTCTCAGGGCTCACACATCAATTGATAGACAAGGTAAGTGAGGGAGAGAGAGCGCTCATGTAGCCAAGCGAGAAAGGAAGCCTCAGAATATGAACAGAAGTGTCCACATGCTGAAAGTACTTTATTTGGTCATGAAGCCTGACGTTACTCCCCAATTGGTTTATCAATCATGGTGTAAGTACTATACTGAATGCTCTCTGTAAACAGTGACAAACAGGTTAGAGCTGTGTTATAAAAGCTTGGCTCCTCTGTATCCTCACCGCGCTGCCTTATTCCAAGCTTTGAGGCTGTTTATCCCTTCCCTTGAAATAACATTCGTTTTGTTTATCTGATCACAAGGGGACAGCTCATCAGCACACACCTGGCATTAGGCGTGTCACTTGTGATCGGATCTCACTTATATGCATCGCTGGGACAAACGGGCATGATGTTTTTTTACACAAAGAAAGAAAGAACTTGATTATCTGGACCTTCTTGTAAATTCACTATATATTATAAACAAAGAATTTTTCCATGGACAGCGTTTCACACAGATTATAAAGTTTCTCCTCACTCAGAAACTCACAAAATTGAACAATTTCAGAAGGTAATCTGGGGAATTTCTCTCGCTTGAAAATTATGGGTGATGATTCGATATAAGTTATCCTGGCCTTTAAGATTAATAAAAAAAAATGTTTTTTTTGGCTTACACTACTGTACATATTTAGCTTGCCACATGACCAGAAAGTAAACTTTTTTGGCACATGTACTAGGTGAGCAATTGCCATTGACTGAATGGGAGCTATGTTTGCTTTCACTATGTATTACTATTTTACTTCGATGGTGTTTATGCAAGTGAGGCGACCTGCTACCTGAGCAGCACCACTGGTATTTTTAAAACACGTTCGATAGTTTGTTGTTAGTTTGTTTTAGAACGGCAGCTTTTTCTTTTGAACTGTTATGTGTGCTGTATGTTTTATAGTGTGCACTAATAGGGTTTATGTAACATTGTTTCGTTTCAGTTCATGTACATGGTGCACATTTCTTTGCTTTAATATTCTGTCTAATCTATTCCATACAAAGTGGCATTAGTTCTCACACTGATATAAACAGTGTGGGAAATACTTCACTGCTTTCTGTTTGTTTTATACCATAATTTATCTTTTTTATTATTATTATTATTTTTTGCTTGGTATTGATATTTGCTTTTAACTTGCAGTGTATCTTAAATAAAGCATTGCTAATGCCTCAAGTATGTTCACATTATCATCCTTGATACCTTATCTGCTGTTGAGCGCAAACATTTTTAACACGCAGGATTGAGTCACATACTACGGAGCCCCTAAAGGGACATGGATGGACTTTTTTTTTTTTTGCGAGATCTCGCAAAAGTATTGCGAGATCTCGCAAAGTATTGCGGGATCTCGCAAAAAGTATTGCGGGATCTCGCAAAAAGTATTGCGAGATCTCGCAAAGTATTGCGGGATCTCGCAAAAGTATTGCGGGATCTCGCAATACTTTTTGCGAGATCTCGCAAAAGTTTTTCTCCATTCAGTGAACCGGAAGTAAAACACGTAGCCTAAAATAAGAAGAAGAAGAAGAAGAAGGGGGAGGAGGAAGTAAAATAGACACAGCATGGAGGAGCCTACCCATCATCCGTGGGAGAAGTTTATTGATTTCTATTTCAGGATTGTACGGTAACAGAGCACGGATGATGTGTACGCTCCTCCATCATGTGTGTCTGTTTTACTTCCGGTTCACCGAAGTAGGACAGAACTTTGCGAGATCTCGCAAAAAAGTATTGCGAGATCTCGCAATACTTATTGCGAGATCCCGCAATACTTTTTGCGAGATCCCGCAATACTTTGCGAGATTTTTTTTGAGATACATTACACCAACCGTTTCCAACGATGTTCAAACCCAGAGAAATCAACAAGTTTTCTAAGATAACAGTGCGTTTCATGTGGTCGCCGCAGGTACTTCCAGTATTGGATAATCGGCATATGAGACTAATCATAACATGAATAATACTTTGAAACATGACCTCGTCAGTGAGACACACAGATTTTTATAAGCATTGGTGGTCATACTCCAGCTCTCTCTTCAAGTTGATCCAATAGGATCTGTCAAGTTTTTCTTCATTTTCAATCCTGCTTTGTTAATTCTTTTTTAACTCAGTTTCTACACAGACACCAACTGGCATTCAGCGGCTCCTTGGAAACAAATGACAGGATGTAAAGTGCTGCCCACCTGCTTCCGCCTGTGGAAGTGTGTGCACTGTAGATATAACAGGGACTTTCGAATACAGCTGGAGCCTTGGCATTTATCCAGGGAGGGTCTTTTAAAAGATTATTTTCAGTTGCATAATGGAGGTGCGCCATTCCGCTGCTGTGGACGCCGCCGCCGCCAAAAGACACATGATGAAAGGAGCGGGGAGGGAGAAGGGAGGGGGGAAAGGCAGATGAGATCAGAGATCAAAATGGAGGTTGACTTCGAAGATGGGTGTAGTCCAAGCAAGTGGGCCAGAACTAAGGAGGTAGGAGGTTGGAAAGGCCCTGTTCTCCCACATTCCTGTCTGCTCTGGCGTAGCTGTCATTAGGTAGGATGCAGTCAGCAAACTTTACAGATGGGTAGTTAAGATTAAAATGAAGGCCAGATTTGTATCAGCTCAATAGCTGATAAAACACAACCTGTTACAGGGAGTTAAGGATTTTATTTAGCAATAGAGTTCTCTTTAAGGAAAACGTAGATGAGATGACCAGGCTGGCAGGCAGGCAGGTAGGCAGACAGGCAGGCGGATAGGCAGGGTTGGCTAGAGATAGCTTGGGGGAACTCAGCTGAGCAAGAAGCAGAGCGGAGCAACACTGGAGGTTCTGCTGACGAGGCAAGACACGAGGATAAGAGCAATCTCAAAAACACAACATCCTTTTGAGCTAAACACAATAGCAAGCGCCACTGTATAGTCACCAAACGGGAAGGAACAATCTGGCACCGGAGGAGTGGGGAGACCAGGGTAATATAGCCAGATGATGATGAGCTGATGAGGTGCGCCTCTCCACTGCTGCAGACACCGTCACCACGCTTGTGTTGTTGAGATCAAAACGAAGGTTGACTTCAAAGATGGGTGTAGTGGGCCACAACCAGGGAGGTAAGAGGTTGGAAAGGGACCATTTGCCCTGTTCTCCACGGCCCTGTCCCACATTTGTTTCAATTTAATTTCACCGAAACCCACATTCCTGTCCACTCTGGCGTAGCTGTCATGGGTAGTTGAGATCAAAATGAAGGCCGAGTTTCAAGATGGGAGTGGTCTGCGTGGGGGAGCCAGAAGATTACTACTTTAAAGTGCTTGCCTACATTTATAGTCCTGGACACACCTATTATTGGCTACAATAGTGGTAGTTCCTGTTACCAAAAGAGTGGTTTTGAGTCCTTTGCCAGCTGTTTGTCTGTTTGTGGACAGATTTTGTCAGCACAGCAGTGTCACAAATGGCAGGATGTGGATGCCCAACTGCTTCTGCCTGTGGCCTGCTGAGGGGACGTCAGACAGAAACAAGTTAGAAATTAAGCTGTTTATTAACTGCTCATTTCAAAAAAATATTATGAAATTATGTTTGGGTGATTTTCAGTAATTTCTTAGGTAATTATTGTGGTATTTGTGGAGGTAATTTCAAAGAAATTTCAAACATGTTCCATGGTAATTACTACACACTACTTACTAAGAAATTTGTCAGACTTGTACAGTCAAGCGTTGAGAAAGCTTCGAGAAAGCTTCCCTTTAACTAGCGAGCTCTACTGGAACATTAGCTGGTCCTCAGCTCTCTCCTTCCCCGCAGCCTCCTTATATCCTCAATTTTGTAACAGTTCGTTTTGATGAATTGAATGAGTTACTTGCAGCAGCAGTGTTTAAATGTTTGTATGTTAAACCAGTAGGTCCATAATCAAAAACTCGACGAAAAGTGTTATGATGACAAACATGTTGCCACTCCTCTCACTGTCAGCTGCGTCACTGCAGTTTACTCAGAAGGTGTTGTCAAATGTGGTATATGGCTGCGGTTAGTTTAAGTGAAGTTTAGCATTCACACTTCAGATACATACTGCTGCTCCATGCAGTTTATTTTTAGGTTAAGCTGCTGCATGTGTTTGTCCCCAGACATCTTAGCAACTATTCACACCTGGCTAACCTAGCCTTAGCAACCCACATGAAGGCCGGTTAAGTCAACGACCTACATGTGGCCCTAACGGCTCTGAAACTCAGAGCTCACGTGTGTCCTTGACGACTCTGCGCGGACACTCCAACACAGGGTTTAAAAACCTGAAAAACTCCCCTCCAGTTAGTTAGAACTGATCGAGCCTCTTGGATGAGAGGTGAAACGTCTTCAAGGAACTGAAACAAGTCCAGTTGCCGACGATACAGCACTTAGAATGCATGTGTTTGGTTTTTCGACTGAAACCCATCTATCCTGCTGTGTCAACACATTTCTTTACAGAAAAATAAAGCTGCAGTCCACTATCTTTATTTGAGTCTGAATCAAGCTACTGTATAATGTGAGAATTATTATCCGACTCTACCATTCCCCTCATTTTAGCCCCCAGTTGTTTTTGTTTTCGGGCCCGCAATTTCTCTCTGACTACTCTCGCTAAGAGCAGCAGCAGGCATCTCCAAAAAAAGCTCCACTGTACAGTACCTGCTGAGCACAGAACACCAGACAGTCAACGTCAGCAACTAGCTTGTGACAAAAGGGGGATAATTTAGCAGCTAAAGAGACAGTCAAGAGTTGGTGGAGACTGCCCGAAAATAAAATGGTTAGATGTGCAACTATTCCAAACACATTTACTGCAACAATAAAGTGATGTCATGTCAAGTGTCGTCACCTTGTTCTGCTGCCCGCAAGTGGCCGGAAAAAAGCTACAAGCAAATATCATGCCTGTTCATTACATACAGCACATTTATTAAAAAATCAGTTTACGGTTGTTTTTTACAAAAATATATTTAAAAAGGCTGAAGTAATTATTCAGGTTGAAGCTGATGTAGACAGAGGATGTGAAAACTTTTTTTTTTTTTTTTTTCATGTGTTTGTTTCCAGTGAAGTCTCGCAAGCAGATTCACACATTTGCCCACTAGCGGTATTTGCTTCCTTTTTTAGCAAAAAGGGGGGATAATTTAGCAGCTAAAGAGACAGTCAAGAGTTGGTGGAGACTGCCCGAAAATAAAATGGTTAGATGTGCAACTATTCCAAACACATTTACTGCAAATATAAAGTGATGTCATGTCAAGTTTCATCACCTTGTTCTGCTGCCCGCAAGTGGCCGGAAAAAAGCTACAAGCAAAGATCATGCCTGTTCATTACATACAGCACATTTATTAAAAAATGAGTTTACGGTTGTTTTTTACAAAAATATATTTAAAAAGGCTGAAGTAATTATTCAGGTTGAAGCTGATGTAGACAGAGGATGTGAAAACTTTTTTTTTTTTCAGGTGTTTGTTTCCAGTGAAGTCTCGCAAGCAGATTCACACATTTGCCCACTAGCGGTATTTGCTTCCTTTTTTAGCAGTCACTTTAACTTTGAGGGTTTTTTTTGGAATGCACTTCATTTCAGTGAGGTCTGGGTCTGTAACGCTCATTATAGCCTTGTCGTCGACTTTCCAGGCAGTTTTCATAGATATCTTCTGTTTTCTCCTGGTGCTGGAAAGAAAAGGAAATAGAGCAGAAACCCATCAGAAGTTACTGCGGCTCAGTCTGATTTCAGTGTCTCTGCAAAACATTGTTGTAGAAATTTATTTTACTTTGTTATCTACTTGATTAACATTAGATCTCAATGACAAGGTGAGAATCTTTATATTTACCATTTCAGCAGTGGGAGCTTGAACGCTGTTTCTGTAAAAGAGAGTGACATTTTGATTATTTTCTAGCAGTATAATCCCATTAGACTCATTTCTGAGCATAGAATAAGACTGACATGAGGCACATGCGACCTACCTCGCACGTCGTTTGCGGACCCAATGCAGAACAATCAAAGTGATTATAAAGGTCAGGCAGCACACACAAGGCACAGCCACAGCAATCACCGTCTTATACCAATTTTCCCCTTCCACATGTTCTGGGAAGAAAAAAAAACAGTATTAAATTCACTCTAAAAGGCCAAAGTCTAAAACACAGTTAAATTAAAGCTGCTGTGAACTTCCTGTCAGTTAAGCAATTAGCAATCCTCTAAACTCATACGCAGTTTGTATTCGTGTTGGTGGGAGATCTTGGTTTCATAAAGGAAACAGCGATGTTCACTCAGTTCCATGATGTAGTAAACTATTTTAAGAAGCTATATATGTTAAACCAACATCATGTTAAAAACACTCCAAGGCTTAGTAAAGAGAGTAAGAATTGTAACTAAAAATACGCCGTCATAGCCATATGTAGCTGTGTTTCAACTGTGTTTTCTCTGTGGATAATGATTAACACACAGTGTCTGCAGGTACCTATAGCAACAGACGCACAGTTAATCTCGGCTCTGTTATCTTTATTTACCCTGCCATCCTGTTCCCATCCTACTTCCTTTACTGTTGCCACAGGGATTACGTCTGGTGCATTTTTGAATCTTATAATTCAGGACCGAGCAGCATACCAGTAATTATCAGCTCCCAATTCTTTTCCAAAGCTCCTGCGCCTGTGTTGGTCTCACAGGCGTAGTTTCCTCCGTGAAACATCTGGACACTCTCTATGATCAGTGGGTACAGTGGGCTCTCTGACGCTGACATATATATGTTGAGCTCCCGAGCTTTTTCACTGACGTAGGTGTCTTTATGTGGGCTGAGACTGAACAGGGTCACTCCGTCCTTTTTCCATGTCAGCTGAGCGAGCGGGCCGATTGACTCGTTGCTACAGTGGAGGATCGCTCTGTTGCCCACCACCTTTGAGACGGTGGCTCCGTCTGTGAGGGAGATTTCAGATGATGGATTCAATTTTCACTCTAAGCATTCTGTCAACGTCAGGCCACGCTACAGTTAAAGCAACAGCTTGGGTACAGATGTATTTGTTTTCTTGCCAAAGTAGGATCAAAAGATAGATGCCTCTTGCATATCTTATCTGGTAAAGATTCAGCTACATCAAGCAGCCGGTTAGCTTATCTTAGCATAAAGACAGGAAATTAGTATGTTGCCGGTTCAATCAATACAAAATCCAAATTGTTAAAACGCCACATTCATCTGCCAATTAACTCGCACAGACATGAGATAGGCATCATTCTTCTCACCTAACTCTCGACAAGGAAGCGAATAAACTAGGGCTGTCAAAGTTTTACGCGTTAGTTATTTGCATTTACTGTTGATGTGAATTGAGTAACCAGCGGAGTACATCAAGTCTGAAATACCACTTGCTGGACAAGCACAGTTTTGATAATTGATACAGCGAGCCCTCCTCCATCTCACCAAAGGCAGACCACGCAGGATAGTTCATGACAGAGACGCCTGAACAACTCTAGATGCGACAAACTTTCAAAAGCGATAGCTAAATGGGTGGCTACAGCTTGCAAGCCAATTAACATTACCATTAGTTAACCTTTACAAGTGTAAAGTTGGACACTAGATTGTGTAAGTATTACTAAGGAATGTTACGTTCAGGTCAGTGTGCCCAATTGTTGTTGCTTGTCGGGCTTGAGTTTGCCGTGTTATGCTTTGAGCATATTTTTTTAGCTTGCAGTGCCTTTGAGGTTATTCTGGAGAATATTCTGGACAGTATTTGTCATTGTTTTTTAATTGTTTGCAATAATAATAAACGCACATTAGCATAAAGCAAGCATATTTGTCCACTCCCATGTTGATGAGAGTATAAAAAACTTATCCTTAAGATACATTTAGAACAGATAAAAAATGTGCAAAACATCGCATTTAATCGATTGACAGCCCCAGAATAAACATATTTCCCCTAACGTCAAACTATTCTTCTAGCTTATACTCATTGTCACAGTAACAGGTTTGTAAATTATTTTTACCTGCTGATGAGAACATCCAGAACATGCAACATATCAGAGAGAGGGTCCTGTTGATGCCCAGATATTTAGAAAAATCCTCCATTCTGCCTTGAAAGAAAGATAATTCAATTTTTAAACAACATCTTAATGTGGGAATACGCTGCAATGTGGTCAAGTCAGAAAATATTTGTATTATTTTATCAGTAACGCCCCAGTGAGAATAAAGGGTTAGTGTCCTGGCCAAGATGGGCAGCGATGATAACGATCGAAGACGAGCAAAATAAAAGAGAACACAAAATGTGTCACAAGATCAGAATTTATGCAAACATGTGGTTCTAAAATCAGACAGAGGAGTGACCATAAGAATCCTAAAGAAGGTCGTATCTTTTCTTAACCCAAACACTGCATGATTAATATAGTAACCACACTTAGTTACCGGGAGTGAGTATATCTGCTTCTGCTCTTTGGTCTCGATTTCTTCCTCCTTATCTCTGAACTTTTGCTTTCACTCAGGAAAAAATCGAGTAAATTACGTATATATGATAACTACCAATGATTAATACTCACATTTCTGTGTCGCGACACTGTAGCTGACAATCATGTGAAGAGCTGCTGACAATCATGTGAAGAGTGAAGATTAAACCCGGGCCAGGCCTAAAAAAGGTTTCCATACAGGAAGTGAGCGTTGTGACAGCAGTGGTCTGTGACCAAACACGAAAGGTGTCTGTGTGTGTGTGTGTGTGTGTGTGTGTGTGTGTGTGTGTGTGTGTGTGTGTGTGTGTGTGTGTGCGTGCGTGCGTGCGTGTGTGTGTAGGTTTGTTTGTTTGTGATGTTGCTGAGTACTGTGGGTTTTCTTTCCCCCCAGATGTTGGTTGTAGACAAGGTATTGCCCAGACTCACCCTGTGTATGTTATATTCTACCCATACCGACTTCCTAAGCACATCTGGATACCATTTACATTTACATTTACATTTACATGCAGCACTTACCCTCATTTTGTGTTAAACATATCTTTTTATCTTGAATTTTCATGTGTAATTGGTTTGAGAGGCCTTAATAGCCATATATCTTTATTGAGCTGAAGTGTCTCCCTTTCTTCTGCTATGTGTTACACTCTATGCTCCTATACTCTGTCTGCCATGCCATGTTTAATGTTTATATTGTGGTGTATGAACGATACGGCAGCTGTGCTCCTCTCCTCAATTTGTTTGACACTGAACCGAAAGACTCCTTTCAAAATTGGCCATATTTGTGACCTATTATATGTTGTATTGCCTAAATAGCCACTTCTGCTCTTTGTCAGCTCAGTGTCGTCAGCCCTGTTGAAACTGAAGTTTCAGTTTTAGTTTCAACGGATGTTTCAACAGGGGCATCCTCAAAATATTTTCCTTTTGGCTGCGCTCCTCTCCTTCCGATAGTTCCCTTTCTGGGTCACGTATCTTGTGGTTCTGAAGCTCTCTGCTTACTTTCCTGACATTGCAGTTTGATTGAGCTTAGCTTGTGACTTCCAAACTAAACATGGATGATGTCTACACAGCAGACTGACACAAAAATATTACAGGAAAGTCAAAACTTACTTCAAACTTACTTACTCATTTTGATAGAAGTACATGTTTTTAAATTAATTTCTTTCTTTCTTTTTTTTAATAGATGGGATTCCTTTGAGTACGACTAGAGGAAGCTTGTGTACCACAGTTTAAGAATAGTAGCTTTATACTCTTGTCAGTGGGGGCTGGAAATCGTGACCTCAGTATTGTTAGAATCCTGGCCTTGGGAAAACTACCTATGTTTATATTCGACCCTAGTCTCAATCTCTTTCTTTCTATTTATACTTTATGTCACTCTCTCACCCAGATGAAGTCCCAGGTATAAAAATTTGACATGATTCGTTTTAGAGGATCATGTACTCGGTAGTGGTGGCGTAATTTGGTCAGTAGCCGTAAAGGAAAAGCTCACACAAGAATGAATATTCCGTCATTATGTATTCACCCACATGATGATGCAGAGTTTCATATTCCACAAAACATTTCTGGAGCTTCACAGCAAATCAGTGTTGCAGCATTCTCATTAACAACTGAAGTAAATGGGGACTTGTTTTAAAACATCATAAAAAAATAAAATAAAATAAAACATAAAATGGCTCCACACAGTTCATCTGGTGGAATCCAAGTGTCTTAGAAGCCCAGAGATCACAAATTGATTTGAAAAGACACATTTACAGCCATTTTTAGGCTGAAATCTTTACTGCATCGCTCCTAAGCTAAAAGCATTAGCACGCCACCCGTCTCAAGTAGGTGCACAACCTTGACAGCGGGTCGAGGGTGTGAACAACGTCTTGTCAAATCCCTTTGCGATCTTGACTACTGCAGAGACTCAGATTACACTTTACAGTAAGAGCTGTTTGGAGCATGTGTGTTTTAAAACAAGTGCCCATCTGCTTCAGTTGTTTAGGAGAATGCTGCAACATCTGGCTTCAACTCTCCATCTGCATGGGGTGAGAAGACAGTGACTCAATTCTCATTTTTGAGTGAACTTATCCTGCCAAAGCAGTTTCAAAAGTCCAACCCCGCCCCGGAACGTGACAGGCCATAAATCAAATTACATGTTTTCATCTTCGAAAACGCACAAAAATCCAACAACAAATGATTTTCAGTGTGCGTGTCAAGTATAACCCTGAAATTGAAGCTTGAATTGGACCTTGCATCTTTATTTTGGCAGACATTGTACACCTTGAAAACGAAAATGCAAACGGAGCCTTTTGCATTTAAGTTTAAGACGCCATTATGTCATCTCATCTCAAATGAAAATGAAATGGCAGGTTGCATTTTCATTTAAACAGTGACAGCATTTTTAAAAGCTTATTTTATGGAGTCACACCACGGACTCAAATTTTCCAGGGCAGGATAAAGCAGATGAAATTCACCAATGAGAGGTCCAGGGTGGTCATGTTTGGAAATACCCAGCCACATCCCAGCATTCACCAACAGACACACCTAATTACATAAGATGAACTGACAGCACATGATTGCTGTGGGTGTTTTTGTGTATTTAGCTACTCCCTTCTCCCTACTCCTTCTGCTATTTCAGAATCATTTGGCAGTGTGCCTCTGCTCTGGTGGTTATACAAACTAGAAACTGCTCCTACTTAACCCTGAAACACATGGAATGCACTTTACTTTAGATTTTGTCCTCCTAGTCAGGCAAAGCTCCTTCTTGCAGACAAGACCAGCCTCTTTGCATTTAATGCTGTGTCATATGATTTTTTGAACCATCAAGTATGGTTTATGGATGGTTTGTCACCACATGACAGTGTTATGACACTGTCACGCAACATGCCCTGTGATCCAGCAGGGTGCGTTGTTTACTTTCAGCTTAACCTAAGGCCTTACTGACCTGTCAGTAAACTAAGCTAACGTTAATGTTATATTGTTTCGCTACGTAAATGTAGGAAACCTGCGAACAGTGTCGTCCTGAGTGGACGGTAACGACGGGAAAACATCCAAGAGACATGTTTGGAAGTATTTTGGGAACCACACTGGAGGCACCAGATGACGCTGAGAGAGCTGTTAAATTAACATTTGACTGCTGGAAGAATGGGGAAGCTGTGACGGGAGACTGTTTCCAGTTTGGCCTACAGTACATGTTGCATGTTACTTTTAATGACGGAGACCGCATCATTTATTATTAGCGTCTGATATTTCTTCTTCCCTCCCCCACTGCGTAAACTGAACTTCCTCCACTGATAAAGGAACGTGTGAATCTTCACAGTTTCTAGCACAGATATCTATCTTGTCTAAATTTCTATTTTTGGTTCCTGACTTCCTCTATGTTTAATGCAATGAAGCTCAGAAGTACCCATACATGGTGCTCAGGCCGTGCTTAGTGCTGTGAGTTCTGCAGGATCCCGTGTCATTCTGTCTCAGTCGGGTATTGGTCCTCGTGTATGTCCCATTAACCCGAGGCGTTAGTTGTAACATTACTGCAATGAAATTAGGTTTGCAGTAAATGAAATTTTGATGAAAATTGTAATTATTAAAAAAAAAAAAAAAAAACTTTTATATTATAAATATCAACTATGCAAAAGCAGAATCAAACAGGAGATAAAAGGGCAGTGAATGATTTACATTACGCACAGAACCAGAAACAAAACTCCAGCAGGATGTTAGTGTTATCTGGAAGTGCAGGCGTAATGGGAATAAAGTGTTAGTGCTTTCTGTAGGCCAGCTTGTTTGGGAGAACGCCTACCCTGTCACAGCTGAAAATCACTGAGAGCAGCTCTAAAGAACAGTAAAGTGAGGGCTGAGAGCTTAGAAAGGCATCATGTGACACCACTAGAGGGTATTCAAAAACCAAGCTTGTGCATTAGGTGGGAAATGATGTCGCACACATGCATGATTTACTCTTCTCTTATTTTTAATTTTCTGTAAGTGATTGATTTTAGTTGGAATAATGTCCATTCAAATGGATATGATCTCAGTTCTTACTTTACTTTTTAACCTCGTCCACATCAGCCTTTCATACCTTGTATCTCAATGCTACTATGCACCTCATGTAAATACTGTAAATATCTTATTTAGTTAACTTTTTATTCTGTCTACCTTGTTTCTGTGTAATTGCCCCTCGGGGACAAATAAAGTTTTTTGAATTGAATTAATTTAGGCTGGGTCCAGGGCAGGAGTAAACATGTCCTGTACAATACTGCCCCTTAGTGGTCATTTAAGCATAGTCCTCTCAACCCTTATTTGATTAAACCCTATTTTCCTTTAAAGGGCCATTTTGTAGTTTTGGAGAAGAAAATTCAAACTCAGAATTTCGATATTCGCAATATGAATGAGGTTCCTTTAATCTATAATTGATTGAACAAGCTGTTCTCAGAGGAAGATAAGGTCCGAGAACACTGTTTGAAGCTAGAAAGGTGGCAGGGTCCGCCACATATAAACAGAAACTGTGTTGCCCTTTAAGGTCAGTTTGTTTATTCAGTTTATTCAGTCATGAAAACAAAGAGAGTTTGTTTATTTAGTTTGATTAGGCTTTTTTTAAAAAATCAGTCAGGGAAGATTGTCTTTCTCTTCTGATCAAAATTGCTTCCCCAAAACTACTTTGTGCACCTTTAGCATATCCTGTTGCAACCAAACATGTTTCATCTAATCAAACAATTAAAGCCCTACACACTGACTGAAGACTTTCCATCCGGAGGCAGCATGCATCATGAGCGTAACAGTGTTGAAGTAGAGTTTACTTGATCTCATATTGCTTACATTAGCTTCTTTCCACAGTCCAAAGAAGTTGATTGCTAAAGGTGACCGTAGATTAGGTCAAAAGTAAACTTTTTCCCCCTCTGATGTGAGTGTGATTGCTTGTCGTTGCGTGATAGTGCTTTGACAGACTGTTATTGTACCAGCGTCTTGTCCAGTCTGTGCATGGATAGGCTTCTGTTTCCGTCTTGTTACATCTTTTACGTAGTTTGGTCTCGCCATGTCGGCCGTGCGTGATAGGCACTGATGTTGGGAAGGCTGCGGCAATGACGCAAAAGAGAAATATTCCATTATTCCACTCAAATGCATCAAACTAAAGTAACGAGTCTGTACAAATATAGTACAGATACACAGTGTGTGTTCAAATGTAGGGAGTAAAAGTCAAAAGTTGTCACAAAAAAAGCACAGGTACCTGAAAAATGTACTTCAGTACAGTAACAAAGTATTTGTACTTTGTACACCTCTGGTGAATTTGAATTCTGTGACATTGTATCAGAAGTAGTTTTGTCAGTATGGTGTTTCTCAGGTCTTAGCAACTACAGTCTACTCGACTAATATCTAGTTGAGTAGAAGTCAGTGCCGGAAAGTAACCGAGTACATTTACTCACGTACTGTTAGGTGCAATCTTCAGGTGCTTCTTCTTTACTGGATCATTTCCATTTTCTGCTACTTTATGCTTCTACTCCCCTACATTTCAAGAGTGCAATGTTGTTCGTTCTACTCACTTCATCTGATGGTTTTAGTATCTAGTTTTGTTACACATTTAGTATTCAAAAATACAACATATAACTATATTACTTTATTATTATTATTATCATTATCATTATTATTATTATTACTATTATTATAGGTTGAGATCAGACTTTTTCATATTCCTGGTAATTACTGGTAAAAGTGAAAGTCACTCAAACAAATAGTACTTTAGTAAAAGTCTGAAAGTATCTGATTGAAAAGGAGTAGAAGTATACATATACTTACTTTTATGTATACTATTGACTGATGATCAGATCAAATACTCAGAATTCTTTCTCATGATCAGAATCCGTGTTTTAACTGCTTCGGCTGATGCAGCATGCAGCAGTTACTAGTAACTACAGATATCAAATAAATGTAGCAAAGAGTACAATACTTGCCTTCAAAATGTCGTGGAGTGGTATAAAGTATAAAGGAGTAGAACATTGAATTACTCAGGTAAAGTACAAGTACCTCAAAATTGCACTTAAGCACAGTACTTGAGTAAATGTACTTAGTTACATTCTGTCACCCTTCCTTATCCTGAATAGGCCATTCTAAAAATAATTATAATATTTACGACTTTTGGTTCTTCAGGTACATTTTGATGCTATGGCTTTTTGGCGTTTGCTTTAGTGTGATATTGAATGCAACACATTTCCATGAAACACAGTATTTGTACACTGTGGAATTGCTACTTCCACTTCAGCAACACTCACTTACTGCATGTGTCCAGTCACTCAGGTGTCTTTGTAGTATTCTGTGCCACAGGTTTAGACACTGTTCAAGACTCCTTTAAAAGTTTTATTAGTTTAATGTGTTGATACAAAACATTTCTGTCTGTCAGTTATATAATCATACGGCAAAATGAACCATAATGATTTGTTTTTTACTTGAGTTATAATAAAGTCCAGTGCTACAGTGACTCCTGATCACTTTTGTTTGTGTGTGTGTGTGTGTGTGTGTGTGTGTGTGTCGTGTGCGTGCGTGCACTTTGCAGAGAAACACTGACACAACACTTCTTGACCACGTGTGACTTTTTATTGCGTTGGTTCACATTCCAAAAGAAGATACTGCCACACATCTATCAGCAAAGAAGACTACAAGTTAGTAAAAAGGATTTTTTTTTTCTTTCCAAAGATTAATCACGTCTTCTTACGAACATACAGGCGATGCGACAGTCTTAAAGTACAAAAAATCATACATTACCAGTCATATCGATGTACACAAGGACCAGCGTCATGCTTTGATCGTAACACTGTTAAATGCTTCGATGTGTTTTGACAATTTTGGTGATTTGTTGAAGGCTCTCTGATTCAGATTCCACAGCATTGGATTATGGGAGGAGAAGGGATGGTTGGGGGTCACAAAGGGGTCAAAGCTGCCTTCTCTGAGTTTCTCTAGAGCCGTTTGATCATACCCCCAAAACCAACACTGTGTGTGTGTGTGTGTGTGTGTGTCTGTGTGCACACCAATGCACATGTATGAGTGTTAGCCTGCAGATTTAAGCTCTGGCGTCTACTTAAAGTCATTAATTATCACTTGAAAACACTTATTTAGCCATATGTGCTGCATAACAGAGCCATTTCACGTGTGTTTTGGGTGTGCTGAGGGGTTGCATACAGAAATGGAAAACAAAAAAAAAATAAAACATCGAGTTCACATAGGTCCCAGAGCAGTAAAAGCACTTGCTACAATCTTACAACATTTGAGAATTTACATTTACAGATAAGGCACAGGAAATCACACAGTGGTAGGTTTGTGATAAAGCGAAGGCAAACTTTAAGGCTTAACGCACTTTGCATCTCAATGCTCCCTAATGATTTGCGATCAAATTCGTCTTTCCTCAGATGGATGTACAATTGTTCTCTTTGCTCTATTGGATTTGTGAGAATAAATCAGTGTTGTAATCACAGTTAAAACTTGTGTGATTCCCCTAGACAGTGAAATAACCCAAAAAAAAAAAAAAAACAGCTGTTCTGCACATTATGTACACTATCAGACATGATGGGGCGTTATGTACAGCGGGAGTTGCCCCTTGTTGTTTGTTTCTCTCTAAATTTCCGTGACTATTGTGTTTTCTTGCGGGGTAAGTAACCCTCCGTGGTCGCATAAAAAAATCAAGTCGAAAAAGATTTTTTTTTTTTCACAGCCAGGTCAAGGATGCTTGTTTTCATTGATGAGTGCGGTTTCTTTTATTGTCTCGCCTCAAACAATACTTTGTGCTGATGGTGCGTGATCTTTATCGCCCGGACGCCTGTTTGTACAGCGCGAAAAGAGAGGATTTGGCCTGAGGTCGCTACTATAGTTCATTCTCTGATAGGGCAAAACGAGCCCTGCTCTCTTCCAATGGACTGTCACAGTACACAGCTCTACTTAAAGGCTACACGACATCAATCTAAAATGCAGAGAATCACATTGAAAAAGACATTCAACATGTGGTCTTTTTTTTGTTTTTTTTCCTTTGGTTTGTTTTTCCTCACTAACTCAGCTCTGGCTGTGCTACATGGTATATAAACATGAAAAGGAGAGAAATGCTCTGAAATTGATGCACATCTCTCTTCACTTGAAAGAATCCTGTGTAAATGGATGCATAGATGAGGTGTTATGAGGGTTAAAGGCCTTGCACAGAGTCTAAACCTCTGGTTGTGCAAAAAAAAAGAAAAAAAGGTACGCTCTTCTCCACCTGGAAATGGACTTGTCTCCCTCTACTCCTCAAAGAGCTGTATACCTGTAAATGTAGCGGCACTTCGTCGTGTGATTCATGTGTGCGAGAGCCCTCTCACCCGCGGCGTGTGTCGCCGTCCGAATGGGAATGAAAGTCAGTGCCTAACTACAGCGAAATTACTGATTCGCAGACACACAAGTATATTATAACTCTCTTTCCCCTATCTACTCAAACCCCATGTAAAAATGTCTAATCCTCCATTGTATATGATTAAAACTCTTTCAATAGAAAAAGATGTTTCTAAAAATTGAACATGGATTTTCATCAAGTAAAAACATTTCCCCCCTGCATGTGTCCTTTCCACATTTTTTAAATATAAGAACACGCTTAATAAAAAAACTACTCCTCCCCTCTTTAACTTCTACTTTGTCTTTTTTTTTTTATCACAAACACGCAGATTTTTTGTCGCTTCGTAGAACTGTTTTAAAAGGTTTTTTTTTTTTTAATCTATCCCTGTTAATTTTTCATCCTTTGCTTCGTGACCTGCTTGTTCAAGAGTGTGCGTTGTCTTGAGTTAGGTGTGTGTGTGCTCTCTCTCTCTATGTGTTGAACGTCTGGTGTGTGCAGGTGTACATGTGCTCTCTCTCTCACAGGTTCATACGGTGAGATCGTCTGACCTGGCCCTGCTGCTGGCTTTGCTCAGTCGGCTCAGCGGTCTGGTGTCTTCTATCGTATCCGCGGCCTCCATCCCTGCCTCCGCCGGAGTTACCTCCTCCCCGTTCACTGCCTCCTCTACCTCCACATCCTCGTCCGCAGGCGCCTCCACCTTCTCCGCTTCTGCCTCTGCCTCTGCCGGCTGCACCTCCTCGGGCTCCTCCTCGTGTAATGTCACCCCCGCTGTCTCAGTGGTCTGGGCGTAGGAGGGCAGAGTCTCGTCATACACCTTAGAGATGTCCTCCATGGGCAGCACCTCCTCCGCCTTCTCCTCCAGCCCCTGGAAGGGTGGGGCCCCTCTGCCAGCCTCCATGCCCACCTCAGCCAGCGGGTAGAGGTGAGTTATGGGGGGAGCTTTCTCCTCCTCTAGCAGCTTGTAGCCTTTCGCTCTCTGCAGGGAGGGCACAGCCAGCGAGGGCAGGCTCTTCACTTGTGGCGGCAGAGGGGCCGAGCCCTCGCCCTGGGCTGGGGCGGGGGCCGGCTTGCGAAAGACAAAGCGAATCTTCTTCAGGCCCAGGTGACTGATCTCCACAAAGTTGAGGAAGAGCGAGACACAGGCCACAGCCAACATGAAGATGATGAAGACAGTCTTCTCCGTGGGGCGAGACACAAAGCAGTCCACCGTGTTGGGGCAGGGCCAGCGGCTGCACTTGTACAGCGGCAGGATGCGAAAGCCATACAGGAAGTACTGGCCCACAACGAAGCCCACCTCGAACAGTGTCTTGAAGATGATGTGGCAGATGTAGGTCCTCAGCAGGGTGCCCTCCAGCCGGAACTTCTTGCTCCCCTTTGTGCTGGTCTCCTTAGTGGTGCGGACGCTTCCCTGGTCGGGTGCCAGAGGGAGACGCTCCTCGCTCAGCTCCTGCTGCCGGCTGAGCTCGGCCTCCTCGCGCTCCTTGCGTTTCTCCTCCATGTGGACGTGGTGCACGGCGTGGCCCACGTACACCAGAGACGGCGTGGACACAAAGATGATCTGCAGCACCCACAGGCGGATGTGGGAGATGGGGAAGGCCTCGTCGTAGCACACATTCTCACATCCGGGCTGCTGCGTGTTGCAGACATAGTCGGACTGCTCATCGCCCCACACAAACTCCGCCGCCGTGCCCAGGATGAGGATACGGAAGATGAAGAGCACCGTGAGCCACACCCGGCCGATCACCGTAGAGTGCTCGTTAACTTCCTCTAAAATATTACCCAGAAAGCTCCAGTCACCCATGATCGGTCCGTAGCACTGCAAAATGAAGGGTGGGGTAGGAAGGCAGACAGGAGGGTGCAGGCAGACAGGGAGGGTGGGGTTGGCAGGACAGACAGGGGGAGGGGAATAGAGTGCCAAAAATAAGAATTAAAGGAGGAAAACTCGTCGAAAATCAAACCTTAGTCATAATTTCAGGCCACTACGTGTGATTCTGAGAGAAAACATGAATATTTTGAAATTTCTAAAGAGTTTCATCGAGTCTATCACAATTCGATTAAAAAAACACCATACTTAGTGAAACATGAAATAAACATTCAAAGCAAAGTGTTGATTTTGTCTTTTAGAAAGCTGCTTGCTCTCGACGTAAACACCATAAACTGTGTTGAACATTAACAGTGCTGCAAGTCAAAAAATCTCTCGCTCTACCTCTTTAAAAAGATTCCACACAGTACCTCTCGACTAAAAACCCATAAAGAGCGATCAATAAGCAACTAACAGTCCCTTCTTCTGTAAGGTATGATATAGGTTAAATGTAATCAAATGGGCAACTTGCCACAGCTGCGGCTCCGGCGAAGTTGAGTCCTGTCCCGTTCTCTTGGCACCCGGCAGGGAAAAGTGAACTTTTTTCTGCCCTCTATCCCACCTAAAGCCCCGTCCTTGTCGCCCCACTGAGCAGATGTGAATGAATCGGCTCTGATGGTTGGTTTTTAGTTTGCTGCAATATTTAAGCTTGGAGCCAGACGGCCTTTATTTGCCGGGCGACGTGTGGTGACGCAGGAGACAATAGGATCAACAGAGCCAGAGCGGGGATGTATGGGAGCAGGCCTCAGGCTCCCACACCAACATGGACACTGTACGGCCGGGGCACCGAGTCCACAGCACAGCCATTCAGCTCCACGCATGCAACTTCCTCACGCATAGATACTGTATGTACAAGCACACATACAGTAGATGAAACAACAACAGCAGCTTTAGGCCTCCAGCTGTGCTGCCATGCCCGACATGAGAGCAGAGAGGCAGGTCAGTGACAAGCTTTGAGGCAGGGATGGAGAGGTTATTTCCCCGTGCACTAACACTGGACATTGTTGTTTATGCAGGCAGCAGCGGGTTCAGTGCAACTGAGGGTATAAATATGTTGACCCTTGGAAATAATTCTGATTTTGCTTAAAGGAGGTGGTGCTCACTTCTTTCTCTTTTTATTTTTAACTGACATCTGTACAGCTTTTCCTCTTCTGCTCAGGCTTTTCAAGACACTTTAAATTCAAATAAGCCATAAATACATTTTCAAACAGTACTACTAAAAAGTCCAAAAACACATTGAATGATTTTCATTCATAATCAGATTTTACACTCCTTAAAACCCACAACTAAAGCAATAAATACAAACAAAAATAATCTTACTAATACTATATAATACTGAAGCAATCAGAAATAATGAAACATCTATAGCAACTCTTTACACCTGAATTTGAGGGTTGTGTTGCTTTATGTTCAGTAAAAATTTAAACAGGACTCCACTTCTGCAAAACCCCACAAGTCACGTATTCTGTTTTATTCATTATGGGGTTAGGGTCATTTTTCAACCGTGGAGTGTAAATGTAAATGGAGGTACTCTGAGGTACTTGTACTTTACTTGAATATTTCCATGTTCTGCTTCTTTATACTTCCACTGCACTACATTTTGGAGAGAAATATAGCATGTTGTACTCCACTACATTTATTTGATAACTTTAGTTACTAGTTCTGAAGTTATTCTGAATATTGGATCTGATCATTTCCGAAGTGTGTAATCGAACAACCCATAGTATACAATATACATACATGTAGATAATTGTATAATTTTCTTTTACTAGTACTGTTCATACTTGAGTACATGTGTACACTGAGTTCATTTAATATCAGATACTTTCAGACTTTTACTCAAGAACTATTCATATGGGTGACCTTCATTTCTACCAAAGTGATATTTAAGCACAATATCTTTAATTTTACTTGAGTATGACTTTTTGGTACTGACAACAACACTGACACTTATTTGAATCTGCAAACCAGAATAGAAGGAAGAAAAGAATAATAAATGAAGAATACCAGTGTTAATCTGTGCATCTAAAGAGTACATTTAACTAGATCAGGGCCAACTTTTTTTTAACTTTTCATCACATTTACACATTCTGTGTTGCATTCTGTATTTTATCCTCATGTTTACCTGATGTACAGACACATGCATTTTATTTCTAGTAGTTCTTAGTCAACAGTGCAGGTTTTGCTGTCATCAACCGTGAGTTCTAACATAGCAGATAACTGAGTCCACCTCTGTGTGTGTGTGTGCGCGCTCATCATATCTGTGTCACTTAGCTGGAATGTGAAGTATGTGAACCATTGAGTGAAGGGACACACTGAAATGTCTCTATTAGCGAGGTTAGTCAAACTTTCCCGGCTCAGAGGAGAAAAACACTGAGCAGCGATCTTTGATCTCTGAATCGGGCCACAGATGTTTGAACAGAGGGAAAGCTTCGCAGAGCCCGGAGAGACTTGTTCCCACTGCCTGAATATCTTGAAAGTCTGATCATGAAATTACCTCCAGGTTTGCACAAAAACAGTTGTGCTTTTTTATTGTATTCTGTCTCTGTAGCTCAGATTCATTACCGAGACAGCACAGCTTCGTGATGGATCACAGCTGCATGTTCGACCTCACAACTGTTTTTAAACACAAAGTTTTCTGAATGTGATTTTATTTTTGATGATTTTATATTATAGTAGTATAATTTTCTTGGTGGGGGGGGTTGTTTTGGAATTATAATCATCAAGTATTACTTCAAACTGGATATATATTTAAACAATGATCAGATCAATATTTTTAGAAGATGTTTTAGAGCAAACTGAAATGTATTAAGTACATATTACAACTGTCACATGTTTACCTCTTGAACTAATGACTGAATTGTTACTTTTTTCAAATTTTAGAGAATAGTATTTAGTTTTCTTTAAGTTTACCATGTCTATTTTTTGGAAGAACATTTGAATAGGTAAATATACATGTAAGCTAAAATGTGAGTGAACTTATACATACAAATGTATTACCTAATATATAAAATACCCTTTAAAATAAAAATATAGTAACAATACAACATTAAGCTAACTGCTCCTGTAGTCAGTAAGAACATTTACTCAAATACTGCACATGAGTAAAAGTTTGTGGTACTTGTACTTACTTTCCATTTTCTAACACTTCCACTCCACTACGGTCTGAAGGCAAATATTGTCCTTATTACTCCACTATATTTATTTAATAACTTTAGCTACTAGTCACTTTGAAGATTAAATAAAGGTTAAAGATTAAAACTGATTTTGATCATCAAAAAAATCCTGAATATCTGATCTGATAATCGACCAGTCTGGTAATCAGTCAACCCGCATTATACAGTATATACATATATGTACTAAGTACATTTCATTCAGACACTTTTACTCAAGTACTACCCATATGGGTGACTTTCACTTTACCAAAGTAATATTTTAACACAAAACCTTGACTCTTATTCAAGTATGACGTTTGGGGCCTTTTGCAATGCTGCTTTTAGTATCTAATACACACCTGTTCATCAGCATCAATGAAAAATTTAGACAACTAATAATATTTGAGAGAAGTTTCGACAGGTGTGTTGGAAGTTTATAGGTGCTTCCTTCATGTCTGGTCTGTTTGTTAAAGTTGGAAATGTGACTGACAGTTTTCAGCGAATGTTGTCGATGGTTACAGCTTCATTAATAGTGTTCTTTTGTCCTTTATATGAGTCTATCAGCCCATCAGCAAACGGAGAACAGGGCGTTTATGTTCCATACATTGGAATACTACACATTGTGCTGAAGTAGACCTGCTGTGTGTCAACATCGTGATTTCTCTGCACCAACATGTTATACTCTCATTATGAACCCCAGTTGGGACTGTGGAAAAGTTTATTTGGAGAAAGCTTTTGTTTGTCTGTTATCTAAACTGTTGAGAACTTGCTCCCCCGGTAACGCACTGATGCACCAAATTAGAGGAAGGAACAAAACAATTACATGGCAGTCTGAAACAGACAGTTTGTTTACAGTTACACAACTCATTTCCCTGTTCACAAAATGTAATTTCCACGTTCCTCAGTTGTTTGATATTCCCTGGATGAAGTTAGAACACGGTTGGAATCAACAAAAACTCATATAAAATGCTTGTATTTAACCTATTTTATTTTCATATTTTATTATAAATGAAAAACAATGCTGTTTGTCATAAATGCCTGTCTTTAAAGGAACGATTCATTTACAGACAATAGTGACATTATTCAGTTTATAAAGACAACAGATAAAGAACCATTGTTTAATTATTCTCAAAATATTTTTATTCATTTCTCAGATGGACAGCGGAGGTGACCTCATACTACAGGCCAAGTGTTACGTACATTTATGATTGGTCAAAATCAATGATCATGAACCAACACATGTCATCACTCTTTTTGTGGAAGTGTCTCCACTATGCTCATCTTATGACGGCCCACCCTCGCTGCCTCTCAACCAATCACGTTCTCTGTCTTAGGTGACATCACTGGGCTGGTGTAGTGGAGAGTCCACCTCTTGATGCCCCGCTCTCTGATCTGTTGGTTGGTGGCAGGTTTGGCCTTCCGCACTGAGCTTCACTGATCCCACAGCTTTTCACAAACGGATGATGTAATCTAAGAGAGAAAAAAACCCAATGTGAGGCACTATCACGCCGTGTCAAAATGTCCCCAAATCAGTTGCTACAGTTTCTCTCTGAATGACACGCCTTGGCGTCCAGGAGGTGTTTTAATGCTAGCTGATTGGATAGCTGGAACTACGCTCCGCATGTCCAGCAGCAGTGGTATCTTCTCTTATAAAAAATGTCCCCAACAAAATTAAAGCTCTCACTCTCCTCTGGATGGCACATGGGCTCGGCCCGTTGTGTCGGAGGATGGAAGCCATGTTCGGAGCTCTGTGGAGGCATCAGGGTGTATCCACTGAGCTGGGGGACCAGGGGACTCCCTTTAAAGAGCTGTGTGTTGGTATAGTGGACGCTTGCATGCTAAGCCCCACGGTGGGCCCGTGAATGGCACCGGGATTTCACACAAAGACATGATGTCATGATGCAGGGTGCGGACCCTATTGAGCATGTGCAGTGAGGCGTGAGGCCAGATTAGACCTCCGAAGCAGGGCACCAACTGGCCGTTAATCAGAATGCTAACACGCTAACAAACATATCGTACGGCGATCTGCCTACGGCGCGATGGTGCCACGCGCTTCCTGCACGCAGGGCCTTTGAAAGACAGGAAGTAACTGGAATCTTACTTTTTGTAACGACCTTATCAATGTGATGCAATTCAAGACGTGTATTTCATCTAACAATATGCATTATGTGATCTGACACATGTTGGCAAGGGGTTGGTTTGATTTGGCCCCCTGGTTACCCCTCACACAATGAGCATCTCCCACCACTCCCTGAGGAAAAACATTTTCCAGGATGAGTTCGTCTCTGTGCTGAAAATAACCTTTTTTTTTTTTTAACCGAGCATGTAATTCGTCCTCGGAAGTACGCCTTGTGATGGTTAACTTTGGCAGCAGTGCCTCTGGTTGGGCCACATCGAGGGATCATGTCCGGGTTGCAGCACATGGTTGGTCTGTCTCCTTCCATCTGCCCTCTTCTCTGGACAACAGTGGGAGTTATCAGCAACGAGGACTGCAGCACAGGCAGCCGTCACAGCCCGAAACAGCAAGCAAGCTTTACGAAACGGAAGAAGAAAGGTGAAAAGAGAAGACAATAGATAGAAAGTAAGCAGATGTAACGGTGTAAAATGAAAAGAAAGATAGACAAAAAAAATATGTAGGTTTTAGAAATCATATTATCTTTCAGAACTTCAGATGTTCTGTTTTCAGTCATTATCTCCTCACCCCCCACGCAGATTGAAAGTCTGCTGAAGTCCACAAAACAACTGAAGTAGCCCTCTACTTTTTATTTTAAAACGTAAAACAGTAACATAAAATGGATCGATACATCTTCTCTGGCGCAATCCTGTGCACCCATTTCAGTCACGGTGAATGCAAACACTATTAGCTTAGTGGATACAATCAAGATTTTGGCTTTTAATAAGGTGTAAATAACGTCTTTTCAAATCAATTTGGGATCTCTGGGCTTTTGGAGAATTTAGACTTATAGTTGTTTTTTTAGATTTTAATGACTGAATTTTCTTTTTTGGGGGGTGTGAAATGACCCTTTAATTAATCAGGACTCTAAACTGACACTAATGTTGCTCTGTCAGCTGCAAAATCTACAGTCTTGTCAATGAGGTTTCATATAGTAGCCAGTTGTTCTTGTGCATTACCTCACATTTTTCTAATGAATGATACATTATTAATCTGATGTACTGCACTGTCTACAAATGTCCGATTCTTCTGTATATTTTGAGGGTGTTCTGTTAAAGACCTTGAGGTTTTGCTGTCAGCTGAAAATGCTGAAGTCATAAGCGGTCTTCATGCATTACACACTTTAAACTTGATTTGAATGGTTCATTGAAGCTGATAGGGGGCATCCTTTACTCAATAGAGGACTTAGAACCAGCAGATGTGAGCCTCTCGACTATTTCAAAGGATGCTCACTTCAAGCAATTATTTTGAGCCCTGTCAAAATGAGAGTTAGAATTAGTTCGAAAGACTGAGACGAGTGAAGTCGGAGTGATTCCTCGCTTTTTATTGAAGTTTGTATTCACTCTCATCCTCTGAGCAGAGGGAAGAACTGAAAAGAAGGTTTGCACACTATCAACTGCAACTAAATGAATGCCGGCACAGCAGTGCAAATGAAACATATATACAGTATTACGGGTCGAATATCATCATCACTTTTTACTCTTTTGCTCATCTAAGACTTACATTTCCTTGGGGCATTGCAAAATGAAGTTTTTGCATTTAGTGTGGCAGCAACACAAAATACTTTCTGTTTTCTGCTCTGATATTTAAAAATGAATCGCTGGATTTTGACAGAATTGATCGTTTATCATCACATCAAATACAGCCAACCGACTTTCTTTCTTTCTTTCTTTCTTTCTTTCTTTCTTTCTTTCTTTCTTTCTTTCTTTCTTTCTTTCTTTCTTTCTTTCTGTCTTCCTTGGGTAATCAGGTTAGCTACCTGATAATTAAGGTGTTGGTGGTTGTCTTTAGACAAACCTAGGCTGACTGCCTCCTGTTTCCACTGTTTGTGCTAGGCTAACTGGCTAACTGGTTGACTGAAGTTCCATGTTTGCTATGCCGACGTGAGAGTGTTAAAAAAAAATTGATAGCAGAGGAAAAGGAAAAAGTAGGAAAATGCAATGGAAAATAGATTAAATAGAATTACCATCAACCGGTGAAAAATGAGTGAGACAGTTTTACAGAGGACAAAATGTGGATGCTTCATCCACACGTTCAAGCCAGCAGCACAGAAGATCTGTTAGCATCTGTTGATTAGCATCAACAATTCAGTATCTGCGAAATGTGAAATATGGTTTCAATCTCCCGTTCTTTGCAGAACATCATGATGCCACAGTGAAGCTGACCTTTGACCTCTTGGATATAAAATGTTATGACTTCATTATTTTGTACCTTTAGAAAGTTTTTTTTTTATTTTGTATTAGCGTATGTGAATTTCTGATGGTCAAAAACGTGTTTTGAGAACTTTGACCACCAAACTGTAATCAGTTCATCCTTAAGTCCAAGTGGACTTTTATTGCAGAGAGAATGGAACAGATGGACGGATAACTCTGAAACATAAAACCTTGAGCCACGGATGTCACTGACACCAAGGCCTAAAAATTAAAGGTGAAGAAAGCACATACACACAAGTGAAACAATTTCACTTAACTTTGGTGCATAAACCTCTGACAGACTGGTTCTTTTACCACTGAGTTAAACAAAATTCAGCTCACAGTTCAGCAGTTTGTAAATCTAAATCAGGGCTGCCCAAAGTGGGGCCCACTACAAGGTTTGATTTGGCTCACCAGATGATTCTGACAACAACAACAAAGACAAACCTGATTATAATATAATCAGGTTTATTTTTTTGTGAGGAAAAAAAAATGTTTTTAAATATGTAGGCCTAATCCAAATGTTAACCCTGCAGACTTGCAGTCTGAGCCCTCCGGTCTTCAGTCAAATGTACTGTGACAAGTCTGCGAGGGCTTGAGACTGTGAGCTGCAGATAGACGGGCTTAGAGACTACAGTCTGTACCACCACATATTTCTGTTGTGATGTAGGAGAATGTTACTGGCTACATGATTCAAGTAACGTTCTAATAAAATAATTATTTTACACGTTCATAATACGTTTTTTAATGTCATGTCCTCATTGCCATGAATTTTGGGTAATTAGAAATCAGTGAAGTCTGTTGAAATCTGGGCCCAGAGCGAACTCTCTGGAAGTCTGCAGACAGCAACTTGTGCACTGAATGACTGGCGGGTTCGGACCGCCCTCAGAACTCGCAGACTTTGCGAGCGCATTCGCAGGAAGTCCACGAGTGCTTACAGAGTGAGAGTCTGTCAGTCCGTTGCAGTCCAGACATTTGGATGCAGCCCAAGACATTTTTGCTTTTGGCCTGCAGCCCACCATTAACTTTTAGTTCTTGCCCCTGGTCTAAATTAATGTGAGCCATCACCTCTCTGCACTTAAAAGCAAAGCTAACTGATCTTTAGGCATCAGAACCTTAACATTGTGCTGCTTTAACTTCTGTACTGCTACTTAATTAACGTTTTGAATGCATGACTTTTAAAGGTGCACTATGTAGTTTAGGGAATCAGAAGAGAAAGATGTTCATTGACTGATTTTTATTTTATTTTTTTGCGCCTAAACAAACTAAATAAATAAAGTCTTTGTTTTCATGAGTGAATAACCTGAATAAACAAACTGACCCTAAAGGACAATTCAATTCAATTTCAGTTTATTTGGATAGGGACAGTGCACATTAATGAGCATCAAAAACATTTCTGCAGATATGCCGGATTATAGCAAAGCTGCTAGTTTGCATCCGTACAAACACAGCTTCATACTGTTTTACTTTGTTTAAATGTGGCGGACCCTGCCACCTTTCTAGCTTCAAACAATGTTCTGGGACCTTATTTTCCTCTGAGAACAGCTTGTTTATTCAGTCATGGAAAACATAAATATTTCTGACTCATTATTTTTTCCTTATCAAAATTGTAAATATTAAAATTCTGAGTTTGAATTTCTTCTCCCAAAACTACATACTGCCCCTTTAATAAAAATTGTGTATTGTTACACTTAGATATTGCTACTTTAACCTTAAAGAAATATTATGTTATATGAATTCATATTATATTATATTATATTATATTATATTATATTATATTATATTATATTATATTATATTATGTTATATTATATTATATTATATTATATCATATTATATTATAACAAAACCGTGGGTTTGTAATTTTAGTGTTGAAAACTGACGCGATCAAACAGCATTTTTGTGGAAATCGTATCGATCTCATGATGATTTAGTGTTTTTTGTTTTTTTTCTCCCTCACCATTTCAAGCTCATGGACTTCACATGAATCGTCTGTGTCATACGTAGTCTCACATCCACAGAAAGGAGGCATTCACGGCGGGTTTAAAGAGATGGTATCAGCGATGCCCTACACAGATACAACATGACCTGGGGGCAGCGCTGAGTCCCATGACATAGCACAACACTAAGACCTCAATGGCGTAAGGCTTACGCTTAAAGACAGAGATACACTTGTTTCTAAACACTTGTTTGTTCAGCGTGCAAACATAACTCTGTTCATATTTGTGCTCGTACGTGTGAGACACATCATTTCTCTTTGTGTCTTAGTGACCTACTGCCTCAGCAACAAAGCCTTCATTTTTCCTCTTTGTGGAGTTTTTTTTTTTTTTTCACGAGTCATCTGTTTAGAGCCACTTCTTTTGTTATCAGACATCAAGATCGAAACACTTTACCAGCAGCTTTCTTTGTCATACGTCTGCTTTTCTATTACGCTTACGTTACTTTCAAGTGTGAACATTCATCCCCGGCAATTTCACATTTCCCCTGAGAACCAGGCACTTGTTTCTTTCCTGCAATGGTGAGAAAGTTTGAAGCCATTCACAAAGGCATCCAAAATTCACTGAGTCACCCGCAGTGATGCTGCCGGGATTTAGGATTAGCCAACAGAAACTGTTGAGAAGATTGATACAAAGTTTAGGAGCTTGACCCCACACACGGACACACACTAATGGCCCTGCAACATGTGTCACATCTGGTCCCGGGCCATAACATTGTGTCTCAGGGCAGAGCTCTTGTCGCCCAGCTGGACTCAGGTTGGACCATTGTGTTCAGGAGGTCAGATTTGTTGAATTTGGACCAGCCCGCTGTCCCTCCTGTGCTGATGTAAGTCTCATGGGTCATTTAGAACATGGAAGTACATAACCAGCAGACTTTACTACAGGAACTGGTACACAAAAACACTCACGTACATAAAATTTCTCGAGCTGAGAGAGTGAAATGCGTCATTACGAAGGAAAAGTGTTGCTCAAAAATTAAAGTTTGTTCCTCTGTAAATATTTCCCACCGGCTATTGTATGACAGTTTGTTGGAGAGTTAAATACAGATTGATCGCTGGGGAGATTACAAAAGAGAGCAGTGTGTTTAAATGGTGAGAAGATTGTTGGAGTGTTTGGACTCACCACCTGCATTTGTGCTTTAGGTTTCCCCCACCATGTCCTGTTACAACAGACCAAACCACCTCCTGTGTCCAAGAGGGGACAGAAGGGCCCACTATTGTCTTGTGCATGTGTTTAGGTCACAAGTCTGTTCAGATCTCAAACACTTTCTGAGAGCCTGAAACAAACACAATATGATACCCCGTCGCCTCCAAACACTAACTTTACATTATTACAGAAAATCCTGGAGCGGAGCTCAGACATACTGCAAGGGACTCTCAATTTAATACTGAAGCCTCTATACGACATAAGCAACTGAGACCATCAGCGAGAAGACTGGCTATTTCTACATCATTCGTCTGAAAATGAAAACTATTTTTGAGGAAGACTGTTGCGGGTAAATTGAAGAGTCATGCTGCTGGATTATTATCATGAAGATACAGTATAAAATTACCAGTAATGGCTTTAGCTCAACAAAATTACCATTGCCGAGCAACCAAATCTGTTAGCTGTAGGATCAAACGTAAGCTTGGCGTATGAAAGGAACATTACTAAAACAAAGTTAACTGTGTGTCACCATCATAATAGTAGTTATAAATGTTATATAGCCACAAATTCAGACATTAGGTCATCGCTATGGATCCTGCAAAAAAACTGTGTTTAAAGAAAATGCCATGTTTCTCCACAGGGGGCACCAGAATCAACACAAAAGTAAGTTTCTGTGGATGCTTTAAACACCATTTGGTACAGTCTCATTATTATGGGTCATAAAGTGTCATTTAATGTTTGTTATCTGTTATAGTCTCATAATTTGGTGTATTTACTTTAAGAATGTTAATAAAATTCCTTCTTTTTTAGATTCCAGTCTAAAAGAAATGTACTGTGATGTACTTTTATTTCTGGTGGAAAAACCGAGAGAAAACAAAAACATAGCTTTGCCTTAAGTACTCTAGCATTTAACCTATTTTGGCCTCTTCGGTTGAACTGCTCAGAACTCACATTTATATGTCTTGTGTTTGTTCGTCACCCAGTGCGACATCAAGTGACTCATGCAGCAGCCGGTTGGTAATGAAATGCAATTCCTTGTTAGGACACATTTGTTCAGTTCGTTTAAGAGGCGACCAGTGTTGAGAGTTCACCCGTGAGTATTGCCTCGGTGTGAAAGCCAAAGAAGTTGGGAACCAGAGTTATTTTTTTACTTATTTGTTTATTTACTTTTGCTTTCATTGTAAAACTCTTTAATCCTATTTTTTGATCCTGTCGCTGCTAACTGCACCAGATGTGTCTCGTTGACTAATCAATTCAATGACTGTGTATTGCTGCCACCTGTGTGTGGTCTGATGCCTGACATTAGGTATGCTGGAGAGGGGCTTAGTGTGCGTTCAGTATTTTCAGCACAAGCCATGGTGTACACACAGTTGAGATGCCTTAGGTGTCCGTTTTGAGGCTCTAGCACCAGAGCATTACTCCCATAAAGAAAGTAGTATGTTCCTCAAACAAGCTGTTTGCTACGGTCCCCCCCAAAAAATATGAAGGTTCCTCTATCTCATAACATGTCACTGTGGGAGTATAATACTGTGAGTATCTGACACTGACCAAATTGAAGTAACATAGAAGCTGTGAGCTGACTGTCCGGGGAGAGACAGCATCGGCAGCTCGATGGTTAGGCGGGGGGTGGTGGGGTTGTGGGGCATAACATACATTCCACGCAATTGGCTGCTGCCTGTAACTATGCCAAAGCAAATAGCACTCGATTAGCCGTTTCATGGGGACTTTAAGTCAAATGATAGCACTGGTACAGGCAGAGTAATGTAATGTCTACTTCCCAGTCTGAAATGTGTTATTCTATTTTTTTTTTCTCCACAATTATCCCTCTTGGGGGCGTCAACCTCCAGGCTGAGAACCAATGATTTAACAATTAAATTAAAATTTAGACGGTCATTTTTAACTGCATTTGTTTTACTTTTAATTCTGTATTTTATCATAATATTGTTGTCTGTTTTAATTATGTATAGAGACTTAATTCCCTTTATAACTGTTGGTCAGGAAAGAGCTTTATAAATAAAGTTTATCATATTTGTTTTGTTTTACATTCATTTACTAGTTTATAATCAACCTCACACATTCCTGTGTTATATTGTACTTTATTTCTGGTGAACTGCTTTAGTTCACAATTTGCACATACTTTCCCAGAACTCTTTTCTCTCTCGACCATATTTGACGTGTGCGTCACAGTCTGAGGCCTTTTAATTAAATTCCTCTACAGTTCAACAGAACCAGACTCTGCGTCAGGAAACCAAGTAACCTGGCAGCTTCATGTAGTCTGGGTTTAAGAGAGAGACGAGGGTGAGAGACAAGGGTGAGAGACCAGCCATGAATTGTTCTCACCAGTGAAGAAGGAAGTGGAAGGGCAGCTTCCTCTCTGCGCAACGGCGGGCACCATGGGAGGGAGAGGAGAATCGACGGCACACAATGGAGTAGGGTTGGGTGGAGGGCAGACGGGAGGCGTTAATGGAGGGAGGATGTAAGTGCTGTGTGTGTCTGGACATGAGAGGATGACTACAGAGGAGTTGAGATGATGGTTGGAGACAGGCAGGAAGCTGGAGGACGGCCTCGCTAAGACTCCTGTATTTTAGCATTGTGTTGTGTTGTGTTCTTTTCTTTGTGTTGACTGGTGTTGCCACTTTCTCACAGCTTTCCCCATCAACCCAGTGATTTCATCAATGCTTCCCATAATAACAAACATCATAATGATACACTTTCCTCAGATACAGCCCCACTTGTGACTCAGGGGTGTAAATGTACTCAAGCACTGTACCCAATCCAACTCTGAAGTTTTTGTACTTTACTCGCGTATCTTAATTATATGCTGCTTTCTACTTGATATCTGTAGTTGCTAGTTACTTCACAGCAGATTTGGACTTTGAAAATATATTATGATATAGAATACAGAATAAAAATAATCCAATAGTATAACATATTAAAATAGAACACAGACTGGACCCATTTTATACTTTTAGCAGATTTTGGACTTGAACTGGTAATCCAGTATTTGATAATTGTCTTACTGAGTGATGGGGTCACACTTCAGTGTATATACTTTCAACCAAAACTGGAACCATTCTGATTATTTCACACAAGATATTTCTGTGTTTGAAGTGTGAGGAACAGAAAAGAAAAGACAGTGATTTCCATGCACTGATCTGAATTTAACAATATAAAAATTAATCAGAATCAAAACTCATGACAGTGGTTTTAATGATAAAAGAATACCTCTCTTCCATGGGTAGGATGTAACATTAAAAAATAAAATCCAGGCACCAAAGTGGATGACTAAGAACAAAACACTTAATAAACTGAGGGGTGATTCATCATTCAAATGCAGCAATGCATATCAGAACATTTAACTTCCTCAGAGTGTCTTGAAACACATTTTACTCCAGCCAGTGAGAAGTTTAATTCCACACGCCTGTGTTAATGTGAGCCCAGTGGATCAAATGCTCCTGACTGGAGCCAATTAATCACCATAGCAACGTCAGCTGATGCCACTCAGCAGACAGTCACACCAGTCATAGCTGTGGAAGGAAGACAGTATGAAGGTGAGTGGACAGGTTAGTTAAATATTCTGAGGATTGATTGTGATTTTAGAATCTCTTTCTGTCTTCAATTATCATGGCTGATTATGATCATGTGAGCTGAGGCTAGAGAGACTTGTTAGTGTTAGCAATTAAGTTTCTTCAATTCTATGTGAAATTCCACCCACTGTTAACTACTGAGAGTTCATTCAGGTCGGTTATTACTGTCAAAGCTTATGTCAAAGCTGATGGGTGAGACTGATGGACTGTAAGCAATTTGTTTCTAAGCCCTCAGGACAGTTATGAAACTTAAATCCAGTCTGTGTCCTGATCGAAAATGTCAAAGTGGTATAAAACATTAAAAAAAAAAAAAAAGAATTCAAGCTAAATCTCTCTATTTGATTATTAAGCATAGTCTTGGACAAAAAGAACAGGTTTGGGATGAAGCGTCTTTGCTGAGTTTTTGAGTGTAAATTCAAATTTAATTGTGGTTGAAAGTGTTCAGAGCCTGTAGAAGATCAGCAGACATTGTGATTTGTCGTGCAGGAAAAGCACAGGTGAAACAAGTTTCGTCAGCGATGTCGTGGTTCCATTAAATGTCCCGGTGATCCATGCCAGAGAGCCAACGTTCACAATGGGTCCTGGAAGTAGCTCATCTAAATGGAATTTTTTTAATGTTATCAGTAACACCTGCTTTTCCTGCATGATATGCCAAAATGTCTGCTGTGAAAAAAAAGAAAAGTCATTTGGTTGATCAATGGACAACCATGCGAGGCAGAGCAGCATTATTTCTGTAACACACTTGAAGAGGGTCAAACACCCTGGTTTCACAACAAAGACTATAATGTACCATTCAGTGCACTGTGACAGTGTCACGCATTTCCTCGCAAGACATGAAAAGTAAGTTCTCATTTGCGGTCAAGTTAGCAATAATAAATATGCAACGTCCATTTAGACTTAAAAAAAAAGCTTGCTGGGAAACATTCAGGTCATGGTAGCAGTTCGGTTAAGAATGTACGTGACATTACCCTTCCATCTGCTTCACCCTCCTCCTTATGCAAACTCTATCACATTCTATATAGTGCGCTCGGTGCTGCGCCTACACACACGTGTGTATTTTTCGTGCCTATAGATAAGGCAAGGTAAAACTAGACACTGGCCTAGACACTGACTCTACCAGTGGATTACACAGGCAAAGCATTAAGTGACAATCAGAAACAATAAGCAATAGCAAATTAATAAAAAGCAGTAAAGACTGAAAAAAGTCAGATTTAAAAAGTACATGAAATGACATAAAATAAAATTAGACAAAATAATAATAGACGTGTTTAGACCAGGTGTGCATCCCTTTCCCTGATCGTTTTGGAAATGTTCATGTGTTCTTTATTCATTGTGTTAAAAGGGATGGTTGGTCTTCTGGGCAACAAAAACAAGAGGTAAGCACAATAGAAGTGGGGCAAAATAGCGATACAGCAATACATTGTATCGCCTCCATGTGACATTTATACCCTGGTGCCAAATATTGATATTTTTATCAGAACATGTAGGTACTCTAAACAGTTTCCCCTGACAATTTGACTTACCAGAGTCACTACTTCATAACTTCTTGCGGTGTAAATAGAGTGAAAATAATTTAGTGAGACATAATTGAGTCCTTCCTTTAAACATTTTAACTCCAGAACTGTTCTGCTTTCTGGCAGTTTGTCCTTTTATTTACAGTTTGGATATTTAACATCAGAAAGATGACACACATGGACATGTCAGTGTGTCTGTGTGATAAACGGACACTAAGCTCAGTTTTTGTCATATTCTGTGAAACTAACACCCCAATGCAGTAAAAACACATCCCTGCACATGACATATTTTGTATTCTTCAGTTTGACAGATATCATGATGTATTGTTTGATGTTTGTCCTCGATTATCAAAGAATCGCTGCATCATGACGCTGTGGGCAACGTCTTCTTAATCACATTGTATCCTGAGTTACTCTGTGATTCCCACCCCTAACACACAACGATGACATAATTTTTTCAACCCTTTTAAGTTGGTATGGTCAACTTTTTAGCAAACTGTTGCTCAATACACACAGAACAACATTAGTCTTCTGTTGTAGCTCTGTTTTGGTCTCCACCAACTCTTTAGCTGCTAAATGCTCCACTAGGTTCACCAACTAGTTGCTGACTTTGTCTGTCTGGACTCTGGTGATCAATAGTATAGAGTTTAGGGATTTTTTTACCCCTTTGATATAAATGACTGAACAAGGCTTCAGTGTAAGTGGATCAAAGAGTTAATAAAAGTAGTTATGCAATGTGTCGTTGATAAAAGAATGTTGATTCGAACATTATTAGGTGCTTTGATATGATAAACTTCATTATCCATTGTGCTCAGTACACCAGTACTTGAAATCAGTCAGGTGTTTTTATTGGACATGGGAACTCAAACAAAAGGAGGATGAAAGTAACTGAGGTTTTTGATAAAAGTGCGTGAAGGGTGACTGAGGTCCCTGAGAAATGCAGCGTAACAGGGAACACTCAGGGCATATCGCTCAGGGCAGGAAAAGCTGCCTGAAGGGTTGGAGGTGGATTTGAGAGAAGGTTAACACCCTACGTTTCTCTATCGGGGAACACATGGCCCGACACAGGATGATTTCATGCCTCCAGGTCCCCTCAGTCAGCCAGCCGCCCGACACAATGTTATCTACGGATAGGAGTGCCTGCACACACGGTCAACCACCGACCGGCAAACACCCGCAAGAGTTTCTCACACACATTCAGTGGGTAAGAGAAGTGATTTACTACTTACTGTTGTTTCCTCAAACGTAGCCCAGCCACTGCAACAAAGACCAGGACAAACAGGAAGTCATGAAACACCGCCAAAGTAAAGTGTGTAAGACAGAAAAACATGCTAAACTCCCCCCAGAAATACAAAACATCCATTCAGGATTTAATGTAATTTGTCAGACGAGCTGTAAAACTGTCCTTGATTTGTATTTATTTGACTTTAAATAATTCCAGTCAGAGGTTGAGCAGGGAGGGAGAGGCTGTATTGAACGCCTGATTGGCCTGTTCGTTGCCTTTGGCGGGCTACTGCAGGTCGTACGTCTGCTGGACCTGGTGAACAATACCGTCCTTTCATTCCCTGTTTGTTTTCAGGGATGTATGGTGGGCATATAAACATACATACACCCCTTGTCTGTCTTCAGGCATCATACACACTTCAAACATATATGCTGCACAAAGTCGATCTGTTCACACATATACACGCATGCACGCACACACACGGCACCCGTCTGTCCTCATGTCTGAGTTGCTTGGGTGTCTCGGGTGAGGGGTCTTGCAGATATCCCTCTTCCTGTATTTGTTAGGCTGCTCCTTCTCCGCGGCTGCACACTGGGATGCTGTAACTCCACGAGGACAAAAATATGGCATTAAGAGTCCATGTTTCCTCTGGCTCTCTCCACATCTTGATAACCTTGTTCCTAGTAGGGAGGAGGAGGAACTTACAAGGTCCACCGCATGAGTTTTGTTTGCTTTCATTTTGTTAAACTATCAGTTATTGAGTCTGCTCGAAGAAACATACAGTAATCTTGTAAAAACTTTTAGAATAAAGACGTTGATTGAAGGGTTTGAATACAGGCCGACCGATAGCTGCCTGATAGTTGAGGCAACCAGGTTCTTTTCATAGCAGACATTTTATTCAGCTGTTGTAGCGAAAGCTTTGGTGGCTCTGATAACATTAACAATGGTTTAGTTGTGTCCATGTGAGTCATGACAGTGTGACTCTGAGCACAGCATGCACCAACACCAGGACCCTGAAACTGAAGCAGCTAAGTGAATTCAGTCATGATTGTGGATGCACCAGGAGAGACAGGACAGAGGATACTATGCATAAAAAACAAATAATAAAACTAAAATAAAATGTTCATGTTCAACTGGAAAAATTTAACCAGATAATACATCTCGAATCTAAAACTGACAGGTGACCACCCAGCTACTATTTTTTATTATAGATCTGTCCAACCAGTACTGACCATACTCTTCTTCAATGGAGTTGCACTAACTGTGCGTTCATGTGCTGTCAGAATCATTGGAGAAACTTTTTTTTTTAATTCAAGCAAATGGCCTCTCAAGCTGGAACAGAAACTCAGAAAATTGGAGAACATTTTGGTACAGGTGAAGTCATCTGACGTTGAAACATGGCGGACGAAAGAAAAGATCAGGATGATGGTAAGACACTTTTACCAAAGTCATGTATTGTATAGTCATTGTATCATTTCCTTTGCGCTTCCTTGTCAGTCAAACACTGAAAACTGTTGTCAATGTGTTGTTTTAAACGCTCTGAGTGACAAAACTAAGAGGAACTTCATTTTTTGAGTTCATTTTGCTCCCACATTCAGACCTGATGCACATGAACACACCGAAGTCAGAAGAACGTGATCCACCTCAGGACCATCTGAGGAGCACGTGAATGCAGCATAAGCGAAAGCCTTTCTGCCACAACGTACACTCAGGCCGCTTTTTCAGGTACTCAATCAAATGCAATTTATTACAGCAACTCTGCCATAAATTCTACATTAAAATGTTTTTTTTACATTGTTGAGAATGTGTAAGTTAAAGGTGGTCTTTACATACATGAGGGGAAAGAATATTATAAACACTTCTCAGTGTAAAGTAGTCCATTACAACACAGAACATTTTGTGCATCATAAAAGCTGAACAGTTATATTGGACGGCATTAGATTGCATAGGTGTACCTACTTAGTGGCCAATGAGTGTAAATGCAACCATAAAAGACATTATGGGCTACACCAATTCAAATAACGTTCACCTTCAGTGAAGGAATAATACTTTTACATTCTTACAGTTAGTATGTCACGGATAAACATCTAAATGGCTTATAATGAAAGTATAATAGGAAATAAACTCATGCTATACCAGGATACTTTTTTTTTTTAATGTTTCCTCATTGTGGTCCTACTCTCTGTCTCAGTCAGGTCTTATAATAATAATGTATTTAAAGCCCCTAGAAGACTCTCCCACAAAAACCTCAAGCAGTTACTCATATATATCTAGGGCTAATGGAAACAAACATAGATTAACAAGAACCAATCATGGAAACAATCTCTGACACACATAATGCATGTCTGACCCATATATGCATCCAAAAGCTATTCATCATCAGTGTTTCAGTTAGTTGGCATGGTCAGAGATCAGCTGTATGAATAGCATCAGTCTAAATCTGTAGACTCAGACAGCGTTGGGAACATAAGGAGTTGACAGAAGTCTAAAATACACAATGAATGACTAACCGCCCGCCAATGTCGGCTTCTCGCAATCCCTCACCTGTCTGCTCAAAGCTTTGTCACCCTATAATGAGCAAACAGCAGGACAATCATCCACTGCCCGTGACCATGTGCTCTGCTCGGCTCATCAGCAGAGCAGCACTGGGCTAATAATAAACTGGTTTCAATGATGAAGATGTTGATGAGATGAGAGCGCTGATTGATGGTGTTGTTTGTTCTTCTTACACTGAGACAAAACAAATACAGTTTGTCACTTGGAGATGTCCTGCATAAAACTATCAAACAATAAGATTAGCTATTATGTGGCTGAATGCTAAGGGTTGTTTAATGTTAACTAGTCATCACATACATTTTACCTTGAATTATGGCCCAAAATCCCTCTGGATTTTCACTCTCAATCTTGTTTTCAGTTGCAGAGGTTATTATTTGTCAGATTCCTCACGTTTATATGACTTAAAACCTGGAACACAGCACCACGACATTGACTGGGCGAGCTGGCCAAAAAGGAAATATGGCAGAATCCAGAGCGACTGCTGCTGAGGGTAAGATAGCCTCAAAAAGTAATTTACACAGACAAAGACGTGTTGTTCTAAGAGAAAGAATCAGAGTTCTGCCTGAGAAAGTACAATATTTTTATAGCAAGTTGGCAGGATTGTATCGTCGATGTTTGTGCTTCTTTAATATCATTTAGCCCGTTCCTTGTGGGCGAGGGAATGGAAGAGGAAGAGTAGCCGGCCGAAGCAGAGGAAGAGGCAGAGGTTGTAGTGCAACGGGTTCCTGTGTTGCTGATTGGCTGAAAGACATGGTCAGAATCTTACTTTCAAACATTCAAAAGATGAACTAATATTATCAACGAGTGTGAAGAAACAACAGTGTTGAAGATGACCATGTATAGTGTTGGGGGGCTGTGGCTCAGGGGTAGAGCCAGTGTCTTGTTATCTGAAGGTCGCTGGTTAGATTCCCCTGGTCTGCATGTTAAAGTGTCCTTGGGCAAGATACTGAACCCCAAACTGCTCCTCATGTGGTGGTTGGCACCTTGCATGGCAGCCATCAATGTGTGTATGAATTATTGTAAGTTGCTCTGGACAAAAGCGTCTGCTAAATACCCTAAATGTAAATGTGTTACAGTGATGTCGACTGAAGTTAGCATGCTAACCAGCTAGCTCCAGCCCGTCCTGTTTCCTGATCAAACTTTGTACTACAAAAAACAATAGTCCGATAGGCCATAGTTTCAGCTGGGATACACAAGCAGCAGGTTATCTTCTTAATCTAACAAGTTAACAAAGAATTCACATGATGTCAAGAAATTAAATATTTTTAATACTTTCTTTACTTAACAGAAAAATAAAAACGTACACCTTCTGATTGTAGTTTTGTTCTTTTACCGAACAAAGAGGATCCTAATTACCTGGAATAAACTAAATAAAAGCTCACCCAAAAAGTTTTTCCTTCCATGATAACCTCTGGTTTTGTTGATATACAGCAAATCCTCAGTTCACGTGTCCGCGGTGACTACCTCCGTGTTCCGAGGTAGAGGTGCAGACTTCTCATGGACGAAAAGTCCAGTATATCGAGCAGCTGTAAGCGGTTATGCTGCCCCCTGTAGTTTTGGAGCTAACTTTGAATTCTAAAGCATTTGAACGTTTTTCATTGATTTTTATAAAACTGAAGCAAAAGTGTTTTTCCCCAAGTTATCGTTCGTATTTTTTTCCCCCACAAGTCAAATGTGTCACCATTTCATTAATGTGACCAATTCATATGTAATATAATGGGAAAAGGTTGCAAGGAAACAAATAGAAATAGAGACAAAATAGAACAAAATAGAAATAGAAATAGAGAAAAGGGAAAAAAGGTGAAAACAAAGAAATGAAACTCAAATGATGGAATGAGACAAGACAAAGAGGATGTTTCTGACTGACAACGATTACAGGAAGTCTGCCACAACAACATGCCTGTGCTGTCATTCACACCTGTCTGTGACTTTGTGCTGACATGTATGGCTCAGTAACAGTTTGTGCTTGTGTGTGTTTACCTCAACTAAAACAACCTTGAGTTTTCTCTTCTCAACTTCTCCCACTCCGGAGTTCGATGCCTTGTTTCACTGCCATTTGTTGTGTTACAGGGATGAGTTGGAGGGTGCACAGCGTACGAGGCTGCGATGGCTGCTCAGGAGCACGTGTCCATCAAGCCTGGCTTCCCCTCGGACGCGGCTGAGGCAGGGCTGAAACGGGTTCGTGTCACGAGCAGGATCGCAGGGCTGGGGTCAGGCTGGTGGGCGGGTGGGGCAGGTTACGCTAATGCATCCTGGCAGTGCGGGCTTTTTCCATCAAACACTCAAGTACACGTACAATGTTCGCACACGGGGGGGGCACACATAAACACATGCGCTCGCCTCTCGGCCTCTCTGTAACACACTCGTGTGCAGACCTCATCCTGGCACGGCCGAGAAGCTGTAAGTGATGAGATTAAGTGAAGTCGTGGAACATCACTTCTTTGTTACAAATCACTTCATGCTGTTATTCTGTGTGAATGCTGTTCCACTTCTAAATCCATCCTGATGAGCAGCACAATGGAAACGTCTGAGTGGACTTTAAACTGAGGAAGGCTACGTAATTAGGAATTAGCAGCAGCTTTTCCATCCCTTCAAACACTCGAACAGTGGAGTTTCACTCACTGAGGCCTGAAGCGATGTTAGTTGCTCCACCGACTTTTGTTTAGGGAAACACGGAAATCACAGGCAATTCTCAGTGATTTTGAAGATGCTCGAGGAGTCCGCAGCACCCTGACTTTTATGATTTGTAAGAGAAAGAAAGGACCAAATTAATGCAGGTACAACAGATAACCAAATAAAAAAATTGGAGGGTCACAGCTTCTGACCACAGGTTTGGCAGGGTTTGTCATGAGATCCTAATTACTTGGTTTCTCCTGCTATTTTTACATGCAAAACCATTTTCTCAGCTCTGCAGTGAAAGGCGCAGTTGTTGGAGAGGAGAATTTAGCCATACGGATCACCAATTAGGCCATGACATCGGCAGGGAGCTGAAAAAGAGGGAGGGTAAGGGGTGTTTTTTATTTCACGACGATAACAACCACGGAAGCCCTGAGTGGCAAGTGAGAATTTTACTTTTTAATTTTTATTCCTCACAAGGTCGAAAGGATTCTAATGATAAAAAAAATTCTGATGTTTTTTTCTACTGCAACTTTGAGATAACTAATTTAAGCTAGGGAAACACTGGGTTCAGTATACCCGTTTGGTTAGGATTACGGAACGAACAACTAAACCAACGCTGACAGTCGGAAAGAACCAGGAAACAAAAAGGTCCAATGTTGTGTTGACCCATCCACCTGACCCGACCCCATACCTCTGCGGACTTTGTGGTTATAACACTAGGAGTCACACTACTTCCTCCTTTTAAATTGCATGCAGTACATAAATGCAGTTTTTCCTTTCCATTAAGTCTTGTTGAGAGCAGATTGAGAGTCAGCTAACCTTCATCGTCATGGCAACAAAAAAAAGTTAAGTTACGTGATGTATGGGATTTAAGGTAAAAAGTTAAGTTAAAATGTTTCATCTGTTCACTTTATGGACATAAGTAAAAACAAGTCAACTCTGTATATAACTGTTTATACATCATCATTAATCCTTTTATCATTTGATGATAACGTAGCCTCCATTAGACAACAGCTAGCGGTAGCATTCATTATAGCTAACGTTACTGTTTTAATGCAGCTGGCTTAGGAAAGATGTTCAGAAATATCAGCACCCATCTTGGTGACATTCGTCTCAACCTGGAAGTGAAAAACACAGGATGTAATCACACGGTAACGTTAGCTAGGAAGTTGTTGAATGCTAACATGAGCTAACAAGTTTCAAATATGTTTTACCTTGAAATATGGCCGAATGTGCCTCCAGATTTTCACTAATCATCATCTTTCAGTTACTGATCCACTGGGAAGATGTAAAATGACAACAATTTGTCAGATTAGCTATGTTTATACGACTTGCAACCTGGAACACATCAGCATTTAATTATCGCAGCAATCAAATTTGCCCCGCTAATCGTGATGTTGGAGGAAAATTCCCGCCATGTGAATAAGGTCAGTAGAATTTAATGTGAAGGAGTCGTGTATCACCTGCACACAAAATTGGACGTTGGCGTTTGTACTGCATGTGGTTTCAAAGTCAAAGTTTTGATATCTGTATGCAGATTAAAGCGACTGGGTTTGACAGGCAACAGTCATGATAATCAGTCATAGTAAAGACTGATAAAGGCCATTGTCACTTAAACATAAAGAAATGTTTTTTATACATTTGCTAAAACGACCAGACGTCATTTTTCTTGGAAGGAACGTTTCCAAAATCCACCAACCAGCACCTCTAAAGCTCACTGTTAACACGTTATATCTCATTCGGTTCATTCTTATGACGACAACGTTGTACTTTGACAGGGTTATGTGCCGGACTCTTTCTTGGCTGGGTGCAGTGACTTCCTGGAGTCCTCCTGGAGCTAAGCTAACCAGCTTTCTTAACAACAACAGGAGGAAGAAAGGTTGAATTTGACAACCCTGAGCAGAAGACAGATGTCACGAGTCAAAGAACGATGCAAATGTAGGATTAGAGTCACATCTGTCAAAGGACTATTATTAGAGTGCTTATACGTACGTATGTGCCCTCACCACATACTTCCACACAGCCATTGGAATGCCTTTGAATGCACGTGGGCCCTTCAGCAAGGAGGAATCAAACCTAAAAGATTCTCATTATATAATGCAGCGCGTGTCTGCAGGCAGGCTGCAGAGCAGAGAGGCTGTCAAAGGCTACAACTCGCACCTCATACGGCAGACGGGAAAAAGAGGGGGAAGGAAGGAACGAGGAGGAGGATGAGGATGAGGATGATGAGCTCCCTGAGTTTTGTCAGTGACTCTTTGTTCGCATCCCAAAGATCAGCAAGTGGTTCCAGACCAGCACGAGCTCTGAGAGGAGGACTGAGGTCAGAGAGACACATGGATGAACAAAGTTATCACAGTATCCAGCAAAGCCTTCAAGGTAAGACCAGATTTGTATGACTGTTTCTTCTGTGTTTATGAGACAGTAAACACACTTATTTTGGTGTTTGTTTGTCACCAAATTAAAGCTGAAATCACGTTTTTTACACACTCAACAGTTTGTCTTTATTTGGACTGACTTCAGAGCACATGGATTAAAACACGAGTTGACAGAAATGCTTTACTACTGTTAGGATCTCATTACAGAATTGAATGTTTTTGTAAACTTGTGTTTAAATAGGAATTTCACCAAGCCTGGCACTGACAACAGAGTTGTAAACTTAACGGACCACACAGTAAACAAGAGCACTCTGGAAGTCGACCCGAGGCGGAATTGCCATTGATCCCACCAAACAATTCCACTTCCCCTCCCGTTGCCGAAGAATGCTTCCCAGCAAAAAATAGAGCACCAGGGATGTAAGAAGAAAGGGGGAGGAAGAGGAGGAGGAGATGGAGGAGGAGAGACAGAAGGGAGGGCCGCGGGGGGAAACACACTCTCGTGATGCCCCTGCTTTTCTTCGCGTGCCCCCTGTGTGGATGAACAGTTTGGCACTGGGACGGCACAAAGCTCAGACGGAGTCCTGAGGAGCCAGGTCCTGTTGATGCTCACAAGAAGAAGAAGGCTGAAGCAGCTCATCTTTGCATCCTCACCTGACAACTGTCCGCCGAGTTAAAGGAAGACCTATATCACCAGGGGACAGTTACAGGAGCCTCTAATTGATCTGAAGCAGCCGTCCAGACAAGTATCCGACTGCAGAAAAAGCAGGTAAGCCACAACATTTAACATCAGAGTTGTCACAGAACTCTTACTCAAAAGGATGCAGATATTTGGGTGACACTTTCAGTATCTTATTTGGGGCGAGAGGCCTGGTGTGCATTAGAGTCCATGTCCTCTCCAGCAGGTACAGCTGTCACCCCGCTCTCTCCAGCTCCGTCCTTCTTTCTACCTCCCTCCTCTCTGCTCATAACTCTGGCTAGAGACAGATATATTCAAACAAAGTGCTGCACTGGAGACCTTAACAAACAGAGCCACCGGCAATGTGTACATACTTTATGAAGACTTTGAGGAGTTATGATCTCTGTGGTGTCTCAGGGGCAAAAGTGTGAAACTCTGATTTAATGCTATCACAAATGTCCCACACAGTTCCTCGTCTCTATACAGAAATGGTGTTTCAGGGCAGTCGTTTATTTTTAATAGTGAAAATCTCAAGCAGGAGATGGTTTTACTAGTTTTTAATATGGTGAACTAATCAAACTTTTTGGGCTCTGACAAAATCAGGAATTCATGCTGCTGTGCATTTGTGTCAATCATTTAACCAAAGTGTAAATGAAATGCACATCTGCCCTGCTGAGGCTTTAAACAAAGAAGTGAAAGCCACAAGCTGTTAAGTCTGATTTAATGTTTAAATAAGGTGATAAGTAAGGAGGAAGTATTCATATTATTTACTAAATTAAAAGTATCGATCACAGTGAAAAATACTTGTCATTATAAGTAAATGTCATCTTATCAAGATGTTACTTCTGGAAAAGAGTGTAAGAGGACAAGAAGAAACAAACTGTACTTCAAGTATAAAAGTACAAATACTTAGTATGCAGGTAATACAGCCTTGTTTTGTCAGTGTTGCATTATTGAACATATTTAAAGGTGCATTATGTAGTTTTTGTGAAGAAATTTTAATCAGAAGACAAAGATCTTCATTGACTGATTTTTCTTTATGCCTAAACAGTCTAAATAAACAAACTCTCTTTGTTTTCATGACTGCATCAACTGAATTAACAAACTGACCTTAAAGGACAACACAGTTTCATACTGTTTTACTTTGTTTATGTTTGGCGGACGCTGCCACCTTTCTACCTTCAAACAGTGTTCTGGGACATTATTTTCCTCTGAGAAACAGCTTGTTTATTCACTGATGGAAAAAATAAATATTTCCTTAGTTATTGTTTCCTTATCAATATTGTAAATAATACCTATTTCCAAAACTACATAGTGCACCTTTAAAAACTGGGGTTTTATTACCTATGTATTAACATGCAATAAGCCTGTTAATGATGTAGTCAGCTTTAATGGCGCTCATTCTGCCTATTTTATATTATTAGGTGGTTTAATTAACTGTTCAAAGTTAATAATGCATAAATTATGTTCATTATAGGTTTTTTAAAATCTTAATCTGAAAAAGAACAAGTAAATTTAGCTATTAGATACATTTAGTACAGTGAAAATCACAGTATTTTCAACAACAGAAGTGCCTCAGGACAAACTTAACTACGGTGCTTGGGTGTATGTAGGTATATATGTATAGACAAGATAATCTGAAAGGTCGATTAAGTGCCAAAAAAGTGCCACCACTTCAAAAAAGTCCCTAACGCCGTCAGCCAAAGTCACATGAAGTAATTTGTGTCAGTGGCTTTCTGTTTGAAACCCTGAAAATAACCAGCAGCATGACACCAGTGTGAGTCTAAACTCCCAGTGGAGTCATAAAAAGGACTTTATATTTCAGCGGAATATAACAAGCTAAACAACAGATGGTTCATTTGTATTACTGAATATGAAGATAGTCTTCAAAATGAAAACGATAAAAAACCTAAAAAAAAAAAAAAAAAAATCAAAACAGGCCAAACATCTTATCCGTCTGCCTCCCTCAGAAAGCAGCAGCCATCCAGGAACTTCAATCGGGAGTGTGTTCGTCAGAGTTTTTCTTCCATGAAACACCTTGCAGCTGTCTGGCCGGAGGGTTCCAGTGTAATGCCATATGCAGATGAACAATAGATCATAACAGGGCTGTGGGTCTGTGTACAGTAGTGGGCAGATGAAGAGCCAGACAGCCATGTAAGGTAGCAGGCAGCGCATCGGCCCGCTGGCTTCTGCTGGTGTGACTGATATACGGCAGGATAGATCCACGCTGGCCTGTAAGTGGTGGCAACAGGTGACTCACACGAGTGGGAAGTGTCCTCCCGTCCTGCGTCCAGCGTCGGATCCACTTTGTAGGTCACACTATCCCAAACTCACCCCTGCCTCCAGCGAGCCAATACAGCTAAACTTAAACATGCTCATCCTTGATTGTAATCCCGGCACTCGTGGGAGTGGTGCGCACGCCAAACAGCTGCACACGTGTTAAAATACAAGCCAGGCTTCGTATATGAGGCATGTCTGTTCAGCTTGAACTCTGACACACGTGCCTGCAGTCATTCTGATGAAATAAATCATATTTTATATCCTAAATTCAGCTCATGAGACAGCTTCAGAGTAAAAATAACAATCTCTGAGCTGAATATCTGCAGCCAGGGTATGTTTGGCATCTCGTGTGCAGTTCTGTTGAAGTCAATGAGACTGATGAAACGTGTGTATAAATGTGTTAGCACACAGCAGTTGTGTGGTTGGTCTGACATTTTCCTCCGCTCCGCTCCGCTGTGGCTGATCCACTGAAACATTGCTGAGCTGTCACAACACTGCAGAGCGAGCCGCTACGGGCAAAGATATTTTGGTTAAAGAGCTCCTGACAGAGACTGTTTGCCTGGTGTCCTTTAATATGAGCTGTAAAGGACAGTTTACCTTCCTTAGAAACGTCACTCCATGAGGAAGGTTCTTTAACTTTTTCAGAGAAAACTGGAAACTAAAAAAATTCAGTCTGAGAAAAACACAACTAGCATTCAGGAAACAACAAATCAGACAATCATTAAACAAACAATTATCAGAGACTTAAAAAGATCAGATAATGAAGCTTTACTTTCCCAAAGGGGAATGAACAAGTCTAGTTTGAGGGAAGTTTGCAGTTACTTCCATTTAAAAGGTGGATAATACCTGGTAGCTATGGGATCTTGAACGATAATTTGATGAGAGATATGTGGTAGTTTGGAAGCTTGAGAGCAAGGCTGTCCAAAGTGGGGCCCAGGGCCCAAAGTCAGCTGTTTTTAGTCTTAAATAAAAGAAATATCTATAAACAGTTATACTATAAATTACTGTTCGTCCTGTTTTATTTGGCCTGAGGTAAAGTGCTCTTTATATACAGTATGTAGGATCCCTAATTATTATTTATTTTTCATGAAATGAGCACAGTGGGCAGCGTGACTTTTTGTGCAGAAGCTCAAAGTTGTGGGAACTTTAGATCCTGGCCCTGTTTTGCTCCTTAACAATGAAATCAAATAGATTGGTGTTTTTGGCCCGTGTCCCACCACTGAGTTTCAGTTTTGGCCCCCCAAGGGAAAGGTTTGGGACACCCCTGCTTCAGTATTTTAAATTAATAACATGAAGTGATAAATAATTCCAGCCAATGTTGTGACAGAGAGAGAAATTACACGTCACGTGTAATATACCAGTAATGTACATTTGTTCTGCTCAGTTACTATTGAGTTAACAAAGCAGTATTATGTGACATTTATTAGTCTTTTTAGTTTAGTTGAATAAACAGAGGTCTTTCCTGACAAATCTGTTAGGATCAGTAAAACCATTATTTTAAAAATCGAAACAAACACTACCTGAGATGAAGTTGCTGGCATTGCAGGAGGTCATATTGTGACATTGTTTAACAGAAACACAGCTAAGTAGGATCATTTAGAGAGCTATCACTTCTGTGGATTGTACATTAGCGGTGGAATGATGTGTGCAGTGAAAATGAAGCCATATAGTCCAAATATTTGAGGCATTTCTGATGTGGAACAAACAGTAGAGCCATGTAGCTATAAAAATGTCTGACACCAGCCGTCCAAATTTGGCTCTCCACATATTTTTAGAACCTAACTCGGCTGTGAGCCTGTGTGGCCTAATTTGTCCCTCTGCGATGGTGATAAACTGCAGACATTTTACCTGAAAAAGTGGTTTTCCTGACTGTGTTTTACTTTCCAGTGAAAACAATAAATGACTTTGTTAGGTGATGTGGTCGTTTGTGGAGATCTTTGCTGAAAAATCGACATCATCTCCAGCGAATCCTTGTACTTAATGAACAACGCCGAATGAATACTTGTTCCTCCACTGATGTCAGTCTAAACATGCACAGTCAAAGGGAAGCAGACCGAGGCAACGTATACCCCGCCATCTAATTGCCTGTGTGTTTATGAGGACGGCGTTGGGCCGGCAGTGTATCCTGGTCCTCTATGAGGATCCGGGGTCTGTCAAACAGGGCTTAGTGCTGAAAGGTGCAGATCACTGGAGGAATGTTTAAATCAACCCTGCCCCCTGTTGTCTCTGGACTGTGACACACTGAAGCCTGAGTGGAACCAGCCAGTGTTGGGTCTGAAGATCAGTTTTTACATTCTGAGAGAGAGAAAAGTCTGTTCTCTCGTGTTATCAAACAGAAAGATTACACTCGATTATTCTGTGAGAGACGTAATTCTAAAACTGTTGGTGGATGTGCCAGCGTTCAGCAATAAAACAAAACATGGCGTGATGGTCTTATGAAATTTCCATTCGGTATTACTCAGCCTGAGGTTCTGCCACAGCCCCGACTGATTCTTGAACCAGAGTCACTCCCCTCTAAGGCAACACCGAGGCTGCTCCAACAGACCGCAGGATTTATTGTTGTGTTGCAGGGCAGAGAAAACGCACAGCATTTATTCCTGTTACTCCGCAGCGAGTCACAGCGGCAGCCGTCACCTCACCGTGATGCAGTTTAGTGAGCTGCTATTTCTCTCTGAGCTGCCTGGCCGCGGTCCAGAACGGCTCAGTGTCAGTGAAGGCACGTCTGACTGGAAATTTAAATACAGTTTAAGTTTGTTTTAAAGTGTACTTTCTCACTTAGTTTATCATAATATCTCTCTCACACCTACCCTAGACTTTTTTTTTTTCTTCCTTGAACTCGTTTAACTCAACACTTCTTGCTCAGGACACACGTACAAACACTCAGACTCAGAGATCACCCCTGAAGCTGTTAGAGAGGAATAACTCAGAGGTGCATAATACCCCATTTGCGCAATTCACTGTTCTGGATGCCTCATAACCAGACTGTCCATTACACTGCCATAGAGATTATAAACAAATATGACAGCCATGACGGTCTACAGGCAATGCAGGCCGCTCAGCACAGGGCACATCGTATGACAGTAAATCCATGCTTATTGCCAGGCACCCAGAGAGCCAGTAGGAGAACAGGTGTGACAACCAATGACAATGGTTTTTCCAGAAGAGAAGAGCTCGTCTCTAACCTCTCTGCCTCCTCCGCCTCCCACTCTTTTTAGTGCCTTGTTCATTTTGTCCTTCGGAAATCATATTGTTTGAGATTACTTCCTCTGAGAACAGGAAGGGGCAGTCGAGGGAAAGACAAAGAGGCTGAGAGCGCTGTGCATGACTCTACCGTATGTATTCCTTCATGTATGTTCCCAGACTGACACAATACTGCACCAATGGTGGAAAGTTAGTTCATTTACTGCAAGTACACTGATGAGGATCTGAACTTCAATATTTCTAGGCAGCTCAACCCCTCTAGACCCCCACACACACACACACACACACACACACAAAATTTGATATTTGGTAAAAAAAAAAAAAAAAACTAGATGACTTAAGTGTTGCATGATTAGTAATACTCCACTATGTGTATATTTTACCATATCTATATATATTTTATATTTTCTGTTTATTCATACTTCTGTTCAAATTTTTTATGGAAAATTAACATATACAGATGCTTTCGCCTGACTTTTAGAAATCTTTACACATTGACATAAAGTTTAGGATTGGAGAGTTTTCTTCTTTTAGAATTTTATGTCTGTAAAATATTTTAATATATATATTAACATTATTCAGTGTAGGCAACTGATGCTCTTTTCACCTTTTACTGGCAAGAAATTAAGTACAGATATTCATAACTTGGTGATCCCTTAATCGCCAAAGTGTTTATTTTGCTAACACTTTGGTTTATGACCTAATATCAGCAAACCGACTGAACTGCTTCGTGACAATTAGCAAGGGCCACTATGTAAAAAAAAAATCATAGTATAAAGCCTTTTGTGGCTCCAGAAGAAGCTGCATGTTATCTGATAAATTGCCTCCAGTGATGTCACGCAGTGGCTAGGTTGCATTGTGGGTAATGTAGGCAGCATGTTTTAAAAAGCAGTCCACTGGGATAGCATTGTACTCCTTTCACACTGTTGGGACAGTTATAATCAAACGATACAGCAAAACCAGTGATATCTCCTTTTTTTCCCACACATGCTTCTTCCTTTTCAAAACATGGCACCTACATTACCCATAATGCAACGTAGCCACTGAGTGACATCACAAAAGCCACAAAAGGCTTTATACCACGTACGAGTTACCCTTTAATGACTTTCTTCTACTGGATGCAAGAGTTTGGAGTTAACATAATACGAGACTATCACAACAGTTCATTTTGTATTAGTCCAGGGGGAGCTGTATTGTTACCAGGGTCTGCACAGGTGAGGAAAGACTGCTGTCAGTACGAGCTGATAAGATCCATTATAACGTGTACCTCCTGCCATTGTGCTGTCTGGACTCTCACTCCCTTCCTCCTCCGACTCTCAGCCTGTTTGTGATTTACTTCCTGTAAAGACCATCAGCGTTATCCGAGGAGGGCTTCGAGCCAGTAGTTCCATGAGTGGGACGAGGGCCAGTCTCACTTACTGGTGCCCAAACTGGTCTCCAACTGGAGCCAGTGTGAAGTTATAGCCAGTATTAAGAGCATGCTGGAAAACAAGTGTCACACCACAAACTTTCCTATGGCAACGCTTGACATATGAGTCTTGTTTGAGTTTGACCATGTCCTCTCCCACGTGTTTTTGAGGGGGGGGGTGTTTTGTTTCCCGGCTGTTTTACTGATAAAGAGCACAACGCTCTGATTTCACATCTTATTGCCATATATATACTTCATAGAGACAGTGAGGGAGGGGGAGACGGACGGAGGGACAGATGGTCATGGTCATTTACATCATCTCTCTCACACATAGCCAGTGTTTGCCAGGCAGCCCAGAGCTGCACAGTGGACTTCACAATGGGAGTCACTTATAATGGAAGCTCGTGGATTACTTGCTATGGCGAGATGAGGGGAGGTAAGAGAGAACTCCCTGTTTGGCTTCTTTTTTTTTTTTTCACTCTCTGTGATTGTAGCGATTAGACTGTGTATCCTACCTGACACACCGTTATCATAACAGTTTGTTTTAACGCACAGCTTTTTGAGGAATGTATACATTTTCTCTAACTGTGCCAAGTAGGGCAGATGTGTGACGTGTCGGAAAAACCTGTCAAACTTTTACTTTCAGCCCTCTTTTCCTTATCTTATACCCCATCTGTCTTTGATCTCTAACTGCACAGTAAAAGCTGGCAGGAGGTATAAATGTACATAGTGCGTAAAGATGTCAGAGGTCACCTCTTGTAGGAGTTTGATGGGTTTTTCTTAACCCCTCATCTTCGGGGGTCATTTATTGCCCCCTTAAAGCTGTCTGGTGAGCTGCCTTATAGGGTCATTCTCGGCCGAGACTCGCCAGCCTGTAACTGCCATGTTTGGGTCTTACTCAAACTCTCGCTAATGCTCGAGTCAAGAGGTGAAAGCACTCGGGCACGGTGGATAGATTGAGATCTGATCGACGTTCTCAGATGGAGCTCTAGAGGTTTTCATTGTTGCGCGGAGGACAGTGGGCATCAGAGCTGCTGATGTGAGTGAAGTCTGCCGGTCATGGTCCACAGGCGAGATCAGGCCCGGTCACGGCATCTAAAGGACAAAGTCTCCTAGCTCTGACTTGCCCCGTGGTCGCCTCTCTGTGGTCTCTGCAATGTCCGTCATTCGCAATTTGGAATTGCGCACAGGGAATGTAAACACACATAACATAATATTGAATCATTTTCTCTTAAAACAACTTCTTTATTTACTTTTACGTGACTCCTGAACTTCCTCTCCCCCTCTCTCTCCCTTGGGAAAATGGTTGTTCTCATGCCAGCGTCCAGTCCTCAAGCAATTCGCAGGCAGCGAGGCTATTTTTATGCATATGATGCCACACTCACACCCAGGTCATTTCATCTGTAGGAGTATCTGCAGCTCTCTGTGACTGATTATTTCTCTTCTCTCCTTTTTCTACCCTCCTCTCTCTCTCTCTCTTCAGCCACCTCAGTGACTTTTCACCTCTAGAGCTCTCCACCTTTTCCCTCCTCCCTCTCCACTCTTTGTGCCAGCAGCGATGGGGGACTGGAGTCTCCTGGGGAATTTCCTAGAGGAGGTCCAGGAACACTCCACCTCAGTCGGGAAGGTCTGGCTCACCGTCCTCTTCATCTTCCGCATCCTGGTGCTGGGCACTGCGGCCGAGTCGTCATGGGGCGACGAGCAGAGCGACTTCCTGTGCGACACCCAGCAGCCCGGTTGCACCAACGTTTGCTACGACAGCGCCTTCCCCATCGCCCACATCCGCTACTGGGTGCTGCAGATCGTCTTCGTGTCCACGCCGTCCCTCATCTACATGGGCCACGCCATGCACTCTGTGCGCAGGGAAGAGAAGCAGAAGAGGAGGGAGCAGGAGGAGAGGGAGGCCAGAGGGGAGGGCGAAGGAGACCTGGAGGGGGAGAAGGAGTACATTCAGCAGAAGGAAAGTGTAAAAGTGATGAATTCTGATGGGACTGGCCGTGTTCGCCTGAAAGGAGCGCTGCTGCAGACTTACATGCTGAGCATCGTGATCCGCACAGTAATGGAGGTGACCTTCATCGTGGTACAGTACCTGATCTACGGGGTCTTCCTCAAGGCATTGTACCTGTGCAAGGCCTGGCCCTGCCCCAACCCCGTCAACTGCTACATGTCCCGACCCACGGAGAAGAACGTCTTCATCATCTTCATGCTGGTGGTGGCCGGTGTGTCTCTGCTGCTCTCCGTGTTGGAGCTCTACCACCTCGGCTGGAAGACCATGAGGAGGTACATGCGAAAGAAGGCGATACAAAGGAACAACGACAGGGCTGTGACAGTGGCCGTTGCTGCCGCATTGGAGCCCAACAGCCCCACTCGCCCCTCGGCCTCCTGCACCCCGCCCCCTGACTTCAGCCAGTGCCTGGCGGCCCCGAGCTCCATGAACCCCATGACCTCCATGGCCTCTCATCCCTTCAACAACAGGATGGCACTGCAGCAGAACTCGGTCAACTTGGCCACCGAGCGGCATCACAGCGGCGACAACCTGGAGGACGAGGAAGACTTCCTGAGGATGAGATATGAGCAACCGCCCACAGAGCTGCCCAACAGCTGCGCCCCGTCCCCTCTGCTGCACTCCGGCTACATGAAGGACAAACGCCGGCTGAGCAAGACCAGTGGGAGCAGCAGCCGGGCTCGCCAAGACGACCTGTCAGTTTAGACTCAGAACCATGGGAGAGGAGGAAGGGACTGGACCTTCAGAGCCAAAGAGACGGAGATCGAAAGATCAGCTTAGGAAGAGACAAAAAGTGAAATTTCCGGCATTGTAGCCTGACACTTGACAGTAGAGAACGGACTAAATGTTCACTTTAGAAAGAGACACTGAGATCTGAGTTAGTGGACCATGTAAACTTGACATGTGTGAGAGCCCAGAGCTTGAAAACCTGACAACTAAACTGCAAAAGAAAAATAATTAAATATAATAAAAACAGGGTAACGGGTGTGACACCTGAGTATTGCACATTTTATGTTTTAGTTAAACAGAACCAAAAATTAAGTGCGATAAAGAGGCTTTAAGGTGAGAATGACGCGATGCTTGGTGTGAGATGACTTAGGGAATCAGTTTATTACAAGACAAAATATGACACACATCTCCACTATTCACTTTTAAATAGTACAACCAACAGTTTCCTTATCCCGCTGCAAAAAAAAAATTCATTAAAGGAGACATATTATGCTCATTTTCAGGCTCATAATATTATTTTCAGTTACTACTAGAACAGGTTTACATTCTTTAATGCTACAAAAAAAACCCACATCTGTTTTCTCATACTGTCCAGCGCTTCAGCACTGTCTGAAACGCTCTGTTTTAGCTCCTGTCTCTTTAAGGCCCCCCCTCCTGAATACCCAGACTCCTCTGATTGGTCAGCTTGCACGTGCCTGAGCCGGCACCGCTAACAACAACAGAGCAGCTGCGTTAAATCAATTCTTACATGCCAACCTAGCTGCTATGCATAAAATATTGACGTAGTGTGATGTCACAAAGTCACGGAATTAAAGGCGGGACTACTGACGAGGCGTTTCAGTGTTTTGTGTGGGAGAGAGGAGCTTCTGTTGGTGCAGTTTGGGCTTTTTAACTTTCAAGATCTTTTACATGCACAAGAACATAAATAAGTAAAATAAAAAAACACTGAAGGAAAGGAAAAAAAGAAAAAGCATTTGTCTCCTGCAGGAACTTTAATATGCAATAAAACTGTGAAGCTTGCCAGTATTAAAATTTGATTTTTGTCCGTGGAGCACATTTTCAGTTCATGAAGGTAAAGTGCCTTAACAAGAGTGAAAATATCTCTCTTCCCACATAACGTGTTTTCTATATATATTTTTTCCAAAAGTCACTGCCAAAGACTGTCAATTTAAAGTGAGAGTTATGTCAATTTGTTAATCTGATTGCACTACACCTGCAGGTCAACATGCCTAATGTCAATCAAGAATAATCTACTTTGGAAATCTAAGATAGTGTGAGTGAACTGTATTCATTAGTTATATATTTGAATGGAGCCTTTGTGTGCAGAAGTGATGAGAGAATGTAGCCTGATTTTTAGGATTTTCCTTGTAAAGGGATACAAGACTGCTTAGATGCTGTTATGAGGAGATCCAGCCACTGGGTGGCAGCATTGCACTTAACGTTTCTCAGTTTCTCTCCTGGAGCCATTGTGTAAATACTGAATTTGTCCCTATGCAATATGTGTTTCAGTAGATGTCTTTGAATGTATTTTATTTCATTTCCAGTGTCTTGTTCTTACTATATGCAGAATCATTTTACAGGTTGTGTGTGATAGCTGTTTTTGAGGTTTAATCCTCCATATTTCCCACAGCAAACATTCAGCCTGCTGCTCAGCCACTGCAGCTTCTGGTTCATTCACACAGACCTTTATGCAATAAATGTCATCACTAACCCATCACAAATCAATAAATCATCAGCTGTACAATCTGCTCTCTGTTGTCCCTCAATGTGTGTGATTAATTCAAGTACTTCTTCGATCTCTGTGCTGTCAACATATGATGATGTATGTGTGGGACAGAAGGACAGGATAGATGCTATTACCAGCTGTACTCTGATGAAGAACCGACACATATGAAGGGTTTTTTGGATCAGAATCTTATCACCGTTTTCAATTCTCAGTCTGTGCTCACTAGAGAGGACCTGCAGGAGACAGACTGGGGAAGATGCACAGTATTTACACAAACAAAGACTGTCTCGCCATCTCTGCCAGGAAACTGAGCGCCAATATCCAACTCAGTCTGTCACATGCTGAACCGATCTAAAAGCTGCAGTAGATGATGCCGTTTTTGTTTGTTGGTTGCAGATATATTTTACCCTGAATGATGACTCCTTTCTCTGAAAATCACCCATGAGTAGAGCCGAGGCGATGTTTATATGCACTTGTAAGGGTATTTGATATCTGCTTTTCCAATTTATTAAAAAAAAAATGACCAGATGAGCATTCAAGGTGGAATATGCTTTTCTAATTTCAGTCTCTAGACCGCTTGTTATTTTGAACAATACTGCAATAACCTGTATGAGATTTATCAAATTGACTGACACCACCACAGGATGGAAGGTGAGGACTGCACTGCTAAAAAGGAAAGTTCAGATACAAGAAATAAACACTGAATCTAAGGAGAAAATGTCTGATGAAATTAGCTGTTCAAAGGTTTGGAAGTAGTGGATAATGCAAATTTTTAGATCAAATTACTTGATTAAATCGCAAATTAAAGTAGAGAAATACTACAAACGAGCCTCTATTTTGGGTCTCAGCTCGAAAATTACATGCCTCATAATTAACAGAGTGTATCTCTGCAACTGCAAGGTCTATTTCAAAAATCAAGGTAATATTATAAAGGGGACGCTTGAAATATTTATTCAGATGTGTACATATAAGTGTGTATGTCACTGGGTCTGAGTAAATATCTGCTCGAGCTTAACAGGTTAATACAAGTGGAGTATAATTCTGCTGTTACTTGTTTTTTAAAGTTAAAAAGAAAATAGTACATGAATTCTATTTATCATAGCTTGTTTTACCTGTAAATTATTCAATTTTAAGATTTCCTGACTGATTGAGGCATAAAAGACATCACAGGGATCAATTTAAGAAGACAATCTGATATTCCCAAATCTATTATATTAACTCATTGCCAGCACAAATGATTTACTTAATCAAAAGTGAAAGAAATTTTTTACCTTAGCAAAATCTACTTGTCATTGCTAAATGGATGTTTCAACAGCTTCGTATGCGCTATAAATTATCAAATTATCACTCCTGATGCATTAACATTAAAGCAGCTACTTCTTACTTCATACACTAGTGGGCACAACAGTGCATCATATAAACTTATTATCTCATATATTATGTGTTTTGGAAATTTCCCTCTGCAATGTAGTAGAGTGAAATGATTGAGTTTAAATAAAAACAAATGTAGGATTAAAAACTCAAAATGACACATTCACATGTAGGCCCACCTTTTTCTTATAATTTAAACTTAACAGAGTCAATTCTATTTCTAAACTGCTAGATTAACAATTCACAACATTTGAAAAACAGCCATTAGTTAATGATTAAATTTACCAAATTACATGAATAAGCTCTGGTTTCTATTTCTTATACTGTTTTGTATGTGGAGTCATGGAGTAGATATTTTATTGTGCCTTCTGTCTCACTATAAAGATTATATTTGTTGTTGATTGCTCTAACAAACACTGACACTGAAGCATGGTGACGTGCAGATACACTCAGGCCCTGCAGAGGTCAGCAGCACACCTTCCACCGCAAAAAGAAGAGAAGAAGAAGAAGAACGGTGCGCGTGGGATGTAGCCGTGGGAAATGTAGTTCTTTACTGGTTGCTACCATCTGTACCTCTATGGCAGAGTGGCATCAGCTGCCCTACAGTTCCCGACATCGCCTCTGGTTTTAACCGGTGCCTACAGCGGCCGAATGACAAGTGAATTTATCGTTTACATCCACTGAGCACAGTGTGTGCTATAGAGAGAAGTAGAAGAACTACGTTATAAAAGTAAGTAGTCGTATTATACCAGAGAATGTCTAATAGGAACTAGCTCGGCTGACCGTAGAGACGAAGGTTGAACTTCCTATGATGACGTTGTGTCGCAACTAGCTAGTTTTGTAAGAGTTAACGTTAGCATTGTGCCCACTGGTGTTTTCCTAACGTGCTGCAGGTACCACCGAGGTTGTGTTGAAACGAGTTGGCTAATTCATCCTATCTGTAGTGTGAATAGTTCGAGTATATGGGAGTTGTATTGCATAACTAGGCTATGTAGGTAAGCTTAATATATTTCACAAGAGAGGAAAGGTTTGATAAGAAACGCTGTTACGCCCCCTGAGGAGCTTGTTACACTAAGTTAGCTAACGTTAGTGCCCCAGCTGGGCTCCTCGTGCGTCAGCCGTTATCTGACTGCACGTAACGTTAAATATGATCAAGAGTCTTACTGTTGTTCGACCTTGTGCAGACTGTTACCTGTGCTTTACCTCAGGTAGACTTAATTAAGATTACTGCTACTGCATCATCATCATCATCATCCTCGACATCATTGGACTTGCAAGGAAGTTTAATTTGACCCCTTAACGCAGGTTTGTACTTGATGTAAATAAACTTTAGCTGAGAGTATATCTAAAATGATTAGTCGACTGAAAGTCAAGTGAAGTCGATCATCCAGAAAAATGAGCCTGTTAAACAGCTGATTAATAATTTCAGTCAAAATGCCAAAAGATGATCTCGTTTCAGCTCCTCCAATTTGACGATGTGAGAGATTTTAGCATTTTGAATTGAATTTCTTCAGGTTTTTGACAGTGTGGAGAGAACAAATCATTTTAGGACGTCGTCTTGAGCTGAGAGAAATCGCGATGAGCATTTTCTTACGATTTTTCTAGATGTCCCGATACCTGAACTTTGTCTTTCAGTCAGTCATGTATGGAGTTATATGAAAATCTTATGTCAGGATTAACTAATGTTGTTGTTTTGATTGACGATGATCAAAATATTCTTAAATCTCTGAAGATGACACCGAAACAAAACCACTTCACCTTACATTCCTTTTTGAGAAACAGATATTTTGATTTTAAATCGTAGGACTGTAAGTTATGAAGTTCGACTGATCTTTCAAATCACTCTTATGAGGATATTCACGATTATCCCGGTTATGGTTTTCACCATGATCAACCTATTCCTCAGTGCCTTTATTGCTTGTATTTAGTAATATAATTCACAGATTAATCAATAATTGAAATAATCGTTTGTTTAATCTTTTCCAGGATGAAAGGATTTTTCGAATAATCGATTAATTTATAAACTTTTTTCTTTCGATTACTGACACATCCTTTATGTCATTTTTTTTTAAAGCAAAAATGTGAACTATCCTCAAATGTTGCTGGTTTTCATAGTGTTCTGTGATGATGAACTGAATATATTTGGATTTTGGAGTATTTGTCAGATCAAGCATGAAAGCTCTGAAGTTTTATAAACCAAAGAATAAATAATTTAATTGAGAAAATAATTTTGAGATGAATTGATGGTGAAACTAATCGTTAGTTGCTTAATACACAGTAAAGAGGAAGCTTGAACTGATGTATTGGGAGACTGCTGTCTGACGTTGTCATTATGATAAAACTTCTTCATGAACTTCTTCTTCATATAAACCCTTGAGTGTGTAGTTAATTCAGACACCTAAAAAATAGGTTTGTTTTGTTCACAGCCCAGCCATGAGGAGTCTTTGGACCAAAGCAGGTGTTGTAGGTTCGGTGTCGATGGCTTTCGGCTCAATGTGGTGGTCACAGAAGAAGACTGAACCAGACCAGGACCAGGCTTCTTCCACCTCAGCTGACACAAACCCCAGTTCTCCCTACGAACTCAAACTGGTGCAAGTACTGTTCCGACATGGTGCTCGAACGCCACTAAAGTCTATACCTGATGTGATGGAGGTAAAACCTATATTCCCGCGTTTCATAAACTAATTCATTGCTTTTGTCTCTAATATCTCCATGTATTAAGAACAACGTTCTTTGGGCACATTTGTCTCGTCAAAGGTCCAGTGGGTGCCAACGCTCTTGGAGCCTCCACCACACACCCACATCAACTATGTTGTGACAGATCTTGAAGGCGGCCCCAAGCCCCCAGCTCCTGTAGAAGACAGCTACCGGAAGAACGTACTGACCGTGAGTAGGTGTGTTTTGTGGTGCTGAATGCAGTCGGGCAAGCTAAGAGCTCAACAGTCAGAATTGGGTCCAACTTGTGTAGTTGGGTTCCTGGTAGGAGGTTAATGGTTAAATGCAAAAAATTTTTACAGCAGACATTTGAACATGTTGTTACTGGAAAAGCACAGCTGTAATTAGTAACATGATGTAGTTTCATGGAGGAGTGTCTCAGCCAGGCCGTGACATTGTGCAATCTGGCAGTTTACCAGGACAGGAGTCACCAGTTGTGTTGTTAACTACATACTTTTTCTGCTATGATAAGTGGTAAAGGCCCTTTGTTTCATATGTTTTACAATAACCTGTGTGTAATCAAGTTGAGACTTTGGATTAGACCCTTTTTATAGATGGATAGTTTCTTTTATAGATGTGAGGCACTGTGGATTCAGGATGTGCACTCTTATTCATCCTGTTAGCCTCCCTCCCTCTAGTGGCCACTAGGATTCATTACACAGCCATTTGGATGACATTAAAGTGGGTTCATTCATTCATCTCCTGTCTGTAATGCTGCTGAACTGTGTGTAGAGCTCCCCGGTGATATATTGTGTCCTGTTTGCCAGCCATGGCATCCATGGAAATGATAGTTTCCTGTGCTGAGTTAGCTGCTTTGCTAAAGAGGTTTACTGCACTGGATTTAGCTCAGAAATCTAAATCCCACAATATGGACTCCCGCCATGCTTGTACCACTCTGGATCCTGCGTGCCATAGCAGATGTGCATCTGTTAGGCCACATCTTGGAGTAAAACTCGGTCCTGTTTGTTGCAGGGTGGCACCTACCCCGGTCAGCTGACCACGGTGGGCATGCAGCAGCTATATGAGCTGGGCAAGAGGCTGAGGGGGAAATATATCGACGAGAATCATTTCCTCAACTCCACCTTCAGCCCAGCCGAGGTCTAGTAAGTGATGCAAGAGCACAAACACCTTTACAGTTTTAATATATTGGCTTAATGTGTGCAGTATAAAGATATCAGCCTAAATGTTTTAAGTTGGCTGCCTTCCATGACCTATTTTTTCCATTTTTAGCGTGCGCTCCACTAACATTGTGAGGACCATTGAATCTGCCAAGTGCCTGGTAGCTGGGCTCTTCCAGCAGAAACAAAAAGGTAGGCTAGGAAGCCACATGTGCATGATGTTATTTATTCTATTCTGGATTCATCTAGACTGTTTGTGTAATTTTCTGTCCTACCTGAAGAAATTGTGCCCATCTTGACAACGGAGGCAGAATCTGAAATCCTGTATCCTAACTACCACGGATGCAAGATGCTCAAAATCCTTGGCAGGTATGTTGAGTTTATTTTCATACCAAGCCTCAGACATCCCATGCACTGGCCACACAAACCTGGAATCTTGAATAATGTGTTGTGCAAAATTATAAGCCGAGCTGAGATGCCTCTGACAGGTTGTCATGGGGCGTCTGTGTTTTGCGGCTGACACTGTGTGTGTTCTGTGCAGCCACCGCTGGGCAGAGTCGTCCACTCTGCCAGACATTGCAGCAGACCTGCAGAGCATCCAGAGCGCGTTGGGCATCGCTGCTCACCAGCACGTCGACTTCATCCTCATTAGGGACGACATGGTTGCCAGAGAGGTGACGCTGCCACGCCATGATTCATATGACTTTTATTAGGTCTCACCACAAGCTATCAGAATACATACCATTATTATGAAGAGTAAGCCTGGCGGGAGGTAGAAACCTAGTGAGTTGTTAAGTTATGCAAGATGGAACTCTGTGAGAGAGGTCATCAAGTTTCAAGAGATTAATAACAGATTCAGCATATTTGAGTTTAAACATTGAGAGCGATATTTTAGAATAAGTTCCTATTGACTTCATAATTGCATACATGGCAAATCTAAAGACTTCTAATTCAGTCGGTAAAAGAAATTCATTACTGAACGAGAGACTGAAAATCATCTTTTCTATAGTTGAATGAATAGGGTAATATCAGAGTTTAAAGGGGCATATTTTTCGTAGATGTTCAAATAACCATCTTTTAAATGTGCACACTGGGGCCACTAAAGGATCTGAAACAGGGCCGAAGGGGCGTCTTCATTGGGATTTGATGAGTTTTCTATTTCCCTCACGAGCCACAGCCAAATACTGAAGCTCTAACTTACATTCTCGCTAATGTTTGGATCCAACTGTTATCAGCTACAACTCATTGAAACAACTTATTGACACACATTTTTGAGTCACAACAGCCATAATGCACTTAGAGGATAGGTTCACCCACAAATGAAAATTCAGTCATTATCAGTCATTAACCTGCAGCCATGGTAGAGTTTCCTTTTAACGTTTTTTGTTGCTGTACACTCAGACACACGGCCTTCCCTGCCCAGCAGTGCTGGACACTTGGAGGAATACAGTGGAACAGAGAGCTGTGGACATGATCTGCCACGTGTACGAACCCAGCAAGAGGTAAGACTAAACAAAGTCGGCACTTTACCTGACCCTTTTGTTTTCAACAGACCACCTGTCATTCTTTTGCTGTGTTTTTGGCAGGGAGAACCTGCAGCTGTGTGTGGGACCCCTCCTGCACACATTGTTATCCAACATTGACGAGAAACTAGAGGCCACCTCATCAGAGCCAAACAGGTTGGACACGTCGGGATGGACGCACCCTTTTCTTACACAAGCTTGATTGTGTTTGATCTTTGAACGATCAACTGTTAAAATCCTCTCTCAAACAGGAAGTTGTTTTTGTACTCTGCACACGATACCACGTTGATTCCCTGTCTGATGGCTTTTGGGGTTTTTGACATGAGATGGCCACCATACGCCGCCGATATCACTCTGGAGCTGCACCAACACCGACAGACCAAAGAGGCCTTTGTGAAGGTGTCATACATCGGCCAGGTAGGGGGTGAAAATGGGTCAATGTGTCTTTATCTGATAACCAGCTGTTTGTTTTCTTGTGTTTGACTCCAAGTTACTTGTCTTTACTGCAGGATCAACTTATACAAGGTTGTAGTGCAGTCTACTGCCCCCTGCAGGAGTTCAAACAGGCCCTCTCATCGTACTCATTGAGCTCTGAACTCTACCACTCACTTTGTGACAACACTGAGGGCTTGACCAAGCCCTGAACACGTCTCAACACAGTGCTACATGACATTACACTCTGACAGTTACCACACATCATGCTTTTTTTTAAAACATCTTTTTAATCCATCACTTTTTAATCCATCCAGTCACTCTGTCATTATACCTCACTGCCGGACTACCACAGACTACACCAGGGGAAACTATGGTGAGCGCACAAGTCCTGGATTAAAGCCTCTTTAAGTTTAGAATTTTTATTTTACAACTTTCATGTAACCATGGCAGCATTTTCTTTAAAGGTAAATTAATTTAATAATTATTGCATATTGACAAGAGTATGTGTTGAAGATTTTGTTACACAGTGTTTGCCTGATATCAAATGTCTGTTTGCATGCACTTAGTCTGTTTGGCTTTAATGATGAAGACTGGCGCTATTCTGTTTTTTTTCTTTTTCTCAAGTCTTTCCATCTCTCGGATGACAAATATGTAGTTTCATATAAATAATTCCTCAAAATAGCTGGACACTACTTTTCACAAATGTTGTGGCATATTTGGTATTGAGTATTTACAACTACGACAGTGACTACAGTGTCGATGTTCTTTGCAATGAAGGAACATGTTTCCCAATGAAGTGGTGTCTGGCACTTGAATGTGTTTTTTAGTTTTAGACAAAACTGGAGCAATATGGCATTGAACAATAACTATACCAGGCAATACATGTTAGTAGGTTAAAAACTTAATTGGTTTTGCTGTTTGGGGGGTGTTGAAAAGAACAATAGAGTATCAACAGCCTTTTCCTTAAAATATCTAAAGGTTAACCAATGTGGCATCATCAATGCTGATATTTGGTTCCTGATGCAACTCTGCCAATTTGGTTGTGTTCACAATGTAATCCTTCATAATCACGTCATTCCTCAGGGGAATACTAAGCATTTCATGTACTGTATCTAATGTTGATTAACAAAGGGGTGCAGAGAGTGGATTGTACATTAGTATGTAGGTAAATGCCTTCATAATCATACAGAGCCTGTAGAAAGGGAAGTGTTTTAAACTGAAACATTAGGTTGCCTTCTTACTGGGAGTATCAGACCACAGTGTAATGTAGGCATGAATACATGTCCATTATACACACCTGAGCTACTGTGTTACAATAACACCAATCATACCTCATAAGGGGTAAGTTTCCCATGATCTGCTGCTTAAAATGTGAAAGTTTGGTTTGGACTGATTTGACATAAATAAAGATTTCAATCAATGTTAAGACTCTTTCTTTAAGGGGTTCTGTACCTTTCCTACCAGCCAGTAAAGATTCAAAACTTTGGTTAGACAAGCATAACTAGCTTAGTTGAGTTCAAATGCAACTTGCTTGCATCTATTTTAGAAGTGTGATGTCCTCTGAAAATAGCTCTCAGTAAGTACCTCCTGATAAAGCCTGGCAATGCTGCTTCTTGGTATGACTTGCTCTCTTTGTTCCAACTAAATGTTGGTGAGCTGGTTCGACGTGTAGAATGACAAAGACACCACCTGGTCCACATAACTGACTACATGTGAATAGTCGAGAGCCACGTGGACACATACATGCACGCGCGCACACACACACACTCCATAGACAACATGTATATACCAAAACAATATCTTTTATTTGTAGTCCATCACCACAGCCCTGGTAGGCTATTCTGCACCAAAGCCAATGGAGAAACACATGACAAGCTTATACAATAGAGAAAAGAGAGGAAGTCAACTGGATGGTAAGCAGTATGTGTTTACATTTCTGTGTGTCTCACTCTGGACACCACACCCGCCTTACTAATTTCTTTTTACCAGATCTACCTAGCTCTAGTTCTATAACACCTGGCATACCTGCTGTGGCATTCAGCCACTCCTGTCCCATTCTGCTGACCGTTTGGGGATTATTGCTGTGGGAATGATTATTACCCAGAGTCAACAAGAGAGTCAAAACAAAACAGGAACACAACAGGAACAAGAAGAACACACATAGCACATCTGGGTATTAGCAGTATTATTCACGCTGGCGAAAAGTTGAGTCCTGAAAGTTTTGGAGCACCAAGTCAAATGTCATCCACAACTTGAAATGGACCGGGGCTTGTCATTGTGCTGCAAAGCTGCCAGGATCATCACACTTAATGTGTTGCTCTCAATGGTAAAAATAGAGAAAGAAGACGCTTTCTGCAGACGGTCCATGTTTGTGCTTTTTTAATAATACTATTATCTTAATGAGGTCATAGTTTGGTTTGTTATACACTGGAGTTACAAAGGAAATTAAAATAGACTAAAATTCGAATAGCCCACCAATGGTAAACAGTACAGTATTTTTAGGGGGCGTTCCTCCCCCAATGAAAGTTGGGTAAGAGGAGTTGAGAGGTCACTGATAGAATGCCTATACATACAGACACATACATACATACCACACAAACATACAGTCTGTCACGCACACGCACTCTCACACGTATATACTGTACAGAAACAGTCAAAACAATGGAGCGAGAGACAAGATGGAGTTCCACTAAAGTCTTCACAAAGCACAAATTCTTCTCATTCCTTTCTCTTGTTCCATACCACTTTCATGACAAATTTGTTTTTTTAAATTTGAAAAAAGTAGACATATACTGTAGCATCTCCACGCTGACTTGTTAAGTTGATTCCTCTTTGATGTTGAAGTCATCTTTATAGTCAGATAATCAAAAAACACAAGAACAGTTTTTGCGAAATTGATGCACAACAATCCCATACATTCTGAAGTTCATGAGTCAAAATTAAATGTTCTTGTGGCAAGAGTACTCCAATCTGGGCCTGTCCGAGTCTCCATTGGAATAGTTCCCACAGGACATTACCAGGTGTGACTGGTTAGCTCCATTCTGTTCATTTCCGAGTACATCCTTTCTCATGTATTATACTTCCTTTACTTAGAGTCCATCAGAGTTTTCTGAACACTCTCCACACGCCATGACCTTAACTCTATCCTTGCGTACTGTCCAAGAACATTCTAGATACAAGGTTTCTGTTGAATTAGAACATTCCAGGGCCCGGACTGAACCCCATGTCCATGTCACGTGGCCTCATCTGACCCCCCATCATCATTGTCTGCTGTGGGGGGCCACCCATGCCCTGCAGTGACATCATCATGTTAGGTGAGCCGCCAGGGCCTGGGTGGGCCATTTGTCTTGCCTGCATCATCCCTCCCGGACCCCCAGGGGACATCATCCGGTGCTGGGGGCCCATCATGCCTTGGCCCATGAATCCCGGTGGCCGCATCGAGTTGTGGCCAGGGTTGCCCATTGGCATGTCTTGGGGGCCCATTCCCCCACCAGGGCCCCCTGGCATCCCCCCCATCCCCTGCATGGACATCCCCATCCGTGGTGGACCATCGCCCATCATTCCCTGCATGGGGAAGCCAGAGGGGTGTGGTGGTTTTACCCCAGGGTTGTCTCCCCCACCTCGGGGAAAGTAAGACAGAGTCTGGCTGGGTTTCTCTGAAGGGATTATCCTGGACAGGTCAAACTCAGGAATGCCAGAAGCTCCCGGCCTCATCACCTCATGAAGGTCTGCATCACTGAATCCACCTTGCATGTTGTTGAACTCTGGTCCTCCAGGGGTATTGGGCTTGCACATACCCCCATCACCCCCTCCCCCATGAGGCATGTTTCCCATCCGCCCTCCCATAGGTCCTCCCTCTCCCTGGAAGCCCATGGGATGGCCAGGGAAACCTTGGGGACCAGGACCGTTGTGCGGGGAGAAAGGGCCTTGCTGGGAAGGGGACTGGGTGAGGGGGTATGCCTGACCTCGGTGAGGGTAACCCATGCGTCCCTGGGGCATCATTTGAGGGTTTCCCATACCAGGATCTTGGGGATTTGGTGGTATCATCATGCCATGAGGCATCATGCCTGGGCCCATGTTAGGAGCATTTGGAGAGGGCATCTGTGGGGGCATTCCATGGGAGAGGGGCTGGGATCCCATTGGATTCATACCCAGTGGGCTGAGGGCAGACATGGGTCCAGAGTTTCCAGGTCCCATCATACGTGGATTGCCTTGATGATTCATTGCCATACCTGTAATGTGCAAGACACAAAGAAGTGATTACATATTCAGTACAAGCTCTTGTGAGACAGATCAAAGGATCATTAGTATAAATATGTACCACGGTGGAAGTAACTTAAATGACAAATTAAACAGCAAAAAAAAGATTAATGTGATTTTCATGTAACTTACCATTATTGTTCACTGATGGCAGGTTCGGGGAGCGAGCCGGGGGCGAGTCGTCATCAGAGCTGGCAACAGTCTTTATGGCATCATGGTAGAGTGGGGTGGAGCTGGGCATTGCAAACTTGGACATGCGTGACATCATGATGGAGAGAGGGTTCTGGGATAGAGTTGGCTCGGGGGGTATGGTGTACGGACTGCCAGACGGGACATTGCCTGGGAGGGACATGGAGCCAGATGGAGCCCCTGATGAAGGAGGGGCTGAGGGAGGCCCATTACCACCTAAAGGATGACATGATGAAGAGGAGAAGACATGACAAAGACATGATTTAACTTAGCAGTTTTTCATTCTTTGGCAGATTGTTCTTATCAGTGATGATACTAGCAATAAGGCGTGCAGTAAGAGTCAAATAATGTGGCCACAAGAGGGAGCCACTGGACCATTACCCACCAAACCCCACCCCTCATACAGATAAGTTGACTTGAATGAGTGATGTACTTGATAGCCTGCCCCTATTTATTTTAGTCTTTAGTTTTTAATACTATTTCTGGTTTCAAAGGACTAAAAAGGGCTAAAATCAGAGTGTCTCAGTCAGATACTTTAGATTTGATATTAAAAATCACTATGTAATTAAAAAAAACATTCAACACTAAACCATTTACAAATAAATCACATTAACTGAGTGGTATTTAATAAAGATGCACTGACGATTTTAAGGAACAGAGACATATGCATATATGAACACAATGAAAGAAAGATTGTTGTACCTGGCTCCATGCCCCCCATCATGTTTGGTGAGGTGATACTGAGGGGAGGCTTTCCACCCTGAGGTGGAACTCCAGGACTTTGCATGGGTGGTTTTGGTGAGGAAGCCCATCCTGGGGAGGGGTTAGGAAGAGAAGGAGACCTCATATGAACTGGAGAGGCACCAGCTGATCCCATCATGGAGTGGGGGGACTTCATTGGTGCTGAAGCTGGAGGAGCTGGAGGAGCACTGGGGCCTGTGGGACCAGTGAGCATGCCAGCCAGCTGGGACGGTGTCTGAGGGGATTTAAGGTTTCCAGAGGGAGAGCCCATCATGGGGGACTGCACTTGCCTTAAAGGAGGGGACTTAAGTGGGTTGACGCTGGGAGAGTTCCCTCCTCCTGCCTGGACATTTAGATCTGCTGGCTTGCGGCTCCTCTGACCTTGTGAGGGGCCACCAGAAGTGGGGAGGTGATTAATACGACCACTACCTCCTGTTGGTGTAGATCTGTGCTCTGGACCAAAGGCTTGTTCTCCATGTGGACCCCTCATTCCTCCAGGGCCCCCTGGGAAGGGCCGCCCAGGCCCCATGGGAAAGTCTCCTGGCTGTGTCTGCTCAGGGAAGGGCGGCCCCTGCATGGGCCTGCCTTGAGGACCCATGCTCTCCATCGGAGGTCCCCCACCTCCTCTCATTCTCATCATCTCATCAGGACTCATGGTCATGCCAGGGTCTCGTAGTTTGGAAGGGTGCATATGAGGTCCTGGCCCAGGTCCAGGCCCCATGCCAAACTCAGGCCCCATTTCCCTGCCCCCCATTCCCTGGAGCCTAGAGGATGGACTCATAGGACCATCACCGGGCATTCTGGGAAATATACCCATGCCATTACCAGGTTCCATTCCACCTCTTTGGTGCCCCATCATCCTTTGCATGTCCATCATCATCCCAGGGGGGAGGCCCTTCTCACCCCCCATACCTTGGTGGAACATAGCTTCTTGGACTGACTGAGGATTTGGGAAACGCTCACCACGACCCCCTGGACCAGCAAACATTCCTCCAGGTCCGCCAGGGAAGCCTCGCGCATCTCCCATACGGGGAGGCATGTCATCAGGCCAGCCCATTCCAGGCCTTGGGGGTCCCTCCATTTCTGGATTCATCATCCCAGAGAAGCCAGGCATCCTCTGCATATGTGGGGGCATACCCCTGGGGCCTGGGCCCATGGCCATGCGCTCCTGGTAGTGCTCTGGTGGACCACCTGGTCCTCCCCACATCTCTCCTGGGCCCATCTGATAAGGAGGTGGGGGCCCACGCATCATGCCACGTGGACCATGGGGGTGCATCATCATGTCTGGAGGAAGTGGCCGGTGTTGCATTTCTTGTTTCTTCCTCTTCTCTTCATAAAACTCCTGCTGTAGCTTCAACCAAGCCACCTGTTCTGGGGTCATCTGATCTCCATCTACACAACCCCCGGGCCCCCCCATGTGTGCACCCATTTCATCTTGTGGAAATGGGGGCATTTCTCTGGGACCATGGGGTGGGCCAAAGGGTGGACCTTGTGGACGTGGTCCTCCTGGCCCACCTGGCGGACCAAGGCTCTGAGACTGTGCCATCATAGCCTGTAAGGGGCCCTGCTCAGCCCTGCGGGGTGCACCATCAGGACCTCCATCATGGGGTCCACCATGGGACTGTGGGGGCCCAGGTGGTGGGGCATCACGGTCATCAGGGAAAAGCATGCGCTGAATATCTCGCAAGGTCTGCAGAGAGCGCTGGCGATGCTCCAACTGTTCTTGGGACAGACCCTCTGTGTTAGCCTCCATGTTCAATAGCTCCTGGGCCAGCTGCTGCTGTTGTTGCTGCTGCTGGGGTGTCAGACCCGCTCCACCAGAGCCTCCACCCTGCCCTCCTTCCCCTGCTGTTGGAGGGTTGAGGCCTGCCTCAGGTTGGGTGACAGGGGCCTGGTCAACTGGGGTGGTAGTGTTACTGGGGCTACTGCCAGGAAGATTTTTGGATTCCATGCCTGCAGAGGATGACCCTTCCTGTGGAAGAACACCAGACTGGTTCCCTTGGTTTGAAGGCTGGGGTGGGGCTGGCTCTGCCATGCCAGGTAAGGACGGTTTGGATCCAGGCTGGTGACTCTGATCTTGGGCATGGGAAGGGGGTTGCTGGGGAGGCTTGGAGTCATTTCGGAGAGCGCTTGCTGCATTGTTCTTGAACAGAGAAGGACAGAAATAGGATGAAGTCATATCACTGTCATGTGACATGTTGGTGTATGAAAGCATATGTGTGTGATTAAAAAAAAAGAGACTGTGTGTCTTTACCAGGAGGAGGTGAGCTTTGTCCTTGCTGTTGGAGATGTTTTTCATGTGGAAGGCAATGATGTTTTCTGTATGGCCAGTTAGAACTGCATCAGCTGCCCTGAGGACAAGAAGGCAGACAGTCAGATATCAGTCATCAGACACAATAAATATATGTGGATGTGTGAGTATGAGTGTGTGTGTCTGTGTGTGTGTGCGCGCATTTGAGAGCCGGTGAGCCGGATGAATGAGTACTAGATGGGACCATGAAGGTAAAACCAAGGTCAACAGAGTAAGTAAACTATTGCACACACACACACACACCTTCCACCGAGCATCCACATCTTTGATCTCTAATTCCCAACAGAGTGTTAATCTAAGCCAAGCTCCCACACGTGTTTGTGCAGATATACACAATGGATTTAGGCTATAACTGGAAAAGTTGGGGGAAGGAAGAGAAGGGGTGGGAAGCAAGCATCTTAGTGCCATACAAACAAAAAGCTGCAACAAACATCAAAGACAACAACAACCACTGATGACAAGGGCACAGAGATTTACTTCAGGCAATTGACATTGTTAGTAATTCCATTTAATTTTGAACTGCAATTCCACAAAGGGTTTCACAGTGGGTTTATGATTTGCTCTTGTAAAAAAAAAAAAAAAAAAGGTCTAAGTATTGAGATGATGATTTAATTAACCTCTCTAAACACATAAATATTAAAAACATGTAGGAGATGAGCTCCAAGTGTAAACATTAATCAGTAAATCTTAACAAAATCAATACCAAATGAATGCAGTAACTTTATAAACACAAGTATATACCAAAAATTCAAGTTTTCGAGTATTAAATATGGCTAAGGAGGAAAATTTGAGAACGGCAAAAATATGAAAGATACTAGTCACAACAGATCAAAATAGTCATGCTCAGCTTCCTTACTTGTTGGCCATCTCTGTAGTGAAGACATAAACGAGTTTTGAGCCTGGTTTCTGGCCAGGTGGAGGTTCTGTTGTGGAGCCCTGGCCTCCCAGTGTATTGTGGGAGGGTGTGGAGGAGCGACTGAGTCCGGCATTGGAGGTAGAATGTGTGACTGTGTCCTGGGGCTTCACGTCACTGGAGTTGCAGTCTACAGGGAGACAACAGGGAAGACGATGGCTTTAGGACCAGTGTGGGCTTATGGGCAATGTAGTTCTACTATGGGAGCTGTCATAAGTCAGGTTGATCAGTGGAAGGACTGTTATGCTTGGATGGACAAGTTAAAACACTTACTGAAGAATCCTTTGTCATCTTCGTCACTTTCTCCCCCAGAGCACCAGTCGGCTCCACTGTACGGCTGCCTCCTCTCTGCAACACACATCCTCTTCACCCTGCTGCTGTCTGTACAGAAAAACACACACACACACACACCTATCAGTGGGCTTAGGTTTATCTTTGCGAGGGGCAATGAGGGACTGCAAAGCACCTTACAATGATTTTCAACTTTTGCCATCTCTCTGCAGATAGTGTTGTATACCTGAGAGAATATAAACTATACATAAAGCACTTTTCTAAATAAAGTTTTGCAGTGGTACAGGATAGGAGGAACACATCAAATCCACTACAGGCTGTAAATTAGGAGAATGTGTGCCATGTGTAAAACTACCAGATTTATATGAACAATCACAACACAAGCACTACTGGCATGGCATTGTTTAAGAACTGTAGGTATTCCATGTATACTGAGCACTTCAAAGAATTTCATTACATAGAAGGGAACTATGGTAACAATGTATGAAAGCACAGCTGCTAATTACGCTCCTAAAAACATCAAGAATCTCATGCACATTGCCCAACATTAGTTCAACTATTTCATCATTCTGGTGAGAATAAAAACATTTTAAAATGCCTCAGGGATTTTAATTCATACTGTCAAACTTCAAGGACTTTCTCACAAGGACTATTTGACCCCAACTACCTCCTGAAAATCAGATGGTCTGATAATAATGAGTATATGCTACAGTGGTTCTTACCTTTTTCCTCACTAGTAGGTGTGCCACTCTCTGGTTGTTCAAATGACTCCACTGAGGTACTTCTCTCCCTTTTGACTTTAACCTTGGAGCTTGGGCCAGAGGTCAGGCCCTGGCCGTTCTTCAGCCCCATGCCCCCTGCCACATTCTGAGCTCCCTTGGCACCCAGAGTTTTTGGGTCACACGGTGAGGGCTGTGATTGACTGCCGGTGCTCCCTGGTTTACCCTGATTAGGCATTTTAGAGTCCATCTGGGTGGCAGTGGAGGGGGACATGACAGGAGGTGAGCGTACCATGGCCTCCGTCTTAGGTTTAGGGCTGACAGAGAAAATCAAAGGTATAATTAATAGATTTGCATTGAGAGAAGTAAAAAAAAAAATGCATTTTCCATTTTTGTCAAAAAAAGTGCAAAAAGACAGATATATTACAGATTTTAATACAACAACAATTAAACTATTTAAGTGTACCTCACCTTAGGCCTTTCACGATAGCTAATTTTTAGAGCCAAACTGATATATTGATTGGCCAATATTACTGGCTGGTATTAGCCTAACACACATACATTGGTACCGGTTTGTATAATGTCCAATTTGCACCAATATGAAAAGTTTCTTGTTTAAAAAAAAAAATGCTTGGGGTAATCTATGATTAAATCCCAGTAGAGTTTGTTGTTTTGTTTCAGTGTACTGATGTCAGTTTAGACAATAACGTTTATTGTTTAACTAGGGCTGGGTGGTATGACCTTAAAATGTCAATATTTTTAGGCCATATCATGGTATACCATATATACCTCCATAATTTGATATCTTGTCGAAGGCATTCCATAAATGCTAGGACAGGGCAAAACCAAATATCACAATGATTTTGACCATATATCTCGATACTGATACTGCAACAATATTGTAGGGATGACAATTGGTACTTTTGCCAAATTTTGACACATGAGTTTTTGATAAATGATTATCAGTGATGTGGATAATGACTAAGTGGGTAAAGACAAGCATTAGAACTCTCTGTTAAGTTTAGAAAATTAGATCATTTTACTGTAATGCAGCATTTTAAACCACTTATGACATATGGTGATAAAGCGCTATCCAAAATCTCAGACAGTATGTAGTCTCAAATAGCGACAATTGCCCAGCCCTATGTTAAACTATAAAATATCCTGCCTCCGTTACATATCTCTGTCTCAACTGTCTCTAACCACATTTGACGGCTCATTGCAAAAAAATGTGGGTATAATGGCCAAAATAGCAACATCCGAATTTATTTCCCTCCTTATATCAGCATCAGCCCCCCAAAAAATTAATTATTGTTTGGCCTCTACTACTTTGTTGGTTGATAGATTGTCCCAGAAATAATTGCGATAAACAATCTTGTCAATTTAAGACAATTTATGCCACTGATGTGATAATATAATAGCATAATAATGCAAGAAGTGTTTTAAAGAGCAATTCACTTTTAACAAGATGACCTCAAATGCAACAACACGAGTTACAAAATGTCATGGTTTGTCTTCTTACATATATTTGTGACCTTATTTGCAATTACGCATACACACACACACATACACACAACAGTAGGGAAATGGGGCATATTAAGTAAAAAGCCTGGGGCTTAGATTTAGGTTGCCAAGCAATCATGCTCTGGACAAACAGACATATATTATGGCAACTGGGTATCTATCAGGTCAGATATCCCCCAGCTCTCCACTATAACTTGTACCCAACGTTGTTCCTAACTGTGGCCCCCAGGAGAGAAAAAGGAAAACGTGATTGTTCTTTTTTGCCCTCTTCTATTCCTTTGCAACTGCTAAACCTGATGTCATTATGGCATCCAGCAGTTGGTAAGGACGTCTATGAACACAAGATTAGGTTACTGGTACTGGGAATACTTTGCACACAGTTAAATGTGAAAGGAACAGGCTGTAGAGACACTGGCCATCTACAAATGACTGCTGCTTACTACTTATGAGTGCAGTTCAGTTCAGGCAAGCAGGACACATCCAACTGGCAGAGAATTCCCTTACCACACCCTAATCTCTTTCTCTGTCTCTCTCTCTCCCTCACACACACACACACACACACACACACACACACACACACACACACACACACACACACACACACACACACACACACACATACACACAAACAAACACACACATACACACATATACACACACACACTTGTATGAGTGGGATGAAACAAATGCCAACATGTCCAAAAAGCACAGCCGCAGCCTAGCACACTTTATGTACGCACACACAGACACGCAGCTAGTAGAAAAAGAAGGCAAAGCCAGAATTTTGGCAGTCCAGACAGCCGTTTCCAGAGGCTCCAGAACCATGAGTCAGCAGGGAAAACTTCCAAGCTCAGTGTACTCCCTGACCCTGGAACAGCTCTGGATCACACATCAAGACCTTTCAGGTAGAATAATGGAGCAGGGAAGCTGATCTTAGATCTGCATTACACCTGACCTAAACTTGCTCTCTAAGCAGAGCGGGTAAGGCCCGCTCAGGTTTGTGTCCACAGACTCAATTCTGATTCTAATTCTCAATTCTAATAGCTAATTTCCTCCATCTTATCTGATTTATACAGCCATCTGCCACTGACTAAGCCACTGGCCTTAGAAATGGTTGCTCACTGTACTTAAATGGTTTGGATAGGTCACATTTCCCTGCTGGGATTAAGAAAGTATGACAAAAAGATGCTGGTAACGGCTGTGGATTTGCTCCTTGCAACTGCTGAGATGTGAGAGTTTTATACCAAACATTGAGATGATAGATTCAGTGATCATTCTGCAACCAATCATACTGGCAAAAAGACTGCTTAAATTGGCATCTGTACTTGGCTGACTGCTCATTTTTACAGAAAATGGGTCCATACATTCTTCAAGTAGCCACAGTGTTTTTGTTTTTACAGAGAAACGTGTTTTTCTTCCATTCTGCTTTGAACAGAGGGTTGACTGTTTGTGTTTGTTCTCTCTTCCCAACTGTTAATAAACACAGACAGCTAATGTTTATTAATTTTTCATATTGTGTGATGATTTTTCAAATACTTGAAGCAGGTTTATGGGCTGGACAGAAGCTTGTGCTTCTCCTGTAAAACCTGTTTATGTTATTGATGTGAGAAGACACGACAGTGATTCAGCCATCAGTACATAACAAGAATGCCTTGGATAAGAACTTGATTTATTTCCTCTTACTGACAATAACAATGACTATGTTTACTTGCACTCTAGTTTTTGCACTTCTAGTCTAGAATTTTAGAACAGACAATATTCCATGTAAACAGCATTATTCAGTTTGGATATTCTGAATTAGGCCTTATTCCAATTGTAGCATTATCTGATTATAGGGCAATCCACACCAAGATTGATAGCTTTAACAATAACTATAAATATCGTTCTCCCTCAACTGAAGGGCGGTTATCACACCACAACTATAATGACAACAATGGTGGCTAGCGATATTGTTAGGATCACTTTCAGTGCGACTTGATGAACGTGAGAAACACAGCCAGCCAATTAAAATCCATCTGAATTCACTTAGCTCGACTTTTGGGACATTTTCCTACAAAATAGTGTAGCAGGGGTGATTATAATATTGGTTTCTAACTGTAGTCAACCTCTTTTATGTAAGAAAATTGATGGCATTCAAGAAACACTTTTTAGATGATCTACTCTAGTAACTCAGTCTTGGATATTATGTCTTATTAAATGCTTATATAATGTATAGACTTCAAATTAAAATTTAAAAAAGGCCAATTTATCTGAGACATACTGTCAAAAATCTATGATGCTGATGGGGTCTGAAGTTTGTTTTGATGTCCTTTAACACAATCGCCAGGATAATAGATGTTGACACAGCCAAAAGTATGAATAAAATGTGTCTTCAAAAGACGACAACTCTCCTAACAGAGTGCTGGATTCCCCCAACTCCTGTCATCTTTGAAGAATTTCATAAAACCATATCCTTCTGGGGGTTTTCTTTTTGTTTCTGTTCAAACACAGCAGTAACAGGTCATTAATATCCATTTTCCTAAGCTGCCAACACAGCTGGAGCGTGCAGCGCGTTCTCGACACTGGTGTTTACAGGGCGTTATCGTTCATCAGTGTGGATGGTCGTATCTTTACCATTATAGTTATGGGTGCAGTTATAGTTCTTGGTGTGGGTGGCTCTTTAGACAGGTTTTAGGAGCATGCTTTGGACATCTATACAGCATACTCAGGATATGGGTCTCAACTGGGTTTTTTACCAGTTTGTGACAGGCAGCCTTTTGCTCTTTACTTTCAGTTCTGTGCGTTGTCATGGATTCGTTGCACACAAACCAACAAGCCAACCAACAACCAAAAGTTTGTATGGCTGGTGTAGAGATGCATTCTCAAAAGAAAAGCCAGACATTTCTTGTCAGAGGAAGAAAGAAACCTACTTTTTAACATTATGAAAGACTTGGATGTCAACAGGTTTTTGTAAATGGGACAGGATTAAGGCTAGTGTGAATTCGCAAAGCCGAGTTTTTCAAGAAGGTGGTTGAAGGGTAAAAGAAGGGAGGCTGTGTTCCCACAGTTGAACTAGTCCGCCACTGGTGGAAAATGTAGGAAAAAAATCCTTTATTGATGCAAAGAAGCAAAATGGCACATAGGGCTCCAGCCATTCCACTTTTCCATGCTTTGACGTGATAAACAACATATAAGTGTACGTTAACCGGAGTACACACTGCTGCATGTAAACAGGAAGAGGAATATTCAATTTAGCCAGCTGGTGAGTAGTAATATTGTCTGTTTTAGAATAAGACAAATACAGAACATTTTGTGCACGTAAATGTAGTCACTGTTGTGCAGTCACAAGAACAATCTGCTCAACATGGAGCAGCTGAAATTTTACTTCTGCTTGCTGTGCAGTTGTAGAAAGTCTGGATTAAATGCATAATTTAAATCAACATTCAGATCAGAGTTGTGGCTGATTGGGCTGTTAAAACAATCATCAGGATCTTACATGCACAGACACAAACCAGTGCTTGCTTTTGATTACCATCACAGCCCTGCATGACTGAATCACAGCAGGCTGTCAGTGAGTCCACTCACCTCTGTGTGTTGGTGGACGGGGAGTTCTTCAGCCTATTGGAGTGCATTGATGGGGCTCCCAGGACTACAGAACAGGGTGGAGTGATGAGCTGGTGAGGACTGCCTGTGTGGGAGAGTGGCGCCTTTGCGCGCACGTTCCTGGAGCCAGGAACAGGATTCCCAATGTTGGAGAGGTTTCCCCGACCGTCCTTGGCCTCCTCTCGCTCTTTCTTCCCTCGCTCCTTCTTGTTGAAATGTGTCGCTGCTGTACCTGCCGCCGCTGGCCTCTCCTCTTGGACCTCCAACATTCTCTCTATGTCCTTGTCTGTGTGTGTGTGTGTGTGTGTGTGTGTGCGTGTGTGTGTGTGTGTGCCTGTGTGTGTGTGTGTGTGTGTGTGTGTGTGTGTGTGTGTGTGTGTGTGTGAAAAAGTGTGTAAAAACAATAACAATCGTCCAGGAGTCTTTTCTTGTTCGGTGTGTATTTATGAAACTCCCCCAAGGGGGCTTTCAACGGCCCTTAGGCACACTGTGGAGAGAGAAGAGAGAGGAGAAAAGACAGTTAACAAAACTGGAAAAGAGGGCGACAGTCTGACCAAACTTAAAGTGACACTCCAGCCAAAATCTCTTTAGTATCAATCTACTAGTGTGGGCTTGAAAGGTGTCTGTTAAAGCTGTTAATTTTCTCTTTTGTGGCTTTCGGCCAGCTTTGATTCATGTCAGCAGGAATCGATTGCAATAGGTCTTTTTCACAGAAGACATTTTGACACATTCCAATAAGGAAGGCACAGGTGTTACTAATAAAAAAAAAAGTCTGAAAAGCCTCCTGCAATAGGATTTAGTGACCATTAGCAACAGCTGGCACTAGGGTTGGGTAGGTCTCCAGTTTTGCCAGACTTAAAACAGTTTGATTTTTGCAATCAGACTGATGTGACATTTGGTAGTGTAGGTGGAGAGAGTTAGCTGCATGCGGCTAGTAAACAGGAGCCCCTGGTTAGCCAATTTGTTCAGCACCACAGCTTGCCTGGCTGTTTTTTTATTGTGAGTTGCTAGTTGTCCACACAATGCTGCTGTACTCATCTAACCAGTGTCCACACGAGAGATTTCTCATCAGTAACAAGTTGGTGCTGGTTATGCCTTCCATGTTACATGCTACCAAACTCAACACTTCCTGTTTCCATTCCAGATTTAAAGCCCTCTAGCGTTTCAGTGTACAGAATCCCTGCATTTCTTGACAAGGCTTTTGTTGTGAAACATTTGTAGGAAGGCATCATTGTCAATATCACAAACGCCTCAGAATAATACAGGGAACACTAGACTCCATCCTGAATATGTTAAAACCTGATTTGAAAAGTCTTAAACCAGAGCCAGAGTGAGACATCTTGCTTCTTTCTCATATCTATTGAGAGTTGCACATACACAGTATCGATCAGGCAGCTGACAGAAGCCACTAACAACGGCTACTTTTTAAATATCTTTTACGGCAGTCTCTCTTTCAAACTCAACGCAGAACAATGTTTAAGTGTTGCTTGAACAGAGACAGATGGTACAGAAGTATTAAAAAGCCAGCGGCCATGACTTCAACAGATGTCACAGCATCGCATCTAAAAATGGGCGAATATTAGCACATTGACCCAGGTGTTTCGTTTCCATCACAGTCGATCGGAGCCAAATTTTAAGCGGTTGTTATTGGGTTTTTTGTCTGGTGTGAAATTATTATTATTGACTTGTAAGGTTCCCATACACACTTAAAAAGAAGCTCCTGCCATATTTGCTCAAGGAACACTAAGCAGAAGTCTTATCAATTTAATATTTTGATTTGATGTTATGTTAAATGTTTACTGTGAGATACATATAAAAAAAATTAAAAGGTGTGTCACAGTTCTTGATGGATTGTGGTGTCGCTACACCATCGACTCTCATTATGTTTCACTCAGGAACAGCATAGTAAAGTGCCAAAACTAGTGGTAAAATCTGGTATTTTTTAACAGTCCAGTGTTTAGCTTAATATTAAATAGGTTTAAAAATGTCAGCCACACCCTACATGGCACAAATGGAAACCAGGTATTTAACCAAAATACAATCTAATGTAACATACTGCAAATTTACAACAGGCACCAACAAAATTGCAGCAAAGAAATGCCAAAAATGTTTGGGTTCAACAAGAAAGAGAGTCACCGTCAGAGAGCAGTGGGTTTAGTTTTTTTTTAACATTAAGTTAGGGACATTCTTTTAAGACAAAGATGACTATTGGTCAATATCATTCTCTCATTTTTATAAATAATGGTATTCGCCTAAAATTCCCACATCAGCCAGGCTAGTCTTTAAGACTATAGAGATTTTGGGTGGAGTATCATGTTAACTAAATAAATACCAGCACTACATTGCAACTGTAGCAAACAGCAAAGTTTGGTGGTGGAGTGGGAGAGGTAGCATTGTGGTCCAAACCAACCACTGTGTGTTTCTCTGCATGTGTGTGTGTTGGTGAGTGAGCACGAGAATTGCATGAGAATCCTGTTCGAGAGAGAGCGGCCCAGTCAGTCAGATTACATTGTCATCCTGAAAATATTTAGGAGCTCTTCCAAAACACTCAACATTGTAACTGGCTCCAGAGTTCCCCTAGGGAGAAGGAGGTGGAGTGTTGGGGGGGTTTGGGGGAGGGAGGTTGGCGGCAGGGGGAAGGGGGTGTCACTGGGAACCAGACAAATACTCCGACTCCTGCTACAGCAGCAACACTCGTCTCTCACTGGGCTACAGGAGAAGTGATTTACAACTATCAGGACCACAGATCACTGCTGCACACGAGCAGAGGCCGGCTTCTCCATGGGGGCAGAGAGGGGGAAGCAGGAGGAGCTCTGTGTATCCAAACTACATTGATTAGACTAACCTTTTAAATATAAAAATACACTTTGTGACACAGAGAGAAGTGGTGGGCAGATTATTGATTGCTGAACCAGTGAATTTCCTTATTTACAACAGAACAGCTTGAAAGATCTCACTTCTTCTGAGTGAAATGACATGTTTCCATTTAGCTACACAACACGCTTTGATACAGAGCTTTGGAAACGAGGACCGGAAATTTAACACAAGAGCTTTAGCTCTAACTACGAACCTCTTAAGACCGCTTAAATCCTGTGTCTGAACAAGTATGATATTTTCAGATCAATAGTTGTTTCTAGTCTGGGTTTTGAGAGAGTTTGGATTAAGGGCAGAGAAACAATGTGTGAGAGTGGACAAAATGAAAAAAGTGACAAAAACACAGAGGCAGTTTTTTGCTGTTGACTGGTATTTGCTAATCAAAGTGAAGCGGTGGCTTTTGTAAGTCACAGTGGAAAAGACCTGACGGACAGCAGCTCCGAACCAAAATACTCCAAATAACTACAAAGGCACACACACTGCCTTTATTTGCATCAAACTGTACTCACTCATACATTTCCGCCACATTAATATGTCAGATTTTCTAAATCCAAATCCATGTAATATTCCCTAAGAAATTAATTACAACGTTGAAAAATACCCACCGCACAACGTTAAAAAAAAAATCCTGGGTCCGTACCAAAAGTTAATGGGGTCTTTTCTGGGCCAAGACCCATACTACATCCAAGTCTCTTGGAAATCTGTTCAGTAGTTTTTGTGTTATCCTGCTGACAAACTGACAAACTAACAACCAGACACAGGTGAAAACAACGTTCAGCAATCTTATGCTTTTGTATAAAAATTGACAAAACTCATAACTCCTTACAAAACATATTTGATAAGTGAGGGCTTAATGGTGCACACAAATCATCATCATACATTACGTTCATTTGTCAGAGGCTTTTGTCCAAAGTGACTTACAATAAATGCTTTCAGTCTCCACAAGAACATTTTAAAGAGCATGCTGAGTGCTACAGTACAAGAGTTTTCTTGTTTTTTTTAAATGAGACATCAGCAATGTACGAAAAGGTTCAAACAACCCAGCTCATCATTCATCATGTCTAAAGGCAAAAATATTGATATATTTCATTTATTCCGAATGACCACATAAAAGGCAGACTGGCCGTCAAAGGAAGGGGTAAGGCACGATCATCATTCAAACGAGAGGAAAAACTTAAAAAATGCCAGTAGTTGTGTGAAGCACAGAAAAAAGAGCTTGAGAGATAGATTCAAATCCTTATTTACTGTCACAGCTCCACACATCTAACCAAACGCTGCATGAAGTGGATGCAAAATCAAACGCTGGATCGTCAGTTTCAGATAATTGCAAAAGTTGAGTCCTCTCTATTCCAACATCAGAAAGGTGTGGGGAGAGGGGGTTTCACATAATGTTTGACCATCTGTAAAGCACTTGGAGCCATGGCTGTCTAGGTGTAGTTTAAAACCCCAGCCTGCTGTGGCTGGATGTGGATGGGCAGGGACACTGCTCCACTGAAAAGAGCCTTGACCGACATGATCTACCACAGGGTCCTCAGAGAGACACGGTGGTCAATTGTCCACTGTAGTCCATTTGAAAATGTACCCAGATTGCTAGGGAAGATCTGGTTTTACTATATATAAAAAAGAGCCTCCTACCCCATTTGGCCTTAACTAGCATGTATGCCCTCAAGGGCTGTTATCTCCACCTCGATCATACACAAGTGCGTATAATGTGAGTATGTGCACGCATACAGACACAAGCAGCAGGACCTGTCAATCACCTGTTCCCTCCAATCACACGCTAACGAGACACTAATTGGGGAGCTTGCTGACATGACTGTCATAAGGAATACACTGACACGCAAACGCGCACATCAGGCGCGCAGCCGACTGCATGCACACACAACAAAGCACTGTAGAGGTAATCAGAGATTTCTCTTCCTCTATCTCCAGTAAAGACGCTGAACTGTCTATCACAGCACACACGAGGAGCTGCAGTGTGTGCAAGTTAATGGGAAAACAGTATAATGAGGCTCTAAAAATGAGCTTTTTGCCTCTGATATAAATATGGGGTTCCACATGAAAAGAGGGCAGAAAATAGTTCAATTCAATTAGATTTGGGTTTTCAAATGCGGGTGGCACTAAAAGGGAGCATTTCATTTCATGCTTATGTAACCAGTCATCGTACGCTGGCTGATCGCAGTGTAGAGAGTAGACCCTTCCCTGCTACGTCACCCAAATTCCTCTGAAGGGGAGATGGGAGGTTTATACCAGTGTAGTATCCAGTGGGATCAATAACAGGAGGGGGACCATGACCTTGCTGCCAACCTAGTCCACTGGCTTAAATTTTTAACACAACAATGCTACAAAGACGCTTTTTCTAAGAAGAAGAAGAAGAAGGGGAGGCAAAAACACTCAAGTGCAAATGTGCAAACACAGACACACACACACACCCCCCAACTCTCTTCCCTCATCTCAGTCCTGCTGTTGGCTGTAAAAGGGCCTGCTGATGTTTCAGCCTTATTTATGCAAATCCCATTTTGCAGTTCAGTCACAATGGAGTATTGCTCTCTCTTTTCTTACTCTCTAGCTCCCCTACACGCTCTCCGTCTGCTCAGCCTCCATCTCACGAATTTCCTCAGTCCATTATTTGTTTAGGGTAATATCAGAAACGTTATTTCCACCTCTCCTCACAGTTTTCTGCAAGAATATATAAAAACACAAGCTAGAAGAAAGGGACCGAAACAGCAGAAGCAGCAGGCTGCTCTTCTAAAACAAAACAGCTGCCACATACATGTACCTAATATTCGTTTAAATCGAATGAGCACACATGAAGTCTCAGGTGAAAGCGTTGCATCAAAATCTCAATGAAAAGAGGATTTTACAATCTGAATCTGAAGGCTGACTTGTGTTGTAAAGCACTTTTAGCGGGCGGTAAAAAGACTGGGAAAGCACTGTATAAATACTGTCCATTTGCAGGGTCTGAGGCATCCGCCATTTAAGTCAAACTATGTCAAAACAAAAAGCTTTTTAAAGAATGAAATAGTACAAATCTTCAAGTGAGCCAAGTAACTTTTGTTGAATAGCAGCCACAGGTGGTAATAATGGGATAAAGGCACACTGAAATTTCAATGACTTCATCAGCATCTTGAGAACAAGTGTAAAGGGAACACAAGCATGAACAACAGTCATGTCATCCCAAGAGGTACTAGAGCGTGTGTTTACTTCCTGTTTTACTCTTGTGATATGAATAATGAATTTTCCCTGATGGACTACGGATTGAAATGTCATAAATAAAGTAATTTGACAAAGTGCCAGAAATGATGGCTCTTTCACACAGTTTTTTGATCCAACACAGCAGTATATCAAAAATTTCTAGTGTGCAAGAACTTTCCAATAATCAGATCTGTACAATTACTTGAAATATTATCGAAATCACAGTATGGCCAAGTGAAATATCCAAGTCACAGAAGCTGATTTGATAAATGTAAAATGTGAGATCGTGTTGTGGTGCTTGAGATTGGTCTTGGTCTCAATGGGAAGATGACTAGAAAACCTGATTCTTGCACAAAACATTGTTTTTTGTAAAACATGGAAGTGTTAAATAAAATTATTAAGTTAATTTCCATTCCTTAGTGTTTGTTATTATTTGTTTGCTTATAGAGTAAAATTCCCACACATAAAATGCTTTTTTAGTTTTTATCAAGGGGGTTTCTCATGGTTCACATATACACATAAATACTGTATATATGGCAGCAAAGGGTTATGGTTAAGGTCTTGGTTATGACTTGGTATCGGTTAAGTAGATCTTGACTACAACGCTGGTGTAAGAACATTATAATGAAGTACCATAGTGTTGCAGAGATGTCCCGGCCTACAAGTCTTGTTCTCCAGATGAAAGAACACGTTTGTTTGGCAGACCCCAACAATGTCACATCGTCTGGTTTTAACAGTTTTTTCAGTTACAATCTTCCCCTCTAATTCTGACTCATATGGAAATCGCATATGTATCAAAATGATTGCATGCTGCATGCTTAGTGGTGCACTGAGGTGATGACATTAACTCCTTACGTATCGAAATTTGGTATCTTAAGACATTTTTTGATACTCAATAATATCGTAGCAATTACCCAGCCCCGATCTGGTTTATTTATTTGGCAATCATACACCAAGTAAAAAGCTAAGCTCTTCCATTGTACAAAACCAGTTTACTACAACTAGTTCCTGCACATACCTGCCTGTCTGCTAGTGAAAGAGTAACTAACTGCAGACAGAACAAACAGCATTTACTCTACTTAATAAAAGGTATAACAAAAAAGACTTCTGCTGCCCTTCAAGCAATGGGAGTCCAATCCAATCTGTTGGACATCCCACAGTCCCTGGCTATGGCAACACAACACACCTGCATGCTCACCTGTTGATGTGGCTTCCTGAGAACACTGTCCCAACATGCCACACCCTGCAGATTGCACGCATGACTCATGCTTGCTACATACAGAATGTGAGGAATGCGGAGTGTCACTAAAGACAGAGCTGTAACGCCACAGACGTAACATTTGACATAATGCATCTACCGTGACAGGAACAAGGACGCTCGCACAAGTATGACTGAGCTCCTGTTTCTACTGAAACCAAGCCGCGCCACAAATATTTAGAAAGAACTTTGCAACTGTTCGGCATTCTCCAAAGTCGTAATTGCTCCCAAAGTACAATAGCAACATATCTCCATTCTTCTCCACTCACTCCGTTAACCCTGTATGAGCTTTCTCTCCACTGGTTTGTCTGCCTTTCTACAACAACTCTCACTCCCCCATCCTCGGTTCATCCCTTCTGCTGGTCTGCAGACGATGCCCCTTCATCCCCAGGGAGGCGACATGTGTGTAATGTCACATTTTGTTATATCATATCGTGGTGACAGAAGCGTCGCCGTGTCCATCACAATGATGGAAGTGGCAATGAAAACAGGAGGATGGGAAATGGGTGCGATACAGATATACACCAAGGAAGAGGAGGAGGGGGAGGGGTTATTACACAAGTCGCTCTCTTCACACAGTGTGCGGGTGGGTGTCTGTGTCTCACACACACACACACACACACACACACACACACACAGCTGACTCACTAGTGACACATCTGCTGGCGTAGCCTGGGCACAGTGCCATGTGTGGCGGCCTGCTCCGGCAGCAGGACTGGCACTCAGCACTCCGGCCTGCTGTGATCTCCGTCTCACACACTTCACCCTGCACTTCCATCTCTGTCAATCTGCCCTCTGTCTGTGCATCTCTGGCTAAGTGGGTGTGTCTTGCTTACACATACACACACAGACAGACAGACACACACACACAGTCACCTTTCTACTCAATACGAGACAAAGAGACTGGGTAAACGGTGTGCCATTATTTCACTCATACAACAAGTGCAGGTGCAAACTGGGGGAGTGCGAGTAGCAAATGTTTACGGTGTGATTATTGTGGCCAAAAATGTACAAGTACAAGGTAAATACCATGATCACCATGTACGTTTCAATTACTGTAAATAAAGCATGTCTTTATCTTTTTAAATTGTATCCATTCAAATAAGTTAAAACTTTTGGGTGTTAATAGTTAAAATCTTTCCAAAAAAAGGCAAAATATTGGTAAATGTGCACAAAAAAACAGACGCTGATATGACAGACCATGCAGCTACACTGGGCTCTTTACAAAAGCCCACACTTCTCCACACAATTGCTAAAATCAAGCAACCAATAGCTTCTCCCTCCACTGGTTGGGGATATGAGAGCAACGAAAGGCCAAATGACACCCCAAGAGCAGAGCTGCAGCCTACGCTATGTGCGCAATCGTGAGGCAGAGATTTCTTTATCAGGCACAAAAGTCATGCCATCTTTTGCTTAACATTACTTTTACAACTTTGCACCAGCAAACTGCTCACGCTTCAAAAGGTTGACTAGCAAATGTTAGCATAGCAAGCCAAGGCCCAGGAAGACAAGAAGTCATTAGGATTATCCACCTGTAATAGTCCAGTGAGGCAGACCCAACTCTGGACCTAAATTTGGCCCGATTCGGATTATGTCCAATTGAATATGGTAGGGTTAGGGTCTATGAATCAATATGTCCAATATAGGCGATTATCTGGTGTGTTTGCCTGCAGAATATGATTTTTGAGCAGAGTGAAAACAGTGACGCAGTCATATATTACATATTGCTTCTCTTTTTAGACTACAGGTGCTTGTTTACTGATTATGCACCACCAATTATTTGTCTGTGGTCTTTTCTGGGTCAACCATTTGACTACATTCCGGATATGATTCGATTTGAAAAAAAATCCTGCCGTGTCTTAGATATCCCTTATTCCTTTGTGTTTGATAACCACATTTGAAGGATCATTGTAGAAATGTGTGTTTAGCACCCACTGAAATCAGTGGTAGCTACAGTGACATCATGGGTAAATAGAAGAAAAAAACAAAAAACACACTCCCAGTGCAAATTCATACACAAAAAGCAAATGTGCAAAATTTCCTAAACTCCATTTGCTTAAGAGAGACTCTGCTGCCCTCTGTGCAGACCCCTTCTTTCCTCCCTTCCCCTGACCATGCTCTCTGGTCCGTGACTCCCTCCCTCCATCCCGACAGTCGCTCCCACACTCGGGCCACATTCCTCCCCTGCTCATGCTGGGAGGACGTCTCCCTGTGGCTAAAAGCATTGTGGGAAATCCCAACGGCCAGACCCTTCAGAGGCCGTGCAGACGTAAATGTGTAAAGGAGGCTTGGGTTCCTCGCTTGCCGCCCGTCAAAAGGCTCTTCCTGTAAGCCACTTGCAAATATATTACACACAAGCCACAAGTAAAAAACTAACACATGACAGTCATTATCAACGTCTTGATATAGAGCCTCACAAAAAGCAGCACAGAAACATCAAATACCCACATTTGAGGCAGCAGTCAATACAACCCACGCTGGGCCAAACCTCAGTTTATAGCACTAAGAACATCAGGCAGGAAAGGAAGGAAATTTTAGGATGCTGCTCAAAATATTTTCCATGGAGTCTTTTTGTGCGTTTCAAATCACTACACAACATAGACAAAAAGTGAATACTCAACCTGTCAGCCCATGTGACACAGATCAGGCATCTCTACTGACCTGGCATGACAACAAACACGAAAAAAAACAACACATTTTTACTCCGAACACTCACAAACACACAGTACGGCAATCCGTGTGCCGTCTCCTCTCCGCTAGCATTCAACAAAATTATCACTGTGAAGGGAATACGAGCCAGATTGCATCCCAGAATTACTCAGGTTTGCACTCATGTGTCATTCCCATGGAATTTTAAACACACTGCCTGAGACCTGCCCAATTAAATATACAGGCACAGAGCAATATACGCGCACATACTCATACTATTGCACATACTCATAGCAACATGCGGCAGTACTTAGCTGTCCTAATAATGTCTGAGATGCACTGAAGACTGCGCTACAAGTAATGGCATCTACTGCTCCCGTGAGTCTGAGCTCCTTGAGGTCCTTCTGAATGTTCTGCAACAAGACGTGTCTATGCTGTTTAAACCCTCATGGCAATATATTGAAAGCAAGTAGTATATTTCCCATGTGATCGGGGGAAAGTAGTGTAAAATGCAATCTGCCACTTAATCTTGACAAAATGAACTTCTTCCCTTACTATTAACACCTTATCTTTTCAGGTAGAAGAGGATGATAATGTCGTTAGACAGTCTCTTCATTGTCACTTTATTCCTGCTGCTATGACTCAAGAAAGAAAAAAGAAAGCACTGTATTTTTGAGGCATGTATTTGCTCTTTCTTAGCATTTAAAGTGAGTAAAACTGATGTTCAAAAAAGGTACAAAAAACACACTCCCTTCCTTTGTTTATGAGTATAAGCAGATGGCTTAAATTACTAAACAGTGAGGAAAAAATCATGGAGGATGAAGACGAGATTTGAGCAGTTCAAATCCAAGGTGTGGCACCATTTTGGATGTCATGTTGTTAAAAAATGGGATGAATCTTGATAAGCCTACAGTTGACTGCAAACAAATTATGGCAGTAAAACAAGTAACATGCAGGCACATCCGGCTCACCACCCAGAACTACAAACCGTATAAGCTGAAAGGAGGGAACCTGTTGACGTGTCTGCTCAACAGACACATTCAACTGACATGAAACAACTTTATTTCATTTATTACTAAAAAATGTTTTAAAAAAATCATAATTCCTATTAAACTCGCACATTTTAGAATTGTGCCAAAGGAATCACGATAGATGTTAGCATGTTAGCATTAGTACCTGTCGACTGCCAACTGTAGTAATGGACTGATATCAAATATAAAATAAACTACATGTAATTTGCACTCTGTTCACATCATACTGATTGTTCTGTTAATACAAGAAGATGGGTGGAAAAATGTTAATGTCAGCCTCATACAATTCTGTTGTTCTCTTAGAGAAAAGGACAACAGAGGTGTCAACAAAGCAGTGGCAAAATGGCTGCAAGCCACTAATGCTGGCGATTATAATGTCAAACAAATAACCTAGCGCAAATTTTGGTTAATTCAAATGGACTGACAACACGGCCAAACAATGGGGGAAATCACATTTGGAAAAAGGCATTCATTTGGATTAACAGGGTGTTATGCTGTTATTCCCATTTTAAATGACAGTGCATGAATAGCCCAAAAACCTGTCTCCAAAGTTTTAAACTGAACTTAAACGGTCAAACGACTTGTTGCGCTCTCTTTGAAAACATAAAGGTCTAATACAGACAGCTTGGTTAATGCAAACAACATTCAGTTAAGTAAAGCTTGTTATTTTTTCCCAAACTAATGTGAAAGACTCCTAAAGACTTTCTGAAAAGCACTGTTACAGACACAGCATCACTTATCAGGAGCTCAAACAAAGAAACATAAAAGATTTACGATACCAGAAACTTCCCCTCAAAAAACACTTAACAATGAAGCCAAGTAAGTTGATGGATGCTTTTCACAGGCTCATAAAATTAGTGAGCTAATTTCAACATTAAACCAAGCCCTTTGAATTGTGTCGCATGCAACACGCTATTGTTGGCCAAAATATTAAAATAATTATACATACTGATCCTCAAATCTGTGTTTTTTCACTCTTCTCTCTGAATGCAAGTTCTTAACCACTGCTGTATTGCCCACATAGCCCCACCTCCTGCATAAGTAAATAACCTTTACTGCTGTTGTTCTGAACACAGTGTACGAGCCTCATTATATTTATCTTTTAATAAAATCTAAAATGTTATGCCCCCCGACGTTTTGTGAATTTTTCCACCATAGTATTGAATACTGATATTTTTAGGTATTGTATTGAAGTTAGAGAATCCAGTACCAAAACAACACCACAACAAGTCTTACAGGAATTTGAAAAACAGGATAGTATTAGGAATCTCATTTTCTTCTTGTTGGAGAGCAACATAGACAAATAAGATGTATAGAAAATCCCTACAGGTTTTGTGGCCAAAATCTCAACTTTAAGGCCTCTGCCTGATTGTGAGCATTCCTGAGTGCCATGACTGCCCAGTGCTTGCGTCTGATTTAATATCCTGTGAAAACCTTATTTCAAAAAAGTGTTTTGCCCTCTAAACCTCTGCTGGTTAGCACTGTGTCAAGGTGCTACGTTAAACTAGGCTAACTAGGGACAACAGTCTGGTAGCCGGATGGCACGTCAGCCTGGCTGGCAGCTTTTAGCATGGATAGCTGAGGTGAAAGCAGGTCAACGCAGCCCCCAGGTTCTACCTGAGCGCTGCACTGTTTGAGAGGACCCCTCCCCTCCCAGCAGGGGCAGCAGACCGTCTGTGCAACAACTGTCAATCACAGCAGAGAAACATGAAAGCAGAATTAAAGGTGCATTCTGACTCAGCCAGGCACATCCCCGAGGATTGTGTACGGGCAACATGTGAGACTCAGACCTCCTACACTAAAAAAGGTGAAATGCAGCCATTACAAAAACACATTCATATTTAAAGGTGTGACCGTTTGGATAGGCGCACTAAACTGAAAAGACCTACTACTAGAAACTTGGTAGAAGATTTGTTTTACATAGACTTCCTCCTGCCTTGTGCAGCCATTTTCCTTTATTATAATTATAATAAATATATATATTATGTGAAGACTGCTTTATTTTGGTCAGTGTTGACTTTGGTCAAATGACTACAGTAAATAAGGAAAACAACTGATGCACTTATTTGTGTACTTAGTGAAAATGCTGCGTGGCATGAATGACTATACATGGAATGATTTTTTAAAAAACAGGATCTTATTTGTTGAACACTCACAAAATGTTCTGTTTTATATTAAAAACACTGTAATAATATCCACCTATTCATTATCAGTCCCTGCTACATAAGTTGTAGTCAAATTTTTATTGTGTTGTCTCCTATTTGATGTAGTTTTTATTTTTATTAGCTGCATTTACATGGAGCCTAACAGTACACTAATAATCAGAACAAAAATGCCTCATGCTACCACCTCAATTGGAAGAAACTGATCCAGTTGGAAATTTTAAATAAATCAAATTAAATTACATTTCTAAATAAGATCAAGAGGGTGGCGTAAACCTTTGAAAATCACTCCATAAACACCATGGTCGTTTCTCTCTGGTTGGAATAATATAATCTTTCTGCGCACGCCTCACAAAGGGGCAACATTAGATGACGCTGCTTCCACATGGGACAGAAACATGGTTGCGGTATCAACACAAAACTGGTCTGTGGCCGATATAACAGTCTTGTTGTAGATCTTGTCAAAAGGTTCGAAATGTTTGAAAAGATAGACAAAGCCTGAATCAACCAAACCAGATTTGCAAATAATGTTCCCAGAACACCATGGGCCCTTCTTAAAAATTGTATTGACAGGTGGAGTGAGTGAATTAATGAATGAATTACATTTTCTCCATAAAGTTGTAAAAATTCTTCTTCTTCTTTTGTGGCATTTCCAGACTCTTCAAAGGCGGTGGAACCACTTAACGCAGGTCAAAAAATGTAAATTTTAATTAAATGCTTCGGGGCATGTGAATGTACATCTTATCGGATCAGTTAATTTAGCGTCCATATAAACAGTTAAGTGGGAATCTCTATTTAGAATTCTATTTCTATTGGATTGAATAAATATAGTCCATGTTACAACAGCTATTGTTACTGTTCCTACTTTGCAGCTTTGTGGCCATTCACAAGTGCTAAACCATTATTATTTTTAGGGAAACACTGGCTCTACTTTTTCTCCTTCTGAGAAAGTCTGATATCTAAACTCAGGATATTGGTTGATATAAAGCATTAATCCAATACCAGTTTGCTTTTTTCTTTCTAAAAAACAAAAACAGAAATGTGTGTAATCTTCAGAGTGGAGCTAATGAACTGATTTTAATTGTATTGTGTTTTGAAGCTTTATTATAAAACTGTGGTCACAATTTTACACCAACAGCAACAGAAACAGCCAAATTGTCACATCTGGCCTGTGCTGGATTCATGTGATAAAGTCTATATAGGTGCCAATACAGATTAAATCAGATCACTACTTATTTTGACTGACATGGGAGACTTGACCACCGGTGCAGAAAATTGGCAATGTTTGCAGAATCACTGAAATCTCTATACACAGAAATTAAAGATTTATTTTTCACTTCGTCTGTCTTCACCTTTAAAGACCAGATTACGTTAAATCTAGTAGTTTTTCAACCTACTTATACAATCTGAGGAATGACATATTGTTTTCTGTCTAACAACAGTTTCTTGGAACTGAGAAACGAATGCACATATTGCACAAAAAAAAAAAAATCACCTCTATACATCAGAATTTTGAATACTCTTCTTGTGAAACATATTGTCACGTTCTGTGGGGAAAGTAAAACATCACTCTAGACCGCAAAACAAGTTGAACGTAAGCTTGCCGACTATGATGGTTAAAAACCAAATAGTACTTTTCTGCTCCCTGGGGATACTACATAATTACTGTACAATGGAGGCCTGACTATTGTAAGAGTCATTCAGCGGATGAACTAAATTCTTTAATTATTTGTAAATGGAAGTCTTTAAAGGGGAACAGATGCTTTTACTAAATGTTAACACTCTATACTTTATGTGTAATCAAGAGTGAGTGAAAATTAACATCTAAGCTATAGAAAATACAGACGTGGGTCTAACCTGCTGTATGAATGAGGAGGGCAGCTCACTGCCACCCACTACTCAGGCGATGAGACAAACATCCCCCTCCAACACATCCCTCCATGTCACACACAACACAAGCCTTGCGAGTTTTAATTAGAAAACCCATGAAGCAAACAAATGCACGGAAACATGAGAGGCCAATACACAGAGGAGAAAACAAATCCTTTGCCACTTTACATCAATATCCATTTCCCTGCGTCCTTCACCTCACTGTGGTTTTTGGTTAACACGCTCCGGATTAGATAGCAGATAAATAAACAGCGTGGACAGCGTTCTCAGGAAGAGCGCCCTGACCGCGCTGCGTCCTCCTCAGTATGTGCAGATCAGAGACCAAATATCGCACAGATAGTCCGAAGCAGTGCCGCTCTGAGGTCCTTTTTCCTCAAGACGCTCTACAATTGAAGGCCTCACTCATCAGAGTGCAGCTATCCACATCCATAGATAAATGTCAAAGAGATAGTGACTGGTTTGGGAAGCACATGCTTGTTATGGTTGCATCTGAGCAACATTAAGCTATCTAGTTGTGGCAACAGTCAGTCTTCAAGAAACAGAAATAATATAGACCGAATCACTGCGTGTTAACACCAACAGTCACTTCCGGACGGACACCTGGAAGTTAATTCGCATTAAGGGCATTTGTGAAATTTGGTAAACTTCTTTATTTCTATTGTCATTTTCAGGGGCAAATGTAACGTTCAAAGACATTTAGTAATTCACGATGATCCAAACTACCTGATATTTTTACTGAGCTTATTTTATGTACTGTGCTGCTTAGCTAGCGTCTTTGATATCGACACAACAGCGGCATCTCGGACTAACTGCTAGTTTTGGGGTATACCCAAGCTGTCGTTTTCTTTAGTCTGTGGCCTAACGGGTAAATTAGGTCTCAAACAAAGCATCAAACATGCATTTTAGATGAAAGACTAGATTTCTAAGCTTTGGAAAAACAACATGAACAAGACAATAAGATTGTATGTATGCTGGTACGTGATGCAGGGGTTTTCTGCCAGGAGGTCATTTAAAACAAACATTATAATTGGTTCCACAGTTGGAAAAATGTGTGTAAAATGCTAGTGAGGAAAACTTTGCACACAGACGGTCTCATTCTTTTTCAATTTGCTTTTCTTAGTCCCGAGTATGGTGAAAAAAATACTTTGGTGTACTGCTACGTCACAACTTCATCTGAAATCACTACTCCCCATGTGAAAGAAACGGACGCATTGCATTTGGGATTATTGCGCATGCTGTGGGTGCTTTTTTTTTGTTGCATTGTGGAAATTTTTAAGGGCAAGCAATTTGGACACTCGAAAAAAATGCCGGACAGTAAATGTTGTGCACTACAAGGTAAATAGGGGGTGATTTCAGATTCAGGGACAGCGATTAGGAGAATCGTATTTACATCTGTTATTGGTGTGTGTTTTTTTTAAAGAGCGGAGATGTGTATGTGTGAGTGAAAGTGTGAGATAGTAAACAAAAACAATAAAGAGCCAGAGTTGAGCTGGGTTACCTCAGAAGCCCCCCTGCCCTTTCAGCAGGGCCTCATATGGAGAACCAGGTCTCAGGTCCCCTGGGCACTGATGTCTGCTCTCCACTTAACTCCTCCCAGTCAGCCACGGAGGCTGTGCAGGAACCTGGACCCACTCACGACACCCTACAGCCACAAGTCATTCACACCTGGAACAGAGGGAGAAGAACTTTGCTCATCGGGTGAAACAGAAAACAAGCAAAAGGCAAGGAAAAGCACTCAGTCGCTTGTGTTGACAAGACCAGCGTGTAGCAAACACATAACCAGTGCAAGGCTGAGGTCATTAGGGGCTACAGGAGCGGTGTATCCTCGCTTTTTTTAACCCAAACACTCATTTATACTTCAGTTATCGACCGGTGTACACGTAAGGGACTACAAGACAGCGCATGATACTCCATCAAGAGCCTCCTTGCTCCTTTGCACCCAAGAGGACTTCCTCCAGATATCAACTGTGGGAGCAACAAAGTGACTTTTTTTACACCTCAATAATGCAAAGAAAATAATGTTGAGGTGGTGACCACAGAGAAGATAAATATGAAACATCCTCAAGACTATGCAACAGATACACGCTCATGGCAGACAGCAGTGTTGCCTAGCAATTGAGGAGACCAGAGTCCTGTAACAGGAAGGTCTGCAGTTCAATCTCAGCAAACTGGCAGGTACGCTTCGAAACGGTCCTTGAACGAGACACCGAACTCAGAAGTCACATATAACAGCATTGGTTAAAGGACTGGAAGGTTAACTGAAACAAAGCACAAAGGCTGCTAACATTATGCTTCATGGCAGAGAAAATACCATTAGTATTCTGCCAATATGATGCCGGATAAATATGGGAAATTTGATTTTTATAAGAATTTAAATAAACGGCTCATAGACTTACTCCTAAATTAACTCATGAAAGGTAACAAGTTGAGACTTTATTCACGAGAGGAGTTAATTCATAAACATCCACAGGTCTCAGATGCCTTTTACTAAACATTTCCACTATAGGACCTGTGGCTTTTTTCCCCCACTCACAGTCAAGTAAAAAAAAAAATGAAAGGTTGATAAAAACACTAAAAAGACTGAACACATTCTTTGCTATGTTTAGCTCTCTGGGTCCTGCCAAGGTAACACAGCACAATGCCACACAAGTTATTCACCAACGGGCCTAGTCGAGGAAGTCGTCCTAAAATACACACAGACACGTTCAAACCCAAAAAGTCTGCAAATAAAACGTAAAGCACACAACAACTAACAGAGACCAGACTTCCCCCCCTGAAATCTCAGCGCCTCACTGGACAACTCTTGGCGGACAAAGTAATTCCATGGCGCTTGAAACTCCAGGAACTTTTTTTTTTTTTCTTTTTCCTAAAAGAAGTTGTTCCTGTTTCGCCAGAGAACTGGGGGGGAAGGGAGGACTTCAGCACTTGCATTCATGGAGCGTCGGCCAGCGCAAACAAAGTCTTCCCCGAAGAGGGAGGCACTGGACGGCGGCTGAGAGCGAGAACAACGACGTCGGCGCACAAGCACACGCGAAAAAAACACACACACACACACACACACGAAACGAGATTCATTTGAGGGCTTTTGTACGCGAATAAAACAATTCAAGGCCTCCTCGGGCTAAAACGCTCATTTTCAAGTTGTGCTAGCTCCGTTAACAATGTAACAATTAAATCGCTCGGCAGATGATAGGGCTGGCCGACACAATCAAGCAAGCCGAGGCCTATAATCTCGCTACGCGTTTATAAATCATATCACACACATTTTTAATGAAGGAAATACAATACCAGCGGTGTGGTACTCCCGAAGAATGCAGAACATGCATGCTGCATTGTATCCTTTTTTCATTTTCACCAAGCACGGGCGGTCCTCCAGTATAATGGGGTAAAAACCAATATTTCTCCGCGGGTTTTACACCATGCTGAAAACATCGTGAATAATCCGCTTTCGGTGCGCCGGAAAAAAACGGCATTCGCGGTTGAAAGGGTGCTCGCTGTCTGCCAGGCCAGACACGACGTGGGTTTTGCTAGCCAGCCTTCGGGGACAGAGGCAGAGAAGAACGGATACCGGAGTGAGATGTCCCCGGGAGGAGGACCCGCGTGTGCCCGTTGCCAGGAGGCGAGCTCTGGTACCGACACTTTCCACCTGGATTTGGATAAAGGAGCACTCACCTGGAATGTTAGCTCAATTTCCGTCTTCCTCGAACGACGGATTCATAGCGTACACTCATCAAATCACAACATTATCACGGTAACATTATAAAATAGAAATGTGTCTCCCCCCCTTTCGCCCGAGCTTTCCAGTGGTCCTACTCCATTACATCCCAGTCAAGATTTCCTGTCGTCTCCCCCCCCACCCCCCCTCTCCGCTCCGGCGCGATGGTTTAGCCCGAATTCTAAGTAGCAATTCTAGGTCAGGTCTGTGTGCCAGTGAGAATGTTACTGTCGGACAGCAGCGAAGCACCAATGTCCACTACTCACAACATGGTAAATAACATACACATAGAAAGAGGACAAACGCACCCAAACTGTGCTCTAAACATTTATTTCTTTTTATCTTGCGTAGCGAGTTGTACTTTCGTCTTTGTGGTGACGTCAAACTTCCTCACATGAAAGAACTTTGGAGTAGTAAAGCATGAAACTGGTGGAAGTTCTCACAGGATAATGATTTAAGGGCACACGTGACTTAAGAAATTATGAGTCCGACTCATTTTTGTAATTCTTTGATAGCCGGAAATCGTTTCTCAAACAAAAGAGTAAGTATATTTAGTTGAAAGTTCTCAATTAAGACACTTTTCTGATTTTGTCTTGTGTGAAAGTGAATTGGTGTTAGTCACCTTGTTTTGTAGGAAGTTGCAATGACAATAAAGATCAAATTATAAATCGGCTAATCAAGAAGATAACTGGCATTTTTTATCATAAAATCTAGAATCAGCAACTACCAAGGTGAAACAGTCACCTTTAATTCTGTCCAGCCTAATCCAATACCACACAAAATAAATTTAAATCAGCTAGATCAGGAATTTTATTTGGATCTTCATGATATTGTGCTCACTCATAGATACAAGTCACCTAAATATGTCTAATGTTTTCACTGAGATCTATGCATTATTACGCGAGAAATTAACAAGAATGCTGAAAGCACTGTTTTTAAAAAAAAGTGAGAAAAGAAAATTATTGAATTATTGGATCTGTACCTCCATCTGGATCCACACCAAAACTTAATGGGGTTTATTCTGGGCTGAGACCCATCCTCCATCCAGGTTTCGTGGCAATCCGTCAAGTAGTTTTTGTGTAATCCTGCTGGCAAACCAACAAATAAAAGGTCAAAACTAAAAACCTCCGTGGCAGAGGTTGAAAGATGTTGCATCCTGGTTTATTGTCACTGCTGATAATAGCCATTTTTGGAATTAAAGGTCCAGTGTGTGGGATTTACGGGGACGTATTTGCAGAAATGGAATACAATATTCATAATTTTCATTTGTGTGTTCACCCGAAACTAAGAATTGCTGTGTTTTTGTTACTTTTATATCTACAGAGTGAGTAGATCCTCCTTTAGTGAGTCTGCCAGATTTTTTTCTACAGAAGCCAAGAATGGACAAACCAAACATGGACTCCAGAGATGGCGTTTCACATTTTCCACGTCTTTAGCAGCTGCTTTACAGGAGGGTGAGACGGGGGGTGTTCAATTGGTTACAGTTTTGAACCCCACCACTAGCTGCTACTAAATCCCTAAATACTTAATTATCTACATATGCGTTAGATTTAAAAGAAGTTCAAGTGTAAAAGTGTTAATGCACTTCTATTAAGTTCAGGGGCTCACAAAAGACTGACAAAATCAAAGCATCAAAAGCTGCAATATCAAGTCTGGATATTCAATTCTACATTTCCCACAATCAAACCATCTTTCATTAGATCCTCGGCAATACCCACGTCTTTCAAACTCATGTTTTCTGTTGTAAACTTGTAGCCTTCAAGTTCATGCTGAGCTTACCCTGATGACATCTGCAGGGGTTATTTTTTGCAGAATTGACAGAGTCCTTTTTAAAGCCTCAGAGAATAATATACAGTCGTTGTTAGTGTCGCAGTGGCTGAGTAGCACTCCTTGTGACAAGTAAACTGACCTTTAATGCGTGTGTCTAAAATCAGAGGAGACACAGACATATCAGTATCAGTTTTTGTACCACCACAAATTACTTTAATCCCAAATCATTAGATACACCAGAAAACAAGAATGTGAAAGAAAGAAAGAAAGAAAGAAAGAAAGAAAGAAAGAAAGAAAGAAAGAAAGAAAGTGTCTTTAATTTATATGTACAAACACAGCGATACATTTACAAATCCACCTATGTATGAACAGATAGTGGTAGACATGATGCACATGGTTAAACAATTTAAATGGCACAAGAAGACCCACACACACATGCACACAAATGTAAACACACACACACACGTACACACACAAACACTTCGTCAGACTATCACAAGCCTCAGAGGAAGAGTGAAACATTAAGGACATGCGATGTGAGAGTGGTCCTCCTCAATATTTAATCAAGATACATTTCAAATCTAACCCAAATGTATAATCAAGACATGGGGGATTGAATGAATTGGTGTTTAAGTGCACACATTATTAGCTGGCCTGATTGTGTGTGTGTGCGTGTGTGTGTGTGTGTGTGTGTGTGTGTGTGTGTGTGTGTGTGTGTGTGTGTGTGTGTGTGTGTGTGTGTGTGTGTTGGTTGCTGTTCTTCTCTGGGATCTGATTTAAACTCTCGAAGTGAAGATGTCTTTGCAAACTGAGGCTGAGGAAGTGGAGGGCGTTTAAACGTACAAGGACAGAATCATAGAAAC